>JARHVA010002528.1:402500-1022500 GCA_037957365.1 Torreya grandis | reverse complement strand
CTTAATCATATGCAAATATGATTACCTCATTAATGGGTAAATGCAAGATAATGGGGGACAAAAGGGGAGGTATAAAGCGACCCCTTTTTCTCTAAAATTAACAATAGTTGAATTTGGAGAGAATGTTATAGACACTTTGAAAAGGAATTTGACAATGACATAAAAACATGAATTGTGGTATTTTGAATGTAGTTTCTAAATATATAATTTTTTCCAATACCTAGATGATAAAAGTGTGAGAAATAGTTGTATTTATGATAATAGGTTGTTCATTTTTTGTAAAAAGATAAATAAAGTGCATGTGTACGAACACACTTTTTTTGAGTAAACGATTGAATTTTTGTATGAAATTTCATATATAAATAGGTGAAATGTTGAAGATTGTTGAAAATATTTTTTATTACATATATAATTTTTAAATAATTTTAAAAGTCAAGATAGCTGGAAAATTGAATGTGCAAGTGTACGAACATAACTTTTTGACCTTAAGTTCATGAAAATCAATTTTTTTTAAAGCATAGTTGACAATGTGTAGATTGTTGAGATATAAGTTTTATAAACATTTGATTAATATTAAAAAAGTTATAAGGAAATTTGTGATGATATGTATATAGACTATAATGAGTTATTTTATGTAAAAATTAAATAATGATTATAAATAATATTTTAACATAAAAAAAATTATATATTTGAAAACTACGCTTTCTGCTCTACAAAATCATATAATTCTTTTTAAAAATAATAAAATATGCCTGATCAGATGTGTTGATAAAAAAACCCTATTTTTTTTATAAATCTCCTTGGCTGGTCCATGATAGAATTTACCCAAGTTTGGGACCCCAAGGCCTAGAACCAAGGCTAAATTGGAGAGAAAGTGAGAAAAAAAAAACTGTAAATATGAAAAGGACGTACACCCTTTCCACAATCACCAAAGGGCAAATAAATGCATTTGGCCATTGGTCTATGGATCCCAAAGGGTATACGTGTTTTCTAAAGTACGCACACCCTTGTGATTCATGAATTATTGTTACATTTGCCATGAAAATGAGTGTTTTATTTTGTTTTTTCAAATACAAACTAGTTTTTCTGTTGCAACTATGCGAATTTGATAAATTATTCATCTATTTTGTTTGAATCACTAAGAATTATTCAATTTTAAATCTACAATTGTCTTACTTTGGGAAAGATAAATAATGGGGTTGGGAAGTCATCATAAAATACCAATAAAAGAGTTAACAGACGAGGAAATTGAAGAGAAAAGAAAAAAACAAGTAGATGGGAGTGCATCTATAAGAGCTTCTAGGCAAGGTGAAGGTTCTTGTTCTACACCAGGTAATATTTCTAATGAGAATAACATGCCCAATTCTATATAATTTAGTTTACATGTGTCTTCAAATGAGATAAGAGAACTGAGTCAATTTTTGTTACAAGATGAAATTCAAAATGTAGAGCATGTAAATAATGAATTTATAATGAATGATGAAATAAATGGACAAACACAATATAATGAAACATCCATTCATAATAAACATGCATAGATGGTAGTGCCTCCCTCCCATGAACATGTTGTGTGTCTCACATTGCTCTTTTGTGCTCAATGGTTAGTTATTCATGATAAGATGAAGTAATGACATGGCACATAACTCTAGAAAATATTACGCCATTAGTGGTGGGATGTGGATGCTTCTAGAGGGCATGTGGTTGATGGTGTTACAATCTGTGGCATTTCAACTAGAGGAGATCAAAGTTGTGGTGGTAAGTGACAAGTTGTATATTATGGAAAATGTAGCGAAAGAGATTGTGGAATACAATGAGGTGAAAAATAAGTGGAAACATATTATCTTTGTTGGCATATCTTACCATATATCAAATCTCAAATATGTAGAGGCATTAGTGAAGGACATGTGGAACAAGTTACCTTATTTCATCTTGCTAGTTAGTTATTCTACTGATTCCATAGAGTGGTATTTGGCAAGGTCAAGGGATAAACTTTGGGTTATTAATCCCTACCAAAAATGTTAAAATGTAAACCTCTGAATTAGAGTCTTTCTTCACCTCTACAAACATGACTAGAGTATATCTAAATTGACAACCTTGTAATTTTTTACACACGCTGATAACCATATCGTATTACAAACTTATGGCCAAGACATTTTGAGTATGTGTGCACATTCACACACATGTCACCCTTAATAATATGCAAATATGATTACCTCATTAATGGGTAGATGCAGGATAATGGGGGACAAAAGGGGAGGTAGAAAGCGACCCCTTTTTTTCTAAAATTAACAATAGTTGAACTTGGAGAGAATGTTAGAGACACTTTGAAAAGGAATTTGACAATGACATAAAAACATGAATTGTGGTATTTTGAATGTAGTTTCTAAATATATATTTTTTTCCAATACCTAGATGATAAAAGTGTGAAAAATAGTTGTATTTATGATAATAGGTTGTTTATTTTTTGTAAAAAGATAAATAAAGTGCATGTGTACGAACACACTTTTTTTGAGTAAACGATTGAATTTTTGTATGAAATTTCATATATAAATAGGTGAAATGTTGAAGATTGTTGAAAATATTTTTTATTACGTATATAATTTTTAAATAATTTTAAAAGTCAAGATAGCTGGAAAATTGAATGTGCAAGTGTACGAACATAACTTTTTGACCTTAAGTTCATGAAAATCAATTTTTTTTAAAGCATAGTTGACAATGTGTAGATTGTTGAGATATAAGTTTTATAAACATTTGATTAATATTAAAAAATTTATAAGGAAATTTTTGATGATATGTATATAGACTATAATGAGTTATTTTACGTAAAAATTAAATAATTATTATAAATAATATTTTAACATAAAAAAATTATATATTTGAAAACTACGCTTTCTGCTCTACAAAATCATAGAATTCTTTTTAAAAATAATAAAATATTCCTGATCAGATGTGTTGATAAAAAAATCCTAATTTTTTTATAAATCTCCTTGGCTGATCCATGATAGAATTTACCCAAGTTTGGGACCCCAAGGCCTAGAACCAAGGCTAAATTGGAGAGAAAGTGAGAAAAAAAACTGTAAATATGAAAAGGACGTACACCCTTTCCACAATCACCAAATGGAAAATAAATGCATTTGGCAATTGGTCTATGGATCCCAAAGGGTATATGTGTTTTCTAAAGTACGCACACCCTTGTGATTCATGAATTATTGTTGCATTTGCCATGAAAATGAGTGTTTTATTTTGTTTTTTCAAATACAAACTGGTTT
Source organism: Torreya grandis (assembly GCA_037957365.1). Classification (NCBI taxonomy): domain Eukaryota; kingdom Viridiplantae; phylum Streptophyta; class Pinopsida; order Cupressales; family Taxaceae; genus Torreya; species Torreya grandis. The sequence goes on along the minus strand of JARHVA010002528.1, from coordinate 1,019,231 downwards.
TTCTATTGCAACTATGCGAATTTGATAAATTATTCATCTATTTTGTTTGAATCACTAAGAATTATTCAATTTTAAATCTACAATTGTCTTACTTTGGGAAAGATAAATAATGGGGGTTGGGAAGTCATCATAAAATACCAATAAAAGAGTTAACAGATGAGGAAATTGAAGAGAAAAGAGAAAAAGAAAGAAAAAAACAAGTAGATGGGAGTGCATCTATAAGAGCTTCTAGGCAAGGTGAAGGTTCTTCTTCTACACCAGGTAATATTTCTAATGAGAATAACATGCCCAATTCTATATAATTTAGTTTACATGTGTCTTCAAATGATATAAGAGAACTGAGTCAATTTTTGTTACAAGATGAAATTCAAAATGTACAGCATGTAAATAATGAATTTATAATGAATGATGAAATAAATGGACAAACACAATATAATGAAACATCCATTCATAATAAACATGCATAGATGGTAGCGCCTCCCTCCCATGAACATGTTGTGTGTCTCACATTGCTGTTTTGTGCTCAATGGTAAGTTATTTGTGATAAGATGAAGTAATGACATGGCACATAACTCTAGAAAATATTGCGCCATTAGTGGTGGGATGTGGATGCTTCTAGAGGGCATGTGGTTGATGGTGTTACAATCTGTGGCATGTCAACTAGAGGAGATCAAAGTTGTGGTGGTAAGTGACAAGTTGTATATTATGGAAAATGTAGCGAAAGAGATTGTGGAATACAATGAGGTGAAAAATAAGTGGAAACATATTATCTTTGTTGGCATATCTTACCATATATCAAATCTCAAATATGTAGAGGCATTAGTGAAGGACATGTGGAACAAGTTACCTTATTTCAACTTGTTAGTTAGTTATTCTACTGATTCCATAGAGTGGTATTTGGCAAGGTCAAGGGATAAACTTTGGGTTATTATTCCCTACCAAAAATGTTAAAATGTAAACCTCTGAATTAGAGTCTTTCTTCACCTCTACAAACATGACTAGAGTATATCTAAATTGACAACCTTGTAATTTTTTACACACGCTGATAACCATATCGTATTACAAACTTATGGCCAAGACATTTTGAGTATGTGTGCACATTCACACACATGTCACCCTTAATAATATGCAAATATGATTACCTCATTAATGGGTAGATGCAGGATAATGGGGGACAAAAGGGGAGGTAGAAAGTGACCCCTTTTTTTCTAAAATTAACAATAGTTGAACTTGGAGAGAATGTTATAGACACTTTGAAAAGGAATTTGACAATGACATAAAAACATGAATTGTGGTATTTTGAATGTAGTTTCTAAATATATAATTTTTTCCAATACCTAGATGATAAAAGTGTGAGAAATAGTTGTATTTATGATAATAGGTTGTTTATTTTTTGTAAAAAGATAAATAAAGTGCATGTGTATGAACACACTTTTTTTGAGTAAACGATTGAATTTTTGTATGAAATGTCATATATAAATAGGTGAAATGTTGAAGATTGTTGAAAATATTTTTTATTACGTATATAATTTTTAAATAATTTTAAAAGTCAAGATAGCTGGAAAATTGAATGTGCAAGTGTACGAACATAACTTTTTGACCTTAAGTTCATGAAAATCATTTTTTTTAAAGCATAGTTGACAATGTGTAGATTGTTGAGATATAAGTTTTATAAGCGTTTGATTAATATTCAAAAAGTTATAAGGAAATTTGTGATGATATGTATATAGACTATAAGGAGTTATTTTACGTAAAAATTAAATAATGATTATAAATAATATTTTAACATCAAAAAAAATTATATATTTAAAAGCTACGCTTTCTGCTCTACAAAATCATATAATTCTTTTTAAAAATAATAAAATATGCCTGATCAGATGTGTCGATTAAAAAAAACCTATATTTTTTATAAATCTCCTTGGCTAGTCCATGATAGAATTTACCCAAGTTTGGGACCCCACAGGCCTAAAACCAAGGCTAAATTGGAGAGAAAGTGAGAAAAAAATTGTAAATATGAAAAGGACGTATACCCTTTCCACAACCACCAAAGGGAAAATAAATGCATTTGGCCATTGGTCTATGGATCCCAAAGGGCATGCGTGCTTTCTAAATTATGCATGCCCTTTGTGATTCATAAATTCTTGTTGCATTTGCCACGAAAATGAGTGTTTTATTTTGTTTTTTCAAATACAAACTAGTTTTTCTGCTACAACTATGTGAATTTGATAAATTATTCATCTATTTTATTTGAATCACTAAGAATTATTCAAGTTTAAATCTACAATTGTCTTATTTTGGCAAAGATAAATAATGGGGTCAAGAAGTCATCATAAAATACCAATAAAAGAGTTAACAGATGAGGAAATTGAAACTTCTTCTACACCAGGTAATATTTCTAATGAGAATAACATGACCAATTCTATATAATTTAGTTTACATGTGTCTTCAAATGAGATAAGAGAACCGAGTCAATTTTTTTTACAAGATGAAATTCAAAATGTAGAGCATGTAAATAATGAATTTATAATGAATGATGAAACAAATGGACAAACACAATATAATGAAACATCCATTCATAATAATTTTTTTGAGTATGATGATAATCAACATCAAATAATGACCCCCAATCATGTGTCTCGTAATGAAGAGGAATTTAATTCATCTATAACCCCTAATTTAGATAGTCAAACCTCTAATGTCCCTACTATGATTAAAGTGTTAACACCACACAATTTAATACAAAATATAGCTCCTACACCCACACCTCCAAGGATAATAATATGAACACTAAAGTATTTGGTTGAAATAGATGAAAAAATAATAGAACCTATGAAATGTAAAATGTCAAAAATAACAGTTCAATGCCATGCTTAATGCATATAGAACTATGCATTTAAGAATAAAATCCATATAAAATGATGTCAATTATTTGTTCAACTAATGAAAATGCAAAAAATGTGTTATGTGATGCATAATTTGGGGTTAAGAACATTAAACATGGAAGAAAAAATAGTGCAATAGTAAAGAATCTATGCAATGCATTTAAGATAATAGGCAATAAAAGTTGGAATAAAGATAGTAATGTGGCAAGATGAACAATAATGGAATCTATAGTGAGTAAGTCAACATCTAAAGCTTGAATTCTTATTGAAATAAGTAAATCCTTAAATTTAAATAGACAATCTCTAATAAATGTCATAAAAATAAGAACAAAGATTGATGACCCTTCACTCACATATTGTTAGGCATTTAGTGGTAGACTCTCATGAAAATATAAGGTATTGGTTGAAGGAACAAAAAATTTGATCAATTTTTTTGGCACGATAACACAAGTGTCTCATCTAATGTAAAAGACGTTAAAATAAGAAAAAGCTCAAAAAATTATGAGCCACATGCAAAACATTTTTTACACATAATACAAACAAAATTTTATTGAAAATTTTAATGGGCTATTAATAATTAGACAAAGGTCATTTGAGATGTGCAAGCCTTTTTATGTTAAAATTAAGCAGGCTCACACCACATGTTGTTGTAAGGTACATGTTGTATTTCTTATGTATTTTGATAATTTTCATCATATATGTTGTACTTTAGATACTGACGAGATTTTGTAGGAATGTATGGTGTCTTCCCCACCTAAAAAATCAAGAGAATTAATCCAAGGTCTTTTTTGTCAAAGATCTGAGGGACAATTTTTTTTGCCAAACAATGTTTAGATGGAACATGTAACAGTTGTGATGGTTTGTCAAATTTGTTGATTTGTTTACATGAAGATATTTCACATAAATTTGAAAAACAACTAGTTGATTATAAGAAGTACAGATCTGTTAAGTATGTGTTAAAAGATGGAAAAGAGTCATCAAGATGTGAATTGGTTACGACCAAAGTTTATGTATGTGATTTCATGTTTGAATTCAAAAATCATATTATCTACCAATATGCGAGACACACACAAATCAAAATATTTAGATAATCAATTTAAAGTATGCAAGGACAACTTCCCAATTAGCACCATTATTTCAGTTGTGGATTTTGTTGAAAACTACACACTACAACCACAAAATGAGGTTCAATCACAATATTATAATTCAATTCAAGTTAGAATTTTTGTTCATATTACATTCAGACATGCATCTGATAGCATAGATGATAACAAAAAGATTTTTAGGGAGTGCCTTTTTTATATGAGCGATGACAAATCGCATTCTCCAGAGTTTTTCTAAGGTTATTTTGAGATATTTTATAGGAATATGAATACAAGACAAATCATTTTTCATACACACTACATTTAGTCATATAATTATTTTACTAGTTAAGCAAAATGCATAACAAGAATGACATTCAATATTTTTGGAGCTTTTTTTATGTTGAGCATGGAAAATGAGAACATGATGTTGTTGGTGCATGTGTAAAAAGAGCCCTTAAAAGAGAGTAGACAAAGCACAAAGATGGTGGTAATTTGATTGATGCAACAAGTATTGTGAGTTAGTGTAATGAAAATATTTTTCATAGATCAGATAAACATTCTCACGTACGAAGTTTATTTTGGTTAATAGAGGAGCAACATAAAGCAATGTATTGAGATTGCATTACAATACCTTGATCAATTATTTTCCACTCCATTCAAAGCTCAATTTCAAGTTCATGGACTATTTATACTAGGGATGTGGCATATTTTTTGCCCTCATGTATGGAATTTAATTAGAATGAATGCGAGTCAAAATAATGGGTTGACGAATCGTATTATAGATCAATATCACCTGTAGAGAGTAAAATGATAAGTGTCATTTAACTCTTCATTTAATCAATGTTTAATTGATGTCTTATCAACCAGGGCTAGTGTCCAAAGCTGTCTACAATAAGGTGTAGGATGGTAGATCTAGAAGTCTGCTTGTGGGGGTGTTTGATGGTACTATTCTAACTTTGACTCATGAAAGAAATGTGTCTTAAACTACTTGATTCACTCATTTTTTGAAAAGGAAAAGATTTAATTATTTAATCAGATAAATCCACTCTTTTGCTTGAAAGTAAAATCACACTCCTATTTATGCCTATGTGGAAATGGAGATGTTTAACTTTAAAATTAAATTTGCTTCACATGTTTACTGTAAAAGAAAACACACTTTGCTTAAAAAGGAAATGACTTTGGAATAAGGAAATCCCTTTTAAACTATGAATTTGTTTTGATGTTTTATGAATGAATGAAAAAATTAACAAAATTTTGATTAGTTATAACAAAGAGTTAATATAAAATAACATAAGTACTGTACACAATCCCTGGTTCCAAGGAGAGTGGTCCCTTGCTCCTCTCCGACTCAGGAACCAAGATTAATCAATGCTAGAAACTGAAGTGATAATTCATAAAATTGAAATGATTATAATCTGTCTAAAACCTGTAATATGCTTGTACATATCTTTCATCTATTATATTTTTAATAACAAAAGTCTTACATTTTATACTAATATAATCAACTCAAAATAGGATGCAAAGAGATAGGATTCCTTGGTCGATTCACTCATCTAAAAATAGGAGATTGGATTTTTAAGAGATCCAATTATTCTGATGAAATAGATATACTATCCTAAAATAGTCCTAAGATCTATATATATATAACTTTATCAAAAGTAAATCCTAAAAAATAGCAGGCGAGTATTTTCCTCATTTGACTTTAGCTGGAATGATTCTCTCTCATCTTATCTATATGTCAGCTTCCCCATTTACAGCTTTGTCTTTACAGAATCCACAAAATTAACCCTGTAGAGTCGATAGTAATGAGCCTGCAGAGTCCATAGAAACATTCTTGTGAAGTCCATAGAAACAAGCCTACAGATTCTTTAGAAACAAGCTTATGGAGTCTGTAGAAACAAGCCTAGGGAGTCTATAAAAACAAGCCTATAGAGTTCGTAGAAACAAGCTTGTGGAGTCCATAGAAATAAGTCATCTGTGTGACTTCGTAGTTCTACTGAATGGAGAACAAAATTGAAATTTCACAATACATCACCTGTGTCTTCTTCCTAAGCATTATTCACAATAAAAATCACTAAAACATGCTATGTATTAGACATTAATGACAAAGTAAAGGTTTAGTCTTTGGTTCAACATAAACAAGATAAATATCTACTTTCTATGTAATAGCTATCTAACAATTTATGATTTGCATAAGATAATATCCTTAGAGAGATGAATTAAGGGAAATAACATGTCAATATAGAGCCATATTCTGAGCTCAACATCTCCCCTAAGCTTTACCTTTTGCAAGTCCCATTGTAAACATTCATTAGCATTCATATTTCTGATATCTGCTTTCCACACTCTGACTCAAATCATAGTCATCAAACTCATCTGTTATATGCTTGTCTAAATTATTTGTAAACCCCTGATGTTCTTGAATCATTTGTTTCTATATATTGAATTGCTCCTTTGATTGTGAAGCCCAACTCTACCATCCTAGAATAGGTATGATCAACAAAGGGGGTCTATATCTCATGCCAATCCATTTCTTTTCTCCCTCAGAGTTTATTACCTCTATTAATATTTCCAAAATTGAGGTATCTCTCCTCATACTCCATCTTAAGTTATTTGGAGACATGACCTCTCATCTTCTAAGAGACACTGAAAGTTGATCCCACCTTTTCACACTTGTAATTACCATTGAATCAAAACTCTATCTTGAAAACAAGTCAAAAGAAACAACACAATCATATAAAGCTTATAAATAATGATTTTTAACTTCATCATTTAAACAAGAACAGTTAAAATTCTATATGATCAATCTGGGGATAGGAAAGGCCAGTTTGATACACAATCCTGTAGTATTAGCATGATTTGTATACTTCTCAAATCTGCTTTTCCATGCAAGTTGATTTTTTAATGTAGAATGAAATGTCCTCAATTAAACTTCTCCTACATGAAGGTTTATCAATAACTTATTGTGCTCATGGTCTCCTATGATCAAATCATGCAAATAAAATTCACAAAGCAAATCCTGTTGATCAGGTTCAGCACTATAGAAAATTTTTAGAAATGTTGATGGCTGTAAAATCTTGTAAGGAAGATGACCAGAGATCCTCAAAAGCTTCCATCTATAAAATTATTCAAATAAAAAAAAACTATATGCAAGAGAAGGATTCCTACATGCCAAAAGAGATTCTCCTAATTTGCATGCATCTTGTAAATTTTCTTCTAAATCTTGGACCTTGGCTTCTAATTCTTTCTTTTCATTTTCTAATATTTTGTTTGAAGAAGTTACAACTTTATTTGTCTGTTTAAGTATAGAATATTCTTCTTCAACTTGATTTAGCATTTTCAAGGTAGGAATACCTAGACAACTTATTTGACAACTTCGGTCAACAAATACCTTAGGAGGAGAAGGTGTAACATTAAAAGGTGCTTTGGAAGAGTTTACCAAACTCTGCAATCTCTTATTCTCTTTCTTCATATTTTTTACATATATCCAAAGGTGTATTTTTTCACTTTCATTTTTCTTTATTGTTTCTTCTAATCTGTGAACTTCTACTGCATGATTGGCAGATGTTGTGTCTAATTTTTGCACTAATAATGAGTTGAGATGATCCTTATTCTACAATTGACTGATCAAATCAACGATGTTAGTTTTTTGATGTTGCTCTAGAGCTTGAGCTTGAGAAAACTTCAAAGTCAACTACATAATATGATCATTTAGATTAGATGACTCTCCTTTCTCATTTGTGTATACAATTTTTCCTTTATTCATTTTAGTTTTAACTATAACATGTGGTTGTCCCACCATACTTGATTCCTTTGTCATGAGTGGCTCTTCTCCTAGTATTGGCTACTCTATTATGATTTAAGAATTTCTTTCGAAATGAGTTTCTTCAACATCTACAGTTTCAGGGATACTTTGATGTATGGGGGAATGAGATACCTTTTTAAGACTATTCAGAATGTCTAAAGCCTCTTGTTCATCTTCATCTATCAGAATTAACCTTCTCCTTATTTTGATCACTCTTTGAACTACACTTGATTGTCTTTCCTTTTCAACCATCAAACCCTTGGTCTTCTCAAGTTCTGTAGCAATCTTTCATTTCAATTTTCTTCTTCTTGACAAGGGAATTGGTTGTACTATAGATTCCTGAGGTTCTTGTGGGGACCTTGAAACTACAGGGATTTTAGACCTTGTGATTCTTGAAGAAGAAGAAGGGATTTATGTTGAGACTATAGTCTGTGTTTTCTTCTTTTTAGTTGTTTTCTCAACTGATGCAGTCGATGGAAATGAATGTTCCTATGGTAAATTTGAGGTTTCTTGTGCAAGCAAATTTGGAATACTGTTCTAAAATTCCTCCCAGACCTCTTGTCCTTGCTGAAGGAAGTGATGTTGGATAATTAGGTGAATAATGCCATGGTGCCTAAGAGGAGTATCAAGATTTGTAGTCATAATTTGAAGGGCACCATATAAGAAATATGGAAGGTTAATATTGTAATGAGGGTTTTGCCTCCATACTTAAGGTGTATTAATATTTTCATGGTGTCTCCTCCTAAAATACTATTTTTCCCCTCACAAATGATATACTTGAGTACCCACTTGGCTATAGATTTCCAAGGTTCAAGAAGTGAATTTCTATGAATCCTTTTTGATTTTCCCTTGGAATATATTAGACACGAAGTCCCAATTTTCTCTATCATTAAACTGAATAATTAAATCACTAAATGGAATTCTTCCTATCGCTCTCATTCCCTCTTCTGGAACTTGTATGATTTAACTTATAATTTGAGTTGAAATAGGAATAACAATGCTTTTAATAACTAAAAACTTAGGGGTGAGATTAGTGATGAATTCTCTTACCATTATTTCATGAAAATCCTAGAACTTTTCAATGAAAGGTAGCCAATTATTTGCTCTAAATACTTCCATAGAAGCTTTGTCTTTATGAAACTTTACTGCATTCTTCGACTCTGATCTCATTTTTTGTCCCATTTCTAATCAAATTTACAAACAACTCTGTTTCTTTAACTCAGATTGAGGTTTAGACCATCTTCTATTGAAATCTATAGGCAATAATCACTAAGGGTCTGTAGAAATGAAATGTTTCATATGAAACTCCATAGCTTCATGAGTTTGTAGTTTGATATGATTACTTTATACAGTTTAGCGCTACACATTTCTACGAAGTGTGCCAATTATTTTGTCAATTTATTAAAAATGGGATGAAATGATGACGTGGTAATTTGACGGTGATAGTGATTTCTCATTTCATTTAGAACCCCTTTATGATGCCCCATCATTATAATTATTGATGATGCAATTGATTGTACCAAAGCTACACACTTATCCATACACCTTTGGCGGCTTGTTTGCATGTTTATCCATTATGGTATGTGTCATGTCATTCCATTTTAGAAGGTTCAAGTTTGGGTCATCTCTATAGAATAAATATTAATTAAATCAAAGATAATTAGTTAAATAAACATAAATAAATAGAATATATGTCTCACTTACTTTTGACCTTAGATTTATCTTTTTCTCGCCATTTGTTCAGCACAAATAAATTTGTATGGATTAGTCAACAGGTGTTGAAAGAACAACTTTTATTACATGGAGAAGACCAATCATAGTGACATGATGAGATTCACTCTCTTTATATATATATATATATATATATATATATATATATTCCCTTTGGCCAGCCATTACTGGTTTTCTAGTCAAAGCCCTTTTCACAATGCATAACGAACTAGCAAACTGATTTTTTGGGCATGCATTATCAATAGTGTCCCTGGAAGGATTTTCACTATTAATATTTTCATTATATATATATATATATATATATATATATATATATATATATATATATATATATATTGCCTAATCATCAAGGAGCAGGTTCTCTGGAAGGAGAGTCCTCCAGAATAGCTATTTGATTTGAAGCAGTTTTCCTAAAAAAAGTAGAGTCCTCCAGAAAGGCTACTTGATCTTTTATCTTTTAAACAATTTTTTCTTTATTGAGAGGTTTCTGATAAAGCTTCAATCTATGTCCATCGACTAACAAAGCTCTTCTATTGTCATCAATAGGTATTAGTTTAACATAACCATTTTCAAAGACCTCAATCTAATAAGGTCCCAACCACCTCGTTTGTAGTTTTCCTTTAAACTGTTTAAATTTGGAATCAAACAACAGTGCCCAATCTCCTTTCTAAAACTTTTATTACTTGATCTGTGAATCATACCAAACTTTTATTTGATGTTGTATCAATTCAGTTCTTTGTAGTGCTTCATCCTCATCTCATAAAGTTGATTAAGCTGTAAGAGTCTTGCTTTATGTATTTCTTCTAATTCAATCCCTACTTCTATAGTTGTTTTTAAAGTTTGTGATTCAAATTCAATAGAGAATAAGGGCTTCTTACCATAAACCAATTCATAAGGTGAAAATGCAGTTGTTATTTTCTAAGTAGTATTATAGGCCTAAATAGCTTCTGGTATGTTATCTGCCCAATCCTTTCTGCTGGAATTAATAACCTTGGTTAAAATAGTTTTCAGTTATCTGTTGGTGACTTCAACTTGCCCATTAGCCTGTGGATGGCATATAGATATTTTTCTATGTTGAGTTTGATATACTTGCAGGAAGTATTTTATCATGTTTGACATGAACTGTGGTCCTTGATCTGAGACCATCTCCCTTGGAGCACGAAATCTTCCATGATTTTAAAATATAAGAAATCAGCTACCATCTCTTCTCTTGCATGAGTTAATACTTCCACTTTTGCCCACTTGGTCACATAGTCTGTACATAATAAGAGATATTCTTTTTCTCTGGAAGGAGGATCCACAGGACCTATAAAATCAATTCCCCATTTCTCAAATGGTTCTAAAACCAATTGAGGATGAGGGTGCAAAGGCATCTCTATTGAAAGAGTAGGTTGTCTAATTCTCTGACAAGCATCACAGTGTCTGACATATATTTTTACTTGCTGATGAAGGTGAGGCTAATAGTATCCTGCTCCTAGGATTTTGTGTATGATTCTTTAAGCTGAGTAATGACCTCCTCCTAGTTCATCATGACAAGCTCTGATGATACCATAAGCTTCAATATTTGTCACACACTTTTGAAACATATGTTCAGGTCTAAGTTTGAATAGCATTTTGTTAATCCATTTAAAAGAAGAACTTTCTTTGATTAGATATTTCTTTTCTTTTTGTGAAAATTACAGAGAAAACTTTCTTGTGGTGAGATAATTGGCTATATCAGTAAATCGTAAAGATTTTGATGAAATAAAAAATAGTTGTTCATTTGGAAAGTCATCTTCCACTGGTTCTTCCTCACCTGTAGTGTTCATTCTTGACAAGAAATCAGCAACCACATTAGACTTCCTTGGTTTATCTATAATAGTAACATCAAATTCTTTTAAAGCAACAACCATCTAATAATCTTACCTTCCATAATGGGTTTGTTGGTAAGATATCTAATAACTAAATGGTCTATATAGACAAATACCTTATAACCTATTATGTAGTATCTTAATTTGTTAATTACATAGACTATAGCTAAGAATTCCCTCTCAGTTACAGTGTAGTTTCTTTCGAGAGGTGTCATGTTTTTGCTAATATAATATATAGCATACATGTTATCCTCTTCATCCTTTTATCTAAGGAATGCTCCTATTGTTGTATTGGAAGCATCTATGTATATATGGAATGGATGAGTCCAATCTGGTCCTCTCAATATTAGAGCAGTAATGAGTTTTAAGTTTGATGGTCTCAAAGGCCTGTTGGCAACTATCACTCCATTCAAGTGTACTATTTTTTGTAAGCAAGGCAAACATAAGGTCAGCTATTTGGCTAAAATTATCTATGAAGTGTCTGTAGTAACCAACATGTCTCAAAAAACTCTTAATTTTATTTTGTATTTGTGGGATGGGTAAGTTGGAGATTATTTCAACCTTCTTTGGATCTACTTGAATGCCTTTATAGAAATATGGTGTCCCAACACTATTCCTTCATCCATCATCAATAAATATTTCTCATGGCTCAAAGATAATTGATGTTCTCCATATCTGATCAATACATTTTCCAAGTTGGTAAGAGCCTCTTCATAAGTTCTACCATGAACAGAGAAATCATCCATATATACTTCAACATAATCATTCGTAAAGTCAAAAAATATTGCCAAAACTACTCTTTAGAAGGTTGTTGGAGCATTACAGAGTCCAAATGGGAGTACTCTGTAATTAAAAGTTCCTCAAAGGTAGGTAAATGTGGTTTTATCTTGATCTTTAGATACCACTGTTATCTGGTTATACCACTAAACCCATCCAGGAAAGAAAAATATCTTTTTTCTACCAAGTTGTCAAGAACTTGATCAATGAAAGGTAGAGGAAAATAATCTCTCATTGTTAGTTTGTTCATCTCTCTATAATCTACACATACCCTTAATTTTCCATTTTTCTTAGGCATAATTACCAGGGGTGAAACCCACTGGCTATTTGAGATGGGGTAACTAAACCCAACTTCCAATAATTTTTAGATCTCTATTTTGACTCTCTTTTAATGTTGGGTTTATTCTTCTTTATCATTGTCTGATCAGTTTGATAGATTCTATGTAAATGTGATGAGTGCATATGCTAAGGTGAATTCCCTTCATGTCGTTATAATCCCAAGCAAAAGCTTTGGTATATCTTTCTAGTACTTCAAAGAATTGATCTTCCTCTTCATTTGTTAACCAACTATTGATGTTCAAAATCTTTCCAGATAATACCATGATTAGATTTGTGCCTAGGTAGTTAGATTTTATTTGCTTAAATTTACTAATCAATGAGTCTAGAGGACATGGATGAGGAATTATCTTATGAAATATGGTTATATTATCAACAAACTCTTCTCCAAGAGGAATCAGTCTTGTTAAAGAATAATGGAATGCATCTAAGAAATGAGTTTGTTATTATTCTACCAATTTCTACACACTTTTATGAATCAATCCATGATCATATGGTGAGAAGACAATAGAAAGTAGAAGTGGTGGTTTCATAATTTGTTTGACCTAAGAATCCTAAACTGAGGCAGTGCATAGTTTTTGGACTGGCAGAGTCTGTAGATTCTGGATTGGCAAAGTCTGTAGCTTTCAGACTGGCAGAGTCCATAGATTTTAGGTATATATCTCCATTTAATTATTCTAAGTGTTTTTTAATTGTGATCATAGCTAAGGATGAAATATTGTTTGATGTCTTGTCTAATTCATCCACCCAAAGTTCTTGTATATGATTTGTTGATGATTTTGCAGGAGGATACAAACATATGCATTTAGATTTTAACTCATTATAAATGGTCATGTCTCCTAACCTACAATCCATTAATGTTGCCACAATATCCAACCATGGTCTACCTAGGATTATGGGATATCCTAGACTCTTTATTTTAGCTTACAAGACCATGAAATCTATTAGATATTCCCAATAATCTATTAGTACTTCAACATTTTCTATAGTCCCTTCTAGTTTAGTTACAAATTAGTCTGCCATTTGAAGAATGGTAGTTGTGGGTTGAATTCTCATAAGAGATAATGTATAGAGAGTATCAGTTGTCATAACATTAATTGTTGCTCTCAAATTTATAAATATGTTAGGAATTTATTTACCTCTGATTGTGACTGTGATCACTGGGCTTCCTAGATCTGCATATTTTAGAACTAATAGTTTTCCTGCTAATAAATCAAAAACTTTTCCATCAACATGAATGGTTCTTGGATATTTTTATTTCCTCCAAGGTGTCTTGATACAAAGGTTTTTGATGATTTTATTTAATTCAGGTATATCCCTAATAGCTTGTAGTAGGGGTACCTCAATATTGATTTTTTGTAACTCATGGACCAAGTTTGATTCTGGTTTAATATCAATTTCTCTTAATCTTTCAGGCAAAGAAACTACTAGTGTAGTAGTGTTTTCTTTGTTTGCTTTAGGGCTCATTTTGATTTCAGCTTCTCTAGTGTTTAATTAAGATGATTCTATTTTTTCTTTTTCATCAGATATCTCAAAAATGAGAACTGAAAGTTTTTGTATAGTTTTCCATGATGATAAATGTATGTTCAAACAATCAATATCTCCAACATTCATTGTCTCTTCCTGTTCATTAACATAAACAAGTGTTGGTTGTTTATTTTTCAGATTTGCTATTGGTTGTGCAAGCATTGAGGGTTGATTGATTTGTCCTTGTTGTTGAATAACTGGGGGTGGCATTATAGTTTGTTATTGAAGTGGTCTTCTTGGTTGGGTGAATTGTTGTTTTGGGTTCCATTATGGATTCCATTGTTGATATTATTGTGGGATCCATTGCTGCTATGGTACCCATTGTTGATGTGGTTGTGGCTGTGGCACCATCCATGCGGGTGTTGGAATCCAATCTTGTCCTGCCCATGGATTTTGGATTGATAGAATTTGGGGTTGATTTCAAAAGGTTAAAGAACTAAAACATTCCATAGTGCCATCCATGGATTAAATGGGTTTCTTGCATTAAACTATTCTTGAGTCTAGTTTTGTGGGGCAAAGTTTTATCTCTGGATATAATTTACTTCTTTAGTAGACTGGACTTGTGTTTTCATGTGATTTTTTAAAATAGGTAGAAAGGTGCAATGTTTGGTATCATGATCTGTTGCATCACAGATCCTACATGATGAAACATTCATTTTATCTAGGGGGCAGTCTCTAAGGGCATGTTTCTATCTGTACTTAGGAGAGTAGATTGCTAAGGGTTCTATTATATTTGCCTTAACTTGAAGGCCATCCAAATTATTATTTAATTGAACCAAAATATCCATCTTTAGATTGGCACATTCTTCCATTACCTTACCCACTTCGTTAGATTTCCTAAACCTTCCTCTCCTACTTCTGGGTTTTGTTCGAGAGTAGTTGGTACAAAGCTCATAAATCTGATCAAAAGCCAACTTATTTATATCTCCATCTCCCATCAGATTTAAGGCATATCTAGTATCTTCATCTAACTCTTTTAAGAAAACCAATTTCTAATCTTCTTTAGTGAGTGGATAATTGCTTATTTTATGATTGAACATGAATCTATCCAAATAATCCTCTAAAGATTCATCCTCATTCTATTTGATTTTGAAGAAATCCTCTTTTCTTTCTCGCACTCGACAATAATCTTGATACTTGTTTAAGAATTATGTCTCCATGTCATCCCATGTTCTAATAGAATCCCCAGGTAAACCCATGAACCATCTCATAGTTGCATCTTTATGTTTATAAGGAAATAATTTTAATTTCTAGCTATCTGTTGTGTAATCATAGGTTTGACATAGCACCTTAAACTCAAAAAGGAATTGATCAGGATCTTCTGTAGATCTTCCCTAGAAATTTGGCAGATTAGCTGGTGAAATATTTTTCATGGGGGTTTGATCATTAGGATCTGCAATAATAGGAAAGGAAAAAATCCTTATTGGTTGTGCAAGTTGTTGATTTCATGGATTTTGTTGGAGAGCCATATTTTCTTCTCCTGATGATGTTTCAAAGATGGGATGATCTTCCCACTGAATATTTGTGGTACTAGTTATGGGTTGTTTAAAGTTCTCAAAAAAAAAATTAGCTATGGATTTTTGAAATACTTCTTCTAAGTCCTTGGAAATTTCTAAATAATGTCTTCCTACAAGAGATAGATCCTGAGGAATTTGTTCTATGGAGCTTACTTGTGGCAATGGCCTAGTTTCTATCCAAGTTTTTGAAGATTCTTGCAAATAGGTTTCACTTGTAACTTCTAGTTCACTACTCAAAGATGTTGAAGGAGTTTAAACTTGTGTTCTTGGTGGGAATTTCGGGATGAATCATCCTTTAGAGTCTCTAGACCAATAATTATTACCCTTACTAACACCTTGTTCCCCAGAAATGGTGCTAAAAATGATGAGTGTCATTTAACTCTTCATTTAATCAAATGTTTAATTGATGTCTTATCAACCAGGGCTAGTGTCTAAAGCTGTCTGCAGTAAAGTGTAAGATGGTAGGTCTAGAAGTCTACTTGTGGGGGTGTTTGATGGTCATATTCTAACTTTGACTAATGAAAGAAATGTGTCCTAAACTACTTGATTCACTCTTTTGATAAAAAGGAAAAGATGTAACTATTTAATCAAATAAATCCACAGTTTTGCTTGAAAGTAAAATCACACTCCTATTTACGCGGGCGTGGAAATGGAGGTGTTTAACTTAAAAAGGAAATTTGATTCACACGTTTTCTATAAAAGAAAACACATTTTACTTAGAAAGGAAATGACTTTGGAATAAGGAAATACATTTTGAACTGTGAATTTGTTTTGATGTTTTATGAAAGAATGTAAACATTAGCAAAATTTTGATTAGTTATAACAAAGAGTTAATATAACATAACATAAGTACCATACAAAATTCCTATTTCCAAGGAGAGTGTGCCCTTGCTCCTCTCCAACTCAGGAACAAAGATTAATCAATGCTAAAAACTGAAGTGATAATTCATAAAATTGAAATGATTGCAATCTGTCTAAAACCTATAATATGCTTGTACGTATCTTTCATCTATTATATTTTTAATAAAAAAATTATTATATTTTATACTAATATAATCAACTCAAAATAGGATGCAAATAGATAGGATTTCTTGGTTGATCCACTCATCTAAAAGTAGGAGATTAGATTTCCAAGAGATCCAATTATTCTAATGAAATAGATATAATATCTTAAAATAGTCTTAAGATCCAAATTTATATAACTTTATCAAAAGCAAATCCTACAAAATAGTAGGCAAGTATTTTTGTCATTTGAATCTAGCTGAAATGATTCTCTCTCGTCTTATCAGGACACCAACTTCTCCATTTGTAGCTTTGTCTTTATAGAATCCATAGAATTGACCATGCAAAGTCAGTAGGAACGAGCCTGCAAAGTCCGTAGAAACAAGCCTATGGAGTCTATAGAAACAAACCTGTGGAGTCCATAGAAACAAGCCTATGGAGTCCATAGAAACAAGCCTACAGAGTCCATAGGAACAAGCCTACAGAGTCTATAAAAACAAACCTATGGAGTCCATAGAAACAAGCCGTCTGTATGAGTTCTTTGTTCTGCTAGATGGAGATCAAAATTGAATTTTTACTATACATTACATGTGTCTTTTTCCTGAGCATTCTTCACAACAAAAATCACTAAAACATGCTATGTATTAGACATTAATGACAAAGTAAAGGTTTAGTCTTTGGTTCAATATAAACAAGACAAATATCTAATTTCCATGTAATATCTATCTAGCAATCTATGATTTGCATAAGATAATATCCTTAGAGAGATGAATTGAGGGAAATAACATGTCAATAATAAGCCATATTCTGAGCTCATCATAATCATTCACTCCAATAAGTGATAAATGATGAAATGGCATCATCAGTTGACTTTGATCACATCTCAGATTTTGTGCAACCATGTATAATTTATTCTTTAATTAAATATACAACCTTATATATTAGTGATGTTTTTATTTTTTCTAGATTTACTTAGAATTAGATTATACTTTAAATGTAGGGCATGTTTTTCCAATACTTACACTTGATAATAATGATGAGGGAACAAACTACTACTTGTGTCATTGTGTAGAGGACAAAAAAAGATTAACCACAAATTTTATGGATGAAGAAGAGCTAATTTATTCCACTGGATTCATAGTGGTTACTAGAACATAGCTTCATAGGTACTGTCATAAAAAAAAAATTATTATTATTATTTGAGGACTTTTAAACACACAGGATGGTGCTTCATTATTTGAACCTTATTATTGCTATAAATATTCAATTGATCAAATATCATGGAAAGCCTCACAATAGAACTTTGTGGAAAGTGCATGAATCTGACCATAAAGCGATTCTTGAAACACTTGTAAATAGAGTTGATCCTGAAGGTACATTAGATTGAATTAGTAAGTTATCTAACTTATTTTAAATTAATATAATAAAGTTATTTGATTTAATGTATTTTATTTTTCAACTATTTTATGATTATGTGTTCATTTATGTTTAAATTTGTTACTAACAATTTAAATGTAGGTTAGTGGCACCATACGAGCTTCCACCTTTACGTGGTTGGTGTTGTGAGTAGAGTAGATTATCTTCTTGAAATACAGAGAAGCAAAAAAAATTATATTAATTTCATCTACTTTAAGCAAATCTTATTTCACATTCTTTTTGTTTATCCTTTCAAAAAAACACTGATGTAGGGGCATCTTTTAGTGATGTCATCATGATGTCATTTTTGGCTTGAAATAAGGCATGAGGTTTTCTAGAGTAGTTTTTGGTCCTTAGGAGTCTCTAGTAGGTGTCTAGGATTCATAAAAGTAATAATCAAAAATTTGAATTTTTGTAAGCCCTTTTGAGGGATCATAGTATCTATTTGATGATGTGAGATATAGTAAGATGTAATTAAGAGACTTGTGAAAAGGTGAAGGGTTTCTAATGCCTTGACCCTCATATTACATGGGTCTGCATATTAAGTTAAATTGTAACTAAGGTTGTGTCCAAGACTCCCATGTGGACAATGAATCAAGAATCAGTTATTAGTTGGTGAGGGAGCTATAACATCTATTTTGATAGTTTTAGATAGATATTCTTGAAGTAAAATAAAGAAGAGAGCAGTGAATAAAAGGAAATTGTTGAAAAAACTATCTTTTCTCATAGTATTCTATGTATAAATCATATTTTGTATTTTCTTGAACGTATATGCTATGGAAATTGATTGTGAATGATGATCAATAATGGAAATAACATGCCTCTGTGTTAAATATTTCTATTAATAGACCCTTATTTTATGGTAATGGATCTATTGTATTATGGATGAGGGTATAAACTATTTGCATAGTCTCTAAATAAAGCTTAGAGCCTAAAAAGGATCCATACATTTTAATTTAGTCATTTGGATACTTTGATACCTATTCCTTGTATAATGCATGAATATCTGTGTGTGAATTATGAGGAAGGTTTAAAAACTCATTATGCATCTATAAAGGTCTTTTGAAACCTTGAGTTTTTTGTATTACAAGTTTACCAGGGTTTGGATAAAACCCATTTCTCTATGTTTTGAAGGTCTACAAACTTGTTGTACACATGTAGGACCTGACGGTTCATCTCTAGCCCTCACGGTTCTTGTGCAACTTATGATGTAAGTTCGCTCATTTTTCACATTTTGAAATTATCTTAAGGAATGCCTTTGATAAACTATAAATTTTTCTCTTGGGGTTTTATCGAGACCTGGCAAAGGTGGTTCTAGCCTAAAAGTGCCTATCTCAACGTGTCTGTGCAGACGGTTCATCGATTGGGCTAACGAGTTAGAATCTACCGCCCTCAATGACTAACTTTTGGCATGTTCTAAGAGATTTATTTTAGATAAAAACCTCTTTTCCACATATTATCATCATGATTTAGACAAAATCATTTTATACTTTCTTAGAAGACTCATTTGTGCACATTTAAGACCTAACGGTTCATCTCTATCCCTTATCGTTCTCATGCAAATCATGACAAAAATTCACTCATTTTTCAAATTTAGGGATGAGTGAATTCTCTTAAGGAATGCCTACAATCAACTACAAATTTCACTCCTAGGAGTTGATCAAGACCTGACAAAGGTGATTTTAACCTAAAAGTGCCTATCTCAATGTGTCCATGTAGATGGTTCATCGATTGGGATAATGAGCCAGAGTCTACAACCCTCACTGACCAAATTTTGGCATGTTCTAAGAGATTTGGCTGAAAAAGAAACCTCATTGCCATATATCATCCATCATGAGTTAGATAAAATCCTCCTTGGCTTTCTTAGAGGACTTGTCTTCGCACATGTAAGGCTTGACAATTTATCTCTACCCCTCACGATTCTTGTGCAACTTGTGATGAAAGTTTGCTCATTTTGCATATTCAAGGACAAGTGAATTCTCTCAAAGAATGCCTTCGATCAACAACAAATTTTTATCTTAAGATTTTATCAAGACCTGATAAAGGTGATTCTAGCCTAAAAGTGCCTATCTCGATGTGTTTGCATAGATGATTCATCGATTGGGATAACGAATCAAAATCTATGACCTTCATTGACCAAATTTTGGCATGTTCTAAGAAATTTATCCATGAGAGAAACATCATTGTTGCATCTCTTCCTTCATGAGTTAGACAAAATAGTCTTGAGATTTATTAGAGGACTCATTTGTGCACATGTAGGACCTGATGGTTCATCTTTAACCCTCACGGTTCTTGTGCAACTTGTGATAGAAGTTTACTCATTTTATACATTCAGGGATGAGTAAATTATCTTAATAAATGCCTCCAATCAACTATAAATTTTACTCTTGGGGGTTGATTGAGACCTGACAAAGGTGATTATAGCCTAAAAATGCTTATTTTAATGTGTCTATATAAATGGTTCATCGATTGGGCTGACGAGTAAAAATCTACAGCCCCCATTGACCAATTTTGACCCCATTATAAGAGATTTAACCATAAGATAAACCTCATTACCATGAATCATTCATCATGAGTTAGACAAAATCCTCTCAAATTTCTTAGAGGACTCAGCCCTCCATGTGAATTAGTTGACGATTTATCCCTAGTCCTTATGGCTCTCGTAGAACTCACAATGGAAGTTCGATCATTTTGCACATTCATGGACGAGTGAGTTTTCTTAAGGAATGCTTCTGATAAACTAAAACTTTCACTCATAAGGCTTGATTGAGACATTACAAAGGTGATACTAGCCTAAAAATGCCTATCCTGATGTGTCTGCACAGATGGTTCATTGATTGGGCTGACGAGTCAAAATTTATGACCCTCATTGACCAACTTTTGGTATGTTCTAAGTGATTTGGCTGTGAGAGAAACCTCATTGCCACATCTCATCCATAATGAGTTATAAAAAATAATATTAAGCTTTCTTATAAGACTTATCCCTCCATGTGTAAGAGTTGATGATTCATATCTAGCCCTCACGGTTCTTATGCAATGCGTGATTGAAGTTTGCTCATTTTACACATTCAAGGACGAGTGATTTCTCTTAAGGAATGCCTCTAATCAACTATAAATTTACCTCTTAGGGGTTTATCGATACTTGATAAAGGTGATTTTATCCTAAAAATGCCCATCTAGATGTGTCCGAGTAGATGGTTTATCAATTAGGCTGATGAGTCAGAATCTACGGCCCCTATTGACCAAATTTTACCCCATTCTGAGACATTTTATCATGATATAAACATCATTACCATGTCTCATCCATCATGAGTTAGACAAAATACTCCTGAGCTTTCTTAAAAGATTCATCCCTTTATGTGTAAGAGCTGATGGTTCATCTCTATCCCTCATGGTTCTTGTGCAACATGTAATCAAAGTTTGGTTATTTTGCACATTTAGGGATGAGTGAATTCTATTAAGGAACGCCTCTGACCAAATTCAACTTTCACTCTTGAAGGTTGATAAAGACTTGACAAAGGTGATTCTAACTTAAAAATGCCCATCCAGATGTGTCTACATAGATGATTCATCGATTGGGCTGACGAGTCAGAATCTATAGCCC
Source organism: Torreya grandis (assembly GCA_037957365.1). Classification (NCBI taxonomy): domain Eukaryota; kingdom Viridiplantae; phylum Streptophyta; class Pinopsida; order Cupressales; family Taxaceae; genus Torreya; species Torreya grandis. Next base: position 997,699 of record JARHVA010002528.1, on the reverse strand, counting down.
TGACTGACCAAATTTTACCCCATTCTGAGACATTTGGCAATGAGAGAAACCTCATTTCCATGTCTCATCCATCACGAGTTAGAAAAAATCCTCTTGATTTTTCTTAGAAGACCCATCCTTCCATGTGTAGGAGCTGGCAGTTCATCTCTATCTCTCATGGTTATCATGCAACACACAATGAAAGTTTGATCTTTTTACACATTTGGGGATGAGTGAATTCTCTTGAAGAATGCCTCCAACCAACTACAAATTTCACTTTTGAGGGTTGATCAAGACCAAATTAAGTTGATTCTATTTTAAAAATTCCCATTCAAATTTGTTCCTGTAGATGGTTCATCGATTGGACTAACGATTCAAAATCTATGGCCCCCATTGACCAACTTTTACCCCATTTTGAGAAATTTGGTCAGGAGAGAAACCTTATTGATGTGTCTCATCCATCATGAGTTATAAAAAATAATACTAATATTTCTTAGAGAACTCATCCCTCCATGTGTAAGAGCTAACGATTTGTCTCTAGCCCTCACGGTTCTCATGCAACACATGATCGAAGTTTGGTCATTTTACACATTCAGGGATGAGTGAATTCTCTTAAGGAATGCCTCTGATCAACTATAAATTTTGCTCTTATGGATTTATTAAGACTAGATAAAGGTGATTTTAGCCTAAAACTACTCATTTGGATGTATTCACGTAGATGGTTCATCGATTGGGTTGATGATTCAGAATCTATGGCCCCTGCTAACCAACTTTTACCCTATTCTAAGACATTTGGCCATGAGATAAACCTCATTACCATGTCTCATCCATCATGATTTATAAAAAGTCCTATTGGGATTTATTATAAGACTCATCCTTCAATGTGTATGAGTTGATGGTTCATCTCTAGCCCTCATGGTTCTCATGTAACTCATGACAGAAGTTTGATCATTTTGCACATTCAAGGACGAGTGAATTCTCTTGAGAAATGTTTCTGACCAACTAAAAAATTTGATCCAAAGGGTTGATCAAGATTAGACAAAGGTTATTTTAACCTCAAAATTCCCATCTAGATGTGTCCACATAGACAGTTCATCGATTGGGTTGACGAGTCAGAATCTATGACCCCCACTGACCAACTTTTACCCTATTTTAAGAAATTTGACCATGAGAGAAACCTCCTTACCATGTCTCATCTGTCATTAGTTAAACAAAAATATCCAAATATTTCTTATATGACTCATCCATTCATGTGTAAGATCTAACGATTTATCTCTGGCCCTCATGGTTCTCATGCAACTCATGATAGAAGTTCAATCATTTTGCACATTTGGAGATTAGTGAATTCTCTTGAGGAATGCCTCTGACCAACTAAAAATTTCACTCCTAGGGGTTGACCAAGACTAAACAAATGTCATTATAGTCTAAAAACATCCATCAAGATGTGTCCATGTAGATGGTTTGTCGATTGGGCTGACGATTCAGAATCTAAAGCCCTCACTGACCAACTTTTACCCTAGTTTGAGACATTTAGCTATGAGAAAAACCTCATTGATATGTCTCATACATCATGATTTAGATAAAATCCTCCTGGGATTTCTTAGAGGATTAATCCCTCCACATGTATGAGTTAACGATTTATCTCTAGCCCTCATGATTCTCATGTAATGTGTGATTGAAGTTTGCTTATTTTGCAAATTCAGGGATGAGTGAATTCTCTTAAGGAATGCCTCCAATCAACTCTAAATTTCACTCTTAAGGGTTTATCAAGACTATAAAAAGGTTATTCTAGCCTAAAAATGCCCATCAAAATGTGTTTGCATAGACGGTTCATTAATTGGGTTGATGATTCAGAATCTATAGCCCCCATTGATCAACTTTACCTTATAATGAGAGATTTGGCTGTGAGATAAACCTCATTATCATGTCTCATCCATCATGATTTAGACAAAATACTCTTGATATTTCTTAGAGGAATCATCCTTCCACATGTAGGAGCTGATGGTTCATCTCTATCCCTCACAGTTATCATGCAACTCGTGACAGAAGTTTAGTCATTTTGCACATTCAGGGACGAGTGAATTCTCTTAAGGAATGCCTCCAATCAATTGAAAATTTCAATTGGGCTAACGAGTCAAAATCTATGGCCCTTGCTAACTAACTTTTACCCTATTTTAAGAGATTTGGCTGTGAGAGAAACCTCATTTCCATGTCTCATATATCATGTGTTAGATAAAATCCCCCTATAATTTTTTAGAGGACTCACCCCTCCATGTGTAGGAGCTAAAGGTTCATCTATATCCCTAACGGTTATCGTACAACTTGTGATGGAAGTTTGGTCATTTTGTACATTTAGGGATGAGTGAATCTCTTAAGGAATGCCTCTTATCAACTGCAACTTTCACTCTTAGGGGTTGAATGAGACCAAATAAAGGTCATTCTAGCCTAAAAATACCCATCCATATGTGTCTACACGTATGGTTCATCGATTGGGCTAATGATTCAGAATCTACTGCCCACATTGACCAACTTTTATCCCATTCTAAGACATTTAGCCACAAGAGAAACACCATTGTTACATCTCATCCATCATGAGTTAGACAAAATCCTCTTGGGATTTCTTATATGACTCATCTCTCCACATGTAGGAGTTGATGGTTCATCTCTATCCCTCACAGTTTTTGTGCAACGTGTGATCAAAGTTTAGTCATTTTGCACATTCAGGGACGAGTGAATTCTCTTGAATAATTCCTCTAACCAACTACAAATTTCACTTTAGAACTCATTCAAGACTAGGCAAAGGTTTTTCTAGCCTAAAATTCCCATATGAATGTGTTTTCATAGATGGTTTATCGATTAGGCTCCTCCAACCAATCGAGTATGTATAAGAGATACCCTATTTTTTGTGTTTCTTTGACAACAAGGAAAGGGATTGGTTTAGAAACTTCAAAATTGAGTCTATAAAATCAATATTAAGGTTAAAACACCTCCAATTCATTTGTATAGACCTCATAAAAGTATCATTTCTTGTAATAAAACTACATCTTGAGTTTTGACCTACTAGAGGGTAATTAGGCGTAATAGACAAAACATGATTTTATGAATTTTAGGGTAAAATATTAAAAGTGGAAAGATAAACCTTTTATCTAGACATTGATAATTCATAAAACATCTAAATACATATGTCTAAGGTGTCTTGAATTGATAATTCAATACAGAATGGGTTTTGGCATGTTAAAGCAACATTAAGACTAGTAAGTCTATGAGAAGTTTTTGATAAAATTATTTGTATCAAACCTTCTGAGGTGTTGCAAAATTTAAATCCTGTACAAAATATTATCATAAAGTATTTTAGATTAGTTTATACCCTTGTTTTCAAATATTTTTTATTTTGATCCTTTTGAGGCATTTAAGCTTAATTAGCTTGTAGAGAGCTTTGAGTCTTTTGAGTTCAAATAGACAAAACCAATAGATGGATTGGTTTTCCATATTGAGATAAATATTTAATATGTCTTTAATAACCATAAGAATATAACCTCAATTTTTATATACTATTCAAGGAATATCGAAGTTGCTTAAGTCTCTTCATTTGTGTCTATATTCTTGCCTTGCCAAGATTGTGATTTTGTGGATAGTCTAGAGAGGGATATCAATGTCAATATTAACCCATGTATAAGTAGGCCATGATGACTGTATGGACACATATAATTTTCTTTATTTGTTGTATGGACAAGTAGGATCTCAATACATACACAAGTGCATCACTAGACCTCCTAACATTTATGATCATCATTCTCCCAAATTTATTTATGATATAAAGGGTTTTTTGTAAATGGACCAAATATATGTGGTGTTTTACTACATTGTGAATTGCATTAAATTAAATCTCTAGGAATAATCAATTATGTGGCTTCAATAACTTGTCAAGTTTTTGTTATTGGGACATTGATTTCATTGATCACACTATAAACTCTTACTTTCTTTACTACACAGGTGTCTTAAGACAAACCATGAGCAACATGAAACTATGCATGTGCATGATTAGTTTATGACATTTTTTGTTAGGGTGTGGAGCTAAAAGCTTCACCAAGGAACACACTTTAACAGGTTCAGGTCTACACAGTCGTCGGCATCGGTTAGGAGCGACCGACGTCGATCAGGTGCAGTTGCAGAGGTGCCAGCGTCGACAGTGGGTCGGCCGATGGCGGTCACAGGCAAGCAGCAGGAACCGGCGTCGGTTACCTGTGCGTCCAGAATGCTATTTCCGAGGACAGAAGCGAGTGTTTGCATGATGAGTTTAAGTCTTAGTCTTAAGTTCGCGTTTCTATTATTAGCAAGATTGTTTTTAGAGCCCTTGATCAAGAGGCTTAACTGTTTGTTGTAAGTGCATGCTCAAGTCTCCTAATTCTATATGTAGAATTAGATATTCTTAGCTTATTGTAGAATTGGTATGTTGAAGAACAGTACAGAATTGAATCAATCCAGGCTTGTTGGAGTTGATTGTTCTTGAGAGAGAGAGCTCTTGAGGAATAGAGATCTAGTGAGAGATCTATACATCTAGGAGAGGTGTGGAAGAAAGAAGTTTCTTCAATTGTATTCCTTTTGTAAAGAGTTTGTTAATACAAGTTTTCAGGGTGGTTTCTTGTATCTCTTGTTCTTGCTGTTTATCATTCTAGTTACTTGTTTATCTGATTTATTTCCACGTTTATTGCTTTCACAAGTGTAATCTATTGTTGGTTGATCCCCAAAAAGTGGTATCAGAGCCTTGGTTGAAGGTTTAGAGTTTGATATCCAATAATTGGTATCAAAGCTCAGGTTCACTAACAGGCAGTTCAGATCTGTGTAGTGTGTATTGATTACAGGTTGCTCACAGGAGTTTCTGCAGGGATTTCTATTTGAGTGGGAGAAGCAATGGCAGATGAAAGTAAACTGAGAATGGAAAAGTTCAATGGCAAAAACTATCAACATTGGAGAATGTAGATAGAGGACTATCTGTATCAGAAAGACTTATACTTACCGTTAGGTGGGATTGCAAAGAAGCCCACAGACATGCAGGATGAAGAATGGGAAGTTCTTGACAGAAAGACTCTGGGGTCTATAAGACCGAGTCTAGCATCTACTGTGATATCTAATTTATCACAGGCAAAAACAATGGTAGAGTTGATGACTACTCTAGCAAATTTGTACGAAAAACCCTCAGCTTCCAATAAGGTATATCTTATGAAGCAGCTATTCAATTTGCATATGCAGGAAGTGGATCTGTATCTAATCACCTGAATGATTTCCATGGTATTGTAAATCAATTAAGTTCAGTCAAAATTGTATTTGATGATGAAATAAAAGCTCTTTTAATATTATGTTCTTTGCCTGAAAGCTGGCATAGCTTAGTAATGGTAGTTAGCAATACTGCATCTGCATCAAATATTTTAAAAGTAGAGGATGTTGTTAGTGTTATCTTGAATGAGGAAATTCGCAGGAAAAACACAGAAGAGACATCTAGGAACGCTTTAATTTTTGAGAGTAGGGGAAGGCAAAAAGAGAAGAGCAAGAAAGGGAGATCCAGATCTAAGTCCAAGGGGAAAGACAGATCTAAATCCAGAAATGGCAGAAGGCCACAATGCTAGAATTGTGGAAAGATGGGGCACATAAGCAGAGATTGCTGGTCAAAGCCTAAGGAGGACAATCAGCACGAAGGAAAGGAAGAAGCCAAGGTTGCAGGTATTGCACAAGATGCTTTAATATTCTCTCTGCATAATAATATAGAATCTTGGGTATTAGATTATGGTGCATTTTTTCATGCTACCCCTAATAGGGAATATTTATGTGACTATATCCATGGAGATTTTGGAATAGTATATCTAGGGGATGATGAACCCTGTAAAATTATTGGCAAAGGTAAAGTGCAGCTGAAAATGTAGAATGGCAACACATGGGTGTTGAGAGAAGTTATGCATGTTCCTAGCTTGAAGAGAAATCTGATTTCTGCAGGAAAGTTAGGGGATGAGGGTTGTACAGTAACTCTCACAGCAGAATCTTGGAAGGTGACCAAGGGTGCACTTGTTATGGCCAGAGGTAAGAGAGTAGGTACTCTCTATTTGTGTAATTGTGTTACTAACAATTCTCCTTCTGTATTATCTACTTCAGATGTGGATGCAAAATTGTGGCACTCAAGGCTTGGCCACATGAGTGAGAAGGGGATGTCAATTCTTAAGTCTAAAGGTAAGCTTTCAGATTTGAAAAGCATGGATCTAGAATTTTGTGAGCACTGTGTATTTGGAAAACAGAAAAGGGTTAGTTTTCTCAAGACTGGGTCTACAAAGAAAAAGCATAAGTTGCAGCTTGTTCACACAGACGTGTGGGGGCCGGCTCAGGTAGCTTCTATTGGAGGATCACAGTACTATGTTTCGTTCATAGATGATGCTACAAGAAAGGTATAGATCTACTGTATTAAGAAGAAATCTAATGTATTTGAGACTTTTAAGATTTGGAAAGCTATGGTTGAGAATGAAACAGGGAAAAGATTAAAGTGCCTGAGATCTGACAATGGTAGAGAGTTTTGCAGTTATAAGTTCAACAGGTATTGTTACATGCATGGAATTCGTAGGCAAAGGACGGTTCCAAGAACACCTCAGCAGAATGGTATTGCTGAAAGGATGAACAGAACAATCATGGAGCGTGCAAGATGTATGAGATCGCATGCTGGTTTGCCTTTAGAGTTTTGGGCAGAAGCTGTTGACACTGCAGTGTACCTGATTAATAGAGGACCCTCTACAGCTCTGGATGGTGGAATTCCAGAAGAGGCTTGGACAGGTAAAAAGGTAGATCTCTCTTTTCTCAAAGTTTTTGGTTGTGAAGCCTTTGTGCACGTAGATAAGGAAAATAGAAAGAAGCTCGATGCTAAGTCTATGAGGTGCACATTTATTGGCTATGGCTCAGATGATTTTGGTTTTAGATTTTGGAATCTAGGAACTAACAAGGTAATTAGGTGCCATGACGTTGTTTTCAATGAAAAAGTGATGTACAGTGATCAGCTGAAGAAGTTGAATCAATCTGGGCAGAGCAATAGTGAATTGGACGAGGTGATGGTCCAAAATGAGCTCGCGGGAAAGATAAATAATCACTTGCAGGAAAACATAGAGACCAACGTCGGCAGGTTAAGAACCGGCGTCGACAGAATAGAAACCGAGGTCGGTCATACAGAGACCGATGTCAGTCAGGCAGAACCGGCGTCGGCCAGTAACAGGTCTAGAGGTGACCGAGGTCGATCACTATCAGAGAATTTGGGTGGACAGCGTGTTGTGAACGAGTCTCATACACCCATCAGGAGGTCTGAAAGGGTGAGTAAGCCTCCAATTAGATATTCTCCTTCTTTATTTTATTTATTGCTAACTGATGGTGGAGAACCAGAGAGTTTTGAAGAAGCAATACAGGTGGAGTCCAAGAGTCAGTGGGAGTGTGGCATGGTTGAGGAGATGGAGTCCTTAAGAGAGAACCAAACATGGGATTTGGTTGAGTTGCCAGCTGGTAAGAGAACACTGAAGAACAGATGGACCTACAGGTTGAAAGAAGGTGAGAATGGACAGATGAGATATAAGGCCAGATTGGTGGTAAAAGGATTTGCACAAAAGCCAGGTATTGACTTTGGTGAGATTTTTTCTCCTGTTGTTAAAATGACCTCTATAAGGGTTGTATTGTCTTTGGTTGCTTTTGAGGATTTGCATCTTGAGCAGCTAGATGTTAAGACAGTGTTTCTTCATAGAGACTTGGATGAGGAAATTTATATGGAACAGTCGGAAGGTTTTGAGGTCAAGGGTAAGGAGAAGTTTGTGTGCAGATTGAAGAAAAGCTTGTATGGCTTCAAGCAAGCTCCTAGGCAATGGTATTTAAAATTTGATAGGTTTATGACTGAGCATGGCTACAGTAGGTGTCAATCTGACCATTACGTGTATTTCAAGAGATTTGATAACGGTAGATATATTATTCTATTGTTGTATATAGATGATATGTTGGTTGCAGGATCACACATGCATGATATCTCTGAGCTTAAAGTGAAATTAGCTCAAATGTTTGCTATGAAGGATTTGGGAGCAGCAAAGAAAATCCTTGGCATGAGCATTAAGAGAGACAGGAAAAATCACAGGTTGATATTGTCTCAAGAGGATTATGTGGACAAGGTGTTGAAACGGTTCAATATGCAGGATGCTAAACCGGTAAGCACACCTTTGGCTGGACATTTTAAGTTGAGTAAATAACAATGTCCTAATTCACATGATGAGGTAGAGTACATGAGTAAGGTTCCATATTCTTCCGCAGTAGGGAGTTTGATGTACGCAATGGTGTGTACTAGACCGGATATTGCCCAAGCAGTGGGAGTTGTAAGTAAGTCTATGGTAAATCCAGGTAAGGAACATTGGAAAGCAGTTCAGTGGATCCTTAGATATCTGAGAGGAACCAGCAGTAGGCACTTGTGCTATGGAGGTTCAGATACTTCTCTACATGGTTATGTAGATTCAGATATGGCAGGTGATTTAGATGGTAGGAGGAGCACCACAAGATATGTTTGTATTGTTGGTGGAACAGCGGTTAGCTGGATATCAGTTGCAGAAGGTTGTTGCCTTGTCAACTATAGAAGCAGAGTATATTACAGCCACAGAAGCTAGCAAAGAGATGATATGGATGACACGGTTCATGGATGAGCTTGGTAGGGAGCATGAGAGTTGTAGATTGTATAGTGACAGTCAGAGTGCAATCCATTTGGCTAAGAATTCAGCCTTTCATTCAAGAAAAAAACACATACAACTAAGGTACCATTTCATACGATAGGTATTGGAAGATGGTGATTTGAAGCTGGAGAAGATCCATACAGATAGGAATCCTGCTGATATGTTAACCAAGCCGGTTACAAAGGAGAAGTTGAATCTTCATTCAACTTCTGTTGGTCTTCATGATTGAGTTGAAGATGGAGGAGCTAGAAGATATTGCTGTACAGGTATTGGTGCAGCTGTTTATCTCCAAGTGGGAGATTGTTACGCTGTGGAGCTAAAAGTTTCACCAAGGAGCACACTTTAACAGGTTCGGGTCTACACAGTCACCGGCGTCGGTCAGGAGCGACCGACGTAGGTTAGGTGCAGTTGCAGAGGTGCCGGCGTTGGCAGTGGGTCGGCCGATGGCGGTCACAGGCAAGCAGCAGGAACCGGCGTCGGTTACCTGTGCGTCCAGAATATTATTTTCGAGGATAGAAGCGAGTGTTTGCATGATGAGTTTAAGTCTTAGTCTTAAGTTCGCGTTTCTATTATTAGCAAGATTGTTTTTAGAGCCCTTGTTCAAGAGGCTTAACTGTTTGTTGTAAGTGCATGCTCAAGTCTCTTAATTCTATATGTAGAATTAGATCTTCTTAGCTTATTGTAGAATTGGTATGTTGAAGAATAGTACATAATTGAATCAATCCAGGCTTGTTGGAGTTGATTGTTCTTGAGAGAGAGAGCTCTTGAGGAATAGAGATCTAGTGAGAGATCTATACATCTAGGAGAGGTGTGGAAGAAATAAGTTTCTTCAATTGTATTCCTTTTGTAAAGAGTTTGTTAATACAAGTTTTCAGGGTGGTTTCTTGTATCTCTTGTTCTTGTTATTTATCATTCTAGTTACTTGTCTATCTGATTTATTTCCACGTTTATTGCTTTCACAAGTGTAATCTATTGTTGGTTGATCCCCAACACTTTTTAGAAGAGACCAATGTGATTTTGGTTAGTGGAGTTGACTATAAGAGGTTGAAGAAGCAATATTTTGGGTGTACATCCCAAATATCTGGTTTCACTTGATATATGTAGAATCTCAATCATACAAGTACAACCTCCCTAATAATATGCTATAGACTTCAAGAGGCACAATGTTTCAAGTGATGGTGCCATTCATACACTCAAAATTATACTAGAATGTGCATTACCTCCAAACTTATATATTTGTACCAAGGTATTGAATCCACCCCAGGGATTATAGCTTGTAATGCACAATAGTGGGAAGGCCAAGTTGTTGGGTTATAAATAGTGTGATGATGTTATTATGACTTAGATTTTCAATGAAAAGTGTTATTTGGTTCAATATCACCTATATGTGAATGATATGATGTAAGTTTCTAAAGAAAGGATTATTATGCCCAACATTGAGGGTGTTTGTGGCTCTTTGGTAATTGTTGATGGCACCACTTTTCACAATAATTATTATTTCCTTTGTCTGAGTTAGAAGGCATATGAAGGTTCAAGTTTTGTGTCACCTTCTTAGGTTGATATCCTTTATGAAAAGTATTTTGCTTCTATGCCATACGTCTAGTTGGGGAATTATGTGTGGATTGGCAAATAAAAAGCAAATGTAAATGAAACAAGTAAATAGCAAATATCACATGTAAATGTAATATATAAATAATGATGCAAAGCGCCTAACTTAGAGAATAATGTGAATTTTTTAAACCCCATATGAAGTAATAATTCAATCATTAACCAATAATATCTGTAAACATTAAATGATAAAAATATAAAATACACATAGTTAAAGGAATCATATTGTCAAATAGTATATATGTGATACATGTAAAGTTCTATGTCAGAATTTAACATAAATAATATAACATATATCAAGAAAATTTTTAAACCATAACATGGACATAGACAAAATACATCATATAGGCATACAATGTGGGCCATATCGGCATACAAAATCGATTGTGCCTAAAACCATGTACATAGACAAAATGCACCATATAGGCATACATTTTGAGCCATATCAACATACAAAATAGATTATGCCTAAAACTAGATCCCTAGCACAACTAGCTCTCTTGCTACTCATTGCCTCCAAATAAATTATGTTTTTTTCCATAGACGTAGATCTAGGGGTGTTGGATGCCTCAGTACGAGGATATACTCTCCTCTCAACATGTGAGTCATCCATTACTTCATTGATAACCGATGAAAATGTTTGTCTCTACACAACATATAAAATATAAAATTAATGTATTCAAATTGTATATTGAAAATTTGATAATTTTTTCAAGAATGTAAAATTTTGTAAAATGATTCTACACTCACCATATTCCATCTAAATGGTTGCCTAGGGCTACGAGACTGCATATAGACTTGTGATGGGGAATCTTATAGAGCATACATATATCGTTAGATCTAAAGTTGCATATAATTATGTAAATATGACAAAATATCATTGCTTAAATATAAAAACAATTAAACTATGTGTTCACACTAGTCTCCATCCCTGAATCACAACCTGTTGCAAAGATAGTGGATTCTTAGATCTAGTGGCAACATCACCTACACCTTTTTCTCATCAATGAGGGGTGCCCATAACATCCCTCATCATCTATAAAACCAATAAATGAATAATGTGTGAATTCAATGAACATGATAAAAAGCTATGACTATAATTTATATTAAAATAGAGTTTTATGTTCAAAGGACAATAAACATGTAAATGAATAATATGTAATTAAAAAATTTATGAACCTTTGTGTAATGTATACCTGCGCCAATTGTAGCCTCTATAATAGAGTCAAGGCCTGTTGAGGTACCCAGAATATGACCAATCAACTAGATACAAGAAATAAATAAAAAAATTAGTCAAATAAATTGGTCAATTAAGTACAAACACATGTACTAGAAAATAAACTTAATATTATTTTATAAACAAAAATAAACTAGATAATTAAAATTAAACTTGTGCATCAAATATAGATGATGAAGAATCCTCTACAGAAGGTGTTTGGTGTATCCTGATAGGAGTCATTAAAGCTACCACATCTCACATAGTGTCTAAAATACTAGTGTCATGCGTTGTTAAAGCATCTACATGTGGCATATGCTCTGGTAGGCAAATGTCTGACATGCTACTATCTGGCACTGTAGAAGCTTATACAAATGGTGTACACTCTAGCATATGAGTCTCCATAAATGTACTCTATGTATGTCACATCTAAACAAGAAGTCCTATACACTTCCTCCCATATGATGTGAAATGATGCATAGGAACTGTAACATGAGTAGGAGGGACACTAACACCTATACCAACACCCACACCACCACTACCACCACTACCACTACCACCAATATCACTACCACTAACACCACCACCGCCACTATCACCACCACTACCACTAACACCACTTGTAGGCTGAGTAGAATTATTTAAAGTATGCATACCATGATCAATCATAATTTGTGTCAATATATTAACCACCTCAAGGGTGTTGATTTATGTGTTATGATGCAAAATTTTAGGAATAATGGCATGTGATAATGTTCTTCTATTTCTCAGAGGTTAGTTATGATCATTTTGGTCTTGAATAGTACTAGGTCTATCAAATAAAGACCCACCTCCCCTACCTTAGGATGCCTTCATGTCGAAATAATTTGGAATTGCTTCCAATACAAATTCACAATACAATCTTCTCAAAAAATATAATGGAACCTCATTATTGTTGCATGGAGGCTCATCAAACACCATCCACCACCTATCCCAAAAGTTATTTTTAATCTCCGCATGAATACACCAATCAATACTAATGTGTTTGTCATTTGTAGGCGGAGGTAGGTTGGTTTCAGGTTTAATAAATAAAGCACACAAATCTTCTTTTGTTAAATTTTTTCACATCATCATATGATAATTTATTAGAATAAAATTATTTTAGAGCTTGTCTTCGATGCAACGTTGCATCTAGTTATGAAGTCACATTTCTCACTTCATTAAAAACATATTCTAATGTATTGCAAAGTAAAATTTGTGCACTACCAACTGAAGAATGATGCAAACCATTGATAATTATCTATAATTGTTAATGTTTGGCATTATATTACTCATACAATTCAACTTCTTGTATAAAATCAAACTCTGGTGGGTTTTTTCTAACATTTTCTTCAAGAAATTAATCCATTAAATTTATGTATCTAAATTTTTTTAAAAGGGTTTTTTTAGCCAATTTAAAAAAATGAAAAAATAAATTGCAAAAATAACATACCTGATGTGAAGCAATGTGATGATCAATCCTGTTGGTGGAATAATGCTCCAAACCACGTGTGTCAATCTACAATTTTGACAAAAGAAAAATCTTTCTCTCTTAGCTATGGTTTCTTCTTTACAGCCCATGAGAAATCATAAAATAAAAAGAGTGTATGCCCTAATTCATTTATAAAGGGCATTACAAAGGGTATACACCCTTTATAAAAGATGTATGTCCTTTGTATTATAAAGGGTGTATGCTCTTGAGGATCAAACAGTAATCTAGCCTCAAAAATTCAAAATAAAGGGTGTACACCCTTTGTAAAAAAACTATCAAAGTAAGAGGACTGCCATGTTTTTTGTCCCCCAACTTTGTGCATCTACCCTAATATCTAGTTTAAGTGTATTTAAACACACACACACACACACACGCAGCTTTGTGTGTGTGTGTGTGTTTATTTATGTATAAATACACACACACACACACACACACACACACACACACACACACACACACACACAAATGTGTGTGTGTGTGTGTGTGTGTGTGTGTGTGTGTGTGTGTGTGTGTGTCTGTGTGCATGCGCGCGCTATATAATAATAGGTGTAATATTTTTATGTTATATCTATTATCCATTACATTTTTGGTATAAATAATATAAATACTATCTCTAAATTCTGTTAGGTTGTGGAGCTAAAAGCTTCACTGATGCAGACATGGAGGAGGTTGCAGGATGAGTTGCTGAGTGTCAGAAGTCTTTGGCGTTGGTCTGGCCAACCGACGTCGGCAGGTAGAAGACAGGAAGGCAACCGACGTCGGTCATGGATCGGCCGGCATCGGTGACCCCCAGGCGGACAGGGACCGACGTCGATCGCCTGTGTGGTTCGGACTGCGCTTATTACGGGCAGTTAGCTAACGAACCAAGTGTTTGCATGATTAGAGCTATTTTTAGACTGAGAGCTGCAGATCTAATTATTGTAATTAGATGTCTAATTATTGTTTGGATGAGATATATATAATAGACTCATGGTTGTATTGGAAAAGTGTTCTAGTTTGAGTTGAGCAAAGTTTGCTCCTTCTGTGTGTGAGGTGAGCAAGGATGTTCCTCCTAGTTCCATAGTACCAGGTGTAGGTGCTGGATTGGAGAATCAGCAGGGTTCTTCATGTATGTAAGATCTTGGTCACAGTTGCATGGCCTATATAGGAGATCTACATGGTAAGTAAGATCGTTGATCTGCAGGTGTATGTGTGTGCAAGGTCAAGGTTCACAAGGGAGCAGAACCGTGTTTGATTTGCAGGTGTGCAGGATCATATAGACAGCAACACAACAGGAAGCAGTATCAGGCAGGATCTACTTGGAGTACAGGTGTGTACTCAGATAGAGCAGAGAGGAAGGCAAGGGAGTTCCTTCCATAAGTATGGTCTGTTGAATTGCAAGTTGTTGCAGGTTCATGGGAGATCTACTTGAAGTACGTGGAGTACTTGTTTGAGTGTGTGGAGCACTTGTGGTGTGCATGGAGCACAGGAGGTGAACACCAACTCTGTATTTGAGTTGGGTGTTGGGACCTGAGAGGGAGAGCTTTGGGGAGAAGAATTACTGTTCACTTGAGGTGTGGGAAACCTCTGTAAGGTGGTGGAGAAGAAGTGGCATCTTCTTTATTGTATTCTTTTCTGTATAAAGTGTTAATACAATTTGTGTATTGTCTCTCATATCATGTGTTATTCTGAATTCTAGTTACTTGGTGAATCTGGTTAATTTTCGCATATTAAGTTGATTGGTTTGGTAATCATATTGTGCTCTTTTGGTGGAGCAAGATCCTGACAAGTGGTATCAGAGCAAGGTTGTTGGCTCATAGCTTGATACCACTGACAAGTGGTATCAGAGCTTTTGGTTGGGATACTAACAGATTGGTTTAGATCTGGGTAGTGTGTTTTGATTACAGGTCACTCTCAGGGGTTTCTGATTGAGTGGGAGTAGAGCAATGGCAGATGAAAGTAAGCTAAGAATGGAGGAGTTGAAAAGCACAGATGGTCACTCAGGGTCCTATGGAAAGAAAGAGCAGGTAAAAGATTATTGTTGGTTGGTAGCAGATCAGCATGAAGGAACTGAAGAAGCAGATGTTGCAGGTGTTATTGCACAGGTTGCTTTGGGAGGTTTCTTGGATAAAGTTGAATCTTGGATAAAAGATTCGATTGCCTCTCTCCATGTAGTTCCAGGTAGAGGAGCTGGTGAGCCTTGCCAAAGAATTGGCAAAGGGGAAGTGAAGCTAAAATTGCAGGCAGCCAACACACAGGTGTTGATGAAGGTCATGCAGGTCCCAGGTTTAGAGATATGGCTAATTTCTTCAGAAAGATTGGGTGATGAAAGATGCACAAGAACTCTCACAGCGGATGCACTTGAATTAGCTGGTGGTAAGAAAACAGGTACCCTTTATCTACTTGTTTATATTACTGATTCTTATTTTGTTGCAGAGACGTGGCTTCGTAGGCTTGGTCACATGAGCAGGAAGGAGATGCATGTTCTTAAGCGGAAGACAGATATATTTGATAGGCTTAAGAACTGGAAAGCCTTGGTGTTTATGGAGGAGATGGCAGATAGAACCCAGTGGATGGTGTTGGATACTTCTGAGCAGGGTAGTTTGGACATGGGTTTTCATTCAAAGAAGCTCGCGGGTAAAAAGTCATCACTCACAGGCGAACACAGGTACCGATGTCGGTCAGGAGGAACCGGTGTTGAACAGACAGGTGCCGATGTCGGTCATGTGCAGACTGAAGCCGGCGATGTCGGGCAGGGTAAGACCGACGTCGGTCATCGAACCGACGTCGGTAGTATGTAAGACCGATGTCGGTCAGAGAACCGACGTCGGCAGCAGGGACACCGCAGGGTCGGTTGTCAGGGACAGACGCATGGAACCGACGTCGGTCGGATGCAGACTGTGGGGTGACCGAGGTCGGTCACTGTAACGGATTTTGGGTGGACAGCATGCTGTCAAGGAGTCTCAAACACCCATACGGAGGACTGAAGACGTAAGTAGGCCCTCAAATTCATTATTCCTCTTCTTTATACATGTTGCTGATTGTAGAGCAGGAAGGATCCAAGAAACTGGGGTGAGCTTGGCATGGATGAGGATGTGATTCCTTGGAGGAGAACCAAACAGGTGTTTTGGGGAGAGATGTCAGCTGGATGAAAGCACAGAGATGAATGGATTCCTTAGTAGAAGAATAGAGAGAACGGATACGTGAGACGAAAGACCAGGTATATGGTCTTGAGGAGCTGCAGGACAGTGGTACAAGTTTTGACAGGTGGAAGATGAAGCATGGCTTCAGTCAATGTCAGGGTAACTACTGTGGTTTGACTTACCAGGGGGATGGTGATTGCAACATCATTCTGTTGCTGTATGTGGATGGTACGCTAGCTAGCTGGTTTTGTACATACAGGGTTTTGCTGAGCTAAGGGTAAGATTAGTTCAGTGGCATGTCATGAGGAGTTTGGAGCAGCGGAATTCTTTGACATGGGAGACATGGAGATCACAGGTTGATTTTGTCTCGAGTGGGAGCTGATGTGAATCAGGTGTTGGCGAGGTTCAGGATGCAGAGCCAGAGCACACTAAGGGCTGGACATGTACAGTGTCCGAAATCACATGAGGTCTGGTATAGACCTGAGTATTCCCATGCAGTGGGAGCTGTCAGAGAGTTAGGAGCCAATTCGGGGAAGTGGGTTCTCAGGTATTTGAGAGGGACTGGTAGCAGGGATTCATGCTATGCAGGGTCAGGACTTCACTACATGTATTTGTAGGTTCGGATGTGGCAGGGTACTCGGATGACAGGGGGTACATCACAGGTTGTGTGGTGGGTTGTCTTCAGGGTTGAGCTTGAAGAGGGATACATACCAGGAAACAGATTAGACGGAGTACAGGTACAGGTACAGTGCAGTTGTTTATCTCCAAGTGGGAGATTGTTAGGTTGTGGAGCTAAAAGCTTCACTGATGCAGACATGGAGGAGGTTGCAGGATGAGTTGCTGAGTGTCAGAAGTCTTTGGCGTTGGTCTGGCCAACCGACGTCGGCAGGTAGAAGACAGGAAGGCAACCGACGTCGGTCATGGATCGGCCAGCGTCGGCGACCCCTAGGCGGACAGGGACAGACGTCGATCGCCTGTGTGGTTCGGACTGCGCTTATTACGGGCAGTTAGCTAACGAACCAAGTGTTTGCATGATTAGAGCTATTTTTAGACTGAGAGCTGTGGATCTAATTATTGTAATTAGATGTCTAATTATTGTTTGGATGAGATCTATATAATAGACTCATGGTTGTATTGGAAAAGTGTTCTAGTTTGAGTTGAGCAAAGTTTGCTCCTTCTGTGTGTGAGGTGAGCAAGGGTGTTCCTCCTAGTTCCACAGTATCAGGTGTAGGTGCTGGATTGGAGAATCAGCAGGGTTCTTCATGTATGTAGGATCTTGGTCACAGTTGCATGGCCTATATAGGAGATCTACATGGTAAGTAAGATCGTTGATCTGCAGGTGTATGTGTGTGCAAGGTCAAGGTTCACAAGGGAGCAGAACCGTGTTTGATTTGCAGGTGTGCAGGATCATATAGACAGCAACACAATAGGGAGCAATATCAGACAGGATCTACTTGGAGTACAGGTGTGTACTCAGATAGAGCAGAGAGGAAGGCAAGGGAGTTCCTTCCATAAGTATGGTCTGTTGAATTGCAGGTTGTTACAGGTTCATGGGAGATCTACTTGAAGTACGTGGAGTACTTGTTTGAGTGTGTGGAGCACTTGTGGTGTGCGTGGAGCACAGGAGGTGAACACCAACTCTATATTTGAGTTGGGTGTTGGGACCTGAGAGGGAGAGCTTTGGGGAGAAGAATTACTGTTCACTTGAGGTGTGGGAAGCCTCTGTAAGGTGGTGGAGAAGAAGTGGCATCTTCTTTATTGTATTCTTTTCTGTATAAAGTGTTAATACAATTTGTGTATTGTCTCTCATATCATGTGTTATTCTGAATTCTAGTTACTTGGTGAATCTGGTTAATTTCCGCATATTAAGTTGCTTGGTTTGGTAATCATATTGTGCTCTTTTGGTGGAGCAAGATCTTGACAAATTCTACTATTAATATTTTTTTCTAGTTATTGTTATTAATTTTATATATTATTTGATATTGTACTGAACTTCTATTGTGAAATTTATAATACAAAGGTAAAGACTAACCATTACATGACCCTTGTTATTAAAGCATTCTTGAATAAGCACTTCTGATAAAATCACATTCTCAAATGTGTATATTATTTATGTATCATAACTTTAATATACAAATATTAAATAATATCTCATGTACATAACAATAATATGTATGATTAAATGTATTAAATATAAAAAGAGTAAGGAAATGGTTCACTATTCGAGGGGGAGCTAGGAGCTATAATGACGTGAGAATATTAACATTTGATTAGTTAGAAACTAACAACATAAAATAAAAAATAAAACAATTTAATTATTTTAAAACCAACATGATTAAATAAAAAAATAAAACAACTGACATGACATAACGATTTAAAAAAGAAAAAACATATAAATTCAAACCAAAAAAAACAAACAAAAATGTAGAATAGAGGGAAGGAAATAAAAATTTAAAAAGAGTAAAAAAAACTAGGGTGAATTGAATTGTCATTCCATATTGCACAGATAAAATACAAAAATTTTTGATTTAATATTTTAAAGATTACTTCTTACCTCATTCTATTGTACAACTTCCTTCGTTGATTTTAATGTGAAATTGATTTCCACTTCAGCGGTTGCATTATATTACAACATCATAATTAATAAACAAATAATCATATTACCACATCATATTTATTAAAAATCATAACAATGAAATTGTAAAAATAAATTATCATAAAAAATATTATAACATCATAATAAAAAAAATAGATAATATACAAATAATCATAATTAATTTATGGGTAATATATTAATTATACTACATTATATTTATAAATAATTAAATAATCATAACTAATTTATATGTAATATATAGATTCTACCACATTATATTTACATTAATGTTTTTTATAAACAATAAATATTTACCTTTACTTCATGCAATGGCAAGTGCTACTATTATACATATATTAGATAAATCTATGTAAAATACATTGATAAATATCATTCTCAAGATATTTAACATACATTTTGACTTGCCTCAAGAATGATATTTATTGGTATATCTTACATAGATTTATCCAAGATATGTATGTTAGTAGTAAAAAAGAATTTTATAGGAACTTCCCTACGAGAAGTATTAATTAGTAAGGAATCTTTATGTTGTATAGTGGCAAGTATTTATTTCATTAAAAATTGTTAGTTGATGAAAATAAATTAAATGAGAAATTTCGTGTTGTTCAAAAAAAAAGTTTGTAATAAGAATAATGACAATTGTTTTTCCTTTGAATTATGTTGTAAAGGTTAACAAAGATATATTTGTAAATTGACAAGTTAAATCTTACCAGTGTTAAGGGTGTCTACAATGAAAAACTTAAAATTTATTGATTGGTAAACTGGAGGGATGGGGACTAGGAACCTTATTTGTATCAAGTTGTGATTTTTATTATTATCCATAGAATTTGTATTATTATTTTTCTATTTGATTAGATAAAGGGATTTTTGAAGGGACCTTGCAACCCAAAACAAAGCCAATAAATGAACACTAGAGCCAACAACAAACATCATTGAAAGCAAGCACTAAATTTAAAAAGGTTTCATCCATAAAAAAAAATAACATACGTAACCTTCAACGGATAATCCACCAACAGGGATTACAACCTTTAACCTTGAGACAAACATCAACAAGAAAATAGGGAAAATAGATGAAGAGATACAAAAATTGATAACAACGCTAAAAAAATAGCGCATAACAGTGCCATAAGGGACCAACCAATCTAATTTGATGCTAGAGAAGATGAAAAGTTAGCCAATGCTCGAGATTTTTTGATCCCTACAGGAGAGAAAACCTTCCATTATCAATTGAGACCTTTCTTTGACCAAATCAGTAGCATCAAATCTAAGACTTTCTGCCTCCGTTCTCCTCCCAATCTAAAAATTTATATTATTATTAATAATAAATTAGTTTTGATTTATTCGCTTCAAGTTTTATAATATTTGATGATAAATTTAATAGAAACTTAAAACTTCAATAAATTCAATCACTACACAACTCAATGCACAAAACTCTTAAAATTTCATAATTATTATTTTAGGCATTGAAATTCCCTTCAATTCCTTTTGAGTAACAGTGTTCTAGATGAGGGGAACTCCTTCCCACACTCTTATGGTGTTTTATCCCTTAGACGCTCTATGTTGAAGGCATAGGTTCTAATGTAAAGATGGATAGGACATGTATGTTCTAAAGTTTGAGATTTTTTGATTTTGAGCTTGTGATACTCATATCTCAATGTATATGTTAGCTTCTTGACATCTTATGAATTCAAACCTCAATCATTATAGGGTTCTTTGCATGCACACTATAATTCACCTCTTCTAATGTATAGTACCATCCCTATAAGCTCTGAATAATACTCTAACACAAACTTAAGGAGAAAGAAATAACCACTCAATACTACTCATTTATATACCCAGTAAAATTTAAATATTGTCACCTCTACATACCCGACAAGAAGAATTTTGTGAAAGTATATACACATCTGTACCCCTAGGCTAGCTAAAACATATGTACTAAAGATAGAATCTCAGAGATATTAAAGCTTTTGAAGACTAAACAAAGATCAATTGTGGGCAATTATCCATGTGCTTCACAAGAAAAGATAAGGTGCTTGGCTTTCACATCAAAGAATTACATTTATTTAGCTCAAATAAATTTGGACACTCTTCGCATATCAAAGAAAAGACATTCAAAACTTTTGTTGAATAATAATAACACGGGTCCTGTATTCACCGGATGAAACCACATATAAAAGTATTATTTATATTTTTAGATTGGAATTGATAGTGGTCATTATTAATTTAAGATTATATTAAAGTTAAGAGAATATTTCTAAATAACACAAACAATATTTCAATATTTTTATGTTAAATTATAACCAAACTTACAATTTTTATTATAATGTATATTTCAAAAAAAATCATTAAAAACTAATTCCTATAGTCCTTGGTAGGGACTAATAATGGCATAATAATTTGTCAAATAAAAAATGATATAAACCTTTTTTTTAAAGGTCACCCTCAGTAAGATGCCAATTTTTTATATGAATGTCGACACCTAAAAATGACCTCAAGGCATTTACTAAGTGTTATTTTATATGCTTTTAGTGTGATTGTCTATTTCAAATATTTGTCTAAATTCAAATGTACTTGGATGGTCTAAGTTATTCTTCTAAGGGTACTTGGCACTTTGTGTAGCTTGAACACCTTAGAATATTTTATAAAATATGTACACATATTATGCACCCTTATGTATTTGTGCAACACCATTGTGCATACCTTGAGATACTATATTTGTGCGACACTCTTAAAATATCACAAACGCGTAGAAGTTTCCCATCACTTAGAGCCATACCAGGTGGCACCTTTAGATCTTGAACTATGTCAAATCAACTGCTAGCATCTTATGCACCTAGGAGAACAACCACCAACTGCTAGACTTGTTAGAAGGTGAACCATCAAATGTTACAAAATATGAACCATTTTGTAACCATATCTCTCTTGCAACTATTTTATTGTAATGATATTGTAATCCATTCAATCTTAAGGAGATGCATAAAATTTTAGCATGCCTCAAGTATCTAGCATCGAATGGTCATGTGTAAATACATTCTATTCTAGAAAAACATTTAGGTAGTGTTATTCCCTTTTGAAGTATTTGTAATGCTACTTCTCACCTAACCCTTAGGCCCATGGATAATATTAATAGGGTTGGACCATTTATTTTTTATGATTTATTTGATAGAGACCATACTTTGTTCATGTGCCCTTTATTAGATAGATGATTGTGGTTGTGATAAATAAGTATTTGATAATTATGTTTTTTGATATATCTCTTCATACCATAGAGGTACAATGATGATTCTAGTTTATGTGCGAAAAATAGGGGTTTCCAACTGTCTTCCAAATATATTATACTGATGATGAGATGAATTAGTAAGGGTTTGTATGGTGTCCATCGAGGTGGTATTTGATTCGATTTGGTGAGATCAAGAGCTCTAACAATGGACATACATAGTTAAGTATGAATCTAAAATAGCAATTTCCATGACAATGGATAGTTCTCATACAACTAATTTATGTGGTGCATTAGTCACATAGACTTACCACCTTATGTCGTAATGGCATAAATACACAATGGACACATCATGATTATATAATTATCCACATGTGCACGAGATAAAGAAAATAAAAAGATAAATGAATGAAATGAGATGTGACCAAATAAAGCCAAAGGATTCATGATCACTAAAATGAAAAGTAAAAATGTGACAAAGTGAAAAATGGCCATAAATTATAACTTGATATTGTGATCACCAAAGGAGGCTACCACAAGCCATATAGTGGCAATCACAATGGACAAATACACTACAACAAGCTAATATGAGAGAAAGGCCATAATGTGTGTGTGTGTGTGTGTGTGTGTGTGTGTGTGTGTGTGTGTGTGTGTGTGTGTGTGTGTGTGTGTGTGTGTGTGTGTGTGTGTGTCTGTGTCTGTGTCTAAAGAGTCCATCACCCATCTTTCGGCATAAAACCCTCAAAGCAGGTGCAGAACTGAACATTTTTACTATTACAAGGACCGTCAGATCTGTAGACTGCGTACACCTGGCATTGATCCCGCGGCTATGCCAAGAACAAATTCCACTGTTTCATATTGTCAAGCAAACTGTTCACGTTTTTACTTTTTTTTTTGTTCATGAATTAAAGAGCTTGAAATATATATCATTATAACAATTATAAAGTTTGATATAATGTTTGATGTATAAATATTGAAATATTTCTTGTATTATTTAAGTATATTTTCGTTTATTCAATATAATTTTAAATGCTCTTCATTTATTTATTATAAAAGTGGGTTTATCCCATTTGTTATGATTGGGGATTCAATCATTGTTGATCGTGCTCGATCTCTAAAAGACACACCAATTCTTTAGTGGAAGTTGTTATCATATTCTCTATCTTTACCACCATACAACACACTTTCTTATGCTATGTAAGGCAATTTCCTCTGTATCACATGGGTGCCCAATACAATTATAACATCCCCACATATTTCTTTACGTCCTTCGCAATGTCATATGTTTGACACAAACAAGCATAGATAGCAGCACCTCCCTCCCATGAAAATGCCATGTGTTACATTGGTCTTTTGTTCTCAATGGTAAGCTTTTTGTGATAAGACGAAGCAATGATGTGGCACATAACTATGGCAAATATTATGGCATCAATAGTGGGATGAAGACACTTCTAGAGGGTATGTGGTTCGTGGCATTACAATCTTCGACACATCAACTAGAGAAGAAGATTAGAGTTGTGGTGGCAAGCAACAAGTTGTACTTTGTGGACTACGCAACCAAAGAGATTGTGGAATGCAATGAGGTGTAAAATTCGTGGAAGCATATTGGTGTTGCTGGGATATCTTACCATCTATCATCCGTCAGATATGCAGAGGTAATAGTGAAAGACACATGGAACAAGCTACTTTATTTCGACTTACCAGTTAGTTATGCTTCTGATTCCATAAAGTGGTACTTCCCAGGTTCAAGGGATAAACTTTGGGTTATTAGTCCCTACCAAAAGTTTCAAAATGTGGACCTCTAAATTGGAGTCTTTCTTCGCCTATGCAAACACGAATAGAGTATATCTAATTTGATAAGCTTTTAAATTTTTACACAAATTGATAACCATATTGTGTTACGAACTTATAGCCTAAACATTTTGATTATGTGTGCACATTCACATGCGTCACCCTTAATCATATACAAATATGATTATCTCTTTAATATCTTATATTTGTGTATTATTTATTATTATATTGAATTTATATTATAAAATTTACAAAACAAAAATAAGGACTAATCACTACATAATATTTGTTATTAAAATTATTTTAAATGAAAATATATTTTTGATAAAATTATATTTATAAATGTACATATTAATTATATTTATAATGTAAAAATATTAATATATCATGTATATAAGAATAATATGTATAATTAATTATATTAAATATAAAAAATGTGAACAAATAACCCACTAATATATTTATTTGTAATGTTTTAATTTTTTTAAGACAAAATAAAACTTAAATTTGTCACATCTTATGCATCATTAAAGATCAAACAAATAATTTATTTAAAATTTTATTATTTAATAAATATATAAAAAAATAAAACTTTATAATGCTTTTTGTATCATTTTGTGCCCGAGTTTTGAGAACATTCTGTCTTTTGCCGTATTTGTCTTTTTTTATTATTTTAATAATTCTGTCACCATCACGATTGTGAGTTACGAAAAGTGCCTCAGACTACTACTTAAAAACGCAAAAAGTTATATTACAAATAATAGTTTAGTTATATTTATTAAACAATTATATTATATATTATTTATTGCTAAGACGAGGTTTTGCAAAGTGTAGAGTGTGTATATATATATATATATATATATATATATATATATATATATATATATATATATTTAATTTTTTAATTTTAAAAAAAATAAAAAATATAATATATTAATTTAATAACATAATATAAAATATATAATATTAATTTAATAATATAATATATAACATATATTTATTATAATATATTATATAATGAATAATAAGCATATTATATTTATTAAGTAATTATATTACTTATATTATATATTGTTTTTTGATAAAGTGAGGTTTTATAAAGTGAGGAGTGTAAATCGGTAGTTATATCTCACTTCAAACCTATGACAAGTGACTCCATCTCATTTTTTGTAATGAAGTGTTAAGTAAAAATAATATGATATTTATTTCAATACTTTTTTATAAAACATATTTTCCCTGACTATTGTTCCCTTAGGTTTTCTGTTTTTTGCTAGTAGGGATAATCAAGATGTTTACAAAGACAACATCTAATTGTCGTTATTTTTTCTTTCAAGAGTACGAGTATGGCATTTTCATATGTACTTAACTCCAATGTAATTATTCTAGGTGTTAATATATTGGCAACATGGACTAACAAAAACTACAAGATAGACTATAGGTCCTCAATGTCTTGTCCTCACATCATCGACATTGCAATGTTTATTCGAGTTGCACGTCGAATGTAGTTTGGGACCGTGTTACACATCAGTGGTAGGTATAATTAACTTTATTGCGGTAAGATTTGACATTATAATATTGACATATTCATTTTATGCATCAAATTCACTACACATACATACATACATACATACATACATACATACATACATACATACATACATACATACATATATATATATATATATATATATATATATATATATATATATATATATATATATATATAAATTGTACCTAAATCTTATATGCATACATATCTGTATGGGAAATAAAATATTATTTTGTTGTGTCAATTTTGGTTTTATTTTATTAATATTAATTATACATAAATCTTATATGCATACACATTCGTATGCGAAAAAATAGTTTTTTTTGTTGCGTTAATTTTGGTTTAGTCATATTTCTAAATATTGAAATAAAGTGGTCCTAAACATAAACAACGTACTACGATATATGTGTAGTAGTTGTCAATAGCAAGGTGTGTGTAGTCTATTTGAGGGTACATCACTGCCTCATACGATTTCAAGCCTCCAAACAATTAAAAAAAAAAATCAGACATATGCACAACCTTGCATTGTGTATACTTTTGTGTACTTTTTTGCATTGCTAGGGAATATTTAGATCTGAATTCCGTAGCTTGGTTATGTAAAAATTGTGGAATTTTTATACTACGATTTGTGCCAACCTTTTTTAATTTAATTTTACTTTGACATTGTATTAAATTTTGTTTAGAAATTATGATTTCAATCTTTGATGTGGTTGTTTTCAAATGGACATGCAGCTAAAAGAAGTAAATGATGATTTTCAGTGTGGTTTGGAAGGAGAGTGCTCCTTTTAATGAATAATATCCAGGACATCCGGCCTCAGAAAGAAGGGCAGTTGAGAAATCTTAGGTTCTATTCCAAGCCTTTCATGCCCTGGCTCAATGATGCATACTCTTTAGAGCATAATTTATATATGGAGTTTCATCACCAAATAATATCAACAGTTAATTCAAAAAGCTTCCCCGTTGTAGAAAATATGATAAGGCCTATATCAGCTTCACATAGAATGGAGAGTTCCTGCACTTTTTTCACCAAACCCTTTCTCTACTTAGAAAAAGTGACATGCCTAGCCATCCTTTTATCTATCCTCTTTATCTCTATTTTATCCCATGCCATCTCAAAACTGGAGAGAGCATTTCACCTGCAATAGATTTGTCATAATTATAAATATGTAGCACACTCATAACTAAACAAAACCCTTGCAGAAGATAATGGAGACTCATAAAGGCCCGTTTGTGCTGTGCATTATCTATAAGAAACACACAAACCCAATATGCTTATTTGTATAAATGATAAGATGCCCTAACGGGGAGCATTTCTATTTGCATGAAGGCACCTAAGATTCATCCATGAATCTTTTGATGCCTTTTACCACGTGTAAAAACTTTATCAGACATTATTATAAGCTCAGACATAAATGTTGGAATTGAATATATTTTAATCAATGCATGCATCCACTATTACCATAGGATTATATAGTCACCAAAATAAAAAATAGGATGTTGAATTAAATGTTGGAGGTTGCTTGATAGCACGAGCTAGTAGACATTGAGGTCCTCCATGGTGGTTGACAACTTGACAAGGATAGAGGGTGGGCTAGTGTAGATGTGGCTCGGCCACTACTTCCAACACACCCCCTTACTCTATACCACTAGATTAAATGGATACTCTTATATATATAATATATTAAACTTTCTACCCTGATGGTATTTGCTCTTCAAGTAAATTAAACCAATAGTCAGGGGACTACAACCAAGTGCTAGATGACATCAATCGATGTCAGATGACATTAATAGAAGCTCAAACATAAATGTTAGAATTGAATATATTTTAGTCAATGCATGCATCCACAGTTACCATAGGATTATATAGCCACTAAAATAAAAAATAAGATGTCAAATTAAATACTGGAGATTGGTTGACAGCTAAAGTTGGTAGACATTGAGGTCCTCCACGATGTTTGACATCTTGGTGAGGATAGACAGTAGGCTAGAGTAGATGTGGCTTGGCCATTTGATCTAGGCAACAATTCAGGTGACGGTTCCACCCCAATTGATGATAGAACTTTTGGGAGCCATAACTTTTGCACCATAGCTCCAATTGACTCACCGTTTGAACCGTTGGAAAGCTAAGAATGAGGAGAAGGCGATGAGATGGCATGGAGCTATACTAGATGGATTTTTACCCCTAAAAACCCAATGGGAGTGCCCCAAATTTCAATTTTAGTAGTAAATTCTGTATTATTTTAAATCATGGAAGTCAAACCAATTCATCTCCCTCAAGATTGGTGACCTTACACATCCTCTCCCTACTTTCAAAATGTGTAGAAATGAAGATGTAACTTGAATTGGAAATCAGACATCTCTTACCAGAGATAAGCATATAGTTGTATTGTGATCTTGAGTAATAAAACAACTCTTCTCAAAGAATTCATTATTACTGTGTTATTTTTGTGTTCTTGAAATATTTGTCAACCAAAACTTCTGAGTTTTGGATCACCATTACTTCCAATACACCCCATTACTCTAGACCACCATATTAAATGTATATTATTATATATAATAATATATTAAACTTTAAGCCTTGATGGTATTCACTCTTCAAGTACATTAAACAAGTAGTTGGGTGACTACAACTAGGTGTCAAATGACATCAATCAAGTATTAGATGACAACAACCTAGTGTTGGGCGACATCAATCATGTGCTAGATGATAATGACCAAGGGTAAGATGATAGTGGTTGGAGGGAGATAGCTGAAGCATGCAATCAACTACAACATGCAAACAAATGACTAAACACATAAATAACATTGTCATACCAATTCGAGTCACTCATTGGATGTGGAGTCGTATCACAATTAAATCAGTGTTCATGACATCTTCATCTACCCTTAATAATATAAAATGGCCAATCAAATATGTTGCAATATTACAAGCTACATACCCCTCTATAATATGGGTAAATCATGTAAATTTGATAATTGACCTTAATCCAAGCTTGGTGTATGATATGGGCTCTATGGTGTCTAATATGACATGAAATACCTTGTCATTGTACCTTGCTATTATTATTGCTTACACAACACACCCCATTTTTAGAATAAAAACATGGACCCTCTTTTGACCTTTTGCTCTACACCTATATACGTTCACGATTCATTGGTCTCAGCACTACAACTTGCTTTGGTGGTTTGTATTGATTTATGTGTTAAATTAGGACTTGAAACCACCATTATTGAAATGACCACATCCATGCGAATAAACTTGATACTTTACACTTAGCATAAAAATGGAGTTAGGGCCTCTTAATTTACCTTTGATCACATTATCATCGATCGAATGTATTTATCATCGACCTATCATTAGGCCAATGGGTCACTCCATTGTTGTGGGTTGGCCACATTGACATAATACAGTATAAAGATATTCTACAACATGATGTGTGGGTCATTATCATCTAGTGTCTAATTTTTGTCGGCTAATATACTCATTTATAACAAATAATAATGGTTGGAAGTGAAAATATTGACACCAAAAGATTTATGGACGAATCTTAGATGCATTCCTACCAATATAAATGCCTCCATCATAATAAAATATTATATAAACATTTTTTTTAAAGGTCACCCTAAGTAATATGCTAATTTGGTATATGAATGTTGACACCTAAAAATAACCCCAAGGAACTTATTAAGCAATATTTTATATATTTTTAGTGTGCTTGTCTATTTGGCAAATATTGGTTTAAATTAAATGGTATTTATGTGTTTCTTGATTTCTAATGGTTTTAATCCTCCTCCTTAGCTCTTTAAATATGTCTCTTCTTTCTTGTTAGGTTGTGGAGCTAAAAGCTTCACTATTTGCAAACATGGAGAAGGTTGCTGAGTTCTAGGGATACCACCGTCGGTAGCGCAATCGACGTCGATCAGGGGTGAACAGAAGGGCAACTAACATCGGCAGGAGTCCGCTGACATCGATCATCTCCAGCCAGATAGGGACCGACGTCGGTCGCCTGTGCGGTTCCAGAACTGTTCGTTGTATGAACAGTTAGTTTGTTGAACCAATTCTTTGCATGTAAAAGGCTATTTTTGTTCTTGAGTTGCGAGTCTAATTATTGTAAATTAGAAGTCTAAGTTATTGTTTAGTATGGGATCTATTTATAGACTCATTGGCATGTATTGTAATTAAGGATCAAGGATTAAGGCAAGGAAGAGATCCTTCCAATTGTAAGAATAGTTGATCTGCAGGTGGCAGCAAGATCAGGGAGAAGTTCTACATGGTAAGTAAGATCATTTGAGTTGCAGGTTGTTGCAGGTTCATGGGAGATCTACTTGAAGTACTTTGAGTACTGGCAGGGTTATTACTGACTGGTTGGAGGTGAACACCAACTCTGTGTTTGAGTTGTGTGTTGGGACCGTTTTTGGTAAGAGAGTGAACTCTTGAGAGAAAGAGATCTGTACATCTAAGAGGTGTGGAAGATTGTGGCATCTTAATTGTATCTCCTTCTGGCATGAGTATTAATACAAGATTGTGTATTGTCTCTCATATTCTGTGTCATTTGTGAATTCTAGTTACTTGTTAATTTTGGTATAATTTCATGTTTAGTTGCTTATACAAGGTAATCATATTGTGCTCTTATTGAGGAGCAAGATCCTAACAGGTGGTATCAGAGCATGTTTGTTGTTCTAGGTGCCTTACAACTGGTATCAGAGCTTTTGGTTGGGTTACTAACAAGTGTTTCAGATCTGGTTAGTGTGTGTTGATTACAGGTTACTCACAGGGGTTTCTGTTTGAGTAGGAGTATAGCAATGGCAAAAGAAAGTAAGCTACGAATGGAGAAGTTTAATGGCAAGAACTATCAATTATGGAGGATGCAGATTGGGGTTGCATGCAATCCCAAGGATATGAAGGATGAAGAATGGGAGGTTCTTGATCGAAAGGCTCTGGGATCTATAAGGTTGAGCCTTGCATCATCTGTGATTTCCAACTTATCTCAGGCTAAGACAACAGTAGAGTTGATAGAATCTTTGGCAAATTTATATGAAAAACCCTCAGCTTCGAATAAGATATTTCTTATGAAGCAATTATTTAATTTGTAAATGTTGGAAGGTGGATCTATACATAGTCATCTTAGTTATTTCCATGGTTTGGTAAACCAGTTAAATTTAGTCAATATTGTTTTTGATGATGAAATTAAGGCTCTCTTAATCTTATGCTCATTACCTGAAAGTTGGGAGAGTTTGGTAATGGCAGTTAGTAATATTGCGTCTGCTTCTAAAATCTTAAAAGTGGATGATGTTGTGAGTGTAATCTTGAATGAAGAAATTCACAAGAAAAGCACAGGTGAATCATCAGGGAATGCTTTGAGTGTTGAAAGTAGGGGAAGGCAAAGAGAGAAGATAGAGCAAGGGAGATCAAGATTAAAGATAGGCAGGAGATCCAAGTCCAGGTATGGTAGAATAACCTGCTGGAAATGTGGAAAGCAAGGGCATGTAAAGAGAGATTGTTGGTTGGTTGAAGATCAGCAAGAAGAAACCAAAGAAGCAGATGTTGTAGATATTATAGGTATTGTTGTAGCTATTGTTGCACAGGATGCTCTAGTATGTTATTTGGATAAAGTAGAATCTTGGGTTTTAGATTCTGGTGCCTCTTTCCATGCATCCCCAAATAGGGAATTTTTTCATGAGTATGTCCACGGAGACTTTGGAGAAATTTATTTAGGGGATGGTAAGCCTTGTCAAATGGTTGGCAAAGGGAAAGTGAAGCTGAAATTGCAGATGGGCAACACATGGGTGTTGAAGGAGGTCATGCATATCCCAGTCCTGAAGTGGAATTTAATTTCTATTAAAAAGTTGGGTGATGAGGGTTGCACAGTAACTCTCACAGCAGACTCTTGGAAGGTTACCAAGGGTGCACTTATTGTAGCAAGAGGTAAGAAAGTAGGTACGCTTTATCTATTTACTTGTATTACTGATACTCCTTCTGGTTTATCTACTTCAATTGTAGATTCGAAGATGTGGCTTAATAGGCTTGGTCACATGAATAAGCAGGGGATGCATGTTCTTGAGTCAAGGGTATGATTTCGGATTTGAAAAGCATGGATCGAGATTTCTGTATGCAAAAGAAGAAAGTGATGTTTCTTGAGAAATTTGATGTTCGTGACAAGAATAGAAAAGCCTTGGTTTTTAAGGAGAAGATGATGGACATAGATCAGCATAAGGAGCTGAAGAATTTTGAGCAGAGCAAGGATGATATGGACAAGGGTTTGATCCAAAAGGAGCTCGCATGTAGAAGTCATCACTCACAAGTAAAACACAGAGACCGACGTCAGTTAGAAAACCGCCGTCGACATCCAGACAGGGACCGACATTGGCTATGTGCAGCCTAATGTCAATGACTCTAGACATATAAACACCGGTGTCGGTCAGGGAGAACTAACGTCGGTGATGAGGTAGTTGCATGGAACTGACGTCGGTCAGGTGCAGACTGAGATGTGACCGGCATCGATCACTGAGACAGATTTTGGGCAGACAACAAGCTGTCAAGGAGTCTCAAGCACCCATATGGAGGACTTAAAGGGTAAGCCTCAAATTCATCATTTCCCTTCTTTACACTACTTGTTGCTCACTGATGGTCAAGAACCAGGAAGTTATTAAAGAAGCAGAGTAGGTAGATCCAGGAAATAGTGGGAGCTTGGCATGGATGATGGATGTGATTCCTTGGAGAAGAACCAAACAGGAGTTTTTGGTGGAGTTGCCGGCTGGAAGAAAGCACTGAGAGACGAATGGATGTTCAGGATAAAGAAGAGTGGGAATGGACACGTGAGATGGAAGGCCAGGGTATATGGTCTTGTGTTAGCTACAGGACAATGGAGGTTTGACCATTGTGTTTCTCTTTACCAAGTTGGATAGTATTAGCTACATTATCTTGTTACTGTATTGTGTGCTTGTTGCAGGGTTACACATATAGGGAGTTGTTAAACTAAAGGTAAAGTTAGTTTAGAGGTGTGTCACGAGGAATCTAGGAGCAGCAAGATTCTTTGGCATGAGTGTGTTCTAGAGACAAGGAAGGTCACAGGTTGATTTTGTCTCCAGATGATTGTGTGAAACCGGTTAGCACGCCGATGGTTGGACAGTTCTATGAACAGTGTCTTGATTCACATGATGAAGTTGAGTACATGTGTACTAGACCTGAGATTTCCCAAGCAGTGGGAGTTGTCAGCAAGTTTGGAGCCAATCCGAGAAAGAAGCACTGGAGGGCAGTTCAGTGGATTCTCAAATATCTGAGAGGGACCAACAGTAGGTGCACATGCTATGCAGGGTCAAGTTCTTTTCTACATGGGTTTGTAGATGCGGATGTGGCAGGTGATTTGGATGACAGGAGGTGCACCACAGGATTTGTGGTGGTTGGTCTTCAAGGGTGACATTGAAGAGGGATACAAATCCAAGGAAACAAACTAGATGATGTATAGGTACAGGTATAGGTGCAGTTGTTTATCTCCAAGTGGGAGATTGTTAGGTTGTGGAGCTAAAAGCTTCACTGTTTGCAAACATGGAGAAGGTTGCTAAGTTCCAGGGATACTGGCATCGGCAGTGCAACCGATGTCGGTCAGGGGTGAACAGAAGGGCAACCGACACCGGTAGGAGTCGGCCGACGTCGGTCATCTCCAGCCAGACAGGGACCAACATCAGTCGCCTGTGCGGTTCTAGAACTGTTCATTGCACGAATAGTTAGTTTGTTGAACTGATTGTTTGCATGTAAAAGGCTATTTTTGGTCTTGAGTTGTGAGTCTAATTATTGTAAATTAGAAGTCTAAGTTATTGTTTAGTATGGGATCTATTTATAGACTCATTGGCATGTATTGTAATTAAGGATCAAGGATTAAGGCAAGGAAGAAATCCTTCCAATTGTAAGAACAGTTGATCTGTAGGTGGCAGGAAGATCAGGGAGAAGTTTTGCATGGTAAGTAAGATCATTTGAGTTGCAGGTTGTTGCAGGTTCATGGGAGATCTACTTGAAGTACTTTGAGTACTTGTGTACTGGCAGGGTTATTACTGACTGGTTGGAGGTGAACACCAACTCTGTGTTTGAGTTGTGTGTTGGGACCATTTTTGGTAGGAGAGTGAACTCTTGAGGGAAAGAGATCTATACATCTGAGAGGTGTGGAAGATTGTGGCATCTTCATTGTATTTCCTTCTGGCATGAGTATTAATACAAGATTGTGTATTGTCTCTCATATTCTGTGTCATTTGTGAATTCTAGTTACTTGTTAATTCTGGTATAATTCCGTGTTTAGTTGCTTATACAAGGTAATCATATTGTGCTCTTATTGAGGAGCAAGATCCTTATAGGTGGTATCAGAGCATGTTTGTTGTTCTAGGTGCCTTACATTTCTCTCGTATGTTTTGGCTTTATGCCAAATGCACCTAGTGCTTCTAGTCCCTTTTGTTAATATTCGATAAGTTAGAGTATCAATAAAGGTCAAACCATAATCCCATATTTTTAATTCTTAGTTATTAAAGGTCAGTTTGTGTCTTAATAAGGTCTTAATTTGAATTCAATTATCTATAAATATACACTCATTGTATTTCATTTGACACATCATATGTATCTAATATTCAGAGAAATCATAAGTAGACATAAGAGTGATCAAGCAATTATTAGAGCATTTATCATTATCTAAGCTAACATTTTATTATGGAGCATTATCACAATCTTAGTTGAATTCCTTTCTATTTATACAATTTATATTTTAGTGATGTTAATTTGTATAATTTTTTAGATAGTAAAATATGGTGTTAGACATGTAGCAGTGTCAGTCTTGACCCATCTTCACCTTCAATGACTTGTACGTACATATAAAACTCGTATTCAGCATTATTTCACATCCACATGCTATATATAGGTCATATCTTCCTAATTTATTGCTAGTCACCAACAAAAAAATTCCTAGTCGATGCCAAACAAGTAAATTATCATACTCAAACATCTCTAGATCATCAGATCAATATTCTTGCCCCCCAAACAGATTCATCAAACATAACAGTATCATCAATCTCTTATGAATCTATCTTTAGCTAGCAATGGTCATATTTCAAAATCAAATCATTCATATGGATTAACCTATCCACGTAGTTGGTCAGTGGCATGAGAAATTACTCAAAAAGTTACGTATAACTACAAATTAAGTCTAAGCTTATTATCCATCAGACACATATCTAACACTTATCAAAATTCATCCATATGGTAGACACCATGCCCCTTTTTAATGTCACTAACATCATTATATCAAAATTCATCATCAATCAAATCATTTGTAGCTTTGGGATTCATCACACCATCATATATTGATAATGGTGGGAATTTCAAAAAATAAAGACATAAAACAATTATGTGCAAAATTCAAAATTACACACATTTTTTTGACACCTTATCATCCTTAATGCAATTACACCTTATCTTGTAAAATATTGTTATGGATTCTCATTCGGATTGGCATCTCAAACTATACCTCACACTATGGGCTTATCATACTAGCATTCGTACCACCACTAGGGTAATTACCTTTTCATTAGTTTATGGCTTAGAAGTTGTCTTCGCACTAGAAGTGTAGTTACCTTCCTTGGGAATCTCTCTTCATGGAAACATTCTTAATGAAGACCTTCATTAATCCCACCTTCACACCTTAGAACTACTTGATGAACGATGCATAAGTGCTTTACAACATAATCAACAATACAAATACCATATAGATAAAACAACATAACAAGAAATTCGAAGTTCATACTTTTGATGTTGGAGACTTATTAATGAAGTTGGATTACACCCATGACAAAGAAGGCAAGTATGCTCAAAAGTGGTGGGTTTTCTACGTAGTTAAAGACATCCTTGGACCTAGTACATATATATTACAAATAAATGAAGGATATATTTTCAAAGAACAACTAATGCTCAATTTTTGAAGAACTATTTTACTTAATTTATGTTCTTCCTAGTTTCATTTTATGTATGTTTTTCCATTTATGTACGTCTTACTTACATTATTAATGTTAGTTTTATATATTTTATCTTGCTAACATATTTTTTAGGTCTTACTTTTACTCTCTTCTCGTAGTTTAGCATTCCTCTATTTACATACATTCGGGTCTTCTTTTACATTAGCCATAATACCTATCTTTGGTCCTTAGCACTTTCATCATTTTATTTATACCTCTTGGTTCTTCGGTTTATGGTTTACATTGTAACATCTAGGGAATACAACTAGGTTTTCCTTGTAAAATCCCATCGTTTTCAATCAACCATTATTACCTTTACGATTTTTTGGTCATTACATACACCTATTTGGCTCTTTATTATCATTTGTATAGCGTAATTATGCCTCTTGGATTCTCAATTTTTGAGTTGCATGGTAAGACTTGGGGGATAAACTAGGCCCTCCTCACAAATGCCCATCATTCTATTACATTAATTAATTATGCTCCCAACCCTGGCTAGGTGTCCTTTTATAAAGATAAGGCAATGGTTAAGAATAGTGTTTTTCCTCACTTAGAATCAATCATATTCTCATGTGGTGAAACTATAGTAATAGTATATCTTCATGTCCTTATCCACATTTTACCATAATTTTATGATTGTGTTTCATACATACTTGTCATTACACCATTTTCATTTACATATTTTTTTGTAATTTGGGACAACACAATCATTTTATGATCATTTCCATCATTCATTATTTTTCATTTTCCTTTTGGGCTCACTAAGATTCATTTCAAGATTACACACTTTTCTAAGGTGCAAGTCTAAGAGTCTTTAGACACCATGGTCTTTAGGTTCTCCTCTCTAGTGACTAAGTGTAAGTTCTCTTATGATAACTTCATCTCTAGCACCCATGTTTAGTTTTTACAAATCTGTATGGAAAATAAACTAGAAAAAGTCAAAAGAGATAAAAGCTATATCATAAGAAAAGACAATGTTAAAAGGAAAATTTCATCTTAAAAGTCAAATCACTCCAAAAATATGTGATCTTTGTTTGTTATATCTCCTATTCTAGTCAAAGCTCAAACTCCATAGTTATCCTTATGGTCAAGGTCCATTGGCAAAAAATATTTGATTCTTCAAAATTAGGGTTTCAACCACACTTTTGTCTAAATCAAAGCTTTGAAACCACTTGTGAATTGAATTATGCAGTGTAAATGTGTCATTTATATATTTGGACTCCTATCCATGATCTTTACAGACAATGGTTTGTCATTAAGGAATAAAACAATAAAGAACTTTTGTGCTAAATTTAAGATTTGACATACATTCTCTACTCCATATTACCCCAAAGCAATGGTTAGGCCAAAGCGATTAGATAATTTTGAACATCTTAAGTAGAAAATTATTTAAAAATATGGAAAATATTTGTATAATCAAATAGCATATGCCTTATAGTCTTATCGTATGAGTGTTATAAAAGTGATAAGGGGAACCCCTTATTCTCTTATGTATGGTGTAAAGGGAATAATTCCTATTGAGATTATATATCCCTAAAGGCCTTGTTGATGATGGGAAATAGAGAGAAAAATGATTACATCAATTAGAAATTATCAATAAAACACATGTGCATTCTCTTGAAGACTTATGGGTTTATCAAAATCACCTGAAAATAAACTACAAAAAAATAAAAAAATAAATGAAGAGAATTTCATATTGACAACTTGGTACTAAAAGAAAATCAAAATAATACAAATGTGGTTATGGAACATAAAGGCAAATTCAATCAAAATGGGTTAGTTCCTTTGTTGTTACAAGATTTACTTGTTATTGTATACAAATACATTTGGTTTTTGGAAATTTGGCAATAGATCAACTTTGACATACTGCATATAGATTCATCTTGAGCACATATGTTAACCCATCAATTGTCTTAACCACCTTTAATTTCTAGATACATTTATTTAGGACCAAGTACCTTTTATAATCCTATATAGACCTTCTCTATATTTTAGATCCTTGTTTTTCACTTCCAAAACATCACCATTAATCTTTTATAGTCTCAATTATCAAAAGTCTCCTTTTGTCAACAATGTTTAGAAGTCATCAACGTCTATTTTTTAAAATTGGGAAGAAGATCAGGCCATACATGTTTCATGGGTTAGTCATAGCAAAGTTTAGTGAAGAGTCATCTATAAATAAAAATTATCCCTTATGTTGTCAAACACTAGGGAATCACATAAAAATCACTTAACACTCTCTTGTAACATTATAAAAAAGCAGACACCCACCCCAAATCTTCGTTAAACAACCCTAGAACAATCCATAGAATAAAATATGAATACACAAAGTCAAATTTACATGGTTCTAAGTATAAAAGATCAAAATATAGCATTGCATTCTAGATTGTTCAATATGTTGTGCACACACACACACATAAGTGGGAGAACTATGTGCAGTTTGAGCTTTGTTTAGAGTATTGGAATATAGGCAACACTCAATCATTCAACATGGAGTAGTTAGGGTTAGTAAAACCAAAATATTAACCCATTTTAAGGGCATCTTGTGGTCGATCAAGCACAATTAGGTTTTGGATGAAAGTGAGATAAAATAAGCATTTTAACGTAGGACAAAAAGGTGCACATAGAAAAATTCACATTATAGGTGCAGGTACAAGTCTCCCAAGGATATCATACCCCCATTGTACGTAGGGAAATTTCCAAAAAAACCTGACAATGTCATTGGGCCATAGGTGTCTAACTTTACTAATAACATCTAGGAAGTTTTTAGCTATTATTTATGATTTAAAAAATTAATAGGTACATGCAGAGTATTTATAGATTCAATGATGACTTATGTTTGAAACAATCAATCATAATTAGCTAAGAGCAACGT
This sequence comes from Torreya grandis, assembly GCA_037957365.1. Taxonomy (NCBI): domain Eukaryota; kingdom Viridiplantae; phylum Streptophyta; class Pinopsida; order Cupressales; family Taxaceae; genus Torreya; species Torreya grandis. The sequence goes on along the minus strand of JARHVA010002528.1, from coordinate 959,502 downwards.
CCCTCTCTTGATTTTTCATTTAAAAATTAAGTAATGACAATATCTATGAATCTGCTTCAATTCAAATTAATATTTTATTACTATATTTCCAATAATATGAATTAGTGCATAATTCAAATTATTTATATCCCTTGTGTAAAATAAGTAAAATAGGAATAATGACCTACTTCTTGGTCACAATAGAAAACATTTGAAAATTTTGATGAACATCATGCACTTACATCATTTTTCACATGAGTTCGAATCTGCCAATGGGGGCATTATACTTGCATGTTCCTCATGGATTATTAATTTTCTATATCTTATGCTAACAAGGACATCCTATTATTTTATATATTTTCTAATTTATAGTGTTTCCATACTACTTATGAGGAATTATATACATGCATATTATATGAGCTTCATTGATGACATCTATCTCTACCTTTCTATTTGAGGGCATCAAACATGCATACCTCTACATGATTTCCAATGATACGCTACCTTTTGGAGGCATGGTACCCATGTATTTTCTCATTGGGATTTATTGATACATATTTTATATGGAGCCTCTCACACCCTTGTGTCTAGCAAGTTTATATTGCTTATATATTAGGACATGCTATTATCCTACATACATCTAGTTACATGATTGGATTTCACATAGGATATCTTTATTTTTATATTTTTCTATTAAGAGCATTGTACACATCATTATCTCCATGATATTTTCACTATGTACACACACACAAAACACTTATCAAGGCATACTAATGGCCCCACACTATCTCATCCTCATAAGAGTGTGCACACACCTATCAAACTTTACATAATGTTATCTATTCTATCATGGTTCACATGGACTTATTATTTGTCCATCTCCCTTACTGTACATAGTGGGGCATATGGTTTGAATTTTTTACTATCATACTATCTAGAGTTATTTTTAATATTGAGCATACATGACGATAATTTATGAGAATTACATACCTATATTTTATACAATTTTTTAAAGACTTTATCAAGCTTCAACTATATATTGTAAATGACACATGATGCATTTAACTATTTATTTTGAGATAAGTGATCATTACATCAGAATTTATAATTCCTCTCCCAAAAATGGGGCATGCATTTAGATATTTTTCAAAATTTTAGTAAAACTGAGTAAACATTTTTAAAAATAATTGAGAAAGTACTTCCAAAAAAATTATGCAAAGATATGTTACAATATTGAGTAAAGTTGATCAAAGTGAAGGCCCTAGAAATGACCATATGACATTTATTTGCTTCACTCATCAAGAAGTGGAATTGAGTTGTTAGGTCTCTTTAACAAGTTCTAGCTATTCTTTGGACTTGTTTAATTTTTTTTAAATGGAATAAACATAATAAGGTTTTATTTTCAAGCTACGGCAAAATGGTTCATACACCATCATGTGTAATTATTCTTATGCTCATTTTTCAATTTGCATTTTTTAAATTACTATATTCACATTGAGTTAATACGACATTGATTATTTGTGGGTATAGAGCTATTTTTATCAAGTATACCAGAGATTGGAAAAGTCAAAGTATGAATGGATGTATGCAAATGTTTTATCCTTACTTCCCTATATAATTCAAGAAGCATGCTTCGATTATTTATTATTTAATTTGAAGCATAAGTGCAATCACATCATATATGCATATCAAAGTAAGGACATTATGCAGACACTTAATTTTGGTACAAGGCTTAATATTGTAATATTTTTATTATCATTTTGTGCATATAGATCATAGGATTGAATTAGGGTCTTATTGTCATTTTTTGGTGTTTTATTCCCCCATTTATTCTTCTATGTGTGGTCTGTTATTATTCCCTTTCTTCTATTTTTTATTTTTGTTTCTCTTAGATGCCCCTTGTTTCCTTTTACATTTTGTCCTTTATCTTTTTCCTTTATGGACTTGGTTCCTCAAAGTTATGAAGGTCTCCCCTTCCAATGCATTTGGTGTAATCACATGGGGCATAGGGATATGATGTATATGTAAGGGTTAGCATGTCTTAAGTATCTAGCATTAAATAGTCTAGAAAAATATTTAGGAAGTTTGATCCCCTTTTGAAGTATATGTAATTCCCCTGTTCACCTAACCCTTACTTAGGCCCATGGATAAGTATTAATAGGGTTGAACCCATCAAATTTTTTGATTTATTTGATTGAGATCATACTTTGTTCATGCACCCTTTATTAGATATATGATTGTAGTTGTGATAAATAAGTATTTAATAATTATTTTTTGGATATATCTCTTCATACCATAGAGGTACCGTGATTAGTCTGGTTTATGTGTAGGAAACAGGGTTTCCAACTATCTTTCAATTATATTATACTGATGATGAGATGAATTAATAAGGGTTTTTCATGGTGTCCATCGAGGTGGTATTTGATTTGATGTGGTGAGAGCAAGATCTCCAATAATGGACATCCATAGTTAAGTATGAATCGAAGCAATGATTTCCATGACAATGAATAGTTCTCATATAACTAGTTTATGTGGCATATTAGTCACATAGAGCTTACCACCTTATGCCTTAATGTCATAAATAAAAAATGGACACATCATGATTATGGATTATTATCCACATGTGCATGGGATAAAGAAAATACAAAGAGAAATTAATGAAATGAGATGTGGCCAAATAAAACCAAAGGATTCATGATCACTAGAATGAAAAGTAAAACTGCGACAAAGTGAAAAGGGGCCAAAAATTATAAATTGATATTGTGATCATCAAAGGAAGATGCCACAAGATATATCGTGTAAATACAACAGATGAATACACTGCAACAAACTAATATGAAAGAAAGGCCATAATATATATAATATAAAAAGAGTCCATCACAAGGAAATGGCTAGTGAAAGTTAATATGAAAGTGGATTGTGTAGAATGAAAAGAAGAAAATACTACATCAAGAAAACAAAAATGACCATAAAACTTATAAGAAAATAGATGAGAATGTAGAAACAAGAGGTCACAAGAAATCACAAAAGTCAGAATAGTATCGAGATTACCATTCCTCAAATAAATGAGAATTACCAAGTTGATCTAAAGGTTATCTCCGAATTTAATGGGTGATAGAACTCTAGAGAAACAGAGAGAATTATTTTAGGAGGAAACGCAATGAAGAAAGTAATCACCCATGGGGGATTAGGTGATAGTCTTGGTTTCAAAATTTTCTAAGGATGGGAATAGTGCAACACAATGTTGCTCCACAAAGTTGAGTGTACCTTTAGTGGTTTACATATTGCTCGATGGATTGAGCAATTTAAATGGATCCTCAATGCTCCCTTATGGACATATGCACTCACTGTGTGGGTGGTCAAGTGGATCATGACACCAAATAATCTCTTCATTGGGTATGGAAATAGGTGCACAATTTCTAACTTTATCCTTTGTTAATTCCTAAAAGATTATCCTATTGATAAAAAGGGAAATCTATAATTGATTTCTACATTTATTTTATTATATCATAAAGTGTGCATTAGGAAAGAAATAATTACTCCTTGTTATCCTTGAATGAGGTTTAAAATTTGGAAATGAGTGCTTAAATTTAAATGATCATTACATGGTTGCCTAGGAATGTTAGGAATGCCATATGTTGTATAAATGTTGGTTGTCAATTCATTTCATTTGTCAGGCACTTAGTTGTCCAAGTCAGTTCTAGGCTTGTTACAACTAGGTGAAAACATAGACTAATTCTATGGTGCTCAAAATTTATCACTCAATTGTACTGACATTAATTCACATAAGGCACAAGCCTTATGCACTCACTCGAAGCATAATAGAGAAAGAACTGGGGCCTACATTAGACTAGTTATGCCATGGTGCAACTCATTCTTCATAAGACTGTCATTTACAACAATGAAATTGGCAAGTTCATTGGTGTAATCCATTCTAGGTAGAGTCTGATGGTGTGTAGGCACAAATCCTATATGGGCTTGGTTCTATAGTTTCATGGGCACAAGCCTCTAGTTCCCTTAGTTGAGCTTCATTTAGGCACTTGGAGGGTTTAATGGAATACTTTAGATTTAAGGGTCATGCTTAGGCTCAGGATTTGGGCACAAGTATCATCACTTTGTGTGGGGTATTTCCTATACTTGGAGTATTTCTATATAATGTGTTGATGTCATCATAAATTATAGAAACACTATAAATGCCCTGAATCAAAGTTTGCAACCAATATTCTTTACATTTAGATTGAATTCATAAGACTAAAATCATAACATTCATTGTGCATTTCAATAATCAAAGCTAATATATTACACCTAGGAACACAATGTATTAATTCAACCAATCTTCATATAGTTAATGCTCCAAATACATAGTACAATTCATATTACAAAAACAAAGTAAAAGCTTATCTAAACTACTAACATCCCAATGGCTCATAGGCAAGCTTGGGTAATATAATTGGATCCTCAAAGGTATCTAGGTTAAATCTTATTTTAATGTAATTCTTAACATGACATCCAAATCCAATTCTACAAAGCTTCGCTACTTTTATTAATGTACTCTGCATACTAGTTCAAGCTTGGCTTTATATAACTTAGAAGTGTCTCTATGTTAAGGTGGAGGGCACATGCTGGATGATATGATGGATCCTTCATCGATCATTCTTCTAGATCCATCACCTTATGCCCTTCACATTGTGGATGCCATGTGTTTCTTTCATAAGAAGATGCCCTTAAAAACTGAGTGCTAAATAACTGTCTACTAGCTGGTGCTAAGTCGGTGATGATTCCTCCAGCTGGGTAAAAGATGCTAAAATAGTAATCATGATAATTTATTTCCTTGCACTGAGGTTTCTGATGATTTGGAATAGATTCATACTTGGTCAAAAAGAGGCCCAACATTACCCCATACAAAAATGCTAGTTTGCCCTTAGACTAGTCTTTTAATGTTTTTGGCATGCAAAACTCTAACACACTCTCCTTTAGTTTAGCATTGAAGTCTTAAAATCCCTTAATGGTGATATTGAGTTATTCAATGGCATTGTATATCTCTATTGAGGTGGTTTTGAGCATGATCACATCCGTCTTCTACAAATCCTTTCAAAAGGCCTCAAAGTTTGTCTTAGCTTTTGTAACTCCTCCATCTAGGATTTTTCTTTATTCGTGGGCCTTGGTTTGTAAGGCACAAAAGAGTGCTTCTATGATTTTTTTCTAGTATTTTATTTGAGTGCTCAAGGCATTGACATTTCCCATTATTTGGTTGCACTATGATCTACTCATAGTGTATAACTATGCCATTAGCTCCTCCTTCTCTCCCTTTCCCTTTTTGAGGTGTGCATCTATGAATGATGCCTGGATGGAGAAGCTACATAATATAGCATAGATAACATTTATTCCCTCTTAAATTTACATAAAGAGGTCTTCCACCTCTTCAATATTTATAACCAACTCCTAATTTATCAAGGTGTATGGGTCATCCTCTTCTTCTAGCACCGACTCTGCGCTCAACCTTGAGAGCATCTACTCCAATAGTGCACACACCTTGTTAACCTCTAGGAAGTTTGAAGTGTCAAAGCCATCCAAGAGGGATGGCTCAAATTCTTCTACGTGCTTGGCTAGTTTTTGTAATTTGAACTTCATGGCCTTTACTTCCTCTTCTGCTTTTAGTGAAATCTTCTTTTCCACTTTGAATCATTAACAATGTTGATGATATTATTTTGTGCTACTTTGAAGGCCATCCAGATGAGTGCATTGGCTGACCTAATTGGGTTCATTACACAGGGATTTATGACAAGGGAATCATGCCCTTATTTTTGTTCCTTTGTGCCTAGTATGGCCTTTTACAACACCTCAAAATGAGGCTCATCCATATAACTATCAAAAGTGATAGTTGCTGGAGCATCCGTGTTGTGGTAGTTCTGGGGGGAATGTACTCAAACATATAGTAATCTTCGTTGGTCTACCCCTTCTATGCCTTTTCTGTTAGGCTTGGCTCAAAACCTTCTTCCTCAGTGATGGCCAACTTCATATGTTATCCTTCCTCTTAATCAGTGCTAGTGCTCTCTTAAATGCTTACCTCTAAAGTTCCTTCTTCTTGTTCCAATAGGGGTTCTTCCTTAGACTTCTCCCCTTGTTCCATTTCTTCTTCTTCTTTAGTACTAGCTTCTCCCTCTGATTTCTACTAGATTTTCTCAATGCTCTCTACTTTCTCTTTCAAGGTGCCAGTATTGACTTCCTTATCTCTAGACACCCCTTCACTACTTGGGTGTGCTTTTGGTGCAACTTATTCTATTATGATGGTGGGGGTGCTAGATGCCTTTATTGCTCTCTCCTCCATTGGTTTTGTGCTTGAAACAACCCTGTTCTATTCCTTTTCTTTCTTGGCCCTTTCCTCTTAGACCTTATTTTTCTCTACCTTCCTCTTTGCTAGCACTAAGGCCTTTTCTTATTTGGCCTTCATTTCCTCAGCCTCAACTCTATCAATATACTCTTATGTCATGTTGGATGCCTTCATGGCCTCTCTTCTTTTCTCTAGTGCCAGTGCCATCTCTATTTCTGCCTCGTTGTGGCCCATTTTATTCCACAATATTCTCTTTTCCTCCTTAGTTCACAGAGGTTGTGTGGAGGGATATTTTGATGAGGTGTTGGGCAGCTTTCTTTCCCCTCTAAGCATGGTGGTAGTGCCACCTTGGAGGGCCTCGCAAACTTCTTTGGCACTTGGCTCTTTTTCTGTGGCTTCTTCCTAGACGATGTGAACTTTTGTCCCTACTTCTTCCTCCTCCATCTCTTCATGCACCTCTTATGCTTCCAATCTATCTTATGCCTTTTATGACTCTATCTATGCCAAGGTTATTATGGGTATTGAAACTAACCCCTTGGACTTCTTTTTATTCTGCCTTTTCTTGAGCGAAGTAATCCTTGGTGTGAAGGTCACACACTTATTCTTTGGTGTAGAGGGAGTAGCTTCATTTTTGGAGGCAATCTTCAATCTGATGCACTCTTACATCTCTTCACATGTCTCCCCCTTTTTCTTTTTAGGAGACTTCTTCTGCACTACCAGTGTTAGCTTCCTTCATTATTGATCCAAAGGGGGAAGTCATCATCCTTCTCATCCTTATTTCTCGGTTTCATCTCATAATATAGCATGTGGATGTTATCAAGGATGACTTCTTGTTGGAGGGGAATGATGCTAGTGTTATCTGAGTCATCCTCCTCATCCTTGGTAGCTTTCCCTCCTAGGCACATGTATTGGTACCACAACCTATTTTGTTCTAAATCCACAGATTTCACTAGGATGTATAGCTACTACACATTAGGAATTCTCCTTAGTGCATCCATGAAGTACTTGGTAGAAAACACGTAGGAGAGCTTTATCTAGTTAGATTAGTTGTCATCTGTGAGTGCCAAGTATACTACATAGAAGTGTTTCATAATGGTAAAGGTTATCATTTTAAACATGTTCTAAAGGATCTTCTTGGGGATGCACCATTCCTCCCCAAATACTTTTATATATTGGGTGCACCACCCCATCACTTAGGTCTTGTATTTCTAGGAGAAGGTGGGGGAGGGGGGTGTGCGTAAAGTTTTAGTGCTTTAGTGCTAGGGAGTCTTTATGTATCGAGAAGACCTAAAGGTTGTCCTCATTACCATTAAGCACACCAATTTCTTCCATCACAATTAGAATTAACATCGAGCCCCACTGGAAGGTCTCTCACATTGTATGACACTCAAACATGTTCTTCATCATTTATTATGCAATGATTTTTTCTATATTAAATTTTACCCCTGGGTCATGTGGTAGGTAATGCACAGGTAGGTCTTGGTGATGTTTGTCCACTGATCCTCAGAGTAAAGTTTTGAACTTGTGAGGTGTGGATTTTCCCTCATTCTGAGGTCCTTGATGTCTTTGATTTGGAATGTGAACCCTCCTTTGTAGCACCCAAGGAGTTTCATGACCCTTTCAACTTCTACATCATTTGCCATCATCTGGTGGATGTCTGTGCCAGAGTCTAGGAGCCTGATGATTCAGCCAATAAGGCTTATTGATAATCACATGCACCTCCCTACAAAGTATAAATGGTCCCCATAGATGCACAAGAGGAGGAACTACATGAGTTCCTCTAGATTTCTAAAACATGACAACTCATAGAGTTGACTTGCACCAGTGGTTGCAAGTTTGTCTCAAATGGAGACATTAAATAATATCATGTTTGTTTCAATCTTGGCCCTCATATCAACCACCCAGTCTTGCACTAGATCTTGCATATTAATTGTGGTGTGGTGGTTGTACTCCTTTAGTCGATAAATGTGCACAAAAGATTCCCATATCTCTCCAACCAAGAGCTTTGTGGGAAACTACATTTCCCAGTAGGACATCTTTGTAAGCACTTCTAGATCAACCTTGATGCATTTCTCATTAACATAGTCTATTTAATTTGTCAAAGCCTATAATTTTTTTTGGCATTCCTCACATTCATCATATCTACAACAACTTTGGATTTCAAGCTTCTCTTGTCATTAATGATGACCTTGATGTCACTCTATTTATTTGCTAACTAGTTCTTGCACAATTCATGCCCAACACTTCTCTACTCCAATCTCAAAGGGATCATAATTTTTATTTTTATTCAATCATTCACTTTTGGCATTTGTAGATACTTAAGGTCTCACTGTAGTATCATTTTCTTGCTTTGGCTCTAGCTTATTGGTTTAGTTTTGGTTCATTTCTCTACATTTTAGTTCAAATTAACTCAAGGTTTGTAGCCTAAACCAGTCAACCTTTCACTGTTTTATACCCCTAATTCAACTACCTTTTTAATTTTAGGTGAGTAATGGCATGGAGGTGCCTAGATTTCTTAAAATTAGCTAAAAACCCATGAAATCTATGAAAATCCTCTGCCACGTATGCATTCAATATGGATCTTTATGCCTCCACCTTCACCTGAATAAATTCTCCTAACGGTATTTTTAGTGAAGTGACGTGTAGTTCAAATGGTCACTTCCCATCTTACTTTGAGTGGATGCCAATTTATCCTGATGATCTTTCTCCTATACTTTGTTCACTTGGCATGAACTTCACCTTCCTTATGGCAACCTAGGTGTAGTTGCTCACATACATGCGATTCAGCCTCCATAGTTCCATCTTCTTTTCTTGTTGTGATTTCATTTCAAGTACACTTTCCTGTCTTGGTCAATTTTTGTGCACTTTCATCTCTTTGCCTTGGCCTGTCCTACCCCATACAAATCCATTATACTAACCCTCCAACACTTCACTCTCTTCTTTTGATCTCTTACACACGATCATAGTGTGCATCTTCTTTCTACCTCTTACACATTTACGTCATGTACACCTCTCTTTATTAATTAGTACTCATATTTTCAAAGTCTGGTGAGTTCCATGCACCTAGAAACTTAGGTGTCTAACCTCAGACATTTTAGAAAGCATCCATGCTTGACTCACTCGATTGGAGTTATTCATATAAGTGCTAGAATATTTCTTTTATGGGCCTGGAAGTGTCGCTTATTCACTCTATAATAATAATAATCATAAAATACAAGGAAATGTTTGGCTTGTACCAAATGTCATTTAGGTCAACACAACACAACTGACTTATGATCAAAAAATTAGTGTCTAATGGTGTAACTACTATCTTATTGCTTATATTGCTTCAATATATTGCCATTGAAATGCCCAGGGAGCATTTCACCTGACAATGTGCACAACTTACATGCACCAATTTTTAACATGTTATAGATAACATATAGACCTATCCACCTAATTTGTAGCTTTCTTAGGTGTTTGAGGTACTTGGAGTCATAGAGCAAGACCAATGCTCCTTTAATTAGTATCTTGTGCATAATATGTTTATCATGCCACAACTACTAGTGCGCCTTCTCTATCTGTTGGCTTACCCTTGCTTGGGTGTGCACTTCATCCAGGCACTCCAAGTCCTCCAACCTTGCACACAATGATCCTTGGTCATCCAAATGACCAATATGTGCAATACATAATGATGGCACCATCAATTCCATTGGTAGAATCACCTATATGCCAAACACCAGTTGATATGGTATAGCCTTGTTTAGACACTTGTAGATTGTGTGATATGCCCATAATACTAGTGATACTTGATCATCCTAGTCTTTGAAACCAACGTCACATATCTTCATGAGGCACATTCCTAGTATCTTATTGAATGCCTTAGTAGTGTCATTCACTTGTGGATGATAAGGGGTGGTCTTATGGTGCACCACCATGTATTCTATCTATAGGATCTGCATAGTTTCATTGATAAAGTGTGTACCTTTATCACTAGTCAAACTAAGTAGGCACCCATAGTGACTTATAATGTTCTCCCATAAGAACCTTGTGGTTGTGGTGGATATGCATTTTGTAGTTAGCACTGCTTTATCCCACTTGGTGAAATAATCGATGGTCATCAAAATATATCTTACACCTATGCACCTTGTTGTGGGAGTAATTGGCCCAACAAAATCAATGGCCCATTCTTCAAATGGCAACTAGGAAAGAATGGGGATGAGGGGAATCTCATCTTGATGGTTGGGTTTCGGTGAAATAATCGATGGTCATCAAAATATATCTTACACCTGTGCACCTTGTTGCGGGAGTAATTGGCCCAACAAAATCAATGGCCCATTTTTCAAATGGTGACTGGGAAAGAATGGGGATAAGGGGAATCTCATCTTGGTGGTTGGGTTTCCCTGTGCACTAACATATGTCACATGCCTTGGTGCAATCTTTTGTATCCTAAAATAGACTTAGCCACCATAAGCTTGATTACAATACCTTAAATGCCATTGCATCTCCAATGAAATGGCCTCCTAATATTCCCTCATGCACCTCATGTAAAATGGAGTCCCTTTCATGTTCTAAGATACATTGATGTAGGATTTCATCTTGACCTTGTTTGTATAGTTCCCTGTTGATAAGCTGAAAAGGGGTAGCATGAACTACAAGTTGTTTCTTCTCTTTATTTACCATTGTCTAGGGCCTAAATCTAGATGTTAGGAAAGTAGCTATCTCCGCCAAGTCTTAAAGGGTGTGCTAAACTTTGTAGAGTTGTGCATCCAGCATGTCATCCTTAATAGGTGCTACTACATTATTGAAGTTGATGTTAGAAAAATAGTCTTGGCTTGAGTTCTATTTTCCAAGTTTGATGAAAACTAAGAATTGGAATTCCTGAAATAGAACTATCCATCTACAAATGAGCCCATGGAGAATGAGCTTGTTCATGAGGTACTTGATCATTCCATCTTTTGTGAAGAAGATGAATGATGTCGCCAATAAGTATTGCCTAAATTTTTGTAGGGTATAGACCATGGCCAGTGCTTTATACTCAATTATTGTATAGTTTCATGGGAATAAATCTTGAAACTCCTTTAGGAGATCCATAACTCATGCCAGCTCTACGTCAGACCAATATGTACCTAGAATGATCACCTTTGGTTCTCCCTCAAAGCTGATGTCTACTTGGGTAGTTTTGAGCGATGTATGGTAAGGCTCATTTCTCTCCTGATGTGTGTCCTTAACCTGCCTACTCCCTTTAGTTGTTTTAATTTGGAGATGAGTAGGTACTTCCCTGTCAACGGCACTATCATCCACTTGGTGCATGAGCTTCCTCTTTCTTATCAAGGATGTCTAATTACATGTTTTTCAAAAATATGTATCTTCATCACTCAAGTCACTGTTGAGTTCCCATTCCTCAAAGAAAGTCAAGAGTGCTAATCCTTTCTCCCTAAACATATCTTTTAGGTGATCCTATAATATTGCAGTATCCTCAAACACTACCCTTCAAATTATTTATAGTGGCTTGATCAATTATAGGTTATGTGAGGAAAAGGAGAAGGTGTGCACAAACTTCTCCTTCAGGATGTCCCAACTAGCTATCTCATGATGTGTTTTGTTGACCACATACCAAGATCGCACCCATGTCTTCAAGGTTTTGTAGAATGCATGCAACCTTAGGTTACTCGAGGCATTTATGCCACAATCAATCCATGTTTATTTGCATAAGCATATGTGCACTATTGGGTCTAAATCATCAAAGTATGGAGAAATTTCCAAATCCTCATTGCCTTTTCTGAATTTCGTGTAGATGGTTTCTTTTACATCCTGCCAAGTTGGTAAGCTAGGCCTCTACACTAATGGTATACACTAGTGAACCCATCATGTTTACCTCCTTGGGGATGCATGACTCAAGGTCATGGACATATTCTTCTGCAAGATTAATCCCCTCATATCTTGGGAGCACATCAAGTTTACCTTTGCTCAAGTGAAACACTCTCTTCCCCTTCTTTTTGTGACAAGAGACCCATATCTTCAAAGTGCAATCAATCTAGACCCATCCAGTCCTCATAGGTGTTGGCACCTTTGTGATCACTAAGCGGCATCTCCAACCAGTTGTCTCATAAGCTTCTTCAACCCATCGATCGTAAGTAACATCGATTGTGTTTGACGCTGATTGTCTATCCTCCCAAGAAAGCACTCCTTGGTCATTAGGGTTGAGAATCTTGGTGCCTTGCATCGTGATGTTGTAGATATCATTGATCTTATCCTCCAGATCAACACTTTATACATAGGGGGGTACTTGGTCACTTTTGAAGGGGATAACTACCTTTTCCTTGTCATTTTCAAAGGTAAAATAGTGATTCTTGAAGCGCATATTGACATTATTCATGTAGTTCCATGGCCTTCCCAAGAGCAAAGGATAATTATCTTGTTCAACCAACTCAATTACCTCAAATTTAGCATGAAACTCAGTTCCCATGATATCTACAATGGCAATTTTTAGAATCTTGATTGGTTGCATCCTTGATTTGTTGGCCATAAAAATTACATTAGGGGAAGGCCTCAAGGCTGGCCTACGCATCTTATCCCATGCATTCTTTATCAAGATATTGACCTCAACACCTATGTCAACAAGGACCTCACACATAGGCCATCCATCAATGGTGGCATTCACCAGGAGTTCTTGATCATACTCTATATTTTGGGTATGCTCGACTTCTCATGCCCTTTCTATGCATGGCGTAACAACTTCAACTAGATTCTACCTTACATGCTCTAAAATCAAGTTATTCAATAGAGGCAATATCCCTTCTATTTTTAGGAGGTGAAAGATCTCTGTTAGCTCTTGTACCTCAGCCTCATGTTCATCTTGCTTCTTGCAAGAAGTGGTAGCTTGCACCTCTAGGTCTCATGCCAGTTGAGCTCTCCTTGTAAGTTCTAAATCACACTCATAGCCTATTGTAATGCATATTTTTGGCATATAAGGTCAGGGTAAGGCATAAATTTAGGTTTAGGCCATGTTATGAGCTCAGTATAGCTTGGTTCCCCATATTTTAGGCATAACTCTAATACTGGCATAATTGGCAGTTGAGTGGTGAATCCACTATGAGTAGTTATCTACACTTTGATTGGCTCCATATGGGTTAGTTGTGCCTTTGGAGTCCATTTATCCACTTTAGGTTTGCACCTAATCATTCTTGCACCCTTGTCTATACTAGGCCTACCCTGGGTCAGTTTCTTATACAAGACAGGGCATTCCTTGACCTTATGTGTTCCTCGACAATACCCACACATTGGATGTGTAGGGCAGTTGTGCTGATAGTTCTCAGTCGAACTACACTTGCAACATGATCATGGTGGAAATGTTCCTCCACCACATCCTCCACCTCACCCTCTAGCACCTCTTTGCATTCCATAGCCTACATGTTTTTGGCCATAGCCTTCATTGCCTTGATTAGCTTGCCCCTCGATAGTTGTAAGGACCTGCCATGAGCCTCTTTCCATGTTCTCATGCATCTCATCAATCACTCGATAATTAGTTGTGGTATGAGTGTAAGCATCGCACAACCAACAATAAATGGTTATGTTAACTTGACTAGCATGTTATAACAAAGGGAAATTGTGAACATCATATGCCTCATGACAAACCTCACAACTTTAAATCAATGTGCCCACATTATTTTGAGGGTGGTTGTTCTCTTTATGGCCTTTTGTTTCACAACCGATGTACCATAACCCACTTTGAGTATCTCGTGATGAACTAGCGGTAAGTTTATAGTGTTGGCTAGCCATGGATGTAATTTATGCCTCCATGAATGGTCTAATACTAGTGTTGACACTTTCGATTACCTCAGCTGTGAGCACGGCTTCAAGTGCTTTGTGAGGGTCTATGAATGTCTTCATGGAAAGTGCTCTTCTAAATGGTACTAGCAATCCCCCAACAAACCACTATGCATGCTAAGAGGGTTGAATATCATATAGAAGCTTGGATAGAAGAGTTTTAAATCTGGCATCATATAGGTGCACATATTTTGATAGTCCTTGGTTAATTTATTTGAGCACGATGATGCTCTGTTGTTTAAACTTAGGTATATCAAATTCTTTCAATAATGATTCCTTCAAAGTGTCATAATCAACCATAGCCTAGTTAGGATCAAATTTCCTATACCAAGTATGGGCATGATCAAGCAGAGTTATCATCAACTAGGTTGCCTTACACTCAGATTGCATTATACCCCAAGTGCGCCATTGTAGTTCAAATTTTATCACATGATCTGTATCATTCTCTACACCATGATACTCTAAAAATTGCATGGCCATCTCATAGTAAATTTTCTATGGGGAGGGCAATGGCATCTAAGGTGTTTTCCCCCTAGTAATTGTCCTGGTAGTGGTCTTCCAATGCCTCCAGCCACCAGGTTAGGCATTGGTCCTATTGTTATTACCGACATCAATGATGATGAAGGTGTTGTACTATTAACTTGTGGTGTCGAGCCACTTCCTATGGGTTGTTGCCCAATCTGCATAATTAACAATGGTTGAACTGTAATGCTTGTGCTTGCATTATATGTTGTCGAGCTAGCGCCCAAATGTCTAGAGGTATCCTTAATTAATTATTCATAAGGGATAACTTGTTCAATCACAAAATTCTAGTCTAAGTCTATAAAATGGTCAAAGTTAATGTGGACAATAGGGTCATTTATCTCTCTTATTTCTTCTTGTGGGAGATGTAGCTCATGAGATAGTGTCATAGGTTCAAAAGGGGTAGGTGCTTCTGGCACATATTCAATGGTTAATTTTTTAGGGATCTAATGCATTCTTCACTCGTCAACAGTTGGGCTTGATCTATGGCTTCATTTTTCCTCTCCTCATGCTACTGCAATTCAAGATATCCTTCCCCATGCCCTTATCGCTCACTATAGGTTCCCTCAGTACTTCCAAGGTTTTAGATCTTCCATCAACCTGCACCTTCTCTTGTTATAAATATATCCCCTTAGCTCTTAGGTATCAATTGCTCATCCCCTTCCATTATACTTTACCTACACATCCCCTTCTTCCCGTTGTGTTGCTCATACACGAAAGGACTTTAGCCTTCTATTCTTATGGTTTCAAAGCCATAATTCACCATCAGTTTCTTAAACTTGGTGTTGAATTCTTTCACAAACATGCTTCTGGGCTCATGTAACAATTGATACTTTGCTTCTTCAGGGTAGGAGTACATCGATATTACGAACTCAAGCACGTAACTGTTCATCACTCCTTGCCACCATTGTTTATAGCTCTGGTCCAAGTAGCATCAAGTTTCTCAAGATTTTCTAAGTGCTCCTTCATCCACTCAAGGCATTGTTTGTAGCTTCATATGGGTCGTAAAAGCAACCAACCTTCAATACACATGCTCAAATAATTCGTAAAAGAAGAGCTCATAAATAACATCATATAAGTTGTTTTGGACCCATTTTCTTGACTTCTATTCTTTACAAGATGGATGCTTCAACATAAAGTTGTCTTCCACCTGTTGCAGCCGGTGCTCGATGTTCTTGAGGGAGAGTCAGAACATTATTTTATTGCACCATTATAAAAATAAAATTCAACATGGATCCACAATGTTGTAGAAAGGTCTGTTGTCAAATAATTTAATCTGTCAGGTGATTACCAGGTTGTCCAAGTCAATTCTAGGATTGTTATAACTAGGTGTAGACATAGACTAATCCTATGGCACTCAACATTAGTCACTCAACTGCATCAACATCGATTCACATAAGACACAAACCTTATGCGCTCTCTCAAAACACAACAAAGAAATAATCGGGGCCCGCATTGGGCTAGTTCTGCCATGGCACAACTCATTATTCATAGGACTATGTCATTTACAACAATGGCATTGGCAAGTTCATTAGTGCAAGCCATTCTAGGTGGAGTCTGATGGTGTGTAGGTGCAAAGCTTATATAGGGTTGGTTCTATAGTTTCAAGGGTGCAAGCCTCTAGTTCCCTTAGCTTAGCATCATTCAGGCACTTCGAGGGTTCAGTCGAATACTTTAAATTTTAGGGTCATGCTTAGGCTCATGCTTTAAGCACATGGATCATCACTTGGCATGGGGTCTTTCCTATAATTGGAGTATTTATATATAATGTGCTGATGTCATCATAAAATACAAAGATGCCATGAATGCCTTGAATCAAAGCTTGTAACTAATGTTCTTAACATTCAGATTGAATTCATAACATTAAAATCATAACACTCATTGAGTATTTCAATAACCAAAGCTAAGATATTAAACCCATGAACACAATATATTACTTCAACCAATCTTCATATAGTAAATGCTCCAAATACAAAGTACAGTTCATTTGTGAAAATAGAGTAGAAGTTTATCTAAACTACGAACGACCCAATGACTCATAGGCGAGATTGGGAAATACAATTGGATCCTCAAAGATATCCAAGCTAAAGCTTATTCTAATAGCGTTCTTGACATGATATCCAGAGCCAATTCTGCAAAGTTTCGCTACTTTTATTCATGTCCTCTACATACTGGTTCAAGCTTGGCTTTATAGAACTTAGAAGCGTCTTCGTGATAGGGTGGAGGGTGCATGTCAGGTGCTGAGCTGGAGCCTTGGTTGATCACTCTGCTAACTCCATCACCTTATGCCCTTCGTGTTGCGGATGCCATGTGTTGCTTTCACAAGAAAATGCCCTTAAAAATTGGGCACCAGATAAATGCCTACTAGCTGGTGCTAAGTCAACGATAATTCCTCCAACCGTTGCAAAAGATGCCAAAATAGCAATCATGACAAGTGATTGCCTCACGTCGAGGTGTTTGCTGAGTTGGCACAAATTCATACTTAGTCAAAAAGAGGCCCAACACCATAACTATAAATAAGCCCCAAACCCAGTGCTCTTTTAGACTCCTCGGTCAAAAAGAAATGGTGAAGGTCAGAAGCTGAAAGGTTGAGATCAGATGCCGAGGAGATGGTGAGGGATGGCTCTTAATGGATGATGGAGGGTATCCTTTCTCGTCGAGGGAGAAGGTTGGCCACATCCCATGGTTAATCTTGCTACTCCTCTCTTATTTTAACTCGTTGCTAGCTCAATAAATAGATGTCTTTGAAAGATCTAGGGTTTTTAATGGATGCCTCCTATTTATTTATGAACTGATAGATTATTTTTCATTAATTATTTACTAATTTTCTATTAAAATTTTTAGTAATATTTACTTTCTTACTTTAAAGTTACTTTAATAATTTTTTTATTGTTATAAAATTTACTTTAGTGATTATTAATTTGATTCTAAGTGATTTCCTTCGAACCCTTACTTTTACCTGCACCTAAAATAAAATAATGCCCTAGACAAAGAATACTTTGCATCATATCTCTAAAGACTTCCTACAAAATTTCAGCTTCAAATAAATAAGGAATGACAGATTAGTGAAAAGGAAAGGATTCTTGTTTATTGTTTATAAACAAGGACTTAAAATAATGAATGAAGATAAGGTGGCAATATCTCTATAATCATGATCTAATCAAAGTTTTACAAGGATTGCACCGTGTGACACTTAACCTAAATTAAAACTTAAGAGGGATAAATTATCTCCAGTGAGATAAATATATAATCTGATAAGGGGGATGCCATAGGAATTATAAAAGGCTTAAAAAGGTGTGTTGTTTCCGTTAATTAACGGACTTTCCTCAAAGTAATTTTTTAAAAGTAAAATAAAGACAATAAAAATTTAATATATCTCACAAGCTAATTAGGGAATGAAGTTAGACCAATAAATGTAGTAAAGTGTTAATACGACTATAATGAAATCACATATCATATTAATAGGAGAGCGATAAATAAAGTAAGAGTTTTTATTTTATTTTTATTAAGGTAAATGAGGTAGTGTTTGACTGGGTTAACAAATTAATTTGGAATATAAACGGGTCTAGATTTTTTGACAACTTATATATGACTATTATCAGTTTTACGAATATGTCAATATGGTACAATTACATTATAAATAGTGATTATTGATTTAATATATTTCATGAGATTTGAATGTGAGTAATATTAAACTTAACCAAACCTCTGTTAAGGTGTGGAGCCTAAAAGCTTCACATATGAGCGCATTACCAAAGTTGCAGGTTTACACAGTCACCGGCATCGGTCAGGGGCAACCGACGTCGGTCCGGTGCAGTTGAAGAGACGCCGCCGTCGGCAGAGGATCGGCCGACGTCGGTCACAGGCAAGCAGGCAAGAACCGGCGTCGGTTACCTATGCGTCCAGAATGTTATTTTCGAGGACATAAGCGAGTGTTTGCATGATGAGTTTAAGTCTTAGTCTTAAGTTCGCGTTTCTATTATTAGTAAGATTGTTTTTAGAGCCCTTGTTCAAGAGGCTTAACTGTTGGTTGTAAGTGCATAAGCAAGTTTCCTAATTCTATATGTAGAATTAGATCTTCTTAGCTTTGTGTGAATTATTGTAGTAGTTCATTGTATGTGAATGTTGAAGAACAGTACAGAGTTGTATCAATCCAAGTTGTTGGAATTGATTGTACTTGAGAGAGAGAGCTCTTAAGGGATATAGATCTAGAGAGAGATCTTGTGCATCTGAGAGAGGTGTGGAAGAAAGAAGTTTCTTCAATTGTATTCCTTTTGTAAAGAGTTTTAATACAAGTTTTCAGGGTGGTTTCTTGTATCTCCTGTTCTTTGCTATTATCTGATTCTAGTTACTTATCTATCTGATTTAATTCCACAGTTTATTGCTTTCATAAGTGTAATCATATTGTTGGTTGATCCCCAACAAGTGGTATCAGAGCCTTGGTTGTAGGTTTAGAGTTTGATATCCAATAATTGGTATCAAAGCTCAGGTTCACTAACAGGTGGTTCAGATCTGTGTAGTGTGTATTGATTACAGGTTGCTCACAGGAGTTTCTACAGGGATTTCTGTTTGAGTGGGAGAAGCAATGGCAGATGAAAGTAAACTGAGAATGGAGAAGTTCAATGGCAAATACTATCAACATTGGAGAATGCAGATAGAGAACTATCTGTATCAGAAGGATTTATACTTACCGTTAGGTGGGATTGCAAAGAAGCCCACAGACATGGAGGATGAAGAATGGGAAGTTCTTGACAGAAAGGCTCTGGGGTCTATAAGACGGAGTCTAGCATCTACTGTGATATCTAATTTATCATAGGCAAAAACAATGATAGAGTTGATGACTACTCTAGCAAATTTATATAAAAAACCCTCAGCTTCTAATAAGGTATATCTTATGAAGTAGCTATTTAATTTGCATATGCAGGAAGGTGGATCTGTATCTAATCACCTGAATGATTTCCATGGTATTGTAAATCAATTAAGTTCAGTCAAAATTGTATTTGATGATGAAATAAAAGCTCTTTTAATATTATGTTCTTTGCCTAAAAGCTGGCATAGCTTAGTAATGGCAGTTAGCAATACTGCATCTGCATCAAATATTTTAAAAGTAGAGGATGTTGTTAGTGTTATCTTGAATGAGGAAATTCGCAGGAAAAGCACAGAAGAGACATCTGGGAACGCTTTAAGTTTTAAGAGCAGGGGAAGGCAAAAAGAGAAGAGCAAGAAAGGGAGATCAAGATCCAAGTCTAAGGGGAAAGGCAGATCCAAATCCAGAAATGGCAGAAGGCCACAATGCTAAAATTGTGGAAAGATGGGGCACATAAGTAGAGATTGCTAGTCAAAGCCTAAGGAGGACAATCAGCACGAAGGAACAGAAGAAGCAAAGGTTGCAGGTATTGCACAAGATGCTTTAATATTCTCTTTGCATAATAATATAGAATCTTGGGTGTTAAATTCTGGTGCATCTTTTCATGCTACCCCTAATAGGGAATATTTTTGTGACTATATCCATGGAGATTTTGGAATAGTATATCTGGGGGATGATGAACCCTATAAAATTATTGGCAAAGGTAAAGTGCAGCTGAAAATGCAGAATGGCAACACATGGGTGTTGGGAGAAGTTATGCATGTTCCTAGCTTGAAGAGAAATTTGATTTCTGCAGAAAAGTTAGGGGATGAGGGTTGTACAGTAACTCTCATAGCAGAATCTTGGAAGGTGACCAAGGGTGCACTTGTTATGGCCAGAGGTAAGAGAGTAGGTACTCTCTATTTATGTAATTGTGTTACTAACAATTCTCCTTCTGTATTATCTACTTCAGATGTGGATGCAAAATTGTGGCACTCAAGGTATGGATCTACTGTATTAAGAAGAAATCTGATGTATTTGAGACTTTTAAGATTTGGAAAGCTATGGTTGAGAATGAAACAGGCAAAAGATTAAAGTCCCTGAGATCTGACAATGGTGGAGAGTTTTGCAGTTATAAGTTCAACTGGTATTGTTACATGCATGGAATCCGTAGGCAAAGGATGGTTCTAAGGACACCTCAGCAGAATGGGATTGCTGAAAGGATGAACAAAACAATCATGGAGCGTGCAAGATGTATGAGATTGCATGCTGGTTTACCTTTAGAGTTGTGGGCAGAAGCTGTTGACACTGTAGTGTACCTGATTAACAGAGGACCCTCTACAGCTCTGGATGGTGGAATTTTGAAAGAGGCTTGGACAGGTAAAAAGGTAGATCTCTCTTTTCTCAAAGTTTTTGGTTGTGAAGCCTTTGTGCACGTAGATAAGGAAAATAGAAAGAAGCTCGATGCTAAGTCTATGAGGTGCACATTTATTGGCTATGGCTCAGATGATTTTGGTTTCAAATTTTGGAATCTAGGAACTAACAAGGTAATTAAGAGCCGTGACGTTATTTTCAATGAAAAAGTGATGTATAGTGATCAGCTGAAGAAGCTGAATCAATCTGGGCAGAGCAATAGTGAATTGGACGAGGTGATGGTCCAAAATGAGCTCGGGGGAAAAAGAAATAATCACTTGCAGGAAAACACAAAGACCGACATCGACAGTATATGAACCGACGTCGGCAGAACAGAAACCGATGTCGGTCATACAGAGATCGATGTCAGCAGGACAGGTACCGGCGTCTATCAGGCAGAACCAGCGTCGACCAGTAACAGGTTTGGAGGTGACTGAGGTCGGTCACTGTCAGAGAATTTGGGTGGACAGCATGTTGTGAACGAGTCTCAGACACCCATCAGGAGGTTTGAAAGGGTAAGTAAGCCTCCAATTAGATATTCTCCTTCATTATTCTATTTATTGCTAACTAATGGTGGAAAACCAGAGAGTTTTGAAGAAGCAATACAGGTGGAGTCCAAGAGTCAGTGGGAGCGTGGCATGGTTGAGGAGGTGGAGTCCTTAAGAGAGAACCATACATGGGATTTGGTTGAATTGCCAGCTGGTAAGAGAACACTGAAGAACAGATGGACCTACAGGTTGAAAGAAGGAGAGAATGGACAGATGAGATATAAGGCCAGATTGGTAGTGAAAGGATTTGCACAAAAGCCAGGTATTGATTTTGGTGAGATTTTTTCTCCTGTTGTTAAAATGACTTCTATACGGATTGTACTGTCTTTGGTTGCCGTTGAGGATTTGCATCTTGAGCAGCTAGATGTTAAGACAACGTTTCTTCATGGAGATTTGGATGAGGAAATTTATATGGAACAACCGGAAGGATTTGAGGTCAAAGGTAAGGAGAAGTTAGTGTGCAGATTGAAGAAAAGCTTGTATGGCCTCAAGCAAGCTCCTAGACAGTGGTATTTGAAATTTGACAGGTTTATGACTAAGCATGGCTACAGTAGGTGTCAATCTGACCATTGTGTGTATTTTAAGAGATTGGATAACGGTATATATATTATTCTATTGTTGTATGTAGATGATATGCTGGTTGTAGGATCACACATGCAGGATATCTCTGAGCTTAAGGTAAAATTAGCTCAAACATTTGCTATGACGGATTTGGGAGCAGCAAAGAAAATCCTTGGCATGAGCATTAAGAGAGACAGGAAAAATCACAGGTTGATATTGTCTCAAGAGGATTATGTGGACAAGGTGTTGAAACGGTTCAATATGCAAGATGCTAAACCGGTAAGCACACCTTTGGCTGGACATTTTAAATTGAGTAAAGAACAATGTCCTAATTCACATGATGAGGTAGAGTACATGAGTAAGGTTCCATATTCTTTCGCAGTAGGGAGTTTGATGTATGCAATGGTGTGTACTAGACCAGATATTGCCCAAGCAGTGGGAGTTGTAAGTAAGTATATGGCCAATCCAGGTAAGGAACATTGGAAAACAGTTCAATGGATCCTTAGATATCTGAGAGGAACTAGCAGTAGGCACTTGTGCTATGGAGGTTCAGATACTTCTCTACATGGTTATGTAGATTCAGATATGGCAGGTGATTTAGATGGTAGGAGGAGCACTACAGGTTATGTTTTCACTGTAGGTGGAACGGCGGTTAGCTGGATATCTAAGTTGCAAAAGGTTGTTGCCTTGTCAACTACAGAAGCAGAGTATATTGCAGCCACAGAAGCTAGCAAAGAGATGATATGGATGACACGATTCATGGAAGAGCTTGGAAGGGAGCATGGGAGTTGCAGATTGTATAGTGACAGTCAGAGTGCGATCCATTTGGCTAAGAATTCAGCATTTTATTCAAGAACCAAGCACATACAGCTAAGGTACCACTTCATACGGTAGGTATTGGAAGATGGTGATTTGAAGCTGGAGAAGATCCATACAGATAGGAATCCTGCTGATATGTTAA
Source organism: Torreya grandis (assembly GCA_037957365.1). Taxonomy (NCBI): domain Eukaryota; kingdom Viridiplantae; phylum Streptophyta; class Pinopsida; order Cupressales; family Taxaceae; genus Torreya; species Torreya grandis. Next base: position 936,532 of record JARHVA010002528.1, on the reverse strand, counting down.
CCAAGCCGGTTACAAAGGAGAAGTTGAATCTTCATTCAACTTCTGTTGGTCTTCATGATTGAGTTGAAGATAGAGGAGCTAGAAGATGTTTTTGTACAGGTACTGGTGCAGCTTTTTATCTCCAAGTGGGAGATTGTTAAGGTGTGGAGCCTAAAAGATTCACATATGAGCGCATTACCAAAGTTGCAGGTTTACACAGTCATCGGCATCGGTCAGGAGCGACCGACGTTGGTTCGGTGCAGTTGAAGAGACGCCGGCGTCGGTAGAGGATCGGCCGACGTCGGTCACAGGCAAGCAGGCAGGAACTGGCGTCGATTACCTGTGCGTCCAGAATGCTATTTCCGAGGACAGAAGCGAGTGTTTGCATGATGAGTTTAAGTCTTAGTCTTAAGTTCGCGTTTCTATTATTAGTAAGATTGTTTTTAGAGCCCTTGTTCAAGAGGCTTAACTGTTGGTTGTAAGTGCATAAGCAAGTTTCCTAATTCTATATGTAGAATTAGATCTTCTTAGCTTTGTGTGAATTATTGTAGTAGTTCATTGTATGTGAATGTTGAAGAACAGTACATAGTTGTATCAATCCAGGTTGTTGGAATTGATTGTACTTGAGAGAGAGAGCTCTTAAGGGATATAGATCTAGAGAGAGATCTTGTGCATCTGAGAGAGGTGTGGAAAAAAGAAGTTTCTTCAATTGTATTCCTTTTGTAAAGAGTTTTAATACAAGTTTTCAGGGTGGTTTCTTGTATCTCCTATTCTTTGCTATTATTTGATTCTAGTTACTTATCTATCTGATTCAATTCCGCAGTTTATTGCTTTCATAAGTGTAATCATATTGTTGGTTGATCCCCAACAACCTCTTTAACCAATTTATCGACATCTCATCATCATAAAATAAGAGTTTATTATTATATACTCTTGTGAAATGATAATTTTGTACCTCGTGTTTAAAATTGAAGGAAGTTTATAATCTCTCTATAGGGTTTAAGGTGTTTTAAATGCGATGGTGAGGTTAGATTTGTTTTTAGGGAACATGATCAAAGTTGCCTCTTGTGGGTCCATAGCCCAAAGGTCCAAAAGTGTGACTTGATATGTGCTTGAACCGAGGTTAACTTGGTGATTTATCCATATTAATTTGGTCGGATTAATTATGGATGTAATCACAATATTGTTATTGCACATCGATGTGAATTAAATGCAATGTCTATGCCTAACGTTGGGCTCAAATGTTGTGTGCGTGCATAATTAAGTTTTTAAAAAATGTGATTAGTTTTGGAGTAGCGTAGGAGAGTGTTACACTGTCTAGCATCGAGTGGTCATTTGTTGATCATTTCCACAATTAAATTGAAGATACATAGTAAAAAACTAAAAAAGATAAAACACAATGAAATGCGAAAATATGTAATGTAATTGAACTTTACCTTTGCAAGAAGGGCATTGGGTTGTTGGTGGCTTTCATATTTTTCAAATTTCTATTATCCATATAGGGTTAATGGACTTTTCTTTTTCTTTTTTGACTAATCTTAGTTTTCAATGTAATACCAAGCATTGAAGGATATCCATTCCATCGAATTTCTCTGGGTATCAATTATAGGTTCATTCCTTTTTATCTCCAGGGATTTGAACCTTGTAGATGACATGACATTGAACTTTACCATCATTCGCACCAACTGGATTACAACAATGTCAATAGTTTAATGGATTAGGAAGGCAAAAATATGTTTAAATAATAACAAATGTCATGTTGTGGCTTTAGTCCGTGTTGCTAAGAGGAATATTTAAAGTTCATCATCGATAAGACTTTGATTACAGTCGTGGATATTAATAGACTCCATGAACCCATGAATACATTTAAAGTCACTGCATGGAACTCTACTATTATTTTAATTAAAAGCAACTAAATGTAGAAATCGTTGTTAAGGCATAGGTAATGGGGGCCACGTTAAAGTGTGAATTCCTTATACAATGTAATGTGGCATGTGGAGATTTGATGGTGTGGTTGATTATATTGAAGCTATAAAATGTTTGGAGGTTGGGTGATTATGCAGAAAATTAAATCACTGGGAGCCATGCCAAGTGACTGTTGGTTGCCACACAGGGTGTAGACTCTTACATGTTTTTCTTAGACGTGGCGTTTAGTTTTTTGGTGAATTTTATGAATGCACGACCACATAAGTATGAGACATAGATGGAGTAGAATACTTTGTGTTTTGACTTAATGAGTGGTGTTTTTCATAAAATGTAACTCTTCTCCACCCCTGAGTCACCCATGATATTTTCGATCTGTGGTTTTCATATTAATTATCAGAAATCATTAGAATAGGGAAAACACTCTAGAAGATTTATCACGCATTGGTTGGGGGTATGTTTAAGCCTTGGTCATTGTTAAGTTGATTCATATTGTTCTAGCCAAATAATATCTACTATCATGCTTTTTTGTTTCATACTTTTTTGCATTATTCACGTGATTGTCATTTGCATAAAAAAAAGGTCAACATAAAAAATGGTGAAAATCCAATTGATTCAAGGTTCGAACCCTGATAGCATTGGTTGTGTAATGGTTATTTTATTTTTTGTTTTAACCTTGAATAATCTAATATAACAGAGAAATATGCTCCAACAATTATATTCTCAAAACATAATCATATGACCATCAAATTTACAAATTATTTCAAAAATTTAATATTAAAAACAATTTAAAGATAATTTTAACTAGATTAATATTTTCGATGCACTGTTTGTTTATCATTCATAATTTTAGATCTGATACCCGGCCGCCAACAAGTAACGAGAACATTAAATTTCAGAATTGATACCCTGCAGCCGCGCAATAGATCTGATCCATGGCTTCCCAGCTAAAGCGTGCCCTTCAAAATCACCTAAATTTTCCTTGATCAACCTTCAAAAAGAGCGGTCAAATGTCAATGCCCTCTGCTTGCAAATTTCTTATTTTTCCTTGCCTCTGCATGTGTAAGAAACAAGATCGGATTTTGAATTGTCTAGTGGGAGAATGCATGGATTTTGCAACCCCTATTTAGAAAAGGATCGGCCATCTTTCGGCATAAAACCCTCCAAGCAGGTGCAGAACTGAACGTTTTTACTGTTACAGGGACCGTCAGATACGCCGACTGCGTACACCTGGCATTGATCCCGCGGCTATGCCCAGAACAAATTCCACTGTTTCGTATTGTCAAGCAAACTGTTGTGTACAGGGTTTGAATGCACGCGGCGGTTTGGTTTGCAGTCATTGTCAGAAATCAATCTGCCGAGTTTCTCTCATGTTTGTATGTGTTTTTTTATAAAGTCAGTTAATATATATATAAAATAATAATAAATTTTTATAACATTTATAATTTAAAATTAATGTTAGAAATTAAAAATATAAAAAAATATTGTATTTTATTTGATTGCCTATTAATTAGTTGAAGTGGTTCTTATAATTATTTGTTCTATATAAAGAATATAATTATTTGTTGTATATAAAGAATAAATATTTTTTTTTTGGAAACAAAAGATGAATAATGGAGGGGGAGATATAATAATTATTAGATGAAGTAGAAGTAAAAGTCTTATTAGTTTTTGGTAAGACAAGGTTAATGAAATCACTTTTCAATTACTTATTTTTTATTTTATGAATATAAATCATTATAATAATTATAAAGTTTGATCTAATGTTTGACATATAAATATTGAAATATTCTTTGTATTATTTAAGTATATTCTCATTTATTCAATATAATTTTATATGCTTTTCATTTAATTAATATAAAAGTCGGTTTATCCCATTTGTTATGATTGAGGACTCGATTGTTGTTGATCGTGTTGGATCTCTAGAATACACATCAACTCTATAATGGAAGTTGTTGCCATCCTTTTTATCTTTACCACTATACAACACATTTTATTATGCTACGTAGGACAACTTTTTATATCAGAAGGGGTGCCCAATACAATTACAATCTCTCCACATATTTCTTTATGTCCCTCACAACGCCACATGGGTTTGACACAAACAAACATATATGGTATTGCCTCCCTCCCATGAACATGCCATGTGTGTCACATTCTCTTTTGTTATCAATGGTAAGCTCTTCATAATAGGACAAAGCAATAACGTGGTGCATAACTCATGGAAATATTATGACATCAATAGTGGAATATGGATGTTTTTGGGAGGCATGTGGTTTGTGACATTACAATTTGTGGTGCATGAACTAGAGAAGGAGATCATAGTTGTGGTGGCAAGTGATAAGTTGTACATTGTGGACTACATAGCAAAAGAGATTATGGAATACGATGAGGTGGAAAATATGTGGAAATATATTGGCTTTGTTGGCACATCTTACCATCTATCATCTGTCAGATATGCAGAGGAATTAGTGCAGGACACACATGGAACAAGATACTTTATTTTGACTTGCTAGTTAGTTATTCTTTTGATTCCATAGAGTGGTATTTGACAGGGTTGGGGGATAAACTTTGGGTTATTAGTCCCTACCAAAAGCTTCAAGATGCAGACCTTTAAATTGGAGTCTTTCTTTGTCTATGCAGACATGACTAGAATATATCTAAGTTGACAAGCTTTTAATTTTTTACACACGCTGATAAACATATTGTATTACAACACCTAGAGGAGAGAAAACCTTCCATTATCAATTGAGATCTTTCTTTGACCAAATCAACAACACCTAATCTAAGCCTTCCTGCCTCCATTCTCCTCCCAATCTAAGAATTTGCATTATTATTGTTAATAAAAGAGTTTTGATTTATTTGCTTCAATTTTTATAATCTTTGATGATGGATTCAATAAAAACTTGAAACATCAATAGATTCAATCACTACACAATCATACCCACAAAAATATTAAAAATTGATAATTATTATTTTAGGTATTAAATTCCCCTTCAATTCCTTTTGAGTAATAGTGTCCTAGATGAGGGGAATTCCTTCCCTAACTTTTACGGTGGTTTATCCCTTATATGCTTTATGTTGAAGGCATAGGTTCCAATGTAAAGATGGGTAGGACATGTATATTTTGAAGTTTAAGATTTTTTTATTTTATACTCGTGATACTCATATCTCAAAGTATGTGTTAGCTTATTAACATCCTATGAATTTAAACCTCGATGATTATAGATTTATTTATGTGCACATTTTAATTCACCTCTTTTAATGTATAGTACCATCCCTATAAGCCCTAAATAATACTCAAACACAAACACAAGGAGGAAGAAACCACCACTTAATATTATTGGAAATACATCTACTGAGATAGGGGTGGGGTAAATCAATTCCCTTAAAACATGCATTCAATTCCACTTATCATTCATGAAGCATTCATTCAAACACATGCATCAACCAATGCATAAACAAGCATTCACATAAGCATACCATGTATGAAATCAAGATATACGTAGGAAACCCTCATGGGGGATAAAACCCACTAAAACATAGCTTGTAATATAGTCCTATAAGTAATGAATCAAGATTTAGTGAGGCACCAACCCCACAAGGAGCACCAACCCCTCACTAGTCAAGCATCAACTCAACTAGTCCTTTAGCAAGTACCAACTTGCAAGGAGGCACCAACCACCTAGGTAACTCAACACCAACTAAATACCTAGAATATTTTATCACCTTTGGGAATTTATTTATCACTCAACTCATTATTATTACCTCCTTTTTCTCTTTACACTATTCTATCTCTCTCAAACAACCTATTAGACCTCTTCGCTCAATTAATCCTCTCCTTGGAAAATTTAGGTCATATCACCTATATCATAATTTGTGTAAACATAGTTATAAATGTATGACATATTTAACACATCCTTCTGATGGTATTAAATCCATCTACCTATTTTCCAAATTTCTATTTCATTCTCTCATATCCTCAATAGTCTAACTAGTCAAATTAGGTTTATCAGACCTTCTTCTTATACTTGACTCTTGCTCTTACCTACCTTGGTTGGACACAAACCTATAAATACATTTATCACCCTTGTAATAGATAAAAAAAAATGTTTCACGGGTGAAACAACCATTACATAGGTTGGCCACCACTCATAAGGACCAAAACCACCATTAGGCCTAATAGAGACCTAATACAATTAGGCTTTCCTAAGGCACACGTTTCACCTTGGTCACATTAGAAAATTTTGAGCCTCCATAAATAGATGAAACAATTAAAAATGTTTCAATTATGCCCTTGATAATCTCACCTTAGGTCCCCAACTCTATTTAGCTCATTTCACTCTTTGAACCACACCATTAGGCCTACTTATAATTAGCCCTTCTCACTCCCATAAAGTCTATTTTGAATATCAAAAGTATACACACAAATTTTCCACATGAACACATAAATAAATCACATGGATATAACATAAATGACATAAAGGTTATCAAAATATCCAATATACTTCACCATATAGGGGAAAAGACCTTAAACAGACCACTTCCATATGCTCACTCAGAACTATAAACAAGCTTCAAAACCCAGTCAAGAACCTTTGACTTTTCAAAACTTCATAGGAGTTTCTCGTGACTAAACATAAATTAAAATAAACCTAAGATACCTATGTAAAAATTTAATGTGCATTGTATTCTTGAACTATGTGCATAATGACTCAAAAACATCATTCTCAGCAACACACAAAAAACTACCTAAATACTCCAAAACACAATCATGGAAACTAAGACATAGAACACATATGTAAACACTTTTATGAACTTAAAATTGGTTTATATGCTAATTAATAATCCTTATAGCATATTTAAATATATATGTTACAAGGTTCAATATCAATATTGGTCTTACAGACCAATCTCATGTCTTCACCCTACACATATCTCATTGTGTTAGACAAGTCACTTTGAGAGCAACCTTCTGCTTATGTATAAGCATCTCCAATTATTATATTAAATTGAGATACGTTTTAAATGTATTTAATAAAAACTCCATACATTTGGATCTATCCCTAATCCACTGCAACCCATCCCTAATCTCATTCTCACTTTTACCTAATTTTTTTATTGTCTTCCTCTCTAGGCATTTTTAGCGATAGGCCAACTTCCATGACTAATGTAGCATATTTTAAGTCTATAAAATAATTATAAACTTACATGATCATAAAATAAAAGTCTCACACATCATCCTCCAATCATTTTCATGCTTTGACTTGGTCAACCTTACCTGCTACATCAAAAATCTAAGAAATAAGGGGTTTCCTGTAGCTTCCACTCGCTCTTTTGACAGACCAATGCCACTTTAAGGTATATGGTAGATTAATATACATGTTAAAATCACAAAAATATGTCATACAAACTATTATGAGCCATTTCCAACAAGATATTTCATATTGGGTCATAACTAGGGTTTTGAGGCACTAAAAACAGTTTTCATTCTTAGCAATCATTCATAAATTATTGCCCCTCAATTCCAAAACCAATGCTAGGAAATTTAAGATAGGAAAATTCCCCAACTTCCATTAACTTCTTATGATATCATATAAATTTTTCATGTACCAATGAGCATAAAAAAATCCTTCTCAGGTCTATAATACCTCATTTTATGCACACAAAAAACCTCAAAATGAATTTCATGCTTTCTCCTTCAAAATTTGACTTAAAACTTGGTAAACACAATTGAAAAAATCTATCACACTTTTTAAAATTATCTCATGAGCTCTGTCACCTTGAAAACTATGCTTGACCCCTCATTAGGCCACACTAGGTCTCTTTACATATCAGACCTTGAATTGGCAGTCACACTTAGACATTGAACACACCTTGAAACCTATTTAATTTCTATAAATACCTCATACATATGTCATAAAAACTCATACCATTCTCACACACTACCAATATTCTTCTCACAAGTGTCATACTACTCACCTTATCATGCTACCAACCATGTGCCTTCTCATTAGGTCTTTTTATGTAAAGACTAAGTCAAGAATTGACCTAGAAATCTTTTATAAAGGCTTATATAACTTATACATATGTATACACAATGTAAAACATCTTATCACATGTTCTATCACTGATTTTCATCATTCATATATCTTGATAACACCTCAAGACTCATCATTAAGTCAGGCAAACTCTAGGACTAGACTGTTTGCATGCTAAGGCTTAAGACCTTATCCCTGAAGGTTTACCTTGAAACATTATAGAGTGTGTCAAAAATTCATATATATGTTTGGTCATCCTTAACCATCCACTTATTCATGTGTGTATCCATCTTATCATACCACCATCATCAAACACATGATCATGATATGACAAAGCTTCTTAAGACTAGTGCTCAAAAGTATGCTTACCTTGTATCTTGATTTTGACCTTGACATGTCATCAACCTTAGAATAATTATGAGGTTTCCTTAACATTATATCTCAATAGAGAGACGTAGGTTTCCTTCAAATTCTCTCTTGTCATAGAACTCCTTGTCACATACCACTTCACCATGCATGACACCATCTTTGACTTTGACATCAATGACAACACTTATGCCACAACACCATCAACAAGAACGCACCTCAATAATATCGCCCTTTGTCATTGATGGAAAACACTCAAACAAATTTGATCATTCTCATATCCCTAAGTTGATCTTCTTCAAACTGAACTTTCTCCCAAATTGGAACTTTCTTCCCCTTTGACATTAATTAAAAAGGGTCATATTTTGACAACTATTTGATACTTGGACCTAGAACAACACACTTTTTCTCTCCAAACAAGATCAATCTCTCTCTTTGACAAAAAATCAACACGGTTCAGGCTCACAACCAATTGATATAGATTTATTTGGTAAACATAGCTACTCTTAGAGAATTATTGGCTCCCCTTATCCACATGAAGTATTCAAACACTGTCATGAATGTGACTTGGTTTGATCAAGTCATCATATAAATGATTTGTAACCGATATCTTACACTTACATCTCCAGTAAACTATTAACTGAACTTTGGATTTGAAAATGAGAATACAAAGCTCCCCCTATGACCAAACATCCTTCATGTTTCTACTTACTAGCTGAGTGCCTCCATGAAGCCTAATGGAATCACCTCTTCTCTTTTGGGTAATAAAACAAAATAAAATCAAGAGATATCAAAATATCCATGTCCTTTTTAGACTAAAATTTGATCATGATCATCTTAAGCTTAAATTCTTCAATCTTCATTTGAATAACATTCTGATTTGGTCTATTTATCTTGATTTCTTCATCCACAATCTGAGCTAATAAGGAGAATTCTTGGCACTCCTTTACATCTAAAATATGTTCCACCATGGTAAGTAGTCCACTTGTATTTGAATATTGATCATCATTCACCTTGGCTACCTTTGGTCTCCATTCATTGTTTTGTCTTCTTTCTTGCAATCTGGGGGCCTCAATTTTCTTGTTTTGACTTGAGAATCCGTTCTCACAAAACTTTGAAATATAACTAACCTTTTTTCAATTGAAACATGAAATTCCTCTTAATGGAAACACACCATTACCCATACCTGTTGACTGATGACTCTCTTCATATTTCCATACATATCATTCTTGAAGGGTCTTCTACAATGCCTTGCTCTATGACCAAATTGGTTACATGAATTATAATAACCATTGAACGGATTAGCATACCTTATAGAATTAGGATACCCAATAGGATTAGTCTTTATTCTTCCACCACCATCATTCCTTAATTGACCATTGAGCTTTAAGGTCTAATTATCATTGATCACATTAGCATTCTTCTTTTGGTCTCCATTGAAACCAAGACCTGTTTTGTCATTATCAGTTTTTTTACTACTCAAAAGGTTGTCTAGATCATTGGTACACTTTTCAAAATTCACAAAGGACTTTATCATACTTAATGTTTGATCCAAATCATCTCTCAATAAACTCACTTCATTTACATACTTGGCACATTCTTCTTATTTAGCATTTAGGCTTGCAGTCACAATCTCAATTTGAGTCTCCACCTGTTTGACTATCTCTTCTTGTTCCTTGGAGTTGTTGCTCAATCTCTCTTCAAACAAACTAATTTCTCCTCATAATATTTTACAAGACACCTCATCAATTTATTCTTCTTCTTCATCATCGTTAATTCTTCTAGAGCATTCATCAACTCAGCTTCAAAGTCCATCTCATCTCTTTCTTCATTTGAATCACCAACAATACCTCCAAACATATGGCATCTTCTTGATTTCAACATCTTGCTTCCTCAGCCATGAAGAGAACTTCATTAACATCAGGACCATCACCTTCATGGTCACTCTCAGAATCACTTCTCTCACTTTCATCAGATGAGCTAAATCTTCCTTAGTGTAAAATCTTATTTTGTTCTTGAAGGACTTCTTCCTGTCATCATACTTTATGAAACTTTTCTTGCTCTTATTAGACCTAACTTATTTTCATCATCATGACCTTCATCATAATCTCTATCATCCTTTGTCTTATGCTTATGAGCGAACTTATTAGCAAAGTGTCCGATTTTTCCACAATTAAAGTACTTGAAAGGCAACTTACCCTTGTATTTACCAAAACCAATTTTAAACTTTCTTACAAATATAAATATCAACTCATCATCATCAATATCAGAATCATCATTGTCTTTGACTTTTTTACCTTGTGTCTTCTTCTCCTTTGACTTATTTTTTTCCTTGAATGCAATTTCCTTCTTTGTAGGTCTTCCTTCACTTATCCTCATCTCATAAGTTGTTAGGGTGCCATGAAGTCCATCTATGTCTATATTGTATAGATCTTGCATCTTTTCAACAACAAACACTTTATAATAAAACTTAAGAGTTAGAGATCTCAATACCTTTTGGACAACAATAGACTCTTTCAATTCTTCACCTAGGCCTCTTATGATGTTTACCACTTTATCAACCCTCAATAAATAGGCTACAATGGTATCATCTTCATTCATCTTTAGGCTTTCAAACTGTCTTCTATGGGTTTGCAATTTAGCCAACTTGAATTTAGAGTCTCTCTCATGGATAGTCTTCAACTTGTCTCACATATCTTTGGCAGACATATATTGCATTAAATTCAGAAATTTTGTCTATGATAGACCACAAATAATACCATTCATTGCTTTTGAATTGTTGTCACTAGCCTTCTTACTTGTTGCATATGTAGGGGAATAAGGGGTGTAGTAAATCCATCCCAAAATGATTCGTAAACATCATGAACTTGAGACATCACATATTATCTCATCTTGAAACTCCAAAATAAATATTTATATCCATTGAACAACATAGCCTTGCTTTTTGAGAAACTACCTTGTGCATGACTAGCCATCTTTGCTTGATTAGGATCAACTTTAGGCTATTAGGCCTGATTCAAAGGACTAGCTCTAATACCAAATTTTAAAATTAAAAAAAATTATATTTGGGGTGAAACATTTCCCTTAAAAGATTCATTCAATTTCACTTATCATTCATAAAAAATTCATTCAAACACATACATCAACCAATGCATAAACAAGCATAAACATAATCATACAGCATATGAACATAAGAAATATGTGTAAAAACCTCATGGGTGATAAAATACATTGAAACACATCTTGGAATATAGTCTTATAATCAATGAATCAAAATTTAGTGAGCCACTAACCCCACAAGGAGCACCAACCCCTCACTAGTCAAACACCAACTTTTAGTAGTCCTTTAGCAAACACCAACTTAGCTACCTAGAATATCTGATAACCTTTGGACACTTATTTCTCCCTCAAAGCATTATAATTACCTCTTTTTTCTCTTTACACTCTTTTTTCTCTCTTAAACAACATATTAGACCTCTTTGCTCAATTACCCCTCTCCTTGGCAAATTTAGGTCATATTACCTTACTCATCATCTGTAGAAATGTAGTAATAAATTCATGATATTTTAAACACACCTATATGATTTTATTCAATCCATTTACTTGGTTTTCAAATTTCTATTTCATTTGATCATATCCTCAATATTCTAACTAGTCAAATTAGATCTATTAGACCTTCTTCTTATACTTGACTCTTGCCTCACCTACCTTGGTCAGACACAAAACTATTAATACTTGTATCATGCTTAGAATAGATAAAAAAACATGTTTCACAAGTGAAAAAACCACTACATAGTTCAGACACCACTTATAAGGACCAAAACCACTATTATGCCTAATAGAGACCTAATGCAATTAGGCCTTCTTAAGGCACATGTTTCACCTTGGCCACCTTGGAACATTTTAAGCCTCCATAAATAGATGAAACACTTAAAACACACTTAAATTATACCCATAATAATCTCACCTTAGTTACCAACACCATTTATCTCATTTAACTTCTTGATCCACATAATTAAGCTTACTCACAATTAACCCTTCTCACTACCAAAAAATCCACTTTACATATATGAAGTATACACTAAAATTTTCCACATGAACACATAAATAAATTATATTTATAGAATATAAATTTATTTATGTTCATGATCATGTCCGTTATACTTCACAATATAAGGAAAAAGACCTCAAACAAACCACTTTCATATCCTCACTCAGAACTACAAACATGCTTCAAAACTGAGTCAAGAACTTTTAACTTTTCACACTTTCATAGGAGATTAAAATGAATAAAAATACATTAAAATTAATCTATGTGACCTATATAAAAAATTCATGTGCATTTTATTCTTCAACTTTGTGCATAATGACTCAGGAACATCATTCTCACTAACACAGAGAAAATTGCTTGAATACTCCAAAACACTGTCATGGAAACCAAGACTTCAAACACCTATGTGAACAATTTTATGAAATTAAAATCAGTTTATATGATACTTAATAATCCTTATAAAATATTTAAATAGATATATTACAAGTTTCAATATCAATATTGGTCTTACAAACCAATCTCATGACTTCACCCTACACAAACCTCACTATGTTAGACAACTCATTTTGAGAGCAACATTATGCTTATGTATAAGCATCTCAAAATATTATATTATAAGGGTATATGTGTTACATTTATTTAATAAAAAACCCATTCATTTTGATCCATCTCTAATCCACTGCAACCCATCCCTAATCTCATTCTCACTTCTACCTAATTTTCTCATTGTCTTCCTCACTAGGCCTTTTTAGCCATAGGCCAAATTCCATGACGGTTTAGCATATTTTAATTTTTTAAACTGATAATAAAATTACATGAAAATAAAATAATTGTCTCACATATCATCCTCCAATAATTTTCATGCTTTGACTTGGTCAACCCTTCCTACTACATCAAAAATCTAAGAAACAAGCGGTTTCTTGTAACTTCCACTCACTCTTCTAACAAAACAATGCCACTTGGAGGTACCTGGGAGAGTTATATACATGTTATAATCCAAAAAATAGGTCATAAAAACTATTTTTAGCCATTTCTAAAAAAATCTATCATATCAAGTCATAGTTAGGGTTTTAAGGTAGTAAAAACCAGTTTCTATTCTTAGCAATCGCTTATAAAGGATTACCCTTCAACTCCAAAACCAATGCTAATTTTTTTGAGATAGGAACATTACCCAACTTCCATGAACTTATTAGGATCTCATGAAAATGTTTCACATGCCAATGATCATAAGAAAATCCTTCTCAGGTCTGTAATACCTTATTTTGTGCACATGGAAAACCTAAAAACTAAATTTCATGCTTTTTCATTCAAAATTTGACCTCAAAATTGGTAAAAACACTTAAAATAACCTATAAAACTTAATAAAATTATCTCATGAAATCTATTACCTTGAAAATTGAACTTGAACCCTCATTAGGCCACACTAGGTCTCTTTGCATATTAGGCCTTGAATTGCCAGTCACACTTAGACCTTTAACACACATTGAAACCTATTGCACTAATCTCAATACCTCATATTAATATCATAAAAACTCTTACCATGCTCACACACTACCAATATTCTTCTCACAAGTCTCATATTGATCACCTCATCATGCTACCAAGCATGTGCCTTCTCACTAGGTCTCTTCATGTAAAGACTAAGCCAAGAATTGACCTAGAAACCTCCTCTACAAGCTTATATACCTTATACATATGTATACATAGTGTAAAAAATCTTCTAACATTCTATATCACTAATTTGAATCCTTCATATATCTTTATAACACCTGAAGACTCCTCATTAGGTCAGGCAGAGTCTAGGACTAGACTGGTTGCATGCTAAGGCTTAAGACCTTATCCCTAAAGATTTACCTTGAAACATTATTGAATGTTTAAAAACTTCATATGCATGCTTTTTCATCCTTAACCATACACTTATACCTATGTTTATCCATCTTACCAGACCACCATCATCATACACATGCTCATGATATGACAAAGCTTCATAAGACTAGTGCTAAAAAATATGCTTACCTTGTATCTTGATTTTGACCTTGACATGTCATCAATATCAAAATAATTACCAGGTTACCTTCAAATTCTCTCTAAATAGAGAGACAATAGGTTGCCTTCAAATTTTATCTTGTCATAGAACTCCTTGTCACATACCACTTCACCGTGCATGGCACCATCTTTGACTTTGACTTCAATGACAACATTTATGCCACAACACCAACAACAAGAACATACCTCAATAAATACAACTCTTTTGTATACCCAATACAATTTGAATTTTACCCCCTGTACATATTCGACAAAAATAATTATGTGAAATTAAATACACATATGTACCCTTAGGGTAGCTAAAACATAGTTGCATTTATCAATAAGGAAATCTCATTTACAAAATAATCTCCTTGACTCTCTAGTACTAAATGTGATCTATGACATTCGTAGCTAATGTCATGCTACTATGACATTCGTAGCTAATGTCATGCTATATTAAATGTTAGGACCGCATCTATCAAATGATACTAAATATTTTGTTAGGTCAATCCCAAATTGTCATTCAGAGAAATGACTTGACTACAGATTTTTTCTATCAATTTACCTAAATAAATGATTCTAAGAGAAATCCTAATGAGAGGTCACGTGAGTGCTCTTCATGTGACTGTGCCTCTAGTGATAATAATAATGACAATATTTTTGTATCATTTTGTGCTTGAATTTTGAGAACATTCTATCTTTTGCCATATTTGTCTCGATTATTTTTAATAATTTTGTCATCATCATGATTGTGCGTACGAAAAGCGCATGAGACTTTATGTTAAAAATTAAAAAATTTGTTTACTTCTTCTATCCCTTATGAACAAGGGTCGTGTAACAGTCAGTCCTTTCCTCAATAGTGAAAATTGTTAAGTAATAAAAACAATAATGAAAATTGTTTAATAGCAAAAATTATTTATGATTTACTTTATTTATGAATTTGTAATGTAAGTGTATTAAAACATAAATGAAAATAAATAAATAATCTATGGCAATTAAAAAAAGGTTAAAGGCGATTGAGAGGTATCGATTCTTCTTGTAGTGAGTATTCTTGAAGTCTTGATCTGGGAAATGGCGCGATGGTGAACCTGGGCGTGCGCTGCAACGCGTGGTGCAGCTAGGGCAGCCGTGCCCTAGCTGGAGGGAGCCCTTCGTTGGAAGTTTGCAGGAGCAGCAGGGCGTTAGGGGGGTAGAGGTAAGTGCAGAAGCAACAGGGAGGAAGAAGAGCAGGACTCAACAGGCGCTATGGATCAGCAGGGTCAGAAAAATTTCAGAGGAGAAAGAAGTTTCAGGGAAGTTGTATGCAGAAGCTCTCAGGTGCAGGATGTAAGAATGAAAGAAGTGATGGATGAACAGCAGTACCCAGGGGTGCAGGGTAGTGGATCAGCAGGAGGGTCAAGAATCTCTAAGGTAAATGGCTGCCTGGAAAGGTGCAATGAGAGACCAAAACTGGTTATCCCTTATAAAATGATAGAGGAGGATGTTGAATACTTCTCCAAACATTCATTATATTGCAAATTCCTGGGATTGAAAGTTTCTGTTCCTTTTTTGGAAAGCTGGGCTCGCAGGGTGTGGGAACCTGTAGGGGAAATGGAACTGATGTTGCTGGCTAACAGCTTTTTCATGGTTACTTTCAACTGCCTGGAGGATAGAAATAGGGTGTTTGAAGGTGGACCGTACTTATATAACCAGGCAGGACTTTTTTTGAAGCCGTGGCATGCTGGTTTTAACCCTACAGAGGAGCTTCCAAACAGAGTGCCAGTGTGGGTACGCCTTCCACGAATACCGGTGGAATGCTGCAGGGAAGATGTCCTGGTGATGATAGCTTCGTTAATAGGAAAACCGGTGGGGCTGTCCTCACAAACGCTAGGAAAGAAGATCATGACATATGCCCGAATATGTGTTGAGATTGATTTAAGCAAGCCGTTACCTGATGCGGTGGAAATGTGTGCAGGTGAGTACTCATGGATCCAGCAATTGGATTATGAGACATTGCCCTTCCGATGCCGTCTATGTCATGAGTACGGACATCTAGTAAGGAAATGCCCAAAAAATTCAAGGGACGAACAACAGCCTTCTTCCTTGCCTCCCATGAACAAAACTTTAGCTAAGGAAAAAAGGAAAGAGTCTGGAGGGGGCGGGAGGAAGGACCCAGATGGATTTATGCAGGCGAAGTCTAAAAGTAGAAATAAGGGATATAAGAGGACCTTCTTGGAGAGGCAAGAGGCAGACTCCTTTAACCGATTTGAGATTTTGGAAGAGCTGGGACAGCAAGAGATTAATACAGGCCTGGCTGTTGAAGAGGCGCTTATGGAGGAGGATGACCAGGTGGTGCAGGACGTCCCTTTGCCGTTGAAGGAAATAGGTGAAGCTTTCTTAACGGAGATGGTGGAGGGACAAGGAAAAGTGCAAAGCTTAGCAGAATTGATTGAAGGGAGAAACCAAACAGGGGCGGGCAGAGATAAGGCGCCACAATCTGGATTGGAGGAGGAGGAAAAGCGTAGGAAAACTCCTCCTGGCCTGGGGATTCAACAAAAAGACAACAGAAAAGGGGGTTCAGAAAAGAGTGGGAAAGTGGGCAGAAGGAAGGATATAGAGCGAATTAAGATGATTGGGGAGAATTTGGTGGAATCAGGGTCGGTGAAGACCTTGGACGATCACTTTCAGCCACCCTCCAAATGATTACGATATCATGGAATGTTAGGGGCTTGAATAGCGGCCCTCGACAAAAAGCTATTCGGGAGTTAGTCAGAGGTCAACATCCGGACATTCTCTTTGTGCAAGAGACCAAGGTGTCAGTTGAGTATATGATGAATATAGCCCCAAGAATATGGGGTCAGGGGTCCTGCCAATGCATTGGGGCTAATGGGGTTGCAGGTGGATTGGCATGTTTTTGGAATCCTAAGAAGGTTACACCGGTGGTCTGGATTGCCTTCAGATCACTGCTATCTATGGTAGCCTTGTGTGCGGACTCAGGAGAGTATGTGCTGTTGTCTAACGTCTATGCCCCCACTGATTTGCAAGGTAAGATCGCGGTGTGGAATAGCATTCAGCTGGTCCGTAAGGAGTTCCCGTATCTGCCATGGATCCTTGCAGGGGACTTCAATGCGATTATGGATCTCTCAGAAAAAAGAGGTGGAAGTATCAAATTAGAACCGTCTTCTTCTCTTCTTTATGAAAAGATGACGGAACTTAATTTGGTGGACATTAAACCGAGCAATGGATGCTTCACTTGGAACAACAGGAGGTTGGATAACACCTTTATTGCGGAGCGGCTGGACAGGTTTATGGCGTCCTGTTATTGGGTGGGGGGTAGGTGGATGCTCAGTTTTGAGATTTTAGATTGGCGGGGGTCGGACCATTGGCCAATCAAGCTCAGCATCTCTTCGGCGGTCAAACAACAGAAACCACCCTTCAAATTTTAGATTATGTGGCTGCGCGACCAGGATTTGTATAGCCGTATCTCTGAAT
This sequence comes from Torreya grandis, assembly GCA_037957365.1. Taxonomy (NCBI): domain Eukaryota; kingdom Viridiplantae; phylum Streptophyta; class Pinopsida; order Cupressales; family Taxaceae; genus Torreya; species Torreya grandis. The sequence continues at coordinate 918,673 of JARHVA010002528.1, read as the reverse complement.
GGTGGAGAGCGGGCCGCCCTTCGTTTGGGACAGCGATGTATGTTTTTGCGAAGCAGCTCCAATTCGTCAAATATCAGTTGCAGAGATGGAACAGGCAGAGCTTCGGAAATATCTTTCAGGAAAAAAAGAAGGCGCAGGAGGAGCTGAATGGGGTCACGAGACTGATTAGAGAAGAGGGCCTGACTGAGGCTTTATTGAGGGAAGAAGGGGTGGCGGTTAGGACCCTCGAGGAATGGGAGCTGAGAGAGGAGATTTTCTGGAAACAGAAGGCTAGGATTGATTGGCTGCAAGAGGGGGATAGGAACACAGCGTTCTTCTTCAATTCGGTCAAAGCCAGGCATCATGGTAATGTGCTTACTTCTCTGGTAACTGATAGGGGGGAGGTGGTCTCCTCTACTAGAGATATTTGCAATGAGGCGGAGCATTATTTTAGCGACCTTTTCCGGGAGGAAGGGCAGAGGGACGCGGCCAAGGAGGACTTGATACTCTCTTGTATTCCTTCGATAGTATCCCAAGACATGAAGGTAAATTTGAATCGCCCGGTTTCGATTGAGGAGCTGAAGAGGGTTGTCTTTATGATGAAGAAAGGTAAGGCCCCTGGTCCGGATGGTTTTCCGATTGAGTTTTACCAAGAATTTTGGGATATCATTAAGGAGGATTTATTTGCTGTGGTCCAAGAGTCGCAAGATAATAAGCAGATGTTGCGAGCTTTGAACTCCACTTTCCTGGCTCTCATTCCGAAGGAGGAGGGAGCGAACCATCTCAGCCAATTCCGACCGATTTCCCTCTGCAATGTTATTTACAAAATTCTGACGAAACTCATTGCAGAGAGATTGAAGAAGTGCCTGAAGAAGCTGGTTGCAGAGGAGCAGAGTGGCTTTGTGGAGGACAGGCAGATTTTGGATGGTATTGTCTTAGCCACGGAGGCTGTCCATTCGATGGCCAAGGCTAAGGAGAAGGCTATGTTTATCAAACTGGATATGTCGAAGGCGTATGATAGGGTGAGTTGGTCCTTTCTTCAGAGAGTGTTGCAGGCTTTTGGGTTCGAGAGAGAATGGATTGACTGGGTCATGAGTTGTGTCTCCTCGACCTCGTTCTCGGTCTTGGTCAAGGGTGAACACACGAGATTGTTTGGGGCTACTAGGGGCCTGAGGCAGGGGGACCCTCTATCCCCTTATTTGTTCCTTCTTCTGGCGGAGGGGTTAGGCAGGAGAATCAGAGAGCTCACGAGGCAGGGGGAGATTCTCGGATGGAGATGGGGCGGAGATCTCCCGGTTCTTTCGCACCTCCAGTTTGTGGACGACGTGGCCATGATGGGAGCGGCCACCATTAGAGAGGCGAGAAATATCCGTGGTTGCCTGGACGAGTATCTCGAGGCCTCGGGACAGGTTATTAATGAGGAGAAATCATCCATATTCTTCTTCAATACTCCTTTGGCTATCCAAAGGAGAGTGGCTGAGATTCTACGGTTTCAGATTGGCAGTCTCCCTGTTATGTACCTGGGGACACCTGTTTCCATGGGGAGGCAGTCGAGAGAGTCCTGGCAGGTTATCCTGAATAAATTCCGTGCCAAGGTGAATCACTGGACTCACATATGGCTATCTTTCACGGGTCGGGTACAATTGATTCAGTCGGTGGTCCAGGCTCTTCCCCTTTACAGGTGCATGCTCCAGGTGGCGCCAGCTAGTCTTGTGCAGGATCTGGATTCTCTTGCTCGGCAGTTTTTGTGGGCGGGGAACTTGTCCTCGACCAAATGGAGTCTTATCCGCTGGGATGTTGTCTGCAGCCCGAAGCGGTTGGGTGGATTGGGTCTTAGACAATCCACGTTGGCGGGTACGGCCCTCGCTGCCAAGCTGTACTGGAGATGGTGTACTGAGCAGGACCGGATATGGGCCAAGGTTTTGGCTCACAAGTACCTCCCTGGGATCCCCCATAAGGACATTCCTCGGCATTGTTTGTTGGGGAGCGGGTCTATGATTTGGGACACGCTCAAGAAGGGGGCTGTGTTGATAAAAAGAGGTCTTTTTTGGATCTGTAAAGGTGGGATGGAAGCGCAGTTTTGGCACGACTCGTGGGATGGCTTTCCTCCCATCACGCTTCAGTACCCCCATCTGCACGCTCTCTCGCAGAGGTTTTGTGAAGCCGGATGGCATAAGGTGAGTGATTTCAAAATTTTTTATAGGCAGGACCAGCTAACGGAAGCTAGATGGAAGGGTTCGGAGGTTTGGCCTGTCAGAGACATGGAGAGGGAGTGCGTGGAGCTGAAGAGGATTTTAGCTAGGCGCAATTGCTGTGCCTTGGGTGGGGCTGATGAGCTCGCCTGGTTCCCACACCCAAAAGGTAAATATACTATTTTTGTCGGGTACCAGGAGCTGGTGGCACAAAAATTTGGGGAAGGAAGGGAGGTATCTTGGTGGAAGAGGACCTGGAACAAGTTCTCGTGGCCAAAATGCAATTGTTTTGCTTGGACTTTAGCTTGGAACCGATGCCTGACGTGGGATAATTTGCGCAAACGTGGTTTTGTTGGACCTTCCTGCTGTGTTTTGTGTGGTGAGGAGGAGGAGAATTCGTCACACATGTTTTTCAAATGTCAGTTCACAGGGCGTCTTTGGAATGCCTGGTGGGGGGCGTGGAAATGCAGAGGTGCCAGCGCTTTCTCCTTGGCAGATTTATGGCAGCAACTGAACCATCCAACCACTGCTGCGCACTTCCTGCAGGATGTCTGGCACGTGGGACCGATCTTCTTGCTGTGGCAAGTCTGGCTGGAGCGCAACAGGAGAATTTTTAATGATGAAAGGCTGGAAGCGGCTCAGGTGTGGCACAGAATCTGCAGAATGATTCAGGAGTCAGTGGAGGCAAAAAGTGAGGTCGCGCTGCCTTTGAACAGGGACGATGCAGGGGTGCTGGACAGACTGGGAATTGGCAAGCTCACGCCTAGCTCTGCGTGTGTGAGGAGAGGTGAGGGATTGCAACAAAAAATTCAGCGAATTGGTAAGTGGACGCTTCCCCCTACTGGTTTTTTAAAAATCAACACAGACGGATCATCCAGAGGTAATCCTGGTCCGTCTGGTATTGGTGGTATTGCCCGGGATGCTTCGGGAGCAGTGATTTTCATTTTTTCGGAATATAGGGGAGACCAGACGGTCAATCGTATGGAGGGGCTTGCCATTTTGTATGCAATGCGACGGGCTTATGAGACCGGCTAGAGGAAAGTGATATGTGAGGCGGATTCGCTAATCCTGATCAATATGATTAATGATCGGCAAATTAATGATGTGAATTGGCAGATATCCTTGGTTGTTCAACAGATTTTACAGATCAGTCAGTGTATGGATTCGGTGATTTTTGCCCATGTTCCGAGAGAATGGAATAAGGCGGCAGATTGTTTGGCCAGATGGGCTTCCGATGGTACGAAAGGGAGACATGTGGATGATGAGGTTCAGTTGCCGAGGGATATTAGAATTAATTTGGAAAGGATACTATCGGAGGACAGGGAGTGTTGATCGGGCTGTGGAGTCCTGATGTTTTGTAGTGGCCGGTTTGGCGGGTTTTGTCTGTGTAACGTTTTTTCTTGATTTTGAATAAAGTTTTTACCCCTGGTTTATTTTTAAAAAAAAGGTTAAAGGCATTAAAAATTGGTCAACCATAACAATTACAAAGAGTTAAATATATTAATATTTTAGAGAATTTAATTAATAAAATTTTAATATTTTTACCGTTAAGATTTTTATGATATAACTTAATAATTATTTTCATTGATATTTAAAATTAAAATGAGAAATACACATCTAATTATTTATATTAAAGCTAGAGTTTCAAATTGTTATAATTAGAGAATAATTAAAAAAAATTAAAATGTTGATAAATATTAAATTAAATATTTTCAATAGTTATTTCACGTAGGGATGTGTGCAATAATATCATTGAATAAATAACATCTATTTAAAAAGTCTCTTCTTTACACTCCACTAGTTTAAGGATATTATTAAATATTGTTGATGGTAAGTGGTTTGATTAGAGGGTAAAGTTATTTTACTTATTGTTAGATATGTGACAACAAAGTTAAAGTTTGAACCCTTTTGCGATGTACTTTATAGCCCACTTTTACAAGGGGGTATTGGGGGAGGAGGGGGCGGGGCGAGAGGGCAGTATGGCAACATCTAATGTCGCAGGGGGGTCGAAGGAGGCCAAGGAGTCAAGCCCCTATTTCTAGGAAGATGAATTCCACCAGATTCTATTTTTAGAAGAAAATTCCTAATGACATTTTTCTACTCTATTTTTAAGAGGAGGAATCCTAACAGTGATTTTCCAATTAGGCGTATTTATCTTTATAGAATCTGCATATAATCTACATAATGAGTTCTCATTTAATAGGTTCATCTTGGAATTAATAAAGCTTGATATCTTGGATTGTATACGTTTCCTTAGCTTGCTAAGGTGTTACCACATAAATACTATGTTTTGTCTCATGCATGTTGGGAATTTTTATCTGTTTAATTATCTCTATTATTGTATTCTATTATTTATTTGTTGTTGTAGAGTGTGTAATTTCCTAACTCTTATCGGTTACACTTTAGAAAACTTAATCTACTAAAGATTTTTACATGGTAGAAAAAATAAGGGTTATTTCATAAATTAGCTAGCTAGAATCTCCACAAAATATTAGTTAGCTAATCAACTCAAATAGGATCTTGAGGATATTAAAGCTTTTAAAGATTAAACAAAGATCAATTGTGAGAAATTATCCATGTGCTTCACAAGAAATGACAAGGTTCTTTACTTTCACATCAAATAATTAATTTTATTTAGTTCAAATAGACTTGGACACTCTTCACATATCAAAGAAAAAAATTCAAAACTTTTTCTGAATAATAATAGCAATGTTCCCGTATTCATCGAATGAACAACCACATATAAAAGTATTATTTATATTTCTAGATTGGAACTAATAGTTGTCATTATTAATTTAAGATTATATTAAAATTAAGAGAATATTCTTAAATAATATAAATGGAATAGTCCCATATTTTTATGTTAAATTATAGACAAACTTAATAATAATTATTATAAACTAGTAGTTGTCATTATTAATTTAAGATTATATTAAAGTTAAGAGAATATTTCTAAATAATACAAAGAGAATAATCTCATATTTTTATGTTAAATTATAGCCAAACTTTATAATTATTATTATAATGTATATTTCAAATTGTTTCATTGGTTAAACAAAAATTAATTAATTAAAAATTGATATATATGGTTCTTGCGAGGGATTAATAATGGCATAATAATTTGTTAAATAATAAATGATATAAACATTTTTTTAAAGGTCACCCCAAGTAAGATGCCAATTTGGTATATGAATGTCAACACCTAAAAATGACCCCGAGGATTTACTAAGCGTTATTTTATATGCTTTTAGTGTACTTGTCTATTTTTTGAATATTTGTTTAAATTTAAATGTATTTTTGTGGTTTGAGCTCCTCTTCCAAGGGTACTTGGCACTTTGTGTACCTTGAACACCATAGAATATTTTATAAAATATGTACACCTATTATGCACCCTTATGTCTTTGTGCAACATCATTATGCATACCTCAAGATACTATCTTTGTATAACACTCTTAGGCAACAGTCTTGGTTTCACATTTTTTAAGGTTGGGAATATTATAGCATAGTGTTGTTACACAACACTGAATGCACCTTTAATGGTTTACATATTGCTCAATGGATTAAGTAGTTCAAATGATTCCTCAGTACCCCCTTATGGACATGTGCACTCATTGTGTGTGTGGTCAAAAGGATCATGCCACCAAATCATCTCTTCATTGGGTATGGACTAAATATTGTGATGAGATAAGTCAAACAAACAAACTCTGTGTTGGAAATAGGTGCACACTTTCTAACTTTATCCTTTGTTAATTCCTAAAAAATTGTCCTATTGATAAAAAGGGAAAACCCAAGTTGATTTATATTCTAATTTTAGTATATCGTAGAGTGTGCATTAGGAAAGAAATACTTGCTCCTTGATATCTCTAAAAGAAGTTAAAAATGTGGAAATGAGTGCTCGAATTTAAATGAACATTACATGGTTACTTGGGAACGTTAGGAATGCCATAACTATAAATAATGCCTTAGACCTAGTTCTCTTTTGGACATATCAATCAAAAATAAATGGTGAAGGTCGAAAGCTAAAAGGTTGAGATCAGATGCAGAGGAGATAGTGAGGGATGGCTCTCAATAGATGTTGGAGGGTATCATTTCTTGTCGAGGGAGAAGGTTGGCCACATCCCATACCATGATTATGACTAATCATAGTGCATGAGATATACCATGACTGTGACTAATCATATCTATGCATTATTACTTATGACTATTATTTATGGGCCTTTTAATGCTATTTAGAGGTGGTATAATTAGTCTATATTTTTTATTTTATAATGATGTTATGATTGCCTTAGTGTTGGGTGCAAGGGTTAATATGGGGTGTCATCTTTAAGAAAGATCCATAATTTATACTAATATTATGATTGTTTAGAAGAGTAAATTTAAGATGATGGTTATCCTAAATAAGTTGGGGCTCCTTCAAATATTAAAAAATATGTATATATTATTAATACTATTTTTAAATTAAAATTAATATTGTTATATATCTAATACTTTTGAGTGTTAATTTATGTTAACTTCTATTTTTGACATCAATCATGTTCAATAAGAGATAAAAAGCCCTGGAATAATAATTAATCTAAAAATTACAAAGAATTACAAAATAAACAAGCACTAGGGAAGGTGTGGAAAGATAGTTTATAATAGCAATCTAACTCTTACCAAGCGGGAGGGGGATGGATTTATGCCGACTCCAACTATCCAGATGGCCATAAATGTCTACTCATTCAACATGCCACTAAAGACCTTAATAGCTTGAACCCCTTTCACTCTTGTGGCTCTTTTTGCAAATAAACTATTCTAAAGGTAAATTCAAGTTTTGATCCTATTCTTTTCCCCAGAAGTTAGATTCTTGATAATAAACCCTCAGATAAAGAATTAGATGATGAAGAGGGTTTGCAAGGGAGTCCATAAGGAGTAACTCAGTTTCAATCTCTAGAGACAGCTTAACTGGGTGATATTCCTTTAATCTTTTTGTATTCCCCTCCTAATATGGTTATAGTGGATACATCTTTCTATGGTGGATTTGGCAATAGGAAACATGTCTTTAATAGGTAGATGTGTTGGAAAATGATCATCTTGGGAAGCTCTTGCACAATGGGCATCAGGTTCCTAGCCCTCTCTCAAAACCCTATCAATTTTCATGCTTTCAAATGGTTATTTTTGGCTTCAGTTCTAATCTCTGAAAGATAGAGACTTTGTATGGTTGAATGGCCCTTGCTTTGTTGGTAAATAGGGGGTGTTTTTGTGTCCATGGGGCCCTTTTTTTGACACTGAATCTTCAGTAATCAGGCAAGCAGTAGTTTGGGTAAGATTTTACAATCTTCCCTTAGCTTTCCATGATCTGGGACTCTTTCAATAGCTAGTGAGTAAACTGGGAGATTTTGTTAAAATTGATGAATCCATTACAACTAACCTAAACTTTGTAAGAGCTTATGTAATGTTATATCTTTCTCAACCTCTGCATCATTCGATGAAGATCTCTTCCTCTCATGGAGTTTGGAATCAATTTTTTAATTATGAAGGTATACCATGTAAATGCTTCAACTATAAAAAACTTGATCACAAGATTGTTGCCTGCCCTATGAAGGATTTTAAAGGCTCTCATTCAACATTTGATTAGAAATGAGTAAGAAAGATTGGTTGTTTGAATCATGATCTAGTTCACAATTTGATGCTTTTTTAAATTCTAAAGCAGTTGTTGAACCTATTTCTAAATCCCCTCTAGCAACTCAGAATAACTCACAAAAAAGTAAGGTTTTGGTGGTTGAGCCTATTTTGAAAGCCCCCCTGATAGCTTAGAATTATTCTTAGAAGAGTAAAGATTTAATTGCAGCAGTAGTGAGGAAAGTTTTGGCTTTTAGGAAATCTTCATCTTTTAAGTTGGGTAAGGTAGATTCAGTTTTGGATGCAGGGTTAGAAGACATGGATAAAATCTATCCAATTCTTAGAAGCCCCCAAGAACAAGAAAATTCTGAAGAAGAAGAATATGGTTGGGAGGAATAAGAGAAGAACTAGCAAGCAAGGAGGTTTTATTTATTACTTAGAGCCTCTGTGAATTGAAGAATCCTAACTACAGCTTGAAAGGAAAGCCAAGTAGGAAATCACAAGCAAAAAGACTACAGATGGATGCTCAAAATTCCATTCTCAATGGCACTCAATGGACTATGGAATCATTATTGTCCAGCAAGGGTAGATGCATGCAATTAGAAAAATGATGATGCAATCAACAAAAAGGATGATCTAAAGGTTGGATTGGTAGTGTTTTCAGGTTTTTTAATGACTTTTTTTCTACTTATAGTTTTGTGTAGGTGTTTTTGTAATATGTGGAACTGAATAGTTTCTTATGTGTTGGTTGACAGATTTTTCATGTTCTGATAATGTTTATTTTGACCCTTTACCCCATTATTTTTAGAACAAATAAGTAAGCAATATTTAGGTAAATTATCATAAATAATGTTCCTCTGAATTAAGGTACAGCTCCCTTTTTAAATATCTTCAATGAACAAAAACTACACTAACATTTGGATATACTTTTAACCAGAAAGCATTTAAGGTAGACTAACATCCATACATCACTATGCTATGAATGTAATATTTATTTCTATGAAACTATTCAGTGACAGAACACATAAATTCCATATATAACAATGATCCAGTATATACATATACCACTGGATTTTGTGAACCAATAACAATTGATAAAATATATATGATAAGACTCTCAGTAGAAAAACAATTACCACATTTAAAGCATGAATTCACACAAAAACTCATCTTCATTCACTCAAATGCACAAATTTAAGTCTGTAGTAACTATTTGTTTCTTTCATTCACAGATGAAATAAAGAGGGAAACATCACATTATAAAAGCAAATTTTATCAAAATTTCATCTTTTCAGACCCTTTACATATCCCATTTAAAACATATATATAGTTTTTCACTTGTAACTGTTCTTTAAACTCAGAGTTAAACAAACTCTAACCCTTAGTAGGATTTAGTTTTCAAAACTGATTTAAAAGATAGAACCTTCAGGTAAAGTATCTAACTTTAAAAAAAGCTTGAAAATGGCATGATCACTACTGAGGAGGCGCATTAGAATATTCTGGTTTGCTTTGCTCCGTAGAAGAGACACGTTGCATTTTCCATTCCTTAAATACATCAATGAATTTTTGGATTACTAAAGAATTAAGAACTCCAATTTATTTAATTCATTGTTTCCAGACCTCCTTAATCTTATTAATATCAGCTATGTTTTCCTCATGCTTTGGAAGTGCTTTGACACGAATATGAAGTAATGATTCCACTTTTAACACCCTGAAAAAACCATCTAATACAAGATTTTCATTTTCTTTGATGAAATTGATCTTGTCTTTAAATGATTGTATCATAGTATTGATATCTTCCTCGGGATCGCCATCATCTTTCAAATACTTTACATTAATACATTCTAAATCACAATGCAAGGACTGAGTAAATTTGGTTAACTCTTTAATCAGCTTTATAAGTTTTATCTGCCCCTGTTTTGACACTGAGTTTCTACATTCAAGATTCTTTTTGCATGCATATAATGTCTTGTCATTCAAATTTGCCACATTCTTCTCTGATAAATTTTTTATCACACCATACTTCTGGATTTCAATCATTTGGTTAATTGCAGATGTCCATTTTGATTCATCTTTCTCCCATAAGATGTTTTTTATCTTCAAATCTTCAATAGTAATTAGAGTTTCATCATATATATTCTTTAAACCATTAATATATTTGGTGCCTTCTTGGATTATCCCATCTAACCAATCATCGAATACTTTTGTTACCATCTTACTTCTATGTATTTGATCAAGCATTTTCTGATTAATTGAAGATTTTGGATCAAAAGATAGGGGAAACTGAGAAATGGACTAAGGACTTGGATTATGAATGGCATCAATGTATTTATCCATTGAGCGTAATGCATGTTTCAATTCTTTCTTATCTCTTTCGTCCTGCCATGTTCGATATATTATTTTCTTGGTGGATGTTTCAAGATGATGTACAACTGCAGCTTTGGATGCAACTCTAAGGTTTATTCTTCCCACTATATAATCCTATGCTATGGGATTTTAAACTTCATCATTCATCACTCACTGAGCTATCTTTGCATTCCAATTTCCTGTATTAGGATCAATGTTTACCTTGGAAGTGATTTTGAGCTTTTTACATTTAGGAGATTTCCCTAAACATCTATTGACCATGTCCTCTAATTGGAAAGAAAATGGAACTATTTTCCTTTTCTCATTAATTGAATTCTTTAACCACCGAGGTGTAGTAACTAGGGTTTCTTTATAATGAATAAGTTGCTTTGAAGGGGTATCCAATAATTCTATTGAATTGGTAGAATCCAGGGTGATTCCCACCTATTGATCTGTATCAGTTCCCTCTACCATTGTTGAATCAGGACCTTGATGACTTATCATCCTATCTGAGTCTTCTTCAGCACTCAAACCCATAATCACTTTTTCTAGAGATTCTTTCTTCTTCCTATTCTTAGCTTTTGACCTGGTAGTGCGGTTAGGCAAATTGCTTACAAGGGTTTTCTTAGAATTTTTGGAGGTAGAATCCTTTTTAACCTCTTATTTTAAAATACCTATATCACTGATATCAATAACCTGATTAGAAGAGCTTATAGGAGATGATGTTCATTGATAGGTGCATATGGTTGAAGATCTTTAATCTAGATTTTTCCTAGTCTCTGTTCTTTTAACCATTTTTTAGTTCTTATCATAAGGAGGATTTTAAATTCAATTCAATTTTATTCATCTTTATTCCAATAAACTTTTGGACTAGGTTACTACTGCTTGACCTGTTCATACTAAGGATCGATCATATCCTTACCAGCATCTGTTATATCAGCAATATCCATCTTCAGATTAAAAGTAACTATTTGGCTTAAACAAAATCTTCACCAAAGTCTTCTTTTGAATTCAAACTCATTTGAGCAACCTTCCCAATAGTCTTCTATTTAGGGAATGTGTGAAAAACTTTTTCCAAACTCTAAATGATCTTTAGCAAACCCCTTGATATCAAATTTAGGCATGGCCTTATAATACTAAAAGTTAAACTTTTTTAGACCCACTTCCATATTTAAGGCATCCAAAACTGATTGGCATATATAATGACCAAGTTCAATGGGAAAATATATACCTGACTCTCTTTCATTAAGAGTTTCTTTTCTATATGAGCCAATTGCCTACATAATTCAATTAACACAAAGTGGTCAAGGGCATATCTAGATAATTTCATAGGTTCACCTTCAAAACCTCCAACTCTAATATAGGTGAATTTGGAAAATTGAATGAAATAGCTACCATATATGCTAATGAATTGCATAGCTTCATTAGACATTCTTTTATTAACATTCCTTGTTAGTTCATAAACCTTTCTGCCAATGAAAACATCATTAACTCTTTTGTAATTTTCATAACATTTATGCATTTATAAATGGGGATAATAATCATAAATTTTTATGTCTTCAATTAAGGTCTTATGAGGTAACCCTATCCATTATTTTCTAGATGCCACGTAGTAGAAAAGATATGAAGACATATAAAAAAAATTACTCCCTAAGATATTGCTTAAACCTTGATGTAAGCACGTTGTTATGATCTCTACCCAGTCTAGATATTGTTCTCCACTAAGAATTACTTGAATAAAGAAGTACATCCAATCCTCCCAAAAGAATGTTTGAGGACTACCTTTCAGTCTGTGCAGCAACACGATAATCTCTTTCACTTTTGGCATCATATGTTCTCTAGTTAAAGGTCTGGGTAAACTTGAACCTCCCTTTTGGAACATTAGCAGCTAATTTCTTATGATTATACTCTTATAGTTTGCCTTTTTTAATGAAAAATAACTATAAAAAAAAAAAGATGTTAAGGTCCAAATACAGTTCTTTGGGCAAGATTTTCATTACAACCATTATGGTTTCACTATTAACAGGTAGCAATACATCTCCATTCATAATTCTGATGTATCTATCATGTGGGTCATATTTGTTCATGCATTCAAGGACTAATTCAGGGTTGTATGGTTGTGGGGAAGGTTGGGGTTTCAATTAGACCACTTTCCACTATCTTATCCAACATGGGAGTAGATGCAAGATTTTTAGCTCTTTCTTTAAAATCTTCCAAATCATACTGAGCTAAAAATGTATCCCATATTCGGGCAAAGAACAAACAAGACTTGAACCATGTTCAAAACCAAGGCATGTAGGTTTCATGATTACAATTTGGATAAATAGAATAAAAAATGTTTGACCCCCTTAACAGTATCAGAGACTCAAAATGACTTTTCTTTTTGACAAAGAAATAGCAATAGTTATGAGAAAAGTCAAAACTCACCTTTTACTAGATCTAAATCCTCTGTCAAATTGAGCAAAAAAATATGATACTTCTAGCTCTGTCCTCCTTTAGTGGCACCTTGTGTGTTTTATTTTGCCAAATTTGCCTACTCATTATTTGATAAGGGCACACAATCTAGTCGACTAATTATTGAATCAATAAATTCATGTTGAATTCCCTTGATATGACAAATTCTGACACATGCATTAATTGCAAGTGATCCCCACACTTGACCCTTGATTTTCATGAATCAAAACTTTTCACTTTATAAAATGTTCTAAATATATTCTTTTCTGGTTAATTCTCTCCATCTTTATTTCTCACTTTTATACTTCTAAACACAATGAACTTTTGTATCCCAACCAAATGAGTACACGAGTTCAAGCTTGGTTTCTGTCGATTCTTTTATACTCACAGATTTCAACTCAACGAAAGGTTTAAGGAAAAAACAAGAATCAACATAAAGACATGTTTTTCACAAAATTTCTCTTGATGAACTAAAAGTGAGTGGGTTTTCAAGAATATAGAACAGTGAACTTTTGAACTTACGAACCGTCAAATTTTGAAAAAGGTTCAAGTTCACTGGTTCAAGATAACAAATTCCTTTGTAAACTAAGACAACAAGCGAATGATTTCTAATAACAAAGGGATGACTCGAAGAGTGAACATATTGACCAATTAAAGGAAAATGATATATCAATGCTTGCTCGAGGAAGAATTATGAAAAATCGAATGAGGGTAAATACAAGGGTAAAATTATGAATCCTCACTATTTTGAAGGGATTATTTAGGTCTCTAGGTATTTTTTCCAATTTCTTGGGAGACTGGACCTCTCGTTGTGCTCCAGAATGGGTTAAAGCTTTGGTCAAAAGCTAGTATTAATCTAAAAATAATAATAATTTATATATTTTAATAATAATTAAAATTATAAATATATAATATAATTATATTTATAATATATATTATATAATATTATAATATATTCTATTTACATCAAAGGTTTTTCTTTGGCAAGGCCATTGCATAGATTTGACTCAGCATATAAAGATGTCAATCCTATCAAGGGCTACAAAAATGCCTCAATGTCATGAATGTCATTCCCACAAGGCTTAGGAAATAATAGTGGGATGAAGCATATTGTCTACATAAGGCCTTGAAAAGGTCTGGCTTGGCAACCCTTATGTGAATCACAGCCTCGACAGAGAACATCAACAATGCAATGTACTTGGTGCTTACCTCGGTAAATGTGGATGTGGAGAGACTATGTATGAGCTTTTATATGTTCCATGCCATGGTGGCATATGACAAGAAGCTTGTGTTGTATGCATGGGTAAGAAATATAGAGAATCATTATTGGTTCCATCTAGAAGGTGGAAAGAGATTGTTTTGATTAACAAACCACCCATTGAGGTCCCATAATCCATCTTTTATCTTCCATTCATCCATGTTACCAAAATATTGACACTTAAGAGTAGTTATCATTAGGGTTAAGAATGTACAAAAATGTCATACTCAAACCTTTAAAAGAAAGGGCAAGGCCATATAGAATATGCCAATACTAAAATATTTCACGCTGAATTGCATAGTGATGGCAAGGGGCAATGACAAGGTCTTTCAAGTTATATTGTTAAAGCAAGGTAGTAACATATTTGAATAGACATTTCCTATTGTGAAGGGTGGACAAGGATGTTATGAGAGCTGATTTGGATGAGGTAGGGCTATACATCTCATGTATAGCTGAAATTAATAATGCAATACCATTGATGTTGGGACAATATATTACGATCCCATAGTCGATCTTGTAGATTCCACGCATTCACAATGTTAATATATTAACACCTAAAGCTAAGAACATACAAAAACACCATAATCAACCCATTAGAAGAAATGACAATGCCATACAAAACATATTGGTCATTTTCTTTTGTCAAGGGTGGACGAGGACATCGTGAGAGTCATTTTTATTATGACAGGGTTCCACGTCTCATGTACAACTCAAAACAATGATGCAATGTTGTTGATCGTGGGACAAGATAATGAGGTCCTAGAGTCTATCTTGTAGCTCCCATGTCATGAGAGTTGGTTTGATTGCAACAAGGATCTATATCTAATGTGTCACTCAAACCTGTATTTACCTTTAAACGCTTAGCAAGAATGAAAAAAAGTAAATACGTAAATCTTCAAAAATCAGAGGAAAAAAGATTTACATAACTACCTCTTCCACACCTTTCATAAGAACTCGAGCTTTGTAATCAATGTTGTATACAATCAAAACAAAAAAAGAGAGATATTTATAACTATTGTTACATACAATGAATTTTATAGCTTCAACAATTTCATCATTAGCATATATTATAAAAATTGATATAATATTAAAATGTAAATTTATAATCTAATATTTATATAAATTATATAATATGTATAATAAATTTTCAATATATATAAAAATTATAATAAATATTATACAATATTTCTATTACGTGACTTAAAATAAAAAAGACTTACAAAACAATAAAGAACAATTACAAATATTTAATTAAAAAAATACAAATTATAATACTTTATTGTTATTAAAAACCAAATATGTACTACTAACTTTTCTTGCACCATAAAAACAACTACTAGTAACTATACCCAAAATAAAATAATACCCCAAACAAAAAAAATACTTGCATCATATCTCTAAAGACTTCCTACAAAATTTTAGCTACATATTAAAAAAGAATGACAAATTAGCCAAAAGGAAAGAATTCTTGTTTATAAACAATGAGTTAAAATATTGGATGAAGATAAGGTGGCATATTTTTATAATGAAGAGAATCTAAGTTTCAAAAGGATGGTACCAAGTGACACTTAATAATAATAATATAGATTTTAAGGTCCACGAGGTTAAGTAGTGTCTTGGTTATGATCTGCAAGGAAACTTATAGCATATGGGATCATCTCGCACTCTCATTATGAGGAGGCACCTTATTGTGCTATGAATATGAGGCATGCAATTTTTACCCCCTGCAAAATTTGAATATGTGACCTCCCTCCCAAAAGCACATATTCTTCACCGATTTAAAAAAGATCATTTATTTTGAGTGAGATAATTATATAATCTTATAGGGGGATGACATAGGAATTATAAAAAGCTTAAAATGGTGTGTTGTTTCCGTTAATTGACAAACTTTGCTCAAAGTAATTTTTTTAAAGTAAAATAAAAGGACAATAAAATTCTAATATCAAGATTGTGCAATCTCAATTATATTTTTTGATTCAAAATCTAAATGATAATTTTATACCCTATATTTAATTGAGACAAGTTTATAATTTCTTTATATAGTTTAAGGCGTTCTACATACAATGGTGAGGTTAGATTCATTTTTAGGAAACATAGTCAAAGTTGTCTCTTGTATGTCCATAGCCCATAAGACCAAAAGTGTGACTTGATATGTGTTTGAATCAAGGTTAACTTGATAATTAATCCATATTAATTTGGTGGGATTAATTATGCATATAATCACAATATCGTTATTGCACATCGATGCGAATTAAATGCAATGTTTATGTCTAACTTTGGGCTCAAATGTTGTGCACATGCGTAATTAAGTTGGTGTAATAATATCTGTGATCCTACTTTCTTGTTTCAAACTTTTTTACATTATTCACTGATTGGGGTTTGCATAAAAAAGGGGCCAGTATAAAAACTTATGAAAATTCAATTGATTCAAGGATCGAAACCTAATAGCATTGATTGTGTAGAGATTGTTTTATTTTTTGTTTTAAGTTTGAGTAATCGCAAGAAGCAGGGAATGGGCAAGCAATCATTGACAATTGAGCTCTCCAACGAGTTGTCATATAAGTGAACAATAGTCTCCCCAGACATATGATAAATAATTTCTTACATTACTTAATTCAGAATTTTCTCTAATTTTATACATGAATGGTTTATTATATATAATGTATATAACATCATTCCCATATTTAAAAAAGATTCTTTATTTTCTTAATTTAAGATCTGATGTACTTGCTTATTTTAAATTGAAGGAAACCAACAATACTCTGAAGAAAAACAACAATGATGACAATAATAAAGATACAATCTTCTGATTCAGATATTTGGAAGAAAAACAAACCCAGGAAAACAAAAAAACAGCAATAATAACAAAGAAATATGTTCCAACAAATATATTCTCATAACATAATTATATGGTCATCAAATTTACAAATTATTTCAAAAATTTAATATTAAAAATAATTTAAAAATATCAAAGATTTTATGTTTCCACAATCCATAAAATAACAAGTAATCTTTTCTGAATGACGCTGTGTTTGATTTTTAAAATCAATGTGTTTTGGATCCACCATTATAATAATATTTCTTCCCTAATGAAAAATTACAATGATAAATTCGAAACAAATCGATCTTAAAAATTAGAGACAATTTCTTCCATAAAAAATTACTTATTAATTTTAAAAATAATTTTAACTAAAATAAGACTTTCAATACACTCTCTGCTTATTATGTGATTGAAGTCAAAATCAAATAAAGAAAGAGCGTTACCAAAACTGCTGATTAACCATTAATTTTTGCGTCAATTGCGCTTTATGAAGATGCACCCAAAATCCTATAGAAACATTAATTTTTGCATCAATTGCTGCTTGACTTTTCGTCAGCAAAGTCTTAGTTTTTTTTTTTACTTTTCCCCCATTTCTACTGAATTTCAGTTATACTTCCTTCATTTTTTCAAGTTTGGACAGCGAATTTTTTTGGGGGATCCGTAAATTGATTGTCGTTCATAATTTTTGCAAACCCTGGAAATTAGGCCGCATTAATACATTCCTTCATCTAATAAAGGCTTGTAAAGTTTGGTCTAGAATTGATACCCGGCCAACAACAAGTAACGTGAATTTTAAATTTCAGACTCGATACCCTGCAGCCGCGCATTAGACGAATCCATGGCATGCCCTTCAAAATCACCTAAATTTTCCTCGATCAACCTTCAAAAAGCGCGGTCAAGTGTCAATGCCCTCTGCTTGCAAATTTCTTATTTTAACTTGCCTCTGCATGTGTAAGAAACAAAATCGGATTTTGAATTGTCTAGTGGGAGAATGCATGGATTTTGCAACCCCTATTTAGAAAAGGATCGGCCATCTTTCGGCATAAAACCCTCGAAGCAGGTGCAGAACTGAACGTTTTTACTGTTACAGGGACCGTCAGATCGGCAGACTGCGTACACCTGGCATTGATCCCGCGGCTATGCCGAGAACAAATTCCACTGTTTCGTATTGTAAAGCAAACTGTAGACGTTAATAACACCCGTACAGGATTTGAATGCAAGCGGCGGTTTCGTTTGCAGTCACTGTCAGAAATCAATTTGCCTACGTTCTGTCAGAACTCCTCCTCACACTGTTAAGGTGTTTTATCCCTTAGACGTTCTATGTTGAGAGCATAGGTTCCAATCTAAAGATGGAAAGGCATCTATGTTCTGAAGTTTAAGAAATTTTGATTTTGAACTTCTGATGCTCAGATCTCAATGTATGTTAGCTTCTTAACATTTTATGAATCCAAATTTCTCTGCATGTACACTACAATTTACCTCTTTTAACGCATAATATTATCTTTGTAAGCCTTAAAAAATACTTTAATACAAACACAAGAAAGAAAAATCCACCACTCAATACATACTCTACAAGATAAATTGCGTGAAAGTATATACACATATAAACCCCTTAGGCTGAAAATATACACATATATATACACCTAGAACATAGTTGTATATACAAAATAATCTCCTCCACCCTCGACATTCGTCGCCGGTGTGAAAATCACGCTGTCCGGACAATCCTAACTGCCGCTCATAGGGAAGACAAGACTGCGAAAATTTCTCCGTCAATTACCTAAATTAACGATTCTAAGAGAGAGCCTAGCGAGCGGGCACGTGGGCACTCTTCATGTGACCGTGCATCTAGTAATCATTTTGTGCCCGAGTTTTGAGAACATTGTCTTTGGCCATATTTGTCTTCGTTTATTTTAAATAATAATTCATGATTGTGCATACGAAAAGTGCCTAAGACTTCTTGTTAAAAATGCAAAAAGTTTTTTGTTTACTTGTTTTGGTCCTTAAATTTGTTTTCTTTCTCTTGTGTTTTTTGTCTTTGTGTCAAAATTACTTAGTATTTTTAGTTTTTTTGGTTCATATTGGATAAATTAAGATGTACCCATCTTCTTCATCTCATATTTTTAATTTTTAGTTTTAAAAAGTCAGTTTGCGTATTAATAATGGTCTAATTTAAATTTATTCGTTTATAAATATATAATTATTATAGTTCATTTGACACATAATATGTATCTAATACTGAAAGAAATCATAAGTAGACATCAGAGTCATCAAGTAATTATGAGAGAATTTATCATTGTCTAAGCTAACAATCTATCTTAGGGCACTGTCGCGATACTATATGAAGTCATTTTTATCTATACAATTTGTAATTTAGTAGTTTTAATTTGTGTAATTTTATAGATAGTAAAATATGGTATTAAACACTTGGCAATGTCAGTTTTGTCCTGCCTTCACGTTAATGACCCATGTACAAGGTATGAATGCACGCGACAGTTTGGTTTTGCAACCATTGTCAAAAATCAATCTACCTAGATGTTTGTATGCTTTTTTTGACATTGAAAAAAAAAAAAAATTAAATGTAATAAATATCTATTTTGTAACGGAATTAATCATTTATATTTTAACTAATAGATATAAAAAAATCAATTAGTCATAGCGTTAAAGTTCAACTTATAGTAAAAAAATTAATTTATATCTTATTTTTATAAGATATATATTGTAAAATTAATGTCAAAAATTAAAAATATAAAAAGACATTGTACAATATAAATTACTCATTGAAACTATTCTTATAATTACCTATTAAGTATAAAGAGTAATTATAATTTTATTTAGAAACAAAAGATGAGTAATTACTAGATGAAGTAAAAATAAAGGTCTTGCTAGTCCTTACCAAGTCAAAGTTAATAAAATCACTTTTCAATTATTTATGTTTTGCTCAATAAATCAAAGACTTTGAAATATATCTCATTATAATAATTATAAAGTTTGGCATAAAATCTGACATACAAATACTAGAATAATCTCTATGTTATTTAAGCATATTTATGTTTATTCAATACAATTTTAAACGCTTTTCATTTAATCGAAATAAAAGTGCGTTTATCTCATTTGTTATGATTGGGGACTCAATCCATTATTGATCATGCTCAGTCTCTAGAAGACACATCAACTCTATAGTCGAAGTTGTTGTCATCCTCTCTGTTTTTACCACTGTACAACACACTTTCTCATGCTACATAGGGCAACTTCCTCTATATCACAAGGGGCACCCAATACAATTACAATGTCCCTAGACATATTTATTTATGTCCCTCACAACACCACATAGGTTTGACATGTACAAGCATAGATGGCAATGCCTCCCTCCCATGAACATGCCATGTGTGTCACATTGCTCATTTGTTGTTAATAGTAAGCTTTTCGCAATAAGATAAAGAATGATCTGGCACATAACTCTATAAATTATTGTGAGATCAACAGTGGGATGTGGATGCCTCTGGAGGGCACGTGGTTCATGGTGTTACGATCTATAGTACATCGACTAGAGAAAGAGATCAGAGTTGCGGTGGTAAGTGACAAGTTATACATTGTGGACTATGTAATGAAAGAGATTGTGGAATACAATGAGGTAGAAAATTCATGAAAACATATTGGCATTGATGGCATATCTTACCATCCATCATCTATTAGATATGCAGAGGCATTAGTTAAGGACATATAGAACAAGCTAAACATATTGGCATTGTATTATGAATTTCTAAGTTAGAAATTTTGAGTATTTGTACACATTCACACACACATCACCCTTAATCATATACAAATACAATTATATCTTTAATATCCAGTATAAAAGTGTTTGTGTGTGTGTGTGTGTGTGTGTGTGTGTGTGTGTGTGTGTGTGTGTGTGTGTGTGTGTGTGTGAGAGAGAGAGAGAGAGAGAGAGAGAGATGCAATATCTTTATGTTCTATCTATTAGTCATTACTTTTATGTCATAAATTATATAAATACTATATTTCTAAATTCTATTATTAATATTTTTTTGTAATTACTGTTACTAATTTTATGTATTATTTAATATTATATTAAACTTATATTGTAAAATTTACAATACAAAAGTAAGGACTATTCAATCATTATAGTTCATTTGACATACAATATCCATCTATTACTCAAAGAAATCATAAGTAGACATCAAAGTCATCAAGCAATCATGAGAGCATTTATCATTGTCTAAGCTAACAATCTATCCTGGGGCACTGTCGTGATACTATATGAAGTCATTTTTATCTATACAATTTGTATTTTAGTAGTTTTAATTTGTGTAATTTTATAGATAATAAAATATGGTATTAGACACTTTGCAATGTCAGTTTTGTCCTGCCTTCACGTTAATGACACTTGTATATGGTATGAATGCATGCAGTGGTTTGGTTTTGCAGTCATTATTAAAAATCAATCTGCCTAGATGTTTGTATGCTTTTTTTACACAGAAAAATAAATATTTTTAAGTGTAATTAATACCTATTTTGTAATGGAATTAGTCATTTGTACTTCAACGAATAGATATAAAAAAATCAATTAATCATAGCATCGAAGTTCAACTTATAAAAAAAATTAATTTATATCTTATTTTTATAAGATATATATTGTAAAATTAATGTCAAAAATTAAAAATATAAATAGATATTGTACAATATAAATTAATCATTGAAATGATTCTTATAATTACCTATTAATCATAAAGAGTAACTATAATTTTTTAGGAAACAAAAAATGAGTAATGGAGAAGGAGATGCAATAATTACGAGATGAAAAGTAAAAATAAAGGTCTTGTTAGTCCTTACCAAGTCAAAATTAATAGAATCACTTTTCAATTATTTATGTTTTGTTCAATGAATCAAAGAATTTGAAATATATATCATTGTCATAAATATAAAGTTTGGCCCAAAATTTGACATACAAATATTGGAATATTCTCTATGTTATTTAAACATATTTATGTTTATTCAATACAATTCTAAATGCTCTTCATTTAATCAATATAAAAGGGGGTTTATCTCATATGTTACGATTGGGGACTCAATCCAATATTGATCATGTGTGGTTTCTAGAAGACATAACAACTCTATAGTGGAAGTTGTTACTGTCCTCTCTGTCTTTACCAGCAGATAACACACTTTCTCACGTTACATAAGGAAACTTCTTCTATATCACAAGGGGCACCCAATACAATTACAATGTCTCTAGACATATTTATTTATGTCCCTCACAACACCACATAGGTTTGACACAAACAAGCATAGATGGCAATGCCTCCCTCCTATGAACATGCCATGTGTGTCACATTGCTCTTTTGTTGTTAACGGTAAGCTCTTTGTAATAGGATGTAGCAATGACCTGGCACATAAATATGGAAAATATTACGACATCAACAATGGGATGTGGATTCTTCTGGAGGGCACGTGGTTTGTGGAGTTATAATTTGTAACACATTGACTAGAGAAGGAGATCAGAGTTGTGGTGGCAAGTGACAAGTTCTACATTGTGGACTGCATAGCAAAAGAGATTATGGAATACGATGAGGTGGAAAGTTCATGGAAACCTATTGGCATTGCTAGCATATCTTACCATCTATCATCTATTAGATATGTAGAGGCATTAGTAAAGGACACATAGAACAAGCTACTTTATTTTGACTTACCAGTTAATTATTCTTTAAATTCCATAGAGTGGTATTTGGCAAGCTTAGGGGATAAAGTTTGGGTTATTAGTCCCTACCAAAAGTTTCAAATGTAGATCTCTAAATTGGAGTCTTTCTTCACTTATGCAGACATGACTAGAGTATATCTAATTTGACAAGATTTTAATTTTTTACACATTCTAATAACCATATTGTATTATGAATTTATGGCATAGACATTTTGAATATGTGTGCACATTCACACACATGTCATCCTTAATCATTTACACATACAATTACCTTTTAAATATCCAATATAAATGTGTTCAAGCATATATGTATGTATGTATGTATATGATAATAGGTGCAATATCTTTATATTATATCTATTAGCCATTACTTTTATAGCATAGACTATATAAATACTATATTTTTAAATTCTATTATTACTATTTTTTGTGATTACTGTTACTAATTTTAAATATTATTTAATATTATATTAAACTTATATTGTAAAATTTACAATATAAAAATAAGGATTAACCACTACATGACCTTTGTTATTAAAGCTTTTTAAAATGAAAATATATTTTTAATGGAATTACATTCTGAAATGTGTATATTATTTATGTACCGAAGACATAATAAAAAAATATTAAATAATATCTCATATATATAAGAATAATATGTAAAAAGGTGAACAAATAGCCTACTAACATATTTATTTGTAATTTTTTTTTAAAAAAAAATATAAAATAAAGTTTAAATTTGTCATATTTTATACACCAATTAAAAATCAAATAAATAATTCATTTAAAATGTTATTATTTAATAAATATAAAAAAATGAGATTAACATTGTTATGATAATGAAAAAATATAACTTTGTCATTGGATATTTATTCTCCTAATAATACTAAAAATAATAGTAAAAGTGAATCTTATAGGAACTTAGAAGTATTAATTAATAAATGTATAACTTTGTGACTGGGTATTTATTTTCATGTAAGGAATCCTTTTGTTGTATAATGGTAAATATTTATTTCATTAAAAAAAATTTAATTGATGAAACTAAATTAAATGAGAAATTTTGTGTTGTTTTATCAAATAATATTTGTAGTAATAATAATAGCAATTTTGTTCTTATGAGTTGTAGTGTAATAGTTAAAGAAGATGTATTTGTAAATTGGTAAGTTAGAGTTAAATTTTTCTAGTGTTCAATATGTCGAAACATAAAATTTGTTGATTAGTAAAGTGGAGCTATGAGAACATTGTTTGTGTTACGAATTGGGTATGGACCAACCAATTTCATAATTAAATATATCAAAAAGAATGACAACCTTATTTGTATCAAGTTGTGATTTTTATTATTAATAGAATTTGTATTATTATTAGTAAAATAGTTTTGAGTTATTGACTTAAAAGTTTATAACTTTTTATGATGGATTTAATAAAAAGACTCAAAATGTCCATAAATTTAGTCATTACACAATCGTACCTACAAAACTCTTAAAATTTGATAATTATTATTTTAGACATCAAATTCCCCTTCAATTCCTTTTGAGTAATAATGTTCTAGATGAAGGGAACTCCTTCCCACACTCTTAGGGTGGTTTATCCCTTAAATGCTCTATATTGAAAACATAAGTTCCAATTTAAAAATAAGTAAGATGTGTATGTTCTTGAAGTTTAATTTTTTTATTTTTATTTTTATTTTTAACTTATAATACTCAGATATCAATGTATGTATTAGCTTCTTAACATTTTATGAATTCAAATCTTGATCATTAGAAGGTTCTCTACATACACATTTTAATTCACCTCTTCTAATGTATTAATACCATCCCTATAAACCCTGAAGAATACTCTTAACACAAACTATATACACAATAATCTACCACTTGACTACTCCCCTCTATATCTAATAAGATTTAAATTTTGTCACCTCTACATACCTGACAAGAGGAATTACGTGAAAATATATACATATATATACCTTGGTTTTACATCACCTTATGGTAAATCCTGATGCCAAACTAGTTAAGCAAAAGTTATGCAAGATACATCCTCACATTGTTGTATTAGTAAAGAAAAAGTTGAAAAACTCTTAGAAGCAGGATGTATTCGATCCATTGACTACTCAAAATGGATATCTAATATTGTACTTGTTTGCAAAAACCCTGAATGAATCAAAATTTGTACTAATTTTTGAGACATAAATAAAGCTTTCCCTAAGGATGACGTTCCATTGCTTAATATTGACATGATTGTTGAATCCATGATGGGTTATGAGATTCTTTCACTCATGGATGGATTTTCAAGATATACATAGATTAGAATAGAACCACAATATCAACATAAGACATCATTCACCATTCCATGGGGCACGGTGTAATCAGGTAATGTTGTTTAGTCTTAAGAATGTCAGAGCTACATATCAAAGATCTATGACCGTCATATTCCATGATATGATGCATGATGTTGTTGAATACTATGTCGATGACATACTAGGCAAATCAAAGACCAAGGTCGACCATCCAACAGTGTTACATAAAATATTTGAAAGATTATGAGAGTACAAAGTCTAACTGAATCCAAATAAATGTGTATTTAGAGTAACATCAAGTAAATTACTTGGCTTCATTATGTCTCGTAGAGGCATTGAAGTTGATCCAACCAAATTCCAAGCTATAATAGAGATGCCACCACTAACTAATTTGAAGTAGCTTCGTAGTTTGCAAGGCAAGATCTAGTTAATCTGACACTTCATATCTCAGTGAGCATACAAGTGTCATCCGTTTACACATATTTTGAATAAGGGAGTTACATTACACTAGGATAATCACTACCAAACAAATTTTCAGTAGCTAAAAGATTGCCTAGCAAATCTGCTTATTTTGTTACCCCTATGCCAAGAAAACAATTTTTGTTGTACCTATCAGTTACAGATAATGCCTTAGGGGAACTTTTGGCTCATCATGATGACAAGGAAAACGAGCATGTCATGTACTACTTAAGATGTACATTGGTCACATATGAGCATAATTATACACCCATAAAAAAACCCTGTTTAGCCAAGGTATTCACATCTCAAAATCTGTGACATTACATGTTGAATAATAAGATCATGGTTATTTCAAAAGTAGTTCGCTCAAGTATCTACTATCTAAAATAAATTTACAAGGTAGAATGGCCTAGTGGATCATGCTTCTTAGTGAGTTTGACATAGAGTATGTCAATCAAAAATCCATTAAGGGGCAAGTTCTTGTGGATCAGCTTGTTGAAGCACCCCTTGCTAATACAGAGCCACTCACATTCTAATTTATTGATGAATACTTAGTGACCATCATTTAAACCCATCTTAAAGAGTAACATTGGAAGCTATATTTTGATGGATCATTTAATGCACATGGATTGGGGGTAGGCCTCTTATTTATTACACCATAAGGGGATCTAATTCCTAAGTCTTTCATAATCAGTTTTCCCTATACAAACAACATGGTTGAGTATGAAGCACTTGTTGTAGGACTTTGATAGGCATTATAGTAGAACATATCTCATCTCAAGGTTTATGGTGATTCTTAGTTAATCATCAATCAGGTTATAGACCATTTTTTAACAAAAGATGACAAGTTGGTTCCTTACAAATCTATGGTCGACACTCTAAAATAACAAATTACAGATATCCAATTTGAGCATATACCAAGGGCTAATAATAAAATTGTAGATGTCATGGCTGCTATCGGCTCTCTAATTTGATAAATGGACAAAGCTAGAGAGAATTAGTTCCTTGTCAAGAATTTGATCATAGTAGCTCATTAACCTTCAACCATTGCAATGATTTGTGATATTATTAGCCCTAGTTCTATCTGGTACTCAGACCTTTACAACTACCTTCATGACCAAGTTTTACCACCTGACCTATCTTGAAAATAAACCAAAGTCTTTATCCATCACTTCACTCATTATACTCTACTTGGATCAACTCTCTACCACCATAGTTTTGATGGAACTCTACTGCGTTGTTTAACTTTGATAATATCTACACTAGCGTTATGGGAAGTACACAAAGGAGTATGTTGATCCCATTCCAATGGGGCCATCCTATCCAAAAATCTCTTGCATACTAGTTATTATTAGCCCATAATGGACACATATGCATCTACCTATGTAAAGAAATGTGACAAATGTCAACGGCATGTTAATCTGATTCATGCCCTAGCCCAGACTCTAAAACAAATGTTGACTCTACGGCCATTTGCTACATGGGGCCTTGATCTCATTGGGAAAATCAATCCTACATCTTCAGACAGCCATAAACATATCCTTACTACCACTGAATATTTCACTAAGTGGGTTAAAGCTATACCCCTTATGTGACTGAAAAGTATATTTCCAAGTTCATTTTTAATTATGTCATCTGCCACTATGATATCCCCTCTAACATTATATTTGATAATGGAAGATCATTCAATAACAAGGATATCAACAAGTTATGTGTTGAATACAACATCACACAACATTTTTCTATGGCATATTACCCTCAAAGTAATGACCAGGCCAAATCATTAAATAAAACCATTGTCAACATTCTCAAAAAGATTATAAATGATGTTGGTCATGATTGGAAACTTAAGATATTCCATGCCCTTTGGGACTACCATACAAATCATTGTAATCCCATAGAAGCCACTCCATATTCACTTATTTATTGTATAAAAGTCATACTTCCTATTGAGGTTGAGTTACCTTCAATGTGCATATCTTTCAAGCATGTCTTTCATGATCATGACTATCGAGTCGCTCGCCTACAAGAGCTAGACCTACTTGATGAAAATGCATAGATGTACTCAACAATATTCAAGCATATCAGAATTGACTCAAAGGCCACTACAATCAATGTGTGAAGCATAGATAATTTGAAATTGGTACTCTTGTCCTTAAAGAAAACCAAAAGAATACCATGACGAAAAAGAAGCATAAAGGTAACTTGAAACCAAATTGGATAGGGGCTTTCATCATTACTATAGATTATAGATCAAGAGCATATAGGCTCGCCACACTAGACAGAGATGAACTTTATGAGCCAATGAACATTATCCACCTCAAGCGATACTATGCTTGACTAACTTGGTGTATTGTCTATAAGGACCACTTCAAGTTGTATCATTTTGTTAATTTTATTTGTATAATACCTTTCTTACAGACCTATCATCCTACTAACCTATCAATTTTCATATTACATGTCTATCATAGCATACCTTTCCCCATCAACTGAGTTAATCTTTCCCTCCCTACCCAACCCTCTGACCTTGATTCTATTCTATTTGGTCCCATCACCACTTTCAGCAAGAACATTCAGATTTGGTTTCAACAGTTGTTTCATACATTCTAAATAGAGGCAGTATTTTGGATCAATATGATAGACATTTGGTAATTGCATCCTTCATTTATTATCTTATTCTCTTTCATTATCTTGATCCTGACTATAACTACCTATGGGAAAATTAGTAGCATTGACCTATGGCATTGTATCCTCATTATAACTGCTTATGGGAAAACTAGGGGCAACACTTTTTTATTGTGCCTTGACCATACCAATTAGCCATTCTCTATGTTGTACTATGCCTTTATACCAACTATGCATGGTTTGCTTGAATTGGATGTTATACTAGTCATATTCTTTCGTTGTAAAGCAGAACTCCAGGGACTAAGGTCCTACTCTGGGACTATGTAAGCAGTACTCGATACTAGTTTAAGTCAACTCAATCACCCTTTCTAGTAATGATCTCACCATTTTGTGAGTAACCTAAGTAACACTCTCACCATTTTATGAGAAACCTACATAATACTATTGTCATTTTGTGAGTAACCTAAGTAATGCTCTCATCATTTTGTGAGCTTGAACCATTTCATGCCTAGTCATTCTTGATCGAGCTAAGATACTCTAAAAATTCCAAAAATATTTGTAAAATCATTAGAAAAAACCAAAAGCATTGACCACTTCTTTGCCTTAAGGATTCTAGGAACCCTTACTAAGTCACAAGTAAATCACTTGTCACTTAGTTTCCCCATCCTTTTTGCCCTCTTTTTTCTCATGCACTTGCCATTTTGTAAGACCATTTCTATTCTTCTATCACGTCCATTTTGTTTATTTTCCTTAGTTATCATTTTCTTCTCATTTCTTGGGAGAACTACATTTGGCTTAAAGTTTTTGTTAGATATTACATCCATGGAACTATGTAGACAACATCCACTTGCCTAGTGCATATGGAGATAGCTCAGCCACTGCCTTCCTTTTCTTCTATTCCCTCATTTTGTTAGTTTGTTATGTTATCACCTAGTTTCTAGGGGTAATGTTCATATGGCGTAAATTAATTAATTTATTTCTTTGTTGTTTTGTTTGTGTTCCTGTTTGTTTTTTTTTCCATACTGTTACCTTGATTTAGTCTATGTGTGTTCATTAGGTGATTCCTTGCCCACACTTACACTTGAATCCATCCATATTCATGTGTTTATATTGTCATCATGGTTTTTATCATTGGTGCATTGTTTTCTATTTAGTATTGGATTTTGGGAGTTAGTCCTTATGTATATTTCAGCCAAGTCCTCATGATGTTATACCATGATGCCTACCGACACGTGTTATAACAAACCTCAGCTTTAGGAAGTCTATTTAACAATGGCGGTATCGACATCTCTTCAACAATGACATTCTAATCCAATCCCATTCATATCCAAAATAGCATAATTAACCATGAAAGAATTTTCACCTTTGTTAGTTCGAACGACCATCCCCCTACTAGTAAGTTATTCCCATTCATCATTACCCTCTGTGTTAAGCTACCATCATCATCGACCAAATCAGTCATGTTTTTCATAATCAGGGTCCAATGCTTATAACTGCCTTTGGGCAAACCATTGCACATCATCCCACCTGTATTTCTCAATGATTATAACCATCTTTGGGAAAATCATTATGTTGTCATCCCTTTAATTTTTTTACCCATATAGGGGCATGTTATTATCTTGTTTTTCTATCCTAATTGGGGCAACTCCATCTTCTCAATGATTATAATCACCTTTGCATAAATCATTATGTTTTCATACCATTTTGCCACTATCAGGGTACAATGCTTATAACCACCTTTGGGCAAACCATTGTACACCATCCCACTTGCATTCTCAATGATTTTGACTAATTTTTAAAACTCATTGTGTTTTCACCCCATCATTTTCTTTTCTTTGATCCCCTCGTTTCACTTCTTTCTTTTTGAGGGACCGTTTGCTGACATTTCCTTGTGCCAATTGCCCCCTCGAGGGGGCATCATATAATTACTTCACAAAATGTTGTTCAAGTTGTAAGCATACATGACCTTTTCATTCTTTAAGAAGATGTTACTATGCTTATAGCTTATAATGCCTTCCTAAACAGGGGCTAACTATAGACACCTAAAACTAGCCATCGATGACCTTCAATTAGGCTTTTGACCAATTTCCACCAAAACGCATAATTTGGTCTAAAAATACTAAAACACGTTAAAAGCTTTAAAATTGACATATTCAAGCGCCAAATTTGGCTAGGGTATCCCTAAATGGGGTAATGCATTTTATGGGCTAACTTTGATCAGATCTTTTAGAGTCAAAATGCCAATTTTGCACCTAAGTGCTCTAGATTGCTCTTTTCTATAAATTCTCTTGCACGAGACACGTGACTTTGTTATTTTATGTTGATAACATACTAAATGGGATAATGGATCTAATGCATCTAACATCAACTTCCAATTCCAATCCAGTCAAATTTTGGGCTAATAACAAGACATTCTAACCAATTTAAGTAATTTGTGCACAAAGAGCCAAGGTTTTGATCAAAGTGATTAATCATGCTTATGATCTAATTAAACCAAATCATGAGCCTAATTAAGAATTCCATGGAACTTGTTGAATAATTTATTTATGGAAATGAATATTGAACATCTGCATCATTAGTTGACATCATTTCTTGGGAAGACATCCCTAGGCCATGAATGCATAAAATATCAAGGTTAACCCCTCCCATGCCTCATTAAGACCCTCCATGCCTATTCAATACCCCTCTATCCCAAATATTGATGAGCCTATTTATGAATTTTAATTACATAATTGAATTAATCTTTAGCCACACATCTCCATATTGAGATGGACGATTCAGGTTGATTCTGATCAATCTCAAAAATCTATAAATAGAGAGGCCATGAAAATCATTTTAAAGCTATTTTGGTGTAAAATTATTATGTTCAAATATATTCAAAAAATATTTCATATACCAAAGTTATAATGTTGAATTAAATCCAAAGCTTCATGCAAATTAGTGTTATAATGCCCAAATATTGAGTAAAGCCAAGCCAAGCCAAAAGCCAAACAAGGTGCCAAGGAGAGATGGAGGTAGCCACACTTCATTGATGCATGCTTCATGAGCACAAACTGAGCAAGCCACTACAACAAGCATTTTGGAGCATCCAAGGAAGGTGAAAGAAGGTCTTTCTTTTGTGTTTTAGTTGTGTTTTCTCATTTTGTTTTGTTAACTAAGCTCTCCCTTTGAGATAGGCTTAGGGTGTTAGTTTAGTGTGTCTTTTAATGATTTATTTTATTCACTAATACAATACTAATCTCCCCTTATTGAAATCTTATATTTACAAAAATTAATAGAATCACTTTTCAATTATTTATGTTTTGTTTAATGAATCAAAGAATTTGAAATATATATCATTATAATAATTATAAAGTTTAACCTAAAATCTGACATATAAATCCTAGAATATTCTCTATGTTATTTAAATATATTTATGTTTATTCAATGTAATTTTATATGCTCTTCATTTAATCAATATAAAAGTAGGTTTATCTCATTTTTTACGATCATGGAGTCGATCCATTATTGATTGTGCTTGGTCTCTAGAAGACACATCAACTCTATAGTGGAAGTTGTTTCCATCCTCTTTGTCTTTACCACCATACAACACACTTTCTCACGCTACATAGGGAAACTTCCTCTATATTACAAGGGGCACCCAATACAATTATAGTGTCCCTAGACATATTTATTTATGTTCCTCACCACATCATATAGGTTTGACATGAACAAGTATAGATGGCAATGCCTCCCTCCCATGAACATGCCATGTGTGTCACATTGCTCTTTTGTTGTTAACGATAAGCTCTTTGTAATAGGATGAATCAATGACCTGGCACATAAATCTAGAAAATATTACAACATCAACAGTGGGATGTGGATCTTTATGGAGGGCACGTGGTTTGTGGCATTATAATCTATAACACATCAATTAGAGAAGGAGATCAGAGTTGTCATGGCAAGTGACAAGTTATACATTATTGACTATATAGCGAAAGAGATTATGGAATACGATGAGGTGGAAAGTTCATGGAAATATATTGACATTGCTAGCATATCTTACCATCTATCGTCTATTAGATATGCAAAGGCATTAGTGAAGGACACATAGAATAAGCTACTTTATTTTGACTTACCAGTTAATTATTGTTTTGATTCTATAGAGTGGTATTTGGCAAGCTCGAGGGATAAATTTTGGGTTATTAGTCCCTACCAAAAGTTTCAAATGTAGATCTCTAAATTAGAGTCTTTCTTTGCTTATGCAGACATGACTAGACTATATCTAATTTGACAAGATTTTAATTTTTTACACATTCTAATAACTATATTGTATTATGAACTTATGACTAAACATTTTGAGTATGTGTGCACGTTCACACACATGTTGTCCTTAATCATATACAAATACAATCACCTTTTAAATATCCAATATAAATGTGTTCAAGCATATATGTATGTATGTATGCATGTATGTATATGATAATAGGTGAAATATCTTTATGTTATATCTATTACCCATTACTTTTATAGCATAGACTATATAAATACTATATTTATAAATTCTATTATTAATATTTTTTGTGATTACTGTTACTAATTTTAAATATTATTTAATATTATATTAAACTTATATTGTAAAATTTACAATACAAAAATAAGGACTAATCACTCCACGACCTTTGTTATTAAAGCTTTTAAAATGAAAATGTACTTTTAATGGAATTACATTCTTCAATGTGTACATTATTTATGTACTGAAATCATAATAAAATATATATTAAATAATATCTCATAAACATAAAAATAATATGTAAAAAGGTCACACACACACACACACACACACATATTAAAGTTTAAATTTTTCATGTTTTATAAACCAATTAAAAATCAAATAAAATAATTCATTTAAAATGTTATCATTTAATAAATATAAAAATGAGATTAACACTTATGATAATGAAAAAATATAACTTTGTCATTGGATATTTATTCTCCTAATAATAGTAAAAGTGAATCTTATAGGAACTTAGAAGTATTAATTAATAAAAATATAACTTTGTGCTTGGATATTTATTTTCATGTAAGGAATTCTTTTGTCGTATAATGGTAATTATTTATTTCATTAAAAATTATTAGTTGATGAAATTAAATTAAATGAGAAATTTTATGTTGTTTTATCAAATAATATTTGTAGTAATAATAATAGTGATTTTGTTCTTATGAGTTGTAGTATAATAGTTAAAAAAGATGTATTTATAAATTGGTAAGTTAGAGTTAAATTTTTCTAGTGTTCAATGTGTCGAAACGTAAAATATATTGATTGGTAAAGTGGAGGTATGGGAACATTATTTGTGTTACGAATTGGGCATGGACCAAGCAATCTCATAATTAAATATATCAAAAAGAATGACAACCTTATTTGTATCAAGTTGTGATTTTTATTATTAATAAAAAATTTATTATTATTAGTAAAATAGTTTTGAGTTATTGGCTTACAATTTTATAATTTTTTATGATGGATTTAATAGAAAGACTCAAAACGTCCATAAATTTAATCACTACACAATCGTACCTACAAATCTCTTAAAAATTGATAATTATTATTTTAGACGTTAAATTCCCCTTCAATTCCTTTTGAGTAATAGTGTTTGAGATGAAGGGAACTCCTTTCCACACTCTTAGGGTGGTTTGTCCCATAAATGCTCTATATCAAAAACATAAGTTCCAATTTAAAAATAAGTAAGATGTGTATGTTCTCGAAATTTAATTTTTATTTTATTTTAAACTTATAATACTCAGATATCAATGTATGCATTAGCTTCTTAACATTTTATGAATTCAAATCTTGATCATTAGAAGGTTCTCTACATACACACTATAGATCAGCGCTTCTAATGTCTTAATACCATCCCTATAAACCCTGAAGAATATTCTTAACACAAACTATATAACAATAATCCACCACTCTACTACTCCCCTCTATATCTAATAAGATTTAAATTTTGTTACCTCTACATTCCTGACAAAAGGAATTACGTGAAAATATATAAAGATATATACCTTGGTTTTACATCACCTTATGGTAAATCCTGATGCCAAACCAGTTAAGCAAAATTTATGCAAGATGCATCCTCACATTGTTGTATTAGTAAAGAAAGAGTTGGAAAAACTCTTAGAAGCAGGATGTATTCAATCCATTGACTACTCAAAATGGATATCTAATATTGTACCTATTAGCAAAAAGCCTAGATGAATCAAAATACGTACTAATTTTTAAGACATAAACAAATTTTGCCCTAAGGATGACTTTCCATTTCCTAAAATTGACATGATCATTGACTCCACGATGGGTTATGAGATTCTTTCACTCATGGATGGATTTTTAGGATATACATAGATTAGAATAGCACCAGAAGATCAACATAAGACATCATTCACCACTACATGGGGCACATTCTGTTATCAGGTAATGTTGTTTAGTATTATGAATGCCAAAGCTACATATCAAAGTGCCATGATATTATGCATGCATGATATTATTGAAGACTATGTCAATGACATACTAGGCAAATCCAAGATCAGGGCCGACCATCCAACAGTGCTACATAAAATATTTGAAAATTACAGGAGTATAAAGTCTGACTAAATCCAAATAAATGTGTATTTGGAGTAACATCAGATAAATTACTTGGCTTCATCGTGTCTCATAGAGGCATTGAAGTCGATCCAACCAATGTCCAAGTTATAATGAAGATGCCACCACTAACCAATTTGAAGTAACTCCATAGTTTGTAAGGCAAGATCTAGTTAATCTGACACTTCATATCTCAGTGAACAAACAAGTGTCATCCATTTACACATATCTTTTGAAGAAGGGAGTTGCATTCCATTAGTATAATCACCACTAAACAACTTTTTAGTAGCTAAAAGATTACTTAGCAAATCTGCCTATTTTGTTACCCCTATGCCAGGAAAACCTTTTTTTTTGTACCTATCAATTATAGATAATGCCTTGGGGGCACTTTTGGCTCATCATGATGACAAGGGAAAGGAGTATGTTGTGTACTACTTAAGATGTACATTCACCACATATGAACACAACTATACACCTATAAAAAAAAACATGTTTAGCCAAGGTCTTTACAGCTCAAAAATTGTGACATTACATGTTGAACAATAAGATCATGGTCATTTCAAAAGTAGATCCACTCAAGTATCTACTATCTAAAATAACTTTACAAGGCAGAATGGCCAAGTAGATCATGTTACTTAGTGAGTTTGACATAGAGTATGTCAATCAAAAAGCCATTAAGGGGTAAGTTTTTGTGATCAGTGTGCTGAATCACCCCTTGCTAATACAGAGCCACTCACATTCTAATTTATTGATGAATACATAATGACCATCATTAAAACCCTCTTAAAGAACAACATTGGAAGCTATATTTTGATGGATCCTTTAATGTACATGGATCAAGGGTAGGCCTCTTATTTATTACACCATAGGGGGATCTAATTCCTAAGTCTTTCAAAATCAGTTTGCCCTATACAAACAACATGGCCTTGTATGAAGCACTTGTTGTAGGAATTCGATAGGCAATACAGTGGAACATATCTCATCTCAAGGTTTATGGTTATTCTCAGTTAATCATTAATCAGGTTACAGACCATTTTTGAACCAAAGATGACAAGTTGGTTCCTTAAAAAGCTATGGTCGACACTCTAAAAAACAAATAATAGATATCCAATTTGAGCATATACCAAGGGCTAGCAATAGAACTACAAATGCCATGGCTACTATCGGCTCTCTAATTCAATAAATGGACAAAGCTAGAAAGTATCAATTCCTCATCGAGAATTTATTCCCAGTAGCTCATGAACATTTAATCGTTGCAATGATTTATGATATTATTGGTCCTAGTTCTATTTGGTACTCAGACCTTTACAACTACCTTCATGACCAAGTTTTACCATCTGATCTATCTTGAAAACAAACTAAATTCTCTGTCCATCACTTCACTCGTTATACTCTACTTGGATCAACTCTCTACCACCATAGTTTTGATGGAACTCTGCTTCATTGTTTAAATTTAGTAAAATCTACACTAGCATTATGGGAAGTACATGAAGGAGTATGTGGATCCCACTCTAGCGGGACCATCCTATCCAAAAATCTCTTGCATATTAGTTATTATTAGCCCATAATGGATGTATATGTAGCTACCTATGTAAGGAAATGTGATAAATGTCAATGGTATATCGATCTGATTCATGCCCCAGCCAAGACTCTAAAACTAATGTTGACTCTATGGCCTACATGGGGCCTTAACCTCATCAAGAAAATGGATCCTACATCTTTAGACAACCATAAACATATCCTAACTACCACTGAATATTTCACTAAGTGGGTTAAATCTATACCCCTCACTTACGTGACTAAAAAGTATATTTCCAAGTTCATTTTCAACTAGTTCATTTTTCTATGGCATATTATCCTCAAAGTAATGACCAAGCTGAAGCATCAAACAAAACCATTGTCAACATTCTCAAAAAGATTTTTAATGACATTGGTGATGATTGGCACCTTCAGATATTCCATTCCCTTTGGGCCTACCACGCCAATCATTGTATACCCACAAGAGCCACTCCATATTCACTTGTTTATGGTAAAAAATTCATACTTCCTATTGAGGTTGAGTTACTTTCATTGTGCATATCTTTCAATCATGTCTTAGATGATCACGACTATCGATTCACTCAACTGCAAGAGCTAGACCTACTTCATGAAAAATGCACAATTGTACTCAATAATCTTCAAGCATATCAGAATTAGATCAAAGGCCACTATAATCAATGTGTGAAACATAGAGAATTTGAAATTAGTGATCTTGTCCTTAAACAAAACCAAAAGAATACCACGATAAAAAAGAAGCATAAAGGTAAGTTCAAACCAAACTGGATAGGGCCTTTCATCATTACTATAGATTATAGATCAAGAGCATATGGGCTCACCACACTAGACAGAGATGAACTTGATGAGCCAATGAACATTATCCACCTCAAGCGATACTATGCTTGAGTGACTTGGTGTATTTTCTATAAGGACCACTTCAAGTTGTATCATTTTGTTAATTTTCTTTATATAATACCTTTCTTACAGACCTATCATCCTAATAACCTATCACTTTTCATATTGCATGTCTATCATATCATACCTTTCCCCATAAACCGAGTTAATTTTTCCCTCCCTACCCAGCCCTATGACCTTGATTCTATTCTATTTGGTCCCATCACCACTTTTAGCAAGAGCATTCAGATTTGGTTTTAGCAGTTGTTTCATACATTCTAGATAGAGGCAATATTTTGGAGCAGTATGATAGACATTTTATAATTGCATCCTTAATTTATTATTTTATTCTCTCTCATTATATTGATCCTAACTATAACTGCCTATGGATAAATTAGTGTCATTGACCTATGTCGTTGTATCCTCATTATAACCACCTATGGGTTAACTAGGGACAACACTTGTTTATTGTGCCTTAACCGTACCAATTAGCCATTCTCTATGTTGTATTATGCCTTTATACCAACTATGCATGTTTTGTTTGAATTGGCTACTATACTAGTCAGATTATTTTGTTGTAAGGTAGAACTACAATGACTGAGGTCCTACTCTGAGACTATGTAGGCAGTACTCGATATTAGTTGAAGTCAACTCAATCACCCTTTCTAGTAATTCTCTCACCATTTTGTGAGTAACCTAAGTAATGCTCTTGCCATTTTATGAGCAACCTACGTAATACTCTTACCATTTTTTGAGTAACCTAAGTAATGCTCTCATCATTTTGTGAGCTTGAACCATTTCATGCTTAGTCATTCTTGATTGAGTTTAGATACTCTAAAAATTCCAAAAACATTTGTAAAATCGTTAGAAAAAATAAAAAACCATTGACCATTTCTTTGCCTTAAGGATTCTAGGAACCCTTACTAAGTCACAAGTAAATCACTTGTCACTTAGTTTCCCCATCTTTTTTTCCCTCTTTTTTCTCATGCACTTGCCATTTTGTAAGACCATTTCTATTCTTCTATCATGCCCATTCTGTTTGTTTTTTTCAATTGTCATTTCTTGGGAGAACTACATTTGGCCTGAAGTTTTTGTTGGATATTACATCCATGGAACTATGTAAGAAGCATCCACTTGCCTAGTGTATATGGAGACATCTCATCCACCCCCTTCCTTTTCTTCTATTCCCTCATTTTGTTAGTTTGTTATGTTATAATCTATTTTCTAGGAGTAATGTTCATATGGCTTAAATTAATTCGTTTGCTTCTTTGTTTTTTTTTGTGTGCCTGTTTGTTTTCTTTTCATACTATTACCTTGATTCAGTCTATGTCCTTTCATTGGGTGATTACTTGCCCGCACTTACACTTGAATCCATCCATATTAATGTGTTTATATCGTCATCATGGTTTTTATCATTGGTGCATTGTTTTTTATTGAGTATTGGATTTTGAGAGTTAATCCTTATGCATATTTCATCTAAGTCCTCATGATGTTATACCATGATGCTTACTGACATGTGTTATAACAAACCTCAGCTTTAGGAAGTCTATTCAACAATGGCGGCATCGATATCTCTTCGACACTGGCATTCCAATTCAATCCCAATCATATCCCAAATAGCATAATTAAACACAAAATAATTTTAACCTTTATTAGTTTGGATGACCATCTCCCTACTAGTGTTAAGTTGTGGAGCTAAAAGCTTCACTGATGCAAATGTGGAGGTTGCTGAGTTACAGAGTAACCGACATCGGTCAGGCCAATCGACATCGGTCATCTCTAGCTACACAGTAACTGGCATCAGTTATGGTTGGCCGGCATTGGTCAGATAGGAACCGACGTCAGTCACTTGTGTGTTTTTAGAACTGTTCTAATTTTAGATGAATAGCTAGTTTACATGTAAAGACTAATTTTAGTCTTGAGTCTGCATTTCTAATTATTGTTTGGTTTGGGATCTATTTAAGAGACCCATGGGGCTGTATTGTAATCAGGACAAGATCCTCAAAGTGTAAGATCTAGAAGGTCTGCAAGAGTGCAAGATCAGGAAGATCTACATGGTAAGCAAGGTCAATTAGATCTGCAAGGTGCAAGATCAAGAAGATCTGCTTGTGTCACTTGTGCATTGGAGGCAACAACAATTGGGTTGATTGTCACAATCAGAGTAGGCAACAACAACCATTGGGTTGATTGTCACTAGAGGGAACAATTCTGTGTTTGAGTTGGTTGTAATTGATTGAGAGAGAGAACTCTTGAGGGAGAATTATTGGACACCCAAGAGGTGTGTGAAGAGTGAGATTTCTTCATTGTATTTTCTTCTGGAAGAGTGTTAATACAGATTGTATTGTTTCTCGTATCTCCTAATCTTTGTTATTTCTGAATTCTAGTTACTTATTACTTCTAGTTTAATTTCATGTTTAGTTGCTTATACAAAGGTAATCAATTATACTCTCAGAGTAGAGAAGAGGATCCTGACAGTTTGGTATCAGAGCCTGGTTCAGAGTAGGTTAGTGTTTGTTGATTACAGGTTCACTCTCAGGGGTTTCTGATTAAGTGGGAGTAAAGTAATGGCAGAAAAAAGTAAGCTAAAAATGGATAAATTCAATGGCAAGAATTATCAATTATGGAGGATGCAAATAGAAGATTATCTGTATTAGAAAGATCTATATTTACCGTTGGGTGGGGTTTCATGTAAGCTCGCATGTATGCAAGATGAAGAATGGAATGTTCTTGATAGAAAGGCTCTTGGATCTATAAGGTTGAGCCTGGCATCGTCTGTGATTTCCAACTTATCACAGGCAAAGACAACGGTAAAGTTAATGGAATCTTTGGCAAATTTATATGAAAAACCCTCAGCTTTGAATAAGGTATTTCTTATGAAGCAATTATTTAATTTGCAAATGCAGGAAGGTGGATCGGTATATAGTCATCGTAGTGATTTCCATGGATTAGTAAATTAGTTAGTTTCAGTCAAAATAGTTTTTGATGATGAAATTAAGGCTCTCTTAATCTTATACTCTTTACCTGAAAGTTGGGATAGTTTGGTAATGGCAGTTAGTAATACTGCGTCTGCTCCAAATATCTTGAAAGTTGATGATGTTGTTAGCGTAATCTTGAATGAAAAAATTTGCAGGAAAAGCACAGGGGAAACATCAGGTAATGCTTTAAGTGTTGAAAGCAGGAGAAATCAAAGAGAGAAGAGGAAGCAAGGGAAATCAAGGTCATAGATAGGCAGTAGATCCAAATCCAAAAATGGAAGAATAACCTGCTGGAATTGTGGAAAGAAAGGACATGCAAAGAAAGATTATTGGTTGAAAGAAGATCAGCATGAAGGTAATGAAGAAGCAAAAGATGCAGGCATTGTTGCACAAGATGCTCTCATATTTTCTTTGTATAGTTAAGTAGAATCATAGGTTTTAGATTCTGGTGCTTCTTTCCATGTAACCCCAAATAGAGTATTTTTTCATGATTATGTCCATGGAGACTTTGGAAAAATTTATTTAGGGGATGGTGAGCCTTGTCAAATGGTTGACAAAGGGAAAGTGCAGCTGATCTTGCAGACTGGAAACACATGGGTGTTAAAGGATGTCATGCATGTCCCAGTCATGAAGTAGAATTTAATTTCTATAGGAAAGTTGGGTGATGAGGGTTGCACAGTAACTCTCACAATGAAATCTTGGAAAGTTTCCAAGGGTGCACTTGTATTAGCAAGAGGTAAGAAAGTAGGTACACTTTATCTATCTACTTGTATTACTGATTCTCTTTCTGTTTTATCTACTTCAGATGTAGATGCAAAGATGTGGCTCTGTAGGCTTGGTCACATGAGTGAGAAGGGAATAAATGTTTTTAAGTCAAAAGGTATGCTTTCAAATTTGATAGATCTAGATTTTTGTGAGCATTGTATTTTTGGGAAATAGGAGAAAGTGAGGTTTCTCACAACTGGGTCAACAAAGAAGAAGCATAGGTTGGAGCTTGTTCACACAAAGGTGTGGGGACCAGCTCAGGGAGCTTTTATTGGAGGATCACAGTATTATGTTTCTTTCATTGATGATGGTACAACAAAGGTATGGATTTATTGCATAAAGTTGAAATCTGATGTTTTTGACACATTTAAGACATGGAAAGCCTTAGTTTTCAAAGAGAAGAT
Source organism: Torreya grandis (assembly GCA_037957365.1). Taxonomy (NCBI): domain Eukaryota; kingdom Viridiplantae; phylum Streptophyta; class Pinopsida; order Cupressales; family Taxaceae; genus Torreya; species Torreya grandis. Next base: position 877,736 of record JARHVA010002528.1, on the reverse strand, counting down.
GATGGACAGAGATCAGCTCAAGAGGCTGAATAATTCTGAGTAGGGAAATTTGGACAAGGTTATGATCCAAAATGATCTCGCAAGTAAAAATCATCACTCACAGAAAAACACAGACATCGACGTCGATCAGGTAGAAATCGATGTCGATCAGGCAGAAACTGATGTCGGTCTGGTGGAGACCAAAGTTGGTGATGTCGGGTAGGTGGACACCGACATCAGTCAGGAAACTGACGTCGGTGATCAGGTGGAATCGACATCGGTCGGGTACAGACCGAGGTCAGCCAGAGATGATCAGGATCAGTCACTGTTAGAATGAAATTTGGGCAGACAGAAAGCTGTCAATCAGTCTCAAATGCCCATGAGGAGGTTTAAAAGGGTAAGTAAGCCTCAAATTCATTATTCCCCTTCTTTATACTACTTGTTGCTCACTGATGGTGGAAAACCATGAAGTTTTGAAGAGGCAATGCAGGTAGAATCTAGGAAATAGTGGGAGCATGGCATGAATGAGGAAATTGATTTCTTGGAAGAGAACTAAACGTGGGATTTGATAGAGTTTCCAGTTGGAAAGAAAGCACTAAAAAATGAATGAATTTACAGGTTAAAAAAAGGAGAGAATGGACAGGTGAGACATAAGGCCAGGTTATATGGTCTCGATCAAGCTGCAAGACAATGGTATTTGAGGTTTGATAGGTTTATGACAAAGCATGGCTTTAGTCAATGTCAATGTGACCATTGTGTTTATTTTACCAGGTTAGATAATGATAGCTACATTATCCTGTTACTGTATGTAGTGTATATGCTTTTTGCAGGGTCACACATGCAGGGAATTACTGAGCTAAAGGTAAAGTTAGTTTAGACATTTGCCATGAAGGATTTGGGAGTAGCAAAGAAAATATTTGGCATGAGTATTTCTAGAGACAAGAAAAATCACAGGTTGATTTTGTTTCAAGAGGATTATGTGAATAAGGTAGTGGAGAGGTTTGATATGCAGGGTGCAAAATCGGTAAGCACACCTATGGTTGGACAGTTCAAGTTGAGCTATGAACAGTGTCCTAAATCACATGATGAGGTTGAGTACATGGTATGTACTAGACCTGATATTGCCCAAGCAGTGGGAGTTGTCAGCAAGTTTATGGCCAATCCAAGGAAGGAGCACTGGAAAGCAGTTCAGTGGATTCTCAGATATCTGAGAGGGACCAGCAGGAGATATTTATGCTATGTAGGGTTAAGCACTTCTCTACATGGGTATGTAGATTTGGATATGGCAGGTGACTTGGATGGCAGGAGAAGCACCACAGGATATGTGTTCACTGTTGGTGGAATGGCGGTTAGCTAGATTTCAGAGATGTAGAAGGTTGTTGCAGTCACAGAGGCTAGTAAGGATAAGAATCCTGAAGATATGTTAACAAAGCCGATAACAAAGGAGAAGTTGAGTCTTCATTCAACTTTTGTTGGTCTTCAAGACTGAACTTGAAGATGGAGATACAAGCCAAAAACAAATTAGAGGATGTACAGGTACAAGTACAGGTGCAACTATTTATCTCCAAGTGGGAGATTGTTAAGTTGTGGAGCTAAAGGATTCACTAATGTAAATGTGGAGGTTGCTGAGTTATAGAGTAATCGACATCGGTCAGGCCAACCGACATCGATCATCTCCAGCTACACAGTAATTGGCATCAGTTATGGTTGGCCGGCATCGGTCAGACAGGAACCAACGTCGATCACCTGTGTGTTTTCAGAATGTTCTAATTTTAGACGAATAGTTAGTTTGCATGTAAAGACTAATTTTAGTCTTGAGTCTGTGTTTCTAATTATTGTTTGGTTTGGGATCTATTTAAGAGATCCATGGGGCTGTATTGTAATCAGGACGAGATCCTTAAAGTGTAAGATCTAGAAGGTCTGCAAGAGTGCAAGATCAGGAAGATCTACATGGTAAGTAAGGTCAATTAGATCTGCAAGGTGCAAGATCAAGAAGATCTACTTGTGTCACTTGTGCATTGGAGGCAACAACAATTGGGTTGATTGTCACAATCAGAGTAGGCAACAACAACCATTGGGTTGATTGTCACTAGAGGGAACAACTATGTGTTTGAGTTGGTTGTAATTGATTGAGAGAGAGAACTCTTAAGGGAGAATTACTGGACACCCAAGAGGTGTGGGAAGAGTGAGATTTCTTCATTCTATTTCCATCTGGAAGAGTGTTAATACAAATTGTATTGTTTCTCGTATCTCCTAATCTTTGCTATTTTTAAATTCTAGTTACTTATTACTTCTAGTTTAATTTTGTGTTTAGTTGCTTATACAAAGGTAATCAATTGTATTCTCAGAGTAGAGTAGAGGATCCTGACAACTAGCAGGTTATTCCCATTCATCATTACCTTCTGTGTTAAGTTATCATCATCATCGACCAAATCAGTAATATTTTTCATAATCAGGGTTCAATCCTTATAACTGCCTTTGGGCAAACCATTTCACATCATCCCCCCTACATTTCTCAATGATTATAACCATCTTTGAGAAAATCATTATGTTGTCACCCCTTTAATCTTTTTACCCATATAGGGGCATGTTATTATCTTGTTTGTCTATCCTAACTAGGGCAACTCCATCTTCTCAATGATTATAATCACCTTTGGGCAAATCATTGTGTTTTCATACCATGTTGCCACTATTGGGGTACAAAGCTTATAACCACCTTTGGGCAAACCATTGTACACCATCTCACTTGCATTCTCAATGATTTTGACTAATTTTTCAAACTCATTGTGTTTTCACCCCATCATTTTCTTTTCCTTGGTCCCCTCATTTTGCTTCTTTCTTTTCGAGGGACCATTTACTGACCTTTCCTTGTGCCAATTGCCTATTCGAGGGAGCATCATATAGTTGTTTCATAAATTGCCATTAAAGTTGTAAGCATACATGACCTTTTCATTCTTTGAGAAGATGTTACTGTGCTTATAACTTGCAATGCCTTCCCAACTAGGGGCAAATTATAGACACCTAAAATTGGCCATCGATGACCTTCAATTAGGATTTTGACCAATTTCCACCAAAATGCATAATTTGGCCTAAAAACACTAAAACACATTAAAAGCTTTGAAACTGACATATTCAAGCACCAATTTTGGCCAGGGTATCCATAAATGGGGCAATGCATTTTATGGGCCAGCTATCTTTGATCAGATCTTTTTGAGTCAAAATGCCAATTTTACACCTGAGTGCTCTGGATTACTATTTTATATCAAATATCTTGCATGAGACACATGCCTTTGTTATTTTGTGTTGTTAACATCTGAAATGGGATAACGAATCCAATGCATCTGACATCAGCTTCCAATTCCAATCCATTCAAATTTTGGGCCAATAACAAGACATTCTAACCAATTTGAGTAATTTGTGCACATGATAATTAAACCAAATCATGAGTATTCTATGGAACTTGTTGAATAATTTCTTTTTGGAAATAAATATTGAACATCTGCATTATTAAGTGACATCATTTTTTAGAAAGACATCCCTAGGCCATAAATGCATAAAATATCAAGGTTAACCCCTCCCATGACTCATTAAGACCCTCCATGCTTATTCAATGCCCCTCTATCCCAAATATTGATGAGCCTATTTATTAGTTTTAATTATATAATTGAATTAATCCTTAGCCACATATCTCCATATTGAGATGGACAGTTCAAGTTGATTCTGATCAATCTCAAAAATCTATAAATAAAGAGGCCATGAACATCATTTTAAAGCTATTTTGGTGTAAAATTATTATGCTCAAATATATTCAAAAAATATTTCATATGCCAAAGTTATAATGTTGATTTAAATCCAAAGCTTCATGCAAATTAGTGTTATAATGCCCAAATATTGAGTAAAGCCAAGCCACAAGCCAAACAAGGTGCCAAGGAGAGATGGAGGTAGCCACACTTCATTGATGCGTGCTTCATGAGCACAAACCGAGCAAGCCACTACAACAAGCATTTTGGAGCATCCAAGGAAGGTGAAGGAAGGTCTTTCTTTCATGTTTTAGTTGTGTTTTCCATTTTTGTTTTATTAACTAAGCTCTCTCTTTGAGATAGGCTTTGGGTGTTAGTTTAGTTTTTTTTTAATTGATTTCTTTTATTCACTAATACAATACTAATCTCCCTATATTGCAATCGTATGTTCACAAAAATTAATAGAATCACTTTTCAATTATTTATGTTTTGTTCAATGAATCAAAGAATTTGAAATATATATCATTATAATAATTATAAAGTTTAACCTAAAATATGACATATAAATACTAGAATATTCTCTATGTTATCTAAATATATTTATATTTATTCAATACAATTTTAAATGCTCTTCATTTAATCGATATAAAAGTAGGTTTATATCATTTCTTACGATCGGGGACTCGATCCATTATTGATTGTGCTTGGTCTCTAGAAGAGACAGAAACTCTATAGTGGAAGTTGTTGCCATCTTCTTTGTCTTTACCACCATACAACACACTTTCTCACACTACATAGGTCAACTTCCTCTATATTACAAGGGGCACCCAATACAATTGTTGTGTCCCTAGACATATTTATTTATGTCCCTTACAACATCACATAGGTTTGACATGAACAAATTTAGATGGCAATGCCTCCCTCCCATGAACATGCCATGTGTGTCACATTGCTCTTTTGTTGTAAACGGTAAGCTCTTCGTTATAGGATGAAGCATTGCCTTGGCACGTAACTCTAGAAAATATTAGGACATCAAAAGTGGGATGTGGATGCCTTTGGAGGGCATGTGGTTTATGGCATTATAATTTATGGCACATCGACTAGAGAAGGAGATCAGAGTTGTGGTGGAAAGCAACAAGTTGTATATGGTGGACTATGTAGCGAAAGAGATTATGGAATATGATGAAGTGGAAAATTCATGGAAATATATTGGCATTGTTGGCATATCTTACAATCTATCAGCTGTTAGATATGCAGAGGCATTAGTGAATGACACATAGAACAAACTACTTTATTTTGACTTGCCAGTTAATTATTCTTTTGATTTCATAGAGTGGTATTTGGCAAGTTCAGGGGATAAAGTTTAGGTTATTTGTCCCTACCAAAAGTTTCAAACGTAGACCTCTAAATTGGAGTCTTTCTTAGCCTATGCAGACACGACTAGAGTATATCTAATTTGACAAGTTTTTAATTTTTTACATAAGCTAATAACCATATTGTATTATGAACTTATGGCCTAGACATTTTGAGTATGTGTGCACATTCACATACATGTCACCCTTAATCATATGCAAATATAATTACCTCTTTAATATCTAGTATAATGTGCTCATATATATATATATATATATATATATATATATATATATATATATATAAAATAGGTACAATATCTTTATGTTATATCTATTAGCCATTACTTTTATGGCATATATTATATAAATACTATATTTCTAATTTCTATTATTAATAATTTTTTGTGATTATTGTTATTAATTTTATGTATTATTTAATATTACACGAAATTTATATTGTAAAATTTATAATACAAAAGTAAAGACTAACCACTACACGATCTTTGTTATTAAAGTTCTTGTGAATGAAAATATACTTTTAATAAAATTACATTCTTAAATGTGTATATTATTTATGTACTGAAGTCAAAATAAGAAAACATTAAATAATATCTCATATACATAAGAATAATATGTAAAAAGGTGAACAAATAGCCCATTAACATATTTATTTGTAATATTTTAAAAAATTTAAATATAAAATAAAGTTTAAATGTGTCAAGTTTTATACATCAATTAAAAATCAAATATATAATTCATTTAAATTTATATTATTTAATAAATATTAAAAATAAGATTAACACTTTATAATGTTATGATAATGAAAAAATATAACTTTGTGATTGGATATTTATTCTCGTAACAATAGTAAAAATAATAATAAAAGTTAATAATAGTAAAAATGAATCTTATAAGAACTTAGAAATATTTATTAATAAAAACATAACTTTATGATTGGATATTTATTTTCATGTAAGGAATATTTATTGAGGGAATCTTTTTCCCTCAATAACCTAAATAAACAATACTAGAGAGAGAGCCTAGCGAGTGGGCACACGAGCGCTTTTCATGTGACCGTGCGTTTAGTGATGATAATAAGGACAAGACTGTTTTTTTATCATTTTGTGCTTGAGTTTTAAGAACATTGTGTCTCTTGCCATGTTTGTCTTTTTTTTTAATAATAATACTGTCACAGTTAGGGTTGTGTGTACGAAAAGTGCCTAGGACTCTCTCTCAAAAATGCAAAAAGTACTTTGTTTACTCGTTTTGGCCCTTACCTTATGAATAATGGCATACAAATTTGTTAAATAAAAAATGATATAAACCTTTTTATTAAAAGGTCACCTTTAAGTAAGATGCTAATTTGGAATATGAATGTCGACACCTAAAAATGATTTGGACGTATTTGTTAAGCATTATTTTAAATTTTGTGTTTGTCTATTTGTTGAATATTGATCTAAATTAAATGTTATTTGTATGTTTCTCGATTTTCGTTGGTTCTACTCTTCCTCTCTAACTCTTTAGATATGTTTATTCTCTTGTGCTTTTTGGCTTTGTGCCAAAAACACCTAGTGTTTCTAGTCTCTTTTGTTCGTATTTGATAAGTTAGGGTGCACTTATCTTCTTCATCTCATCTTTTTATTTATTAGTTTTTAAAGGTCAATTTGCGTACCAAAAGGCTTTGATTTGAATTCAATTGTCTATAAATACACAATCATTGTAGTTCATTTGACACACAATATATATCTAAGTTTTAGAGAAATCATAAATAGACATAAGAGTGATCAAGCAATCATTAGAGCATTTATCATTGTCTAAGCTAACATTCTATTTTGGAGCATTATCGCAATCTTGAATGAAGTCATTTCTATTTAAACAATTTATATTCTAGTAATTTATATTTGTGTAATTTTGTAGATAGTAAAATATGGTATTACACACTTGTCAATGTCATTTTTGACCTACCTTCACCTTACATGATTTTTGCATACATATATGACTCGTCATTATTTCACATCCACATGCTATATATGGGTCCTATCTTTCTAATTTATTGCTAGTCACCTAAATAAATTCCCCTAGTTGGTGCCAAAATAATAAAATATCATACTCGAACATCTCTAGAGCATCAGATCAATATTATTTTCCTCTAGATAGATTCATCAAACTTAATAGTACCATCAAGATCTTACAGATTTGTCCTTCCCCAACAACAATCATATTTCAAAATCAAATCATTCATATGGGTTGGCCTGTCCATGTAGCAGGTCGATTGCATGAAAAATTACCCAAAGAGTTGCGAATAAATACAAATTAAGTCTAGGATTATTAAGATGATCTAGGTGATGAAAATTGGTGTGCTTAAGGGGGCATATGAAAATACTCTAGATATGAAGTTTCAACACTTTAAAGTATGTCTACTGAAAGGTGTGGGCTCTGCAAGTTCTAGGTAGGGCTATAAGGAGTCTAGACATGCCTAGTGTGAAGATTTGATGTTTTTGTTTAGTTTCTCCAAACGAGCAAGGCATGAGTGTTTCAAGGTGAATTCTCAGGTTGGTTTAGAGCATGTTTTGTGTTTGGTGAGTGGCATGAAGTTTTGTTGGTGGTCCTTGCGGTGGCTTGAGAGAGAAGGCTAGTAAGCCTGTGTGGTGGTTCTTCATGATGTGTGGAGATATGAAGATGCTTAAGAGGTGGAATGGCTTAGAGATCTTAGGGGGGTTCCCTCTCAAATGTTTTCTTGGTGAGTTCCATCAAATTTTAGTGCTTTTGTGTGTTTTTTCTTCATTGGTTGCAGCGCTTGGCTGAAGAGAGTGTTGGCATATAACAAGAGGAAGTTGTCAAGACAAAGAAGACGTAGGTTCAAGATAAGGGGGAATTTGTATCATCTTTCTAAGGTGGTCCTCTCCTGTTGGTGGTGTTTTAAAGTCCTTAGGATCAATTTGTGCCTACTTTGTCATTGTGTCAAAGGGGGAGAAGGTTCTTATTGTGAGAGTGATTAAAGAGAAAGAAGGAAGGTGAGTTGTATGATGGGTGTTGAAATCAATGACAAAAGGGAAGATTGTTGGAGATTTGTCAGTGATGTCATGGAGGTGTCCAAGTGACTGGATGAAGTGTCTTGATAGTCTAAGTATCAATGACAAAGTGTGCAGTGTGTTTGTCCTAGTATGCTTGAAGTAGGTTGATCTTCAGTTTTGACATGATTAGGGATGGGTCTGAAGTATTGTGCATATGTGAGAGGTCCTATCAAAGGTCAAAGATGATTGGAGATCTTCTAGAAGTGCATGGTATTCATCTGATTATTTATTATGTTCATCTTGGCATAGTTGGTTCTGTGATAGCAAAATTTGAGTAGGCATATTGATGACATTATATTTCACACATTTGAAGGCTCCAGGAGTAGCTTGATATATGGATGGATTCCCCTATGTAAGGAGATCTTATAGTTTAAAATTTAATACATGTGATTAAGTGAAACAAAAATTATTAAGGAGAACATTTAGATTCTCAAACAGATTTACTATGTTCCCATACTTAGCCAGACTGTCACTGCACATCATGTAGATATGAATGAACCAATATGTTTATGCATTTAATTCAGGTATGAATAAAGATAAGAATGGTCAAAGGTTTACATGGAGATGTTTATAGTGCCAAGAAGCTAACTTGAAAATTTGGAGTCTTGAAATGATTTCTAGCTCGAGATATAAATCCTCAAACTTGTACTTGCAGACTGTGATGGGCCAAAGACCGTCATGTTAAATCACATTGAAGTCTGAGGTCATTGGTCAAGAAGATTAATGGTGAGCACTTAATCACACATATTAAGATCAATGGTGCATATAAAGTCAACATGTCAAAGGTTGCACATGTAGGTGACAAGTGTCGCAAGCTCACTAATTTGACACAAGATCAACAGTGAGCGGTGGTTCGTACTGACGAAGATCAATGGTGTGTGACAAGTCAAAGAGTCAACAATGCATATAAAACTGCCAAGTTGCCCAAGCATAAGGGACTATTAGTAAAGTGCTCAAAAGGCATGTGAGGGTGCCAAGTGTCATAATATCAAGAGTTTTGAGCAAGATCTAATGATGAGCACTGAAAGATAAAGACTTGGTTAATTCCCAGAGATCGATGGAGCATGTTTGTCCACAATTTCTAGGAAGCACAAGATGAGGTTAAGGTGCTCAATTTTTAGAGTTAAAGTTTGAGCTAATTTTGAATAAGATCGATGGTGTAAGTTGAGCGAAGAGCATGAAATGTGTTCTAAGTGATTGAGGTTTAACTGTGACTGTTTGGATTTAAATATTTGAATTTATCAAAGCAAAGACTAGTGCTTGGTTTTTGAGACATAACTTTCGATCCATACAGAATTTGATGTTGTAGTAAAAATCAAAGTTGTAAAGGACTTCAAGGCATATCTAGAAATATTCATTTGAAGGTCTAAATTTTTGTACAATCAAAGTTATTGAGCTCCAAAGTTGACTGTGTGTCTGTTCATGCTCTACAAGTAACTTATGAAGGGTAATAGTGTTGTTCTTAATGGTATTTCGATGTTTCAAGGAAATAAGATATTGGAGAGTGTTGTATAATCCTTGAGAATGATTTTTATGGACTTTGAAAGTTTGACCAATCCATATTTTGTATGAAAAATTGCTTACAAGTTGATTGCTTATTCGTTAATGGTGTTCTTGTGTATAAGGCTAATATTTGAGTAGATTGAGTATACCCAGAGGAGTGTTGTGATATTTGTGATCATTTGAGGATCTCAAAGGGGTCATGTGGAGTGGACCTATGCTTTTGGAAGTGGTCTTTTGTTTTTAAATTTCTCAATGGAGTGTTAAATGGGTGAATAGGTTTGCATGAGACCTATAAGGGCTACTAAAGCCTAATTGAAAGGTGTAGATGCTTAAGGGTGACCCATGGATGCTATGGTCAACCTATGAGAATGGTATCGAGTTATCTCTTTATATGATAGAAGCCTTAAGGGTTAAGGCAAGTCTAAAGGCTGATTAAGAAGATAAGAATCATAAAGGCTCTATAAAAGGTGAAATAAAATGTGGTGATTTCTAGACTTGTGAGACTAGAGAGAAGAGGTGTGTGTGAGAATTATGGAGTGAAGGAAAGAGTGTGTGCCCAGTGGATGGGTTATAGAGAAGAGCAGGTTGATAACTATGTGTATGACCTATAGGTCACATTTTTGATGTCAAGAATAGTTCTCTTGCAGGTTTGAAGACTAAGGATGAGCAAATGATAGATGATGTCTTTGTGAGCTTGGAGGTTGATTTGAGAGGCAGATCAAAGTGTGGATCATGTAAGTGTGCAGAGTTGAAGAGAGATGATATACATTATATCTCCATCAGATTGGCAGGCAATCAATGATCAAGAGATGTTCTTTTCATAGGTGTTGGTAGGGTGCTCAACATCTAGGTCAAAAGGACTTGACCAATAGGTGGTCAGAAGGACTTGATCATCTTAAAGGAAGGTACTCTTTGTGAAATAGGTGTTTCACTAAATCCAGTCAAAAGGACTTGATCATCCTAGGGGCTAGTGCACTATGTATAATAGTCATTTCACTAAATTATGGTCAGAAGGACTTGACAAGTCTCATGTTTGTGATCATCTTATAGGAGAAGTAGTGTTGGATGGTGGAGCTTGATCTTATTAAAATGTCTAGTTCTCAATAGGGGGGTATGAGGGGGCAACACCCCCCCACTATGGTCACCATGGGGGTCTCTGGTGGGGGCTTGGGGGTAAAGTCCCTGAAGCAAAATTTTGTTAAAAATACACTATAAAATATTTTAATTTTGTAGTAAATCTGAACCATTCAACTTGGGGGTAGCATCCCCGAAGCAAAATTTTGTTAAAAATACACTATAAAATATTGTAATTTTGTAGTAAATCTAGACCATTCACTATTAGGTTGCAGATCTAACGGTAAAAGATATGTTTGTGCATTTTTCACTACATGAAACCCTCCTTTTGATATGAGGGGATTGTAATTACGATGGCACACTGTGTGTGAGTGAAGAGGATATTGCAATGGTTGTATTGTAGGTTTTTCCCTTCATTTATTGGACTGAATAATAAGAAAGGACTGGTTGTTTCTATATGGACATAGCCCATATTGGATGAACCACGTTCAATCTATGTCTCTATTGTGTTATGTTTTCTACATTTTATTTTTGGCTTTAATTCATTAATATTGCTCTGTGTTCTATATTCCTAACAAGTAGTCCATGTGTTTGTAGGTTTGAGAGTGGGTTTTATTCCCCAAGTGAGTTTTCCACATAGATCTTGTGTTGTGTGTTTGATCTTGCATTATCTTCATTGTTCATTGCTATAAACATCTTGTATGCTTCATGAATGGTTATATTGAATGCTTAGGTGTTTGGAAATTAAATTGGATTGTTTGCCATCACTGATTCACCCCCTCTCCCTCAATGGTTTGTACCTCTAACAAAATCCTCAACAAATATGCATGCTTGGCCATGGATATCAAGAATGCTCAATAATTTTGAGAAGTACCAAAGAATCCATGAAAGTTAAAACATAAATAATTTCACAATAACATTAGCATATCTATTTATCTATGTATACCCAAAATAAGTCAAGTTTATATCCACAAAGATTCAGATGGGAGAATACCAGAACAATAATATTGACAACTTATTGTCTTTCAATGTTTATTAGAAAACAACCACATGCAAAACCTTGAAAATAATTTTTAAACTGATAAAATACCAGAAAGATCGATTGTATTTTAAAAATGATGCCACAGAGTTTCAAGAACACCTAAAACTTCTCAAACACCTAGTTTTCAACATTTGCATGTTAGAAATGATGTCATGGTATAGCTTCCGTAGAGTGCTTGGAAGCATATGCCAAAAGGATTGTCTGTAATACTCCTCAGCGTTCTATGTTCAAATGCCAATGGCATCATCTAAGCTTCTCTAGACACAATATCAATTATGAATACTTCATTGGATAAATTCATTGTGACTAAGAAAGTATCCCAATCAATAATCATCTTGATGTAACAATGGTAGATGGAAAAGAAAATTACAGCTAAATCAAATCTGATGATATACTACTGGAATTGTTAAGCAAAGAAATAACCAACTACCATGCGATGAAAAATCAATAAAGACGGCACCAAGTAAACTTTTCAGCTACAAACCCTAATTGTCATCTACTAAAACTCCTTGCTTACCTTGATGTACATGACAACTGAAACAAACTCCCTAATAAGCATTCCATAAATGACAATCATAAATAACTATTGCACTAATTGACATATATGTCCTAGTTTGACACTGAACTTACACTAGGATGAGATCTGGGATGAGATCATTTGCCTCCTATTAGAGTTAAAACTAGTCAATTATATTCAAAACCCAAGTTCCCATTAATTACTTTCCATAAGATCATCCATACATAATTGAAGCGATCAGATTCACAACATAATTGAAACGAACTAATTAAAGTTTATGAATAGTTGTAACAGTCCATATTCACACATTTATTGAGTATTATGAGCAGAAGTCAAGTTAGCAACACAGTTTCTTACTCAGTTGAGCTATTTCCAATATTGCTCGTATAACATTTTCCCCTTTCATTGTCTTATCCAAGAGAAGGTACATGCAGAAAGATAAATGAGAATATTTGCACAACATGAATAGCTACCAAAGAGAGAACACCTACAACGTTCTCTATTAATGGCAATGGTTAAAACATCACTAACTAAAAATAAAGAGAGTTACCAAAACTGCTGATTAATTGCTCTTTATGAAGATGCCCCCAAAATCTTACAAAAACATTTTTAAAAAAACAGAAAAGACTGCTCAATGGTTTGAATGCACGGCGGTTTGGTTTTGCAGTCAATGTAATAAATATTTTTAGGTGTACTAAATATCTAATTTTTAAGAAATATGATCGTTGTTAATAGATATTAAAAAATTAATTAATTGTATTTTATTGTTTTATTAATAATTTAAAAAAAAATAATTTGTTTTTTATTTTTATAAGATATATATTGTAAAATTAAAAAAAAATAAAAAAAATAATACACATTAATCAGTTAGAAATGATTTTTATAATTACCTACTATGCATAAAGGGTAATTACTTTTTTTTTTTCTTTTTTGAAAATAAATGATGAGTGAGTGAGTGGACGAGATACAATAATTACTAGGTAAAGTAAAAATAAGAGTTTTGCTAGTTTGTGTTACGGTAAAGTCAATAAAATTATTTTTTAATTATTATTATTATTATTATTTTTTTAAGTAAATTAAGTTTTTATTTTTTTAAATGAATTAAAGAATTTTGTGTTATTTAAGTATATTTTTGTTCATTTAATATAGTTTTAAATATTTTTCAATTAATTAATATAAAAATAAGTGTATTTTATTTGTTATAATGATTGTGTTCGGTCTTTAGAAGACAAGTCAATTTTCTAGTAGAAGTTGTCATCATTTATTTCATCTTTACCACTCTACAACGTGTTTTTTCATATTACATAGGGAAACTTCCTCTATATCACAGGGGCGTCCAATACAATTACAACATCCTCACATATTTCATTACATTCTTTGCAACGTGACATAGGTTTGACATGGACAAGCATAAATGGCAGTGCCTCCCTCCCATGAACATGCCACGTATGTCACATTGCTCTTTTGTTCTCAACGACAAACTCTTCGTTATAGGATGAAGCAATGATAAACTGCATTTAACTTTGGCAAATATGACATCCACAGTGGGATGTGGAGGCATCTGAAGGGCATGTGGTTCATGGCGTTACAATCTGCGACACATTGACTAGAGAAGGAGATTAGAGTTGTAGTGGCAAGAAACGAATTTTACTTTGTGGACTACACAACGAAAGAGATTGTAAAAATGATGAGGTGGAAAATATGTAGAAACATATTGGCTTTGTTGGCATATCTTACCATCTATTGTCTGTTAGATATGCAAATGCATTAGTGAAGGACACATAGAGTGGCATTTGGCAGGGTCAGGGGATAAAATTTGGGTTATTAGTCCCTACCAAAAGTTGTAAAATGCAGACCTCTAAATTGGAGTCTTTCTTCGCCTATGCAAACATGCCTAGAGTATTTCTAATTTGATAAGCTTTTAATTTTTTGCACAAGCTAATAACAATATTGTATTATGAACTTATGACCCAAACATTTGGAGCATGTGTGCACATTCACACACACATCGCCCTTAATCATATACAAATATGATTACCTCTTTAATATTCAATATACGTGTGTTCATGCATATATATATGTGTGTGTGGTTACAATATCTTTATGTTATATCTATTAGCTATTACTTCTATGGTATAATTATAGAAATATTATCTCTCTAAATTTTACTATTAATATTAATTTTATGTATTATTTAATATTATATTGAAATTATATTGTAAAGTTTACAATATAAAGATACGAACTAATTACTACACGACTCTTGATATCAAAATCTTCTTGAATGAGAACGCACTTTTAATAGAATTACATTCTTAAATGTGTATATTATTTATGTACCAAAGTCATAATGTGAAAACTTTAAATAATATCCCATGTACTTAAAAATAACATGTGTAATTAAATATATTAAATATAAAAAGGTGAACAAGTCCCCTGTTAATATATTTCTTTGTAATATTTTAATTTTTCTTTAAACATAAAATAAAGCTTAAATTTGTCACGTCTTATACACCAATTAAAGATCAAACAAATAATTCATTTAAAATTTTATTATTTAATAAATATAAAAAATGAAATTAAAACTTTATAATATTATGATAATAAAAAAATATAACATCGTGATTTGATATTTATTCTCCTAATAATTCACAAAAAAATCTTATAAAAACTTTGTAAATCGAACCCTGATCGCATATGGACCAACCAATCTCTCAATTAAATGTATCAAAAAAATAATGACAACCTTATTTATATCGAATTATGATTTTTATTATAATCAATAGAATTTGTACTATTATTTATTTGCTTCCAAGTTTTATAATCTTTAATTTGTACAAAATAATCTCCTATCAAATGACGTTAAATATTCGTAGATGGCGTGAAAATCACACTGTATTAACTGTTAGGACCGCGGCTGTCAAATGACGTTAAATATTCTATCTGGACAATCCTAAACTGCCGTTCATAGAGAAGACTTGACTGTGGAATTTTCTCCGTCAATTACCTAAATAACCAATTCTAAGAGAAAGTCTAGCGAGCGGGCACGTGGGCGCTCTTCATGTGACCGTGCGTCTAGTAACGATAATAAGGACAAGACTATTTCGGTATCATTTTGTGCCCGAGTTTTGATAACATTGTGTCTCTGCCCATATTTGTCTTTTTTAAAAAAAATAATAATTCTGTCACCTTAATGATTGTGCATACTAAAAGTGCCTAAGACTTCTTGTTAAAAATGCAGAAAGTTTTTTGTTTACTTGTTTTGGCCATTACCTTATGAATAATGGCATACAAATTTGTTAGATAAAAAAATGATATAATTTTTTTTTAAAGGTCACTTTTAGTAAGATGCCAATTTGGCATATGAATGTCTTAAAAATGATTTTAGGTATTTATTAAGTTTTTATTTTATATATTTTCAGTGTATTTGTTTATTTGTTTAGTATTGGTCTAAATTAAATGATATTTGTGTGTTTTGGAATTTTGACGGTTCTACTTTTTTTCAACTTTTAAAATATGTTTCTTTTTTCTCGTGTTTTTTGGGTTTGTGTCAAAAGCACTTAGTGCTTCTAGTCCTTTTTATTTGTATTCGATAAATTAGGGTGCATCCATATTCTTCATCTCATATTTCTAATTTTTAGTTTTAAAAGGTCAATTTATGTGCTAATAAAGTCCTAATTTAAATTTAGTTGACTATAAATACACAATCATTATTTCATTTGACACACAATATCTATCTAATATTCAAATAAATCATAAGTAGACATCAGAGTCATCAAACAATCATGGGAGCATTTATCATTGTCTAAGCTAACAATCTATTTTGGGGTACTATCGCAATACTGGATGAAGTCATTTCTATTTATACAATTTGTATTTTAGTAGTTTTAACTTGTGTAATTTTATAGATAGTAAAATATAGTATTAGACACTTGGCAGTGTCAGTTTTTCCCTGCCTTCACATTAATGACACCTGTACAGGGTATGAATACACGTGGCGGTTTGGTTTTGCAATCATTGTTAAAAAATAATCTGCCTAGATGTTTGTACGCTTTTTTTTATAGAGAAAAATAAATATTTTTAAGTGTAATAAATATCTATTTTGTAATGGAATTAGTCATTTGTACTTCAACTAATAGATATAAAAAAATCAATTAGTCATAACATTGAAGTTCAACTTATAAAAAAAAAAAAAATTATATCTTATTCTTATAAGATATATATTGTAAAATTAATGTCAAAAAATAAAAATATAAAAAGACATTGTATACTATAAATTAATCATTCAAACGATTCTTATAATTATCTATTAAGTATAAAGAGTAATTATAATTTTTTTTGGAAACAAAAGATGAATAATGAGGGAGGAGATGCAATAATTACTAGATGAAGTAAAAATAAAGGTCTTGTTAGTCCTTACCAAATCAAAATTAATAGAATCACTTTTCAATTATTTATGTTTTGTTCAATGAATCAAAGAATTTGAAATATATATTATTATAATAATTATAAAGTTTGGCCTAAAATCTGACATACAGATATTGGAATACTCTCTATGTTATTTAAGCATATTTATGTTTATTCAATACAGTTTTAAATTCTTTTTTTTTAATCGATATAAAAGTGGGTTTATCTCATTTGTTATGATTGGGGATTTGATCCATTATTGACCGTGCTCGGTCTCTAGAAGACACATCAACTCTATAATGGAAGTTGTTACCATCCTCTGTATCTTTACCACCATACAACATACTTTCTCATGCTACATAGGGCAACTTCCTCCATATCACAAGGGGCACCCATTACAATTACAGTGTCCCTAGACATATTTATTTATGTCCCTCACAACACCACATAGGTTTGACATGAACAAGCATAGATGGCAATGCCTCCCTCCCATGAACATGCCATGTGTGTCACATTACTCGTTTGTTGTTAATGATAAGCTCTTCGTAATGGGACGAAGCAATGCCTTGGCACATAGCTCTAGAAAATGTTACGACATCAACTGTGGGATATGGATGCTTCTAGAGGGAACGTGGTTTGTGGCATTACAATATGTGGCACATCGATTAAAGAAGGAGATCAGAGTTGTGGTCGCAATTGACAAGTTCTACATTGTGGACTATGTAGTGAAAGAGATTGTGGAATACAATGAGGTGGAAAATTCATGGAAACATATTGGCATTGCTGGCATATCTTACCATCTATCGTATGTTAGATATGCAGAAGCATTAGTGAAAGACACATAGAACAAGCTACTTTTTTTTGTACTTGCTAATTAATTATTCTTTTGATTCCATAGAGTGATATTTGGCAAGTTCAGGGGATAAAGTTTGGGTTATTAGTCCCTACCAAAAGTTTCAAATACAAACCTCTAAATTGGAGTCTTTCTTTGCCTATACAAACATGACTAGAGTATATCTAATTTGACAAGCTTTTAATTTTTTACACACGTTGATAACCATATTGTATTAAAAACTTCTTGTCTAGACATTTTAAGTATGTGAATAAATTCACATACGTGTCACCCTTAATCATATACAAATACAATTACCTCTTTAATATCCAGTATAAATATGTTCAAGCGTATATATATATATATATATATATATATATATATATATATATATATATATATATATATATATATATATATATATATATATATATATATATAAATATATATATATATAAGTCATTACTTTTATGGCATAGACTATATAAATATTATATTTCTAAATTGTATTGTTAATATTTTTTTATGGTTATTGTTACTACTTTTATGTATTATTTAATATTATACTATATTTATATTGTAAAATTTATGATACAAAAGTAAGGACTAAACACCACACGACTCTTGTTATTAAAGTCTTCTTTAATGAAAATGTATTTTTAATAAAATTACATTTTTAAATGAGTATATTATTTATGTATCGAAGTGAAATAAAAAAATATTAAATAATAGCTCACATACACAAGAATAATATCTAAAAAGGTGAACAAGTGGCTCACTAACATATTTATTTGTAATATTTTAATTTTTTTAAATATAAAATAAAGTTTAAATTTATCACGTTTTATACACCAATTAAAAATCAAATTAATAATTCATTTAAAAATTTATTATTCAATAAATATAAAAAATGAGATTAACACTTTATAATGTTATGATAAGGAAAAAATATAACTTTCTCATGGGATATTTATTCTCCTAATAATAAAAATAATAGTAAAAGTGAATCTTATAGGAACTTAGAAGTATTTATTAATAAAAATATAACTTTGTGATTGGATATTTATTTTCATGTAAGGAATATTTTTGTTGTATAGTGGTAATTATTTATTTCATTAAAAAATGTTAGTTGATGAAATTAAATTAAATGAGAAATTTTGTATTTTTCTACTAAAAAATATTTGTAGTAATAATAATGGCAATTTTGTTCTTATGAGTTGTAGAGTAATAGTTAAAGAAGATGTATTTGTAAATTGGTAAGTTAGAGTTAAATTTTCCTAGTGTTTAATGTGTGGAAATGTAAAATTTGTTGATTGGTAAAGTGGAGGTATGGGAACTTTGTTTGTGTTACAAATTAGGTATTGACCAGCGAATCCCACAATTAAATATATCAAAAAGAATGGCAACCTTATTTGTATCAAGTTATGATTTTCATTATTAATAGAATTTTTATTATTATTAGTAAAATAGTTTTGAGTTATTGGCTTAAAATTTTATAATTTTTGATGAGGGATTTAAAAGAGAAACTCATACCCACAAAACTTTAAAAAATTGGTAATTATTATTTTAGACATCGAATTACCCTTCAATTCTTTTTGAATAATAGTGATTTAGATGAAAGGAACTCCTTCTAACACTCTTAAGATGGTTTATCCCTTAAATGCTTTATGTTGAAGACATAAATTCCAATCTAAAAATGAATAAGATATGTATATTCTCGAAATTTAAAATTTTTTAATTTTAAATGTGTAATATTCAGATCTCAATGTATATGTTGGCTTCTTAACATTTTATAAATTCAAATCTTAATCATTAACAAGTTCTTTATATACACATTATAATTCACCTCTTCTAATGTATAATACCATCCCTATAAATTGTGAAGAATACTCCCCTCTATATTCAATAAGACTTAAATTTTGTCACCTCTATATACCAACAAAAAGAATTACGTGAAAATATATACACATATATACGCCTAGGCTAGCTAAAACATATATACCCCTAGGTTAGGACCGAGGCTGTACACTAAATATTCTATCAGATCAATTCCAAACTGCCGTTAGTAGAAAAGACATGACTCTGGAATTTTCTCCCTCAATTACCTAAATAATCGATAATAGAGAGAAAGCCTAGTGAGCAGGCACGTGAACGCTCTTCATGTGACCGTGCGTTTAGTGACGATAATAAGGACAAGACTATTTTTGTATCATTTTGTGCTCGAGTTTTGAGAACAATTTTGTCACCCATGATTGTGCATATGAAAAGTGCCTAAGACTTCTTGTTAAAAACGCAATTTTTGTTTTGATTACTTGTTTTGGCCCATACCTTATGAATAATGGCATACAAATTTGTTAAATAAAAAATGATATTTTTTTAAAAAAAAGGTCACCTTAGGTAAGATGCCAATTTAGAATATGATTGTCAACAATTAAAAATGATCTCAAAGTATTTATTAAGTATTATTTTATATATTTGTGTTTGTCTATTGGTTGAATATTGATTTAAATTAAATGTTATTTGTATGTTTCTCGATTTTCATTGGTTCTACTCTTCCTCCTTAACTCTTTAAATGTCTCTTCTCTCTTGTGTTTTTGGCTTTGTGCCAAAAGCACCTAGTGTTTCTAGTCCCTTTTGTTCGTATTTGATAAGTTAGGGTGTACCCATCTTCTTCATCTCATATTTTTAATTTTTAGTTTTTAAAGATCAGTTTGCATACCAAAAGGCCTTGATTTGAATTCAATTATTTATAAATACACAATCATTGTAGTTCATTTGACGAAAAATATATATCTAACATTCAGAGAAATCATAAGTAGACATAACAGTGGTCAAGCAATCATTAAAGCATTTATCATTGTCTAAGCTAACATTATATTTTGGAGAATTATCACAATCCTGGATGAATTCATTTCTATTTATACAATTAATATTTTAGTAATTTTCTAGATAGTAAAATATAGTATTAGCCACTTGTCAATATCACTTTTGACCTAACTTCACCTTACATGACTTGTGCATACATATACGACTCATCATTGTCTCACATCCCATGCTATATATGGGTCTTATCTTTCTAATTTATTGCTAGTCACCAAAATAAATTCCCCTAGTTGGTGCCAAAATAGTAAAATATCATACTCAAACATCTTTTAATCATTAGATCAATATTCTTGTCCTCCAAATAGATTCATTAGACTTAACAGTACCATCAAGATCTTACGGATCTGTCCTTCCCCAACAATAATCATATTTCAAAGTTAAATCATTCATATGGGTCAACTCGTCCACGTAATAGGTTGATGGCATGAAAAATTACCTAAAGAGTTATATATGAATTCAAATTAAGTCTAAGCTTATTATCCATTAGACACATGTCTAACACTTACCAAAATTCATCCATATGGTAAAACCCATGACCCTTGTTAATGCCAATGGTGTCACTAAATCAAAATCCATTATCAATCAAATCATATGTCTCTTTGGGATTCCTCATACCATCATATACATTGACAATGGTGAGAATTTCAAAAAATAAAGACAAAAACTAATTATGTACAAAATTCAAAATTACATAAATTTTTGACACCTGATGCTTAGTGCAATGGCCAAGCAAAAGCTACTAATAAAATCCTTAATAAAATCTTGAAAAAAATTGTTAGGGATTCTCATTTGGATTGACATCTCAAGCTATACCCTGCATTCTAGGCTTATCATACTAGTATTCGTACTTCCACTAGGGCAATTACCTTTTCTTTAGTTTACAGCTTATAAGTTATCTTGCCACTAGAAGTATAGTTACGTTCCTTGGGCATCTCTTCTCATGGCATCATCTTGATGAAGACCTTCATGAATCCTGCCTTTACACATTAGACCTACTTGATGAATGATGCATAAGTGCTTTACAACATAATTGCTAATACAAACACCGTATAGATAAACAACATAACGAGAAAGTCAAAGTTTTTACTTTTGATGTTGGAGACTTAGTATTGAAGTTGGATTATGCCCATGACAAAGAAGGCAAGTACGTCCAAAATTGGTGGGGTCTCTACTTAGTTAAAGACATCCTTAGACCTAGTACATATAGATTGCAAATAAATGAAGGACATATTTGCAAAGAACCAATTAATGTTCAGTTTTTGAAGAAGTATTTTTCTTAATTTATGTTCTTCCTAGTTTCATTTTATGTATGCTTTTCCATTTCTGTACATATTTGTATTAATTGATATTTGCTTTTGACGTGAGCTACAAATTAGTTTTAGGGCACAATCAGGGGGGCCATCCTCTAGAACTATTAAACCAATATAAACAGTTACCACTGACAACTATAATCACTAAGTTAACTTAAACAACCACCTCTGACCTATAACGCCCTATGAGATTCAAAATTAGGTGGGGTTGGGCACAACCGACCCACTTTACCAACCCTTCTACATCTCATTGACCATTTCTATACATCTTACTTGCATGATTAATGTTAGTTTTATATATTCTATCAATCTAAAAATTTCTTGTAGGTCTTACTTTGACTCTCTTCTTGTAGTTTACCATTCCTCTATTTACACACCTTTGGGTCTTCTTATACATTAGCCCTAATACCTATTTTTGGTCCTTTATATCTCTTGGTTCTTCAATTTAAGGGTTACATTGTAACACCTAGGGAATATAGTCAGGTTTTCCTTACAAAATCCCATATTTTCAGTCAACCATTACTACCTTTGAAATTTTTTGGTCATTACATACACCCTTTTGGATCTTTATTATCATTTTAATACCCCGATTATGCCTTTTGGTTTCTCAATTTGTGATTTGCATGGTAAGACATGGGGGATCAACCAAGCCCTCCTCATAAATGCCCATCATTTTATTACATAAATTTCTTTTGCTCCCAATCTTAGTTAGGTGTCCTTTTATAAATATAAGGCAATGGTCGAGAGTAGTGTTTTTCCTCACTTAAAATCAATCATATTCTCTTGTGGTAAACTTATACTAGTCTATCTTCATGTTCTCATCCACATTTTACCATACTTTTATGATTGTGTTTCATACATACTTGTCATTGTATCATTTTCATTTACATATTTTTTTGGCAATTGGTACAACCCAATCACTCTATGATCATTTCCATGATTCATTATTTTGCATTCTCCTTTTGGGCTCACTAAGATCGATTTTGAGATTGTACTCTTTTCTAAGGTGTAAGTCTAAGAGTCATTAGACACCATGGTGTTTAGGTTATCCTCTCTAATGATTAAGTGTAAGTTCTCTTATGATAGTCATTTTTAGCACCCATGTCTAGTTTTTCTAAATATGTGTGGATGAGGAATCTAGGAAAATCCAAAATAGTTAAAAGACATATCATAAGAAAAAATAATGTTAAAAGGCAAATTCCAACTTAAAATATAGATCAAACCAAAAGACATGATATTTGTTCGGTGAATCTCTTATTCTAGTCAAAACTCAAACTCTACAGTTGGCTTTCTAGTTGAGGTATATTGGGGTGTGACAGGCTAGTAGACTGGAGTAGGATGTCTCATTTTATCATTATATATACTTACATTATATTATCCCCTACTTTCTCACTCAAGCACCCAATATTTATAGTAGATTGATTGGCTCTATAAGGGGTCTTGAGGAGTGGGGAACATGTTGTGGGAAGGTAGGATTCTTTTAGTTTTCATGTATGCTAGCCTTCATGGGATGATTTTTATACTTCACTAATTATCCCAAGCATACGTTGCTAGGTAGGGTTCTCTAAGGCCATTGATGTTGAAAACTCTTAGTCTTGCCAAGATTTAAGTGTCTCATTTCTAGGAAAGATCATGCTTTTGACTTGGTTATGTCTTCCTTTCCTTCCTTCTATTTTCCAACCTTCATAGGTAGTTGTAGATGATATTTATGGATTATATATCACCTCATTCTTGTATACTTTACAAACTCAAATCTTGGTTATTCCTCTCAGTTTTGAACCTTTCTCACTTCTGCAAGTCTCACATCTGCTCTATCTTATTGTTATCACCAATAGTTTCACCTCTGAGGAGGGTGTTTCAAGCCTCCTCACTTAAGTGATAACATGAAAACACCTCTAGGCTATGGGTGGCCTAATTAGTGAGGTGAATCTCTAGATAGGGCTAGTTCCCTTGATGCTATCACCCGAAAAAAATTTTAAATCTATTGCTTACAAGGGAAAAGGGTAAGGGAAACTAAAAGTAAACTAATTTAGGGAGGTGATGTACTAAATTTAACACCTTACACTTTACCATAATTCACTAATAACATGAATTAAAACTGAAACTGATCACACTACTCAACAAGCACTTTCAAGCATGAGTGTTTCAACATGAAGGTCATAGACAATGTATTGAATGAGAGGGTTTGTCAAGAGGTTTAAGTAAGACACTAATGACTGAAATACACTTTCAAACCATGAAAATCTACATACAACTCACCATGTGACCTACAAAAAGATAATACATTTACAAAAAGGTAGGAGAGGATAAATGAGAGAGAGTGAAAACACTACTAGCACTCATAAACAATCACACAAGTACATTAGTTGTAAACATGTGAGAAGGTAAGAATCAAATTTATTCAAAATTTAAAGGCATAGTACAAGTGTTTAGTTGAGCAGGGCTTCACCATACCTAGCCAAAGGATCAATTACAAGCCATTCAAGGTTGTATGTATAGGAGAATTGAGAAGGAGAGATAAATAAAGGCATATGGGATGCATAGACAAGTGTTATCCACCTCAAGTATATTACAAGACAAATGTAAGAGAATATAAGAGTAGTTTAATCCATCTTTTTGGCATGTATTGGCTCAACTTGATGAGGAACTTCACCAAGTGGTGTAGGAGCTCTTGTTTGGAGAGTTACAAGCACTTCTTGAAGGGGAAGTTATAATTGGAAACTTAACACATGGCATATTGGATTCATGAAGTAACATTCATGTCATCCTAGGATTCTACAAGCTTACTCTATCTTCCAGTGACACCTTTTCTTCACTCTTTTCAATGGTAGAGATTGTCCTTCATCAGCCCTATAGGCTTATTAGTCATTAGTTCTAACTTGATAAGTTTTATCCATTAGAATGCCAGTAAGACCTCCATGATAACATGTAGCATGGTTGATAGACATATCTTAGAGCATAAGAACCTTGTTGTGATATGAATCATGGCCTTCAAGTGATCTAACCTTGTTGCTCTATCTCTCCTAGGTGACCATATCACCCTTCCATAAGCCTTTTTGCTATGTCCTTGGAAATTGGACCTATATGAGTACTTCCATAATAAAAAGAGTGGGTTTTAGGATTTATGTGGGTATAAGACTCTCAAAACCAACCTCACCAAAGGTTTCCATCAATTCATTTGTCCAAAAACCCTATTTTGAGCCTAAAACCTTACAAAAACACTACATTAAATATATTTGTACAAGTGCAAGTACATGAAAATTTCACAGTGAGGATCCTCTTGGAGTGAGGAATGATTCTCAAGTGTTTTTAAGTTCAAATTAATGCATCTAGAGTCATAATTTTCATCTTTTCTCCCATCGAGTCTTTTGAAGGGTTTAAGAAGGGTTTTAGAGTCTATAGCTTTATTAATGATTGTCCATAGCTTATAAGGCCTCTATGCCCAAAATAATGCCAATAAACTTGAATTAATAACCCCCTCCACCTTTATCAAAGATATAGGGATTCCATGCAGCTACTCATGGATGTTCACATGTGATGAACATACCTCTTGGATGACTACGTCTGCAACTATGAACTTGAGTAAGGTGGTTTGGCCCAAAAAGACATGAAATTGTTTGGCTTTGGCTTCAGACACCTGTTTGAGGTCTATATAACTTTCATGAGGCATCCATGTGATTCTCTACACTACTTCACTCTTCAAAATCATTGTAACTTCCGTTAACCTATGATAAAGCTTTGAGAGTAATACTGTGTTATTGACCCTAACTATGTTGTTTAGTCATTCCTTCTTCTTTTAAGGACTTCATCTTTTGTGAAAGGTTATACAATGACCTTCCTTATATTCAATGATCATCAAAACCCTAAAACCAATACAAATATGGCATGTTCCCTTCATGACTTGAAAATAAACTTGTAGGTCTCACTTAAGTTTAAGATACTTCTTTCAATGGATTTTGATCTCCTGAGTTGGTTTCTCATCAAAATAGGGGATCTGATCAATGTGAAGACTTTATTTTTAGTTTTTTCGACCCTGTTAGATCTTCAAATTTCCATTCCAATAAAGTTTTAACTTCTCACCTCACATTCTTACACACAGTCTTATAATTGTCTATCTCAAACTTGGAACCATCACATTCCTAAGGTTTAAGTTTACTCATTTTGCCTAAGGATTATCATATCACTTTGATGTTACTTGTAGGTTGATGAGAAACTTTTATGGTTTTGCTTAGGTATAAAATGGCCTCAAGTGGTCTTCAGGTTTCCAAACATCTCGAAATACATAAATAAACTTGTATGTCATCATTTTAACTTGTGAAGGTCTTCATGAACCTCAAAACTTTGTATACCTATTTCTTGACTTCTCAACATTCCTCATAAGACTCCTTACTTCTCACTCAAGGGAAGGAACTGCTTTCCTTTGCTCATTTTATGTGTACCATCTTGTAGATGCATGTTCCTAGCTGTGTATTACTGTGTATCTACTTGGATGAGGTTAGTGGAGGCCCATAAATATGTCAAGGGTTTTTTAGGGTATGATAGATCCTTTACAACTAATAGGAAGCCAATTTCATAGTGGTCTCTCATCTTAAACTTCCTTCCTAATACTTACCCTTCAAATATATACTCAGGTTTGTAGGTGCATAACCTACCTTATTATACATTTTTAGTTATGGATGTCCTTGTAAAGCTTTGGGAGGTCTGATTCAATATGATTAATCATACTGTCTTCTAAAGAAAGTATCAAAACCTTTCCTCTTGTTATGAATCTACATTTTCTCCTCATGATTGGCAACTTATTTAAGAACTTTCCTTCTAAAGCTTAAATGAATGCTGTCAATAATCCCCTAATAAGAATATTTAAATAATATCTACCCATTCAAGGTTGCTTCTTAATTTAGGAATTATACACCCTCTATACCAGTAGGAAACCAATCTTCCATTGGTTTCTCCTATATAGGATATCAACATACTATTATCTTGGAGAGTTTTCAATAGACCTAAAGCTCTTCAACACTTCACATTACTTAAATCATGTAATTTCACCTCAATAGAAGGCTTAGATGGCACTAACATCTCTCCAAACATGTAGTAACTTCTTAACCCATCACCTCGCACATTTGGCATAAAATTTTCATCTTTTCCCAATCATACCATACAAGTTTTTTGAAGACTATACTTTTGATTTGGTGTAAGAAAGGCATATTGGGGAGAGAAAACAAGCTTGTATGAGCATGGAAGAGGTATGAGAGGTTATTACACACTTGCATCTCATCTTTGGCTTTATTTCAAGTCCATAACCAATCATCCATATCATTTGACAGAAACCTTCACTTTCTTCACTCTTACCTACCTATCACTTCTCTTTGAGAGTGACAATAGACTTTGAACCACTCCTTATAAATTACATCAACTTGATAACATATGTACATGACTGATCTAATCCCTACTTGATGTTCATTACCTCCTAAACCTAAGTTGTGTATGTTTCATGGTTGAATTTGCCCTTTTTTAGACTTGTATATTAAACTCTTATATAAGATGGATCCCCTAAAAATGGGAAAAATATTGAGTAGGTTGATTTAGATTTTTACAAAACCCTTCGAGGTGAACACATCTAAAACTCATAACAGACCTACCTGTAGCTCATTGAAACATGTCTGTCACCCACTCAAGTTAAAGGTTCTGCTTCATTCAGACCTGCAAGTGCCAAGAAGATATTGGATGATGATGGTAGAGGGTAAATGATAACTTGAATGACCCTATACAATCATTTACATGCATTAATTTAGATTCAAAACTTTGAAATTGAAGAAAACTAACCTTGGTGAGGTTTTGTGTCTTTCTCCTATAGCCTTAACATATTAACAATTGTTCATAAAGTTAATAAGCTCAACCAGGCAAATAATGCCACAAAGTGGAAAGGAATTAGGGTCCCCTCCTATAACTAAGATCTTGGGATCTAAATTTCTATATCCTCAGAGTACCAAGTGAAACCTTGACTGGTTATCTTGAGCTACCAAAAATGTTGATGGAGAAATGAAGTGTGTTTTTGCACTAGTTGGCTCTACAAATCCATTTCTTACATAGATTTAGGTATGAAAATACCATGGGTACCTCTAGCGGAGTTTGTAATTTTCTAACCATCAAAAACCCTCTGCACAAAACCACCAAAAGCATACTTTTTTCAAGATTCTGACTGTTCTCCCTCTTTTTACTATTGGAGATGTTAAACCCAGTGACTCTACACATTCCTATGACGTGTACGGACTTAGAAGATGTTGAAAAAATATTTCATGTCCTTCTTACCTGCATTTCTCTTGAAAACTCTTCCTTTATGCATTGGATAATGATAAATGGTTGTTACACATAAACTCCAACATTGAAAGTCAATTATAAAGGACATTAGAAGGAGGTGTACGGTTATGCATAAGCATGATGTCATCACCAAGTTCTTAAATGACTAGAAACATCCAATTTTCTAAAGATAAAACCTTATATTTTCTTTTTGTAGTAAGTGTCCTCTTTATCATTGAAAAGCATAATAAGACTAAAGTAACAAGATACCTTAATCTTATCAAAATTACCTTAAACTTTCCAAATAGATTTAGAAATAATGTGATCCACTTACTAGTTCAGATCTTACTAATTCTCATCAGTATGTTCCTCTTATTTTTCTTCTTCATCACCTGCATTCTCTTCCTTATGACCATCATCATCATTATTTTCTTCCTCTTCTTTTTCTTCTGCATCCCGTCAATCACAAAACACCTGTTCCATTTCTTCCAACAAAACATTCAATCATTCTTCGCCTTGATGAACAAATCAATACATCATAAGACCCATGAAAAATAGTGACAATCTTACTTGCCATAAACTTATATGAAAATAAATATCCTTAAAAAAGAGAAAACATTCTCTAACATCAATATCATCCTCTCTAGAGATTTTTTTTAACTCCACAATCCAAAAAAAATAGGGTTTAATATAATAGTATTCAATAGATCTCACTTTACCCCATATCTTAGAATTAAAACATTTAGACAAGTAGATTTGAATATCTCCTTTGACTAAACTTTGACAAAATGGATTTAGACTGAATTCAACCTCAAGAGTAAAATTTCAAATAACAAAACCCCATTAGATTCTGCAAGCTTTCTAAAAATGTAAAAAAAAGCTAAAAAATCCTAAAATTGCAGTCTCTAAGGTGAATTTATGAAAAACCATAAAATCAAAATAATGTGCTCCAATTTGATGGCATAATACCAATTTTTTTTAATGTTTTTGTTAATAATGGGACATTAAAATTTCAAGAAAATTATTTTTTTTGCTCATTCCTTGATCTAGTCTGGTTGGATTATTTATTAAGGAAGGCTCAACCCCTCTTCAAGAATACATTCTTGAACACCAGACATATGCTTGCCTTGACTTACGTAAGAAAACTTCCAAATCTACTCTAAAGTGGGACATTAAAACTTCATTTAATAGTGCCCAACCCATGCTATGCATACACCTAGTTCAAGGTGACCATGCATTAACACCACACCACCGTACATTGAATAACCCATAGATGCATTCAAGGAGCCTATCCCCAAACTAAATCATACCTACCTAATTTCATCTTGGTACAAGTCACTTTTCATGTGATTTTTTTCAAAGGGAAGAACATATGTAATGCATTTGCAATGCTAGGAAGCCTATAAGCTAACTCCTTGCCTATTATGGAAGACACCAGATAATGTACGGAGCTGGGTAAGGAATAAAGTTTCCATTCCATGTTATTTTTTTTCTTGATATATATTTTTCTTGTGTATAAAATTAATCTATCGAATGATGACACTAGCATTTCACCTCAAGCAGGTCTTTAAATTTGCACACATAGATATTTCATAGTTTAGAGGCGAGGTTTTTTAAAGCCATGAGATAAATGGTTAAAAAAATGTGAATATCACTTCGAAAGTTTGTTATATGAATTATTATGTGGATTCTTTGGATCTACTCCTCAAGGACTGAAAGGGATGGGTTTTTTTAAAATATTCTATGTTTATTCTTTTGACTTCTCTAGAAATGGCAAACTGGGTGCATCTCTAGGTTCACAAATATATGTGTTTGTGAATCTGGAGATGCACCCAATTTGCTAATTTTGGAGAATTCAAAAGAAATAAACTCAAAATATTAAAAAAACCCATTCCTTTCAATCCGTGAGGACATTCGAAGCCATATTCACATTTTTTTAACCATTTGGCTCATGGATTTAAGAAACCTCACCTCTAAGCTATGAAATATCTATGTGCAAATCTCAAGACCTGCTAGAGAGAAATCCCAGCTCTATCACCCAACAGATTAATTTTATACACAATAAAAAAAATACCAAGAAATAAAATAACATAGAATGGTGGATTTATTCTTTGCCTAGCTCTGTGAGTTGTCTAGTGTGTTGCTTAGCAGGAAAAGAGCTAGTTTCTAGTCTTCTTAGCATTGCAAATGCATTACATATGCTCTTCCCTTTAAAAAATGCACATGAAAAAGTGACTGGTACAAGATGAAATCAGGTAGATGTGATTTAGCATAGGTATGGGATCCTTGAATGCAACTGTAGATTATTCAATGTAGAGTGGTGAGGTGTTAATCATTGTTCACCTCGAACCACATGCATGCATAGTATGGTTTGGGCACTATTAACTGAAGTTTTAATTTCCAAATATAGAATAGATTTGACAGTTTCTTGCATATCTCAAGGAAATCATATGTTTGACAATCAAGAACATGTTCTTGGTGAGGGGTTGAGGCTTCCTTCGTAAATAAGCTAATCATACTAAATCAAGTAATGGGAAACAAAACTAAGTATAAACTTGGAATTTTCCAATGCAGATGTGGGCCTTTTGATGCCACCCCCTCATGAAGTTATACCTGATGTAGATTTGGTCCAATACTATGCTATTATAAGGGATTTTAATGATTGTAATGATGTAATTAATCTTATAAAAATAGAATGTATGGTAGAAAATAGCAATGAAGAACCTAAATGTAGTCAAATTAAATAAAATCCAACAAGATCAAGTTTATGTAGTTTCCTTAATCTGCTAATAAATAGGGTTGTGTAGAATTCCCATCGATTATCAAATAGTCAGTGAGATCAAACATGCAATCTCAAATTTTAATTATAGATGACTTCTTAGAAATGCTTCGTGGCCAGAAAAACATGAAATAAAGAAATTAAGGCCAGGAGGAAACAACAAATTGAAGACAAAAAAACATGAAGATAAATTCAAAGGGATTTGGAGTATAAAAATTTGAGAATGAGTTAAAAATGAAAGAAAATGAAGAACAAAGGCAAGGGAAAAGAACATGATAAGGAGTACAAAAAAATATGAGGGGGTATGACAAAGCAATGAAAGATATGGAGAGACATAGAAGGTTAAAAAACATGACAAATCCTTTTCCAGAAAAAAATCCAATTATGATGGAAATGATGAACATTTATGTTCCTTCCTTTGCAAGCATGTGGAATTATTAGCTAGGGAATCTAATTATTCTAACTAATCAATTGAAGATGGCAGGTTGTTTTCAACAAGGGTGAGCACTAAATTTACAAGTAATGATAGGTGGTATGATAAACACTCCAATGACATCAATTCTAGTGAAAAACATCCTAGTAAAATATTTTAAGGAACATGCTCTTTAAAAACTATAAGTATGCAACTTTTTGTATTAATTTTTAAGAGTGGACAAATTATTTTGTTATACATAATGAGCAAGTATGAGAGAGTAGTCTTGTTTTGCACCTTAGTTTGTCTAGTCATGTCTAATGTTATGCTATGTAAATTGTATGTTATATAAATGATATTATCCCATGATTTTTCTAATTAAATTACTGATTATTGTTATACAATTAGAATAAATATTTTTGTATGATTCACATCAACATAACCTTGCTTATAGTGAATTGAAACAAGGATTTATTACCCTCATTAAAGTGTAAGGTAATGGAGTGCAAGTATGGGCTCATTCATACCCAAAATGTTATCCTCAATGATAAATGTAAGTCATAAATATAAATCAAATTCTTATGTGTATGAGTTGTATTCATACAAATGATTGTTATTAAAATATTCTTCATGTCATTCAGTATACAAGTTAATCCTAAATAGTCACTAATTTTTATCAACTACACTAAATTAAACTACAGTACTACAGTCTAAGAATTCATAAAATAATTCATATATAGACATAATTATTATTTTTAACAAACATTAAAAGCATGAGACTTGCTCCAAGTTTTCCATTTTTGTAAAATTCAAAAGAAATAAACCTAGAATACTAAAAAAACCATTCCTTTCAGTCTATGAGGGGTAGATTTAATCCCAAGAATCAACAAAATAATTCACAGATCAAAAAAACTAATTATTTTTTTAATAATAATTCACAATTTTGAAACCAATTATTTATTTTTATTAAACATTCAAAGCTCAAAACCTAAACCCAATTCACCAATTTTGTAGAAGTCAAAAAAAAAAAAAAATTGTTGTCACTTGGATTTGCACCCTTTGAGAAGATTCAGAGCTCTCCTCATCCATGTGGCATAATGGAAACATCTCTGTTGCTATGGGTGAAAATTTTATTGAGATGAGTCTCTAGAAGGGCTAGTTCCCTTGATGAAATATTTGAAGCATTTTCTTTCTCATCAACCTTAGATGAAAAGAGTTAAGAAAAAAAACTAAGAAAGTTTTAAAAAAGTGATGCAAAAATACACATTCAAGTTTCTTCTCTTAACCATTGTTCATAAAGAATACACGTTCAAGTTTTAAACCAATGCCAAAAATTGGATTCTATGGACCTTATATAACTCCCCATAACTCCTTTTTCTCCCATCCAAATCCTCCAAGAAGATGTGAGCTTCAAAATTTGCCTCATCGAGCTTGTTTCTCCATTTCGCATAAGTGTGAGTGGTTTTGAGCTCAAATATGGCTCTCCTAATGTTTTTATGCATTAAAAAAATTCTCACACCTATATAATTACTTAAAAAACATTCCCCAATCATCCTTACAATTCATCAAGGTCTAGAAATGAAGATAGACCCCCAATTGGCTCTAAGTCTCCTTTACGCCTAATGGGCTTAGCATACACCCTGCTAGTTTGGACCACTTGGGCTCATCCTTCATGCTTGGAATGATTTATTATATATGGTCACACCTCATTAAAACTCACAATGCCATCACATAACCTGTCAACCACTCTTTTTCTTCCTTTCCTCTCATTTGCCAATTAGGCCTAGTGAAAACTTGCATAGTTGGACTGTGTGCATGAACAATTAGGTCACCCTGAGGGGTTAGAGCTTGTGTGAGTGTTTATCAACATCCACACATCTTACATACACATGAATTAATTCCTACTGAATACCCTAAGGTCTTGTCTTAGGTCTTTTACTCATTTTGGCATCTTTTACTTGCCTTTCCAAAGTTTTGATTTCATGACTGGCTGACCTTTGAGACAAAATAGTGAGGTATATCGCTTATCTATTGAGAAAATTGAGTGTTTTAAGAGTTTTTAAAATCAATAATGATGATTTTTACTAGATTTTTTTTCTTGGTTCCATGTTTAGGGTGCCCAACCATCTCAAAATGCCTAAAAAAAGGCCTCAAAAACATTGTTTTCCTACATTTTTTGTAAAACCTCCCATGGGTGGCTTCACCAAGCTAGCACCATGCTTTTAGGATATTTCAACATGCTTATTACCTTCATTTAATTCTCATGGACATTTTAAAGCTATTCAAAACACTTCTCCTTAGTGTATTTCCCATATTCACCCATTGGACAAAGAGCTTTCCTAGTCACTAACATGGATTATTGCTCATTTGTTAGGTAGGGAAGGCATATAAGCATTTGATGAGGTGTGTGGGTTTATAATACACCTAATAGACCACCATATATCATGTTATATTCATTTTTAACCCTATTCTCCTCCTTAGATAGGTTAATTTCCATCTTAGCCCTACTATCCTGAACCCTGTTGTAGATGAAAATAGGGGTCTGAGACCCTATGTAAGCTTTGTTTCCCACTTTAGAACACTTCATGACAACACTAAAATGATAATTTAGGTGGTCATCCACTATTTTTACCAATATTGAGCTCTATTAACCATACTAGTGCACCTTTTATCACTAAGACTGAGCCCCTACCTGTTTGACTGAGACACTTTTTCTTCTAAGACCTTGCTATTGGTGTCATCCCATGCCTGAGGGTACTTGTAGATGGTATAGGAGGTGAATAAGATTCTATCTCAACTCTCTCTTGATGACTTTAACTTCATTCTACCTCATTATACTAACTAAGACCATTGACCACATCCATTGTTTGATGTTGTTTCTTAGAGGTGACTAAGAGGTCATTTACATCTTTAGGACTGTAGATGTCATTGAAGTTTTTAGTGTGTTCTGAGGCACTTTTGAAGCTTTGCAAAACCACCTTCCCCTTATATTTTCCTTCTCAAAATTGGTAGGGTCCTTGTCTTATGATAGGGTTATAAGTTTCACCCCTCTAGATGTCTCAAAACACCTTGAAAACATGTTTTAAAAGGTCCACCAAAACCTCCTGGAGCTTTGTTTTGCTCTTTTAGGGAGTCTAACCCTACACTCATTCTTTTATCCTCAAACTGGTTTCATGCTTCCATTTTTATTTCTAGGATGTTTTTATGGGCCTTTTAAGGCTTTTTTTTTATGGAAATGAAAAGGGACTGTGACATTATTTTACTCTTTCATAGAACACCCCAACCCATGCTCAACCCCTTGTAGAAGGTTTTTTTGAGAAGCAAAACAATCAATTGGGTGTGGACAACTATAAACCATGAGTGTAAAAAAAACTCATATGCCTTGGACAAACCTCCAAATGTATTTCAAGAAAAAACAAGAAGTTTTGACACACATCCATCTCCCCTTACACTAGCATGACATCATCAAGGGCCTATAAATGAATGTTTTGGGCATAATATGCAAGTAGAGCAATGGAGTGTGGCAAAACATGATACACTAACTCTAGACTATCCAAATTCCATTATCAATCCTCAAGCATATGATCTCCATCCTTTAAAACTTGAAACCAGCTTCAAAACACATGTTACAACATGAAGATTATTTACCAACATGTTAAAAAGGATAGACAGATGCATCAAGTGGCTATTTGGCATGACATATGAGCATGTGGTCAAAACTACACCTCCTTTAGCATACAAAAGGAACTTCATTCAACTTCTAAAGTCTTGGATAAGCCATTACACCTCCATTATCACTTCATAGTCAGGATGGGAAAGCTTATACATGAGGTTTTAGCTGAAATTATGCAAGGAACTAACCATGAAGGGAAATAAGCTAGTGAGAAATCTAGGAGGTGACATGGTGAATTACAAACATGAAAGGATATGGTCACATGAACTAGTTAAAAGAGACACCTATAGGAGAGAGACACTCAACAAACCAAAACACTTCAATGAAAATTACACATGGTGGCATCTCCTTGCATGATAGACCAATTTTGCTTATCCAAACATCATGAATCATACAACCAAGAATGGATACCATCTAAGAAGGAAGAAAACATCCTCTCGAGCCGACACTAATAACTGGCTCGTATGAATTTGGTAGAAATAGAGTAAAATCTATAAGGTGCACCAAATAACTAGTAAAAAGACACAATCAACTTGTTAGCAATGGTTCATAAAGCATTGTTTACTAATATTCAAACTCCATATATTAGAATGAAGGTATAATAGTGTACTATCATCTTTTTAAAGCATTTGTCTTAAAATTATTTGTGCTTCTCGTATCGATCAAAATCCTGAGGGTCACTTCAGTCTATCCAGAAAAACCAAAAATGTGCAGAACGGTTTTGCATTTCAAATGACACTTCTAGATCAGAAAAAGCATGGATATTAGTGCCATTTTTCATATTTTTAAACTAATTTCTAAATTTTTAGTTATATAACCTGTAACCTTCTAATGTGACTAACATCTATGAAACTCCTACTAACCTATTAGTTGTTTTTCATGAATTTAAGACACCTATTCACCTTGGTAAATGTGCCATTTGCATTAATGACTCTTAAAGGCACATAAGATGACCCCTAATGGACAAATTGACTAATGTAACTAAGACCAAAGCTAATATGACCTAAAATGACATAAGATGATAAGTAATACTTCTTATGATAATATATTAGGACCCCTTAAAACATTTTAAATCAACCATTTTGCCTAGGGGTGCCCCAATTTGACCAAAAAGTAAAATTTGGTCATCATAAACCTAGAATGCTAAAAATAATACATTAATTTCAATTTGTGTGGGGTATATTTAATCCCAAGAATTGACATAATAATTCACAGATTGACTAAATTATTTATTTTTTAACAAACATTTAAGGCCTTATTTATAATTTTTAAACCATTTGTCTCATAGCCTTCATGTGGTATAAACAACCTCACTTGTAAGCACTGATGGCTAAGTAAAATATAGGGATTAATCATGTTGAAAAACACTAATGTAGATCTAGATGGCTCTCTTCAAAACTCTACTTGATTTGGGCTACAAAATCTCTGTGTTAGTAAATCTTAAAACTTGTACTCGGTTTGCCATTTCTATAGTAGTTAAAAGAAATAAACTTAGAATACTAATAAAAACTCATTCTTTTTACTATGTGAGGGGTAAATTTAATATAAATAAGTAACCAAATAATTCAGGTATCGACAAAATTACTTATTTTTTAACAAACATTCCAACCCATACTCATATTTTTTAAACCATTTCATTCATAGGCTTAGTGAGCTATTAAAAACCTCAATCGTAAGTAGTGATGGCTAAATAAAATCTAATGCTTAATCATGTTGAAAAACACCAGTGTATATAGATATGTCTCCCTTGAAATACCTACTTGGTTTGGGCTATGAAATATCTATGTTTGTGAATTTGGAGATGCACTTAGTTTGCCATTTATGTAGAAGTCAAAAGAAATAAAATCATAATATTGAAAAAACAAACCCATTCCTTTTAGTCCATGAGGGGTAGATCCCAAGAACCAAACCATTAAAAAAATTGGGAATTGATCTTGGTACTTTTCTAGTGCACACTTCCCAAAATATAAAACCATTAGATGTGAGCATCTTCTCACCATTCAATAATTATTTCAAATCTGAAAGGTCATAGTGGATGGCTTGAAATAAAAAACTTGAGATCAATAGGTCTAACTTGGCTAAGTTGGGTAGCATAGCTTTTTAAAGTGTTATTTTTGTAGAAAATATAAAGGTTAGGTTTTACAAGGATAGGTATATGGCCATGTAATATACATGAACTTGTAGAATACATAACACCAAGTGAATCATATGAAATTGTAGATGAAGATGATGAGACTATAATTAAAAACATCATGCAGCTGGTTGGATATGGAGATGATGAGATAAATCAAATTATTCAACTTCAAAAGGGAGATGGAGCAGTTGAAAATGACAATGTAGATCCAATTCCTCCTAGTATCAGCTAGGTTATACATGTAACCCAAACACAAGAGTGTACGGGATAAGGTAAAGAAATAGGTTAATGCAAGCATGTGATTGACATTCAAGAACATGTTCTTGGAGAGGGGTTGAGTCTTCACTTGTAAATAAGCCAAGCAGACTAGATCAAGGAACGGGTAACAAAACTAAGTGTAAACTTGGAATTTTCTAATGTAGATGTGGGCCTTTCAATGACATCCTCTCATGCAACTATACATGATGAAGAGTTGGTGCAATGTTAAGCTATTACAGGGGCTTTTAATGATTATAATGATGAAATTAATCTTGTGGAAATAAAATATATGGTAGCAAATAACAAAAAATAACCTGAATATAGTAAAATTAAGGAAAATCTTACAAGCTTAAGTTTAGGTAGTTTTCTTAAACTACCAATAGAGAGGCTTATGTAGAATTCCCCCTGATTATCAAATGGTGCAATGAGATTAAGTAGAAAGTCTCAAATTTTAACTGTAGATGACTTTTTACAAATGCTTCCTAGCTAAGAAACATGAAATAAGGAAATAGAGGAAATTAAGGTTAGGTGGAAACAACAAATGGAAAACAAAAAAATGTTAAGAGAAATTAACATGGATTTGAAGGAGCATATTTTTTTTGAGAATGAGTTTAAAAAGTAAGAAAAGGATGAACAAAGGCAAGGGAAAAACATGAGGATGAGTAGAAAAAAAGATGCAGTATGAGAAAGCAATGAAAGATATGGAGAGACACTGAAGGTTAAAAAACTTAACAAAACATTTTCCTTAACATCTAATTATGATGAAAATGATGAACATCTATCCTCCTTCCTTTGTAATCATATGGAATTATTAACTAGGTAATCAACTTATTCTAACTAATCAATTGAAGATGATAGGTTGTTTTCAACAAGGGCGAGCATTAAATTTGTAATTAATGATAGGTGGTATGATAAATACTCCAACAACATCAATAGCAACGGAAACCATCTTAGCAAAATATTTTAGGAAATATGCTCTTGAAAAACTAAAAATATGCAACTTTTTGAATTGATTTTGAAGACTGGTCAAAGGCTTTGGTATACATAACAAGCAAGTATGAGAGAATAACCTTGTTTTGCATCTTACTTTGTCTAGTCATGTATAATGTTATGCTATGTAAATTATATGTTATATAAATAATATTATCTTATGATTTTTCCAATTAAATTATTGTGTATTGTTATACAATTAGAATAAACATGTTCGTATGATTCACATTGGCGTAACCTTGCTCATAGTGAATTGAAACATGCATTTATTGCCCTCACCAAAGTTTCAAGTGATGGAGTGCTAGTATGGGCTCATTCATGCCCAAAATGTCACCCTTAATAACATTAAGATATTTGTATGAATGTAATTCTTACATATAAATGAAATGCTTATTTGTATGATTTATATTCATGCAAATGATTATTATTACAATATTATTCATTCCATTTATTACACAAGTTAACCTTAAATAATCACTAATTTTCCTAAGAAAAAATTACTCGTTCTGAATGATTCGCAAATTGACTACACTGAATTAAACTATAATTATTATAGTTTAAGAATTCATATAATATTTCACAGATGGAAATCATTATTTTTTTAATAAACATTCAAAGCTTGAGACTTGCTCCCAATTCACCATTTCTACAGAATTCAAAAGAAATAAACGTAGAATACTTTAAAAACTCATTCCTTTCAGTTCATGAGGGGTAGATTTAATCCCAAGAATCAACAAAATAATTCATAGATTGACAAAATTATATATTTTGTAACAAACATTCCAAGCCATATTCACAATTTTGAAACCAGTTATTTATTTTTAATAAATATTTAAAGCCCGAGACCTACACCCAACACGTCATTTCTACATAAGTTAAAATCAATAAAACTAGAATATTTAAAAAAATACATTAATTTCAGTCTCTGTGGGGTATAATTAATCCAAAGAATCAACATAATAATTTGCATATCGACATTTTTTTTTTTTTTTACAAACATTCAATCCATATTCATATTTTTTAAACCATTTGACTCATAACCTTCATTAGGTATAA
This sequence comes from Torreya grandis, assembly GCA_037957365.1. Taxonomy (NCBI): domain Eukaryota; kingdom Viridiplantae; phylum Streptophyta; class Pinopsida; order Cupressales; family Taxaceae; genus Torreya; species Torreya grandis. The sequence goes on along the minus strand of JARHVA010002528.1, from coordinate 838,421 downwards.
ACAACTTCACCTGTAAGCTTTAATGGCTAAACAAAATCTAAGGATTAATCATGTTGAAAAATACTAGTACAAATCTAGATGGCTCTCTTAAAATATTTACTTGATTTGGGTTACGTAATCTCTACATTTGCAAACCCTGATACCAACACCTAGTTCATTATTTTTGCATAAGTCAAAAGAAATAAACCTAGAATATTAAAAAAACTCACTCTGTTTAGTTCATGAGGGGTAGATTTAATCCAAAGAAGTAATAAAATAATTCACAGATCGACAAAATTAATTATTTTTTAACAAACATTCTAAACCATATTCATATTTTTTTAACCATTTTTCTCATAGGCTTAGTGAGCTATTATAAACCTCCCTTGTAAGCAATGATGGCTAAACAAAATCCAAGGCTTAATCATGTGGAAAAGCACCACTATAAATCAAGATGGCTCTCATGAAATCTCAGCTTAGTTTGGACTTAAAAAAATCTATGTTTATGAATCTAGAGATGCAACCAATTTTCCTTTTATGGGGAAGTCAAAAGAAGTAAACTTAGAATATTAAAAAGAAAAACCCATTCCTTTCAGTCTGTGAGGCATAGATCACAAGAGTCAACATAATAATTCACAAAATAAACATTTGAATCCATATTCATATTTTTTTAACCATTTGACTCATGGCTTTAAAAAACCTCACCTCTAAGCTACAAAATATCTGTGTGAGCAAAGCTCAAGACTTACTAGAGCTGGAATGCCAGTGCCATCACCTGACAGATTAAATTTATACACAAGAAAAAAAGATACCAAGAAAAAAAATAACATAGAATGGCAGCTTTATTCCTCACCGAACTCCGTGAGTTGTCTGGCATCTTCTTTATCAGGGGAAGAGTCAGTGTCTAGTCTTCTTAGCATTTCAAATGCATGACATATGTTCTTCCTAACTAAAGCATGCCATTCAAAATCAAATAACTTTCCCTTGATCAACCTTCAAATTGGGCAAAGAGCAGTGAAATGTGAATGCCCTCTACTTAAAAATTTCTTGTTTTTCCTTGCCTCTGCATTTGTAAGAAACAAAATGATTTTGAGTTGTATAGTGGAGCAACTGTTTATGAGAAAGCATGGATTGATGATGTAGGAGATAAATCTACTTGTAGAATAACAACCCCTATTTAGAAAAGGATCAGCCATCTTTCAGCATAAAACCCTCCTAGTAGGTGCAGAACTGAACATTTTTATTGTTACAGGAATGAGATCCATAGACTGCATACACCTGGCATTGATCCCATGGGTATGCCAAAAATAAATATTGAAATATTTCATGTATTATTTAAGTATATTCTTGTTCATTCAATATAATTTTAAATGTTCCTTATTTAATTGATATAAAAGTGGATTTATCCCATTTTTTAGGATTGGGGACTTGATCCATTGTTGATCGTGCTCAACCTCTAAAAGACACACCAACTCTATAGTGGAAGTTATTGTCATACTCTATCTTTGACACCGTACAACACACTTTCTCATGTTATGTAGGGAAACTACCTCTGTATCATAGGGAGTGCCCAATACAACTATTGCATCCCCACATATTTTTTTACATCCCTCACAATGCCACATAGTTTTGACATATGATAATGCCTCCCTTCCTTGAACATGTCGTGTGTCTCACATTACTCTTTTGTTCTCAATGGTAAGCTCTTCATGATAGGACAAAGTAATGACATGGCACATAACTCTAGAATATATTACAACATCAACAGTGGGATGTGGATGCTTCTTGAGGGCATGTGGTTCATGGTGTTAGAATCTGTGGCACGTCAACTAGAGGAGATCAAAGTTGTGGTGGTAAGTGACAATTTGTATATTGTGGACTATGTAGCGAAAGAGATTGTGGAATACAATGAGGTGGAAAATAAGTGGAAACATATTAGCTTTGCTAGCATATCTTACCATATAGCATATGTCAGATGTGTAGAGGCATTAGTTAAGGACATGTGGAATAAGTTACCTTATTTTGACTTGCTAGTTAGTTATTCTTCTGATTCCATAGAGTGGCATTTGGCAAGGTCAGGGGATAAACTTTGGGTTATTAGTCCCTAACAAAATTTTCAAAATGCAAACATCTAAATTTGAGTCTTTTTTCACCTCTATAGACACAACTAGATTATATCTAATTTGACAACCTTGTAATTTTTTACACACATTGATAACCATATTGTATTACAAACTTATGGCCAAGACATTTTAAGTATGTGTTTACATTCATAGACATATCTCCCTTAATCATATGCAAATATGATTACCTCATTAATATCTAGTATAAGTGTATTCAAACACACACATCTACGTATGTATATATGTTTGTTTATATAAACCTCTGTGTGTGTGTGTGTGTGTGTGTGTGTGTGTGTGTGTGTGTGTGTGTGATAATAGTTGCAATGTCTTTATGTTATATCTATTATCCGTTACCTTTTTGGTATAAATAATAGAAATACTATCTCTATTGTTATTAATTTTATATATTATTTAATATTGTATTGAACTTATGTTGTAAAATTTACAATACAAAGGTAATGACTAACCATTACACGACCCTTGTTATTAAACCATTCTTGAATAAAAATGTACTTTTGATAAAATTATATTCTTAAATATGTATATTATTTATTTACCGTAATTATAATATACAAATATTAAATAATATCTCATGTACATAAGAATAATATTTATGATTAATTGTATTAAATATAAAAAGAGTAAGGAAATGGTTCGCTAATATATTTATTTATAATTTTTTAATTTTTTTAGATATAAAATAAAACTTAAATATGGCATGTCTTATACACCAGTTAAAGATCAGATAAATAATTCGTTTACATTTTTATTATTTGATATATATATATATATATATATATATATAATGAGATTAAAACTTTGTAATGTTATGATAATAAAAAATATATAACTTTATGATTGGATATTTAATATCCTAATAATTACATCAATAGGTGTTCCTACAATGGCATTTGAGGGGGAGTTAGGAGTTGTAATGGCGTGAGAATATTAGCATTTGATTAGATAAAAGTTGATAACATAAAATGAAAAATAAAACAACCAACATGATTTTTTTTTTAAAATGACACAACGGTTTAAAAAAAGAAAAAACATATAAATTCAAACCAAAAAAACAAACAAAAATGTAGAATAGAGGGAGGGAAATAAAAAATATTAAAAAAACTGAGGTGAATTGAATTCTCATTCCATATTACATAGATAAAATACATTTTTTTTACATTTAATATTTCAAAGATTACTTCTTATCTCATTGTATTGTACAACTTCCCTCTTTGATTTTAATGTGAAGTTGATTTCCACTTCACCGGTTGCATTATATTACAACATCATAATTAATAAACAAATAATCATATTACCACATCATATTTATTAAAAATCATAACAATGAAATTGTAAAAATAAATTACTATAAAAAATATTTAAACATCATAATAAAAAATAGATAATATAAAGATAAACATCATTAATTTATGAGTAATATATAAATTTTACTGCAGTATATTTATAAATAATTAAATAATCATAACTAATTAATAAATAATATATAGATTCTACCACATTATATTTACATTAAGCTTTTTTATAAACAATAAATATTTACCTTTACTTTATGCGACGCAAGTGCTATTAATATACATATCTTAGATAAATCTATGTAAAATACATTGATAAATATCATTCTCGAGGTACCTAACATACATTTTGACTTGCCTTGAGAATGATATTTATTGGTATATCTTACATAGATTTATCCAAGATATGTATGCTAGTAGTAAAAATGAATCTTACAGGGACTTGCCTACAAGAAGTATTAATTAGCAAGGAATCTTTTTATTGTATAGTGGTAAGTATTTATTTCATTAAAAATTGTTAGTTGATGAAACTAAATTAAATGAGAAATTTTGTGTTGTTAAAAAAAAAAGTTAATAATAATAATGATGATAACTTTTTTTCCTTTGAATTATGGTGTAAAGGTTAACGAAGATATATTTGTAAATTGGCAAGTTAAATCTTACTAGTGTTAAGGGTGTCTACAATGAGTGACTTAAAATTTATTGATTGGTAAAGTGGAGGGATGGGCACTGACAACCTTATTTGTATCAAGTTGTGATTTTTATTATTATCAATAGAATTTGTATTATTATTTTTTTATTTGATGAGGTCAAGGGAATTTTGAAGGGACCTTGCAACCCAAAACAAAGCCAATAAATGAACCCTAGAGCCAACAACAAACACCAAAGTAACAATTAATTTAAACAAGTTTTAGCCATAAAAAAATAACATATGTAACCTTCAATGGATAATCCACCAACATGTATTACAACCACTAACCTTCAGCCAAACATCAATGAGAAAATAGGGAAAATAGGTGAAGAGATACAAAAAATGATAACTACCCTCAAGACCTAGCACATAACAGGGCCACAAGGGACCAACCAATCTAATCTGATGCTAGAGAAGCTGAAAAGTTAGCCAATGGTTGGGGTTCTTTGACCCCTGCAGGAGAAAAAAACTTCCATTGTCAATTGAGACCTTTCTTTGACCAAATCGGTAGCATCAAATCTAAGCCTTTCTACCTCTGTTCTCCTCGAAATCTAAGAATTTGTATTATTACTATTAATAAAATAGTTTTGATTTATTCACTTCACGTTTTATAATCTTTGATGATAAATTTAATAGAAACTCAAAACATCAATAAATTCAATCACTACACAACTCTACCCACAAAACTCTTAAAATTTCATAATTATTATTTTAGGCATTAAATTTCCCTTCAATTCCTTTTGAGTAACAGTGTTCTAGATGAAGGGAACTCCTTCCCACACTCTTATGGTGGCTTATCCCTTATACACTCTATGTTGAAGGCATAGGTTCCAATGTAAAGATGGATAGGACATGTATGTTCTGAAATTTGAGATTTTTTAATTTTGAGCTTGTGATACTCATATTTCAATGTAGGCTTCTTGACATCCTATGAATTCAAACCTTGAGCGTTACAGGGTTCTTTGCATGCACACTATAATTCACCTCTTCTAATGTATAGTACCATCCCTATAAGCTTTGAAGAATACTGTAACGCTAACATAAGGAGGAAGAAGTAACCAGTCAATACTACTCATTTATAAACGCAATAAAATTTAAATATTGTCACATCTACATACCCAATAAGAAGAATTTTGTGAAAGTATATAGGGGAAAGGTCCCAATAGTTGTGCATATTCCAATTGTTGAATAGGGTTTTTTTAACATGTGTTCCATCGATGGAATATATTGATGTGTATAAATATTAAAGTGCACCAGACGCTGAACATGTAGTATCTAATATTTGTTCAACATTTATTCTATAAAATTAAAAGTAACCAATCACTTTTTGACAAGTAAGACTCAAGTATCGATACTCTAATGCATAGCTATTGGTACTCCAAAGGTTAAGTTTTGGTCATAGGTTTAAAAAATGCATTTTATGACCTTTCATGATCAAATCAATTATATCATAAAATGTATAATGTATTAAACCTTGAAATCTTAGTTATAGGTAGTTAAGATGACACATTAAAATGGGTAATTTTTTTGGAATCTAATGTGATGTTATGGCACCTTAATTCATTGTCCAAAGTTAAGGTGTACGACTACTGGGACCTTTGCGTTACACACATGTACCCTTAGGCTAGCTAAAACATAGTTACATATACCAATGAGGTAAATCTCATATAAAGAATAATCTCCTCGACTCTCAAGCATTGAATGTGAATCATGACCATCATATCCTGCATAAAAATTACGTTGTATTAGTTGTTAGGATCACAGTTGTCAAATGATGCTAAATATTTTGTCAAGTCAATCTTAAACTGTCGTTCGTAAAAAAGACTTGACTACAGAATTTTCTCTGTCAATTTACCTAAATAAATGATTCTAATAGAAAGCCTAGCGAGCGGGAACATGAGTGCTCTTCATGTGACCGTGCCTCTAGTGACAATAATAAGGATGATATTTTTGTATCATTTTGTGCCCAAATTTTGAGAACATTTTATCTTTTGCCATATTTGTCTCTCTTTTTTAATAATTCTAACACCTTATGATTGTGCATACAAAAAGTACCTAATTTTTTCTGTTAAAAATGTAAAAAGTGTTTTACTTGTTTTGGCCCTTAGGAACAAGGATCACATAGTGGCTAGTCCTATCTCAATAATAAAAATTATTTAATACTAAAAATTATTTATGATTCATTTTATTAATGAATTTACAATGTAAGTGTATTATAAAAATAAATAGAAATAAATAAATAATCTATAATAATAAAAAAAATTAAAAGCCTATGATCAAGTATAGAGTAGTTAGTTATCTTACTTCAGCTAAAATAATATGCTTTTTACAATGGTGATTAGGGATGGACTTAATATCATTAATCACTCACTAACTAAAAGTTGATTAATTATAACAATTACAAAGAGTTAAATATATTAATATTTTAGAGAATTTAATTAATAAATTTGTGATATTTTTACCATTGAAATTTTTATAATATAACTTAATAGTTATTTTCATTAATATTTGTTAAAATATTAAATTTGAATTATAAAAAATTTAATTATTCAAATTAATAATTTTATATTGAAATGAAAAATATATATTTAATTATTTATACTAAAGTTATAGAGTTTCAAATTATTATGATTAGTAAATAATTAAAAATATTAAAATTAAAATGAGAAACACACATCTAATTATTTATATTAAAACTGGAGTTTCAAATTGTTATGATTAAAGAATAATTAAAAAAAATAAAATATTGATAAGTATTAAATTAAGTTTTTCAATAGTTATTTCACTTAACGATGCATATAATAATATCTATCTAAAAAGTCTCTTCTTTACACTCTACTAGTTTTTTCAATTGCTAAATAATATCATTGAATAAATAATAATATTAGAAGGTAAAGTTTTTTACTTGCCGGCTACATTTTAGGAAAGTGAATATGCCAATGATTTTTACATGGTAGGAAAAAGAATGGCTATCTCATAAATTGGCTAGATAATCAACGTCAAAGATAGAATCTCATGGATATTAAAGTTTTTGAAGATTAAATAAAGATCAATTGTGAGCAATTATCCATGTGATTCTAAAAAAAAAGAATTACATCAAAGAATTACATTTACTAAGTGTTATTTTATATGCTTTTAGTGTGATTGTCTATTTGTCAAATATTTTTCCAAATTTAAATGTGCTTGCGTGGTCTTAAGTTCTTCTTTGAAGGATATTTGGCACTTTGTGTAGCTTGAACACCTTAGAATATTTTATAAAATATGTACACGTATTCTGTACCCTTATGTATTTGTGTAACCTTGAGATACTATCTTCTTGCGACACTCTTAAAATATCACAAACACATGAAAGTTTCCCATCACTTAGAGCCATACCAGGTGGCACCTTTAGATCTTGTAGTATGTCAAATCAACGGTCAACATCCTATGCACCTAGGAGACCAACCACCAACTATTGCACTTGTAAGAAGGTGAACCATCAAATGTTGCAAAATATGAACCATTTTGTAACCATATCTCTCTTACAACTATTTTCCTGTAATGATAAATTGTAATCCATTCAATCTTAAAGAGATGCATAAAATTTTAACATGCCTCAAGTATCTAACATCAAATATTCATGTGTAAATACATTCTAGTCTAGGAAAACATTTAGGAAGTGTTATTCCCTTCTAAAGTATCTGTAATGTTGCTTCTCGCCTAAACCTTACATAGGCCCATAGATAATATTAATAGGGTTGGACCCTTTATTTTTTCTGATTTATTTGATTGAGACCAAACTTTGTTCATGTGCCCTTTATTAGATATATAATTGTCGTTGTGATAAATAAGTATTCGATAATTATGTTTTTTGATATATCTCTTCATACCATAGAGGTACGGTGATGGGTTTGGTTTATGTGCAAGAAATAGGGGTTTCCAACTGTCTTCCAAATATATTATATTGATGATGAGATGAATTAGTAAGGGTTTGCATGGTGTGCATTGAGGTGGTATTTGAGTCGATTTGGTGAGAGCAAGAGCTCCAACAATGGACATACACAATCAAGTATGAATCTATAATAGTGATTTCCATGACAACTGATAGTTCTCATACAACTAATTTATGTGGTGCATTAGTCACAAAGACTTACCACCTTATGCCTTGATGGCATAAATACACAATGGACACATCATGATTGTAGATAATTATCCACATGTGCACAAGATAAAGAAAATAAAACGATAAATGAATGAAATGAGATGTGGCCAAATAAATCCAAAGGATTCGTGATCACTAAAATGAAAGGTAAAAATGTGACAAAGTGAAAAGTGGCCACAAATTATAAATCGATATTGTAATCACCAAAAGAGGCTGCCACAAGCTATATAGTGGCAATCACAACGAACAAATACACTACAACAAGCTAATATGAAAGAAAGGCCGCACTATATATATATATCCATCACAAGGAAATGGCTAGTGATAATTTATATGAAAGTGGATTGTGTACAACAAGGAGAAGAAAAAACTACAACAAGAAAACACAATTGATTATACAACTTCCAAGGAAAAAAATGAGAATGTAGAAAGAAGAGGTCATAAGAAATCACAAAAGTCAAGATAGTATTGAGATCACCATTTCTCATATAAATGATATTTACCCAGCTGATCAAAAAGGTCATCTCCAAATTTAATGGCTGCCAGAACTCTAGAGAAAGGGAGAGAATTATTTAAGGAGGCAGTGCAATGAAGAAAATAATCAACGAAGGGAGAGTACGTGACAATCTTGGTTTCACTTTTTTTAAGGATGGGAATACTGTAACATAGTGTTTTTACACAACACTGAGTGCACCTTTAGTGGTTTACATATTGCTCGATGGATTGAGTAGTTCAAATGATTCCTCAGTACCCCCTTATGGACATGTGTACTCATTGTGTGGGTGGTTGAGTGGATCATGACAACAAATCATCTCTTCATTGGGTACATGGACTAAAGATTGCAATGAGATAAGTCAAACAAAGAAACTTCGAGTCTTAAATAGGTGCACACTTTCTACCTTTATCCTTTGTTAATTCTTAAAAGATTGTCCTATTGATAAAAGGGAAAACCCAAGTTGATTTCTATTCTGATTTTAGTATATTGAGGAGTGTGCTTTAGGGAAGAAATAGTTGCTCCTTGATATCTATGAATGAGGTTAAAAATGTGGAAATGAGTGCTTGAATTTAAATAATCATTATGTGGTTCTCTGGGAATGTTAGGAATGCCATAACTATAAATAATGCCCCAGACCCAGTGCTCTTTTGGACTCTTCAGTCAAAAGGAAATGGCGAAAGTCGAACGCTGAAAGGTTGAGATTAGATGTAGAAGAGATGGTGAGGGATGGCTCTCAATAGACGATGGAGGGTATCCTTTCTCATCGAAGGAGAAGGTTGACCACATCCCATGGTTAATCTTGCTACTCCTTTATTGTTTTGACCTGTTGCTAGCTCAATGAATAAATGTCTTAGAAGGATCTAGGGTTTTTAGCAGATGCCCCCTATTTATTTATAAACTAAGGGACTATTTTTTGCTAATTATTTGTTGAAATTTCTGATAATATTTTTTGTTACTTTAAAATTACTACAGAATTTACTTCAATTTTATTAATTATTTTTATTATAAGTTGTGGGTTCTTTCAAACCCTTACTTTTACCTTTATTGCCCCAAACAAAGAATACTCTCCATCATATCTCTAAAGACTTCCTACAAATTTTTAGCCACATATAAATAAGGAATGAGAAATTAGTGAAAAGGAAAAGATTCTTTGTTTATAAACAATGAGTTAAAATAATGAATGAAGATAAGATGACATATCTCTATAATCATGATCTAATCCAAGTTTTAAAAGGATTGCACCGTGTGACACTTAAACTAAATTAAAACTTAAGAGAGGGATAATCTATCTTTTGTGAGATAAATATATAATCTATAGGGAGGATGACATAGGTATCATAAAAGTCTTAAAATTGTATGTTGTTTCCGTTATTTGACGGACTTTTATCAGAGTAATTTTTTTAAAGTAAGGTGAAGACTCAATAAAATGAGGCAGTATTAATTGGTGAGCGTTAAATAAAGTAAGTTTATCTGTTTGTTTGTTTTTTTTAAAAGGTAAATGAGGTAGTATTTAACTTCGGTTAACAAACCAATTTAGAATATAAATGGGTTTAATTTTTCTCATAATTTACATACGATTATTTCTAGTTTTACAAATATGTTAATATGGTATGATTATAATATAAATGGTTATAACTGATTTAACATGTTTAACAAAATTTAAATTTGAGTGGAATTAAACTCAATCAAACTTCTTTAATCAATTCATGTACATCTCATCGTTACAAAATAAGAGTTGATTATTATATATTCTGTGACTTACAATTTAAATGATAATTTTGTCCCCAGTGTCCAATTAAAACATGTTTATAATCCCTTTATAAAATTTAAAGTTTTCTAAATGCAATGATGAGGTAAGATTTGATTTTAGACAACATGGTCAAAGTTGCCTCTATCAGGATCTTGCTCCACCAAAAGAGCACAATATGATTACCAAACCAAGCAACTTAATATGCGGAAATTAACCAGATTCACCAAGTAACTAGAATTCAGAATAACACATGATATGAGAGACAATACACAACTTGTATTAACACTTTACAGAAAAGAATACAATAAAGAAGATGCCACTTCTTCTCCACCACCTTACAGAGGTTTTCCACACCTCAAGTGAACAGTAAATCTTCTCCCCAAAGCTCTCCCTCACAGGTCCCAACACACAACTCAAATACAGAGTTGGTGTTCACCACCTGTGCTCCACGCACAACACAAGTGCTCCACGCACTCCACAAGTACTCAACGTACTTCAAGTAGATCTCCCATGAACCTGCAACAACCTGCAATTCAACAGACCATACTTATGGAAGGAACTCCCTTGCCTTCTTTTTTGCTCTATCCGAGTACACACCTGTACTCCAAGTAGATCCTGCCTGATACCGCTCCCTGTTGTGTTGTTATCCTATCTGATCTTGCACACCTGCAAATCAACCTAGTTCTGCACACCTGTGAACCTTGACCTTGCACACACATACACCTGCAGATCAACGATCTTACTTACCATGTAGATCTCCTATATAGGCCATGCAATTGTGACCAAGATCCTACACACCTAAAGAATCCTGCTGACTCTCCAAAACCAGCACCCACCTTGGTACTGCTGTGGAACTAGGAGGAACACCCTTGCTCACCTCACACACAGAAGGAACAAACTTTGCTCAACTCAAACTAGAACACTTTTCCAATACAACCATGAGTCTATTATATAGATCTCATCCAAACAATAATTAGACATCTAATTACAATAATTAGATCCGCAGCTCTCAGTCTAAAAATAGCTCTAATCATGCAAACACTTGGTTCATTAGCTAACTACCCGTAATAAGCTCGCAGTCGAACCACACAGGCGACCGACGTCGGTCCCTGTTCGCCTAGGGGTCGCCGACGCTGGCCGATCTCTGACCGACGTTGGTTGCTTCCTGTCTCCTACCTGCCGACGTCGGTTGGCTAGACCAACGCCAAAGACTGTGACACTCTGCAACTCATCTGCAACCTCCTCCATGTCTGCATCAGTGAAGCTTTTAGCTCCACAACCTAACAATCTCCCACTTGGAGATAAACAACTGCACTGTACCTGTACCTGTACTCCATCTAATCTGTTTCTTGGTTTGTATCCCTCTTCAAGATCAATCCTGAAGACAACCCACCACACAACCTGTGATGTACCTCCTGTCATCTGAGTACCCTGCCACATCCGAACCTACAAATCCATGTAGTGAAGTCCTGACCTTGCATAGCATGAATCCCTACTGCTGGTCCCTCTCAAATACCTGAGAACTCACTTCCCCGAATCGGCTCCTAACTCTCTGACAGCTCCCACTGCATGGGAATACTCAGGTCTATACCAGACCTCATGTGATTTCGGACACTGTACCTATCCAGCCCTTAGTGTGCTCCGGCTCTGCATCCTGAACCTCGCCAACACCTGATTCACATCAGCTCCCACTCGAGACAAAATCAACCTGTGATCTCCATGTTTCCCATGTCAAAGAATTTCGCTGCTCCAAACTCCTCCTGACATGCCACTAAACTAATCTTACCCTTAGCTCAGCAAAACCCTGTATGTACAATCCTGCTAGCAAACATACCATCCACATACAGCAACAGAATGATGTCATGACTCATCATCCACCTAGTAAGGCAAACTACAGTAGTTACCCTGACATTGACTGAAGCCATGCTTCGTCCTCCACCTGTCAAAACCTGTACCACTGTCCTACAGCTCCTGAGACCATATACCTGGTCTTCCGTCTCACGTATCCGTTCACTCTATTCTTCAACTAAGGTATCCATTCGTCTCTGTGCTTTCTTCTGCTGGCAACCCTACCAAAAACACCTGTTTGGTTCTCCTCCAAGGAATCACATCCTCATCCATGCCAAGCTCACACCTGTTTCCTGGATCCTTCCTGCTCTACAATCAGCAACGAGTATAAAGAAGAGGAACAACAAATTTGAGGGCCTACTTACGTCTTCAGTCCTCCGTATGGGTGTTTGAGACTCCTTGACAGCGTGTTGTCCACCCAAAATCTGTTACAGTGACCGACCTCGGCCACCCCACAGTCTGCATCCGACCGACGTCGGTTTCCATGCATTTGTCCCTGACTACTGACCCTGTAGACATCGGTGTCCCTGTTGCCGACGTCGGTCCTCCTGACCGACATCGGTCTTACCTATTGCCGACGTCGGTCTTACCCTGCCCGACATCGCCGGCTTCGGTCTGCACATGACCGACATCGGCACCTGTCTGTTTGACGCCGGTTCCTCCTGACCGACGCCGGTATCTGTGTTCGCCTGTGAGTGATGACTTTTTACCCGTGAGCTCCTTTGAATCAAAACCCATGTCCAAACTGCTCTGCTCAGAAGTATCCAGCACCATCCACTGGTTTCTGTCTGCCATCTCCTCCATAAACACCAAGGCTTTCCAGTTCTTAAGCCTGTCAAATATATCTGTCTTTTGCTTAAGAACATGCATCTCCTTCCTGCTCATGTGACCAAGCCTACGAAGCCACGTCTCCGCAATAGAAGAAGAATCAGTAATATAAACAAGTAGATAAAGAGTACATGTTTTCTTACCACCAGCTAATTCAAGTGCATCCGCTATGAGAGTTCTTGTGCATCTCTCATCACCCAATCTTTTTGAATAAATTAGCCATATCTACAAACCTGGGACCTGCATGACCTTCATCAACACCTGTGTGTTGGCCGCCTGCAATTTCAGCTTCACTTCCCCTTTGCCAATTCTTTGGCAAGGCTTACCAGCTCCTCTACCTGGGGCTGCATGGAAAGAGGCAACCGCATCTTTTATCCAAGATTCAACTTTATCCAAGAAACCTCCCAAAGCATCCTGTGCAACAACACCTGCTACATCTGCATCTTCAGTTTCTTCATGCTGATCTGCTACCAACCAACAATATTCTTTTACCTGCTCTTTCTTTCCATAGGACCTTAAGAGACCATCTGTGCTTTTCAACTCTTCCATTCTTAGCTTACTTTCATCTGCGATTGCTCTACTCCCACTCGATCAGAAACCCCTGAGAGTGACCTGTAATCAAAACACACTACCCAGATCTAAACCAATCTGTTAGTATCCCAACCAAAAGCTCTGATACCACTTGTCAGTGGTATCAAGCTATGAGCCAACAACCTTGCTCTGATACCACTTGTCAGGATCTTGCTCCACCAAAAGAGCACAATATGATTACCAAACCAAGCAACTTAATATGCGGAAATTAATCAGATTCACCAAGTAACTAGAATTCAGAATAACACATGATATGAGAGACAATACACAACTTGTATTAACACTTTACAGAAAAGAATACAATAAAGAAAATGCCACTTCTTCTCCACCACCTTACAGAGGTTTCCCACACCTCAAGTGAACAGTAAATCTTCTCCCCAAAGCTCTCCCTCACAGGTCCCAACACACAACTCAAATACAGAGTTGGTGTTCACCTCCTGTGCTCCACGCACAACACAAGTGCTCCACGCACTTCACAAGTACTCAACGTACTTCAAGTAGATCTCCCATGAACCTGCAACAACCTGCAAATTAACAGACCATACTTATGGAAGGAACTCCCTTGCCTTCTTTTTTGCTCTATCCGAGTACACACCTGTACTCCAAGTAGATCCTGCCTGATACTGCTCCCTGTTGTGTTGCTGTCTTATCTGATCTTGCATACCTACAAATCAACCTGGTTCTGCACACCTGTGAACCTTGACCTTGCACACACATACACCTGCAGATCAACGATCTTACTTACCATGTAGATCTCCTATATAGGCCATGCAACTGTGACCAAGATCCTACACACCTGAAGAATCCTGCTGACTCTCCAAAACCAGCACCCACCTTGGTACTGCTGTGGAACTAGGAGGAACACCCTTGCTCACCTCACACACAGAAAGAACAAACTTTGCTCAACTCAAACTAGAACACTTTTCCAATACAACCATGAGTCTATTATATAGATCTCATCCAAACAATAATTAGACATCTAATTACAATAATTAGATCCGCAGCTCTCAGTCTAAAAATAGCTCTAATCATGCAAACACTTCGTTCATTAGCTAACTGCCCGTAATAAGCTCGCAGTCGAACCACACAGGCGACCGACGTCGGTCCCTGTCCGCCTGGGGGTCGCCGACGCCGGCCGATCTCTGACCGACGTCGGTTGGCCAGACTAACGCCAAAGACTGTGACACTCTGCAACTCATCTGCAACCTCCTCCATGTCTGCATCAGTGAAGCTTTTAGCTCCACAACCTAACAGCCTCTTGTCGATTCATAGCCCATAGAGCCAAAAATGCGACTTGAACTTAATGATTTATCCATATTAATATGATGAAATTAATTATAAATATAATCACAACATATTATTGCACATCAAAGTGAATTAAATGTAATGTACATATTTAACATTACGTTCGAACATTATACACACAGATATATATATATATATATATATATATATATATAAATAATTAATTTTGGAATAACACAACAAGATGTTAAAATAGTTAACATCAAATAATCATTTGTTATTAATTTCCACAATTAAATTGAAGATAAATAATGGTTAAAAACTAAAACAAAATAAAACACATAATGAAATGCGAAAATATATAATTTAATTGAAGTTTACCTATTTAGAAAGGGCGTTGGCTTGTTGGTGGCTTTCATATTTTCCATATTTCCATTACCCATAAAGTTTAATGGATTTTTTTATTTATTTTTTAATCTTAGTTTTCAGCATTCAAGGATATCATTTCGTAAAAAAAAATTGAGTATCGAATTTAGATTCATTTCTTTTTATCTTTTGGGATTTGAATTTTTGATATGACATTGCATTTTATTATCATTTGTATTAATTGAATTATAATAGTGTTAATAATTTAATAAATTAGGAAAAATATGTTTAAATAATAAGTGGTATGATATGATTTTAGTATTTGTTGCTAAAAGAAATGTTTAAAGTTCATCATTGTTAAGATTTTGATTATAATTACAAATAATTAATAGATTTCATGAATTCATGAAGATATTTAAAGTGATTCCATAAAGTATTGTTAATTTATTTATTTAATTTAAAAATGATTAAATGTGAGAATTGTTGTTAAAATGTAGGCCATGAAAAAGTGTGAATTCCTTATACAATGTAATATGGCATGTGGAGATTTGATGGTGTAGCTGATTATATTGAAGCTATCAAATGCTTGGAGGTTGGATGATTACACAATATAAATTAAATAGTTGGGAGCCATGTCAAGTGACCGTTGGTTGCCATATAAGGTGTAGACTCCTACATGTTTTCCTTAGATGCGGTGTTCAATTCTTTGGTGAATTTTGTGAATGTGAGACCACATAAGTGTGAGACGTATATGGAGTAGATTACTTTGTGTTTTGATTGAATGAGTGGCGTTTTTTATAAAATGTAGCTCTTCTCCACCCCTAAGCCACCCATGATATTTTAGATCCGAGGTATTCATATTAACTATGAGAAATCATCAAGATAGACAAAACACTCTAGGATATCTATCACGCATTGGTTGTGAGTATGTTTAAGCTTTTGTTATGGTTGCGTTGACCTAGATCGTTCTAACCAAATAATATCTGCTATCCTACTTTCTTGTTTCAAACTTTTTTGCATTATTCACATGATTGTTGTTTGCATAAAAAAGGGGCCAGTATAAAAAATGGTGAAAATCCAATTGATTCAAGGTTTGAAACCTAATAGCATTGGTTGTGTAGAGGAGGTTTTATTTTTTGTTTTAAGCTTGATTAATCGCAGGAAGTAGGCAATGGACAAGTGATCATTGATAACTAAGATCCGCTAAGAGGTTGTCATATGAGCGAATGATAGATCACTGGATCTCTCTTGACATATGATAAAATGATTTCTTATATTATTTAGTTCAAAAATATAAATAAATTCTTATATTACTTAGTTCAAAAATTTCTCTAATTTTATATAGGGATAATTTATTGTATACAATGTGTATAACATTTTTTCCAAGTTTAAAAGAGATATCTTGTTCTCTTACGTTAAGATTGAAGGATCTTGTTGAAACATTTGATTTATTGTCAATTCTAAACTCATATTGAAAGAAATAGTACTTGGGAGAAAGACAATGGTGATAATAATAATAATGACAAAGAGAGTCTTTTGACCTAGATATTTGTAAGGGGAACAAAAAACAAACAGTTGAAATCCGCTCAACTAGAAAATTGAATTCATTAACAATGATAGAATTATATGTTTCAATAACTATGTTCTCATAACACAATCATTTAAACATTAAATTTAAACATTGTTTCAATAATTTAACATAAAAATAATTTAAAATTTAAAGATGAATGCTATTTTCAATACACACTTTATTATGTAATTGAAGTCAAAATCTTGAAAAAAAAAAAAAAAAAAAAACAAAAACAAAAACAAAAATGAAACGTTTGTTGGGATAAATAACCGGAAGCACACAATTGATTACTAAGCAACTTAATATGCAGAAATAACCAGAATACACAAGTAACTAGAATTCAGAAATAACACATGATATGAGAGACAATACACAACTTGTATTAAAACTCTTGCAGAAAAGAATACAATAAAGAAGATGCCACTTCTTCTCCACCACCTCTTCAGAGGCTTCCCACACCTCAAGTGAACAGTACTTCTCTCCTCAAAGCTCTCTCTCTTAGGTCCCAACACCCAACTCAAACATAGAGTTGGTGTTCACCTTATACCCATGTTCCACGCACACCACAAGTGCTCCACGCACTCCACAAGTACACAACGTACTCCACAAGTACTCCAAGTAGACCCCACCTGATTTTGCTCCCTGTTGTGTTGCTGTCCTATCTGATCTTGCACACCTGCAAATCAACCTGGTTCTGCACACCTGTGAACCTTGACCTTGCACACACATACACCTGCATATCAATGATCTTACTTACCATGTAGATCTCCTATAGAAGCCATGCACACCAGCTGACTAAGATCATACACCCCTGAAGAATCCTGCTGACTCTCCAAAACCAACACCCACCTTGGTACTGTGGCACTAGGAGGAACACACCATTGCTCACCTCACACACAGAAGGAGCTTATAATATTGCTCTCTTACTCTCTAGCACAAGTTTACAATACAACCATGAGTCTATTATATAGATCTCATCCAAACAATAATTAGACATCTAATTACAATAATTAGATCCACAGCTCTCAGTCTAAAAATAGCTCTCATCATGCAAACACTTGGTTCGTCAACTGACTGCCCGTAATAAACTCGCAGTCAAACCACACAGGCGATCGACGTTGGTCCCTGTCTGCCTGGGGATGCCGACGCCGGCCGATCTATGACCGACATCGGTTGCTTCCTGTCTCCTACCTGCCGTCGTCGGTTGGCCTGACCGACGCCGGTGTCTGTGACACTCTGCAACTCTTCTGTAACCTCCTCCATGTCTGCATCAGTGAAGCTTTTAGCTCCACAACCTAACAATCTCCCACTTGGAGATAAACAGCTGCACTGTACCTGTACCTGTACCCCGTCTAATTTGTTTCCTGGTTTGTATCCCTCTTCAAGCTCAATCCTAAAGACAACCCACCACACAACTTATGATGTACCTCCTGTCATCCGAGTACCCTGTTGCATCCGCATCTACAAATCCATGTAGTGAAGTCCTGACCCTGAATAACATGAATCCCTGCTGCTGGTCTCTCTCAAATACTTGAGAACCCACTTCTCATAATTGGCTCCTAACTCTCTGACAACTCCCATTGCTTGGGAAAACTCAGGCCTATACAAGACCTCATGTGATTTCAGACACTTAACTGTCCAGCCCTTAGTGTGCTCTGATTCTGCATTCTGCGTCTCGCCAACACCTGATTCACATCAGCTCCCATTGGAGACAAAATCAACCTGTGATCTCCCATGTCCCCCATGCCAAAGAATTTCGCTGCTCCAAATTCTTCATAGCAAAACACTGAACTAATCTTACCCTTAGCTCAAGAAAACCTTGTATGTACAATCCTGCTAACAAACATACCATCCACATACAGCAACAGAATGATGTCATGACTCATCATCCACCTGGTAAGACAAACCACAGTAGTTACCTGACATTGACTAAAGCCATGCTTCGTCTTCCACCTGTCAAAACCTGTACCACTGTCCTGCAGCTCCTCAAGACCATATGCCTTGGTCTTCTGTCTCACGTGTCCGTTCTCTCTATTCTTCAACTAAGGTATCCATTCGTCTCTATGCTTTCATACCTTCTGGCAACCCTACCAAATCTCTGCTTGGTGTCTGCAATCTCTCCATGCCATGCTCCCACTGTTTCATGGATCCTTCATGCTCTGCAGTCAGCAACAAGTATAAAGAAGAGGAACAACGAATTTGAGGCTTACTTACCATCTTCAGTCCTCCATATGGGCATTTGAGACTCCTTGACAGCTTGCTGTCCACCCAAAATTCGTTACAGTGACCGACCTCGGTCACCACACAGTCTGCATCCAACCGACGTCGGTTCCTGCGCCTGTCCTGACTACCAACCCTGCCGACGTCGGTCCTTGTGACCGATGTCGGTCTTACCTACTGTCGACGTCAGTTTTTCTACTGATGCCAGTACCTGTGTTTCTTGTGAGTGATGACTCTTTACCCGCGAGCTCCTTTGAATCAATCCCCATGTCCAAACTGCCCTGCCCAGAAGTATCCAGCCCCATCCACTGGTCTCTGTCCGCCATCTCCTCCAAGAACACCAAGGCTTTCCAGTTCTTAAGCCTGTCAAATATATCTGTCTTCCGCTTAAGAACATGCATCTCCTTCCTGCTCATGTGACCAAGCCTACGAAGCCACGTCTCCGCAACAAAAGAAGAATCAGTAATATAAACAAGTAGATAAAGAGTACCTGTTTTCTTACCACCAGCTAATTCAAGTGCATCCGCTGTGAGAGCTCTCGTGCATCTCTCATCACCCAACCTTTTTGAAGAAATTATCCATATCTCCAAACCTGGGACCTGCATGACCTCCTTTAACACCCATGTGTTGGCCGCCTGCGATTTCAGCTTCACTTTTCTTTTGCCAATTCTTTGGCAAGGCTCACCAGCTCCTCTCCCTGGGGCTACATGGAAAGAGGCAACCGAATCTGTTATCCAAGATTCAACTTTATCCAAGAAACCTCCCAAAGCATCATGTGCAACAACACCTGCAACATCTGCATCTTCAGTTCCTTCATGCTGATCTGCTACCAACCAACAATATTCTTTTACCTGCTCTTTCTTTCCATATGATCGTTGGTGACCATCTGTGCTTTTCAACTCCTCCATTCTTAGCTTACTTTGATCTGCCATTGCTCTACTCCCACTCGATCAGAAACCCCTGAGAGTGACCTGTAACCAAACACAAAACCTGCTCTCTGCAACCTTAGCTTTGATACCACGTGTTGGGATAAATAACCGAAAGCACACAATTGATTACTAAGCAACTTAATATGCGGAAATAACCAGAATACACAAGTAACTAGAATTCAGAAATAACACATGATATGAGAGACAATACACAACTTGTATTAAAACTCTTGCAGAAAAGAATACAATAAAGAAGAACCACTTCTTCTCCACCACCTCTTCAGAGGCTTCCCACACCTCAAGTGAACAGTACTTCTCTCCTCAAAGCTCTCTCTCTTAGGTCCCAACACCCAACTCAAACATAGAGTTGGTGTTCACCTTATACCCGTGCTCCACGCACACCACAAGTGCTCCACGCACTCCACAAGTACACAACGTACTCCAAGTAGACCCCACCTGATTCTGCTCCCTGTTGTGTTGCTGTCCTATCTGATCTTGCACACCTGCAAATCAACCTGGTTTTGCACACCTGTGAACCTTGACCTTGCACACACATACACCTGCATATCAATGATCTTACTTATCATGTAGATCTCCTATAGAAGCCATGCACACCAGCTGACTAAGATCATACACCCCTAAAGAATCCTGCTGACTCTCTAAAACCAGCACCCAGCTTGGTACTGTGGCACTAGGAGGAACACACCATTGCTCACCTCACACACAAAAGGAGCTTATAATATTGCTCTCTTACTCTCTAGCACAAATTTACAATACAACCATGAGTCTATTATATAGATCTCATCCAAACAATAATTATACATCTAATTACAATAATTAGATCCGCAACTCTCAGTCTAAAAATAGCTCTTATCATGCAAACACTTGGTTCGTCAACTGACTGCCCGTAATAAACTCGCAGTCGAACCACACAGGCGACCGACGTCGGTCCCTGTCCGCCTGGGGGTGCCGACGCCGACCGATCTATGACCAACGTCGGTTGCTTCCTGTCTCCTACCTGCCGTCGTCGGTTGGCCTGACCGACGTCGGTGTCTGTGACACTCCGCAACTCTTCTGCAACCTCCTCCATGTCTGCATCAGTGAAGCTTTTAGCTCCACAACCTAACAACGTTACCAAAATTGATGATTAACCTTAATTTTTTGCATCAATTACTCTTTATGAAGATGCCCCCAAAGCCCTATAGAAACATCATTAATTATTTATTTTTAAAAAAAAATCTCGAAACACTGAATTTCACTTCACTTATGTTTTCTTGTTAGTCAGGAACTATAGGAATCAATTGAAACAATAGTTCTTATCCAACAAACCAATAAAGTAGAGGAATTTTTATGCATTTCAAAGTTTAATATCAAATATAAAAGAATATTCCATACGTGTTCTCATGAAATATTCCATTTAACTATTAATGATTGGATGATTTTTTTAAAATTATATATATATATATATATATATATATATATATATATATATATATATATATATATATATATATATAAAATTGCGCTCAAGATTATTGCCACCACTTATTGTTATTGTTAGTGACAACTCAATTTTATATTTATTATTATTTATTAAAGTTTAAAAACTTTCTATCTAAAAAATTTAAAATTCAACCTTTTAAAAAAAATAGTTCATAAAAACATTAACATGATTTATTGTTAATTAATATGCATAACCAAAAAAATTATGAATTGTACATCATTTATATTATTTAAAAATAATTATTATTAATTACTTACATAACAATCTTTATATTTATTAAAATTTAAAAACTTTCCATCCAAAAACTTTAAATTAATTAGTAGAAATTCAACTTTCTAAAATAAATTAATTAAAAAAACAAGAACAACATGATTTATTTTTTATTATTATTACATAATATTTTTGTAATTTTTTATTATTCTTTTTAATTCAACTTTCATATTATATAATATAATTACTTACATTTTTTTAATAATATTTAAAAAGGTAATATTATTTTAATTAATATTAAAATTCATGTTTTGTTGATTTACAATTTAATTTCCGAAATATTATTAGTTTTTGGATATTTATTATACTATACAAATTATTTTAGAAGTAATATTATAATTTTCAATACAATCGCTAGACTAAAATAAAAAATACAGAGACTAGCACCAAAAACAACGACTAGTCACATCTACAAAGGAAAAATAAAAACTAATTACTAAAATTGAAATAAAGACTCCTCAACTAAACTAAATATAATTGACATTACAATTTTTATTATTATAAATACAATTGACACAAAAACTAACCACCCTGTTTTTTAAGTTTTGACAACAATTTTTTTGATGAATTGATTGTCATATGCAACCCTGAAAATTAACGCCGTCAATACATTCCTTTCATTTAAAGGTCATTAATACATTCCTTCATCTAAAGGTTTGTAAAGTTTGATCTAGAATTCATACCCCGCGGCCAACAACTGCCCAGAACATTAAAATAATTACATTCCAGAAATGATACCCGGCGGCCGCGCATTAAACGAATCCATGACTTCCCAGCTGGAGCATGCCCTTCAAAATCAGCTAAATTTCCCTGGATCAACCTCCAAATTTGGGGAAAGAGCGATCAAATGTGGATGCCTTTGAATTTCTTATTTTTCTTGCAAATTTCTTATTTTTCCATACATCTGCATTTGTAAGAAACAAAATCGGATTTTGAATTGTCTAGTGGGGGAATGCATGGATTTTGCAACCCCTATTTAGAAAAGGATCGGCCATCTTTCGGCATAAAACCCTCGAAGCAGGTGCAGAACTGAACGGTTTTACTGTTACAGGGACCGTCAGATCCGCAGACTGCGTACACCTGGCATTGATCCCGCGGCTATGCCCAGAACAAATTCCACTGTTTCGTATTGTCAAGCAAACTGTAAACGTTAATAACGTCCGTACAGGGTTTGAATGTACGCGGCGATTTGGTTTTGCAGTCGTTGTAATAAATATTTTTAGGTATAATAAATATTTAATTTAAAAAAAATTAATCATATGGTTGTTAATAGATATTAAAAAATTAATTAATCGTATTTTACTGTTTTTTTAATGTATATATATATATATATATATATATATATATATATATATATATATATAATTTTTATAAAATATATATTGTAAAATTAATAATAAAAATTAAAAATATAAAAAAATATTATACAGTACAAATTACTCAGTTAGAGATGATTTCTATAATTACCTTTTATGCATAAAGATTAATTACTTTTTTTCTGGGGGAATAAATGTTTATCCAAATAGTAGAATTTTATTGTCCCATTTTTATTGAAAAATTAGATGATAATCTTTTAACATGAATATAAGAATCATCACTCATATAAGGTGGTGTTTGATGCTATGTGCTCATGATATATTGATGTGCACTCTTATTATGATGCAAGTAACCACCGATATGATATCATTCCACCCAAAAATTCTTGAACTTAATGCATTTCATAAACATGATGTAGTATGATAGAAACTCTTCCTACAAATCAGATTCAATGGGTTTGAGGCCTTTTAAGCATCATCACTTCCGGACTTCAACACAGGGAATATAAAAAAAAATTCATGCTCAAAACAAATACATTACAAAACCGACTAATAAATAAATTTTCATGTTCAATATTAGGGTAACATTTATTCATATCGACTTTCTTGGTATCATGCAATATTTGTGGCATCTTTCAACCTATTGGCAACCACTTCCATATTAGTGGCAGACCCTCCACCATGATTACCTCCTATTTGGCAAGCTCTTTGAATCTTCTGGGAGCGCTTCTTAATCATGTGCACTCCTCCCCTTCCATCAATATTTTCACCTTCCTTTCTATTTTATCCCCTACTATCTCCTTATTTTCATCCTCCCTACTCCTCAACCTCAAGCCAAACTTCCATTCATTCATTGCCAATGTGAAATTGATAAATTGATCTACTGCAAAAGGAAATCCCAGCATCAAAACACTCGATAAAATGCCTCCATAACAACAATCCATCCATAGTGACTCAAAAACCCTCCCACCAATGAATGCGAAAGAAGCTCCACTTGACTAGACCAGGGCACAATAATAACATGTTCTTGAATCAAGTTCAATATGCATGTTAATTCAATTTACCCCTATAATTAATTTACATGAATTTATTTTGTCATCCAGATACATTCTTATAGATCATGAAAGCGAGGAAATGTTTCAAGGTGAGTTGGATGATGATGGTGAGAATCCATGGCAAGGCATTTAAGGCAATGGACTCGAAGAACCCCACAAATGGACACTTGTAGAGTTTAATGACTTGTCACTTATGTCAATGCAATTTGTAACTTTTGTAGAATTGTTTCAATTATCTAATACATGATTCAAACATAGGTCATCTCAATGAAAAATAGGGGTCAAATATTTAATGACTCCTCTAAAAAATGTAGAGATTACGCTTGTGTGAATTTAGATGCGTCTAAACAAAATTAGATCAAAATTATGATTGATTTAACTATTAAAAACCTACATATTTTATGATTTTACAGTTGCTTTTGTGAATAATTGTGTAATGTTTTTTACCTCGATGTTTTTTATCACTATCTGTGATCCTTCAGTAGGGATAAGATAGGATGACGGAACAACCAACGTAACATCTCTTAAATAGCTCAAAGATAATGGTCACCTGGCCAAAATGTTTTTCTATTAAGGCAGTTAAAACTTAACTTTTAAGTTTCTTTAGATCGAATAGTAATCTTCCCTTTCCACTACTCGCCTACATTTTAATTTTATGCACAGTTTTTGCAATCTTTTTGGAAGCATCAGATTCATGTACTGATATTTCATGATTTATGTTGTTGTTGAACTTTTTTTCCAGTCATCATCTAAATTTGGAACAACAAAGCAGTCTAAAGATTTCAAATAACCTAAATGTCAAAGCCCTTTGCACATGTGTTGACACAATTTTATAGCCTACCCATTGGCATGATTCGTAATCAATTTTTTTATTAATAAGTTTTTTGAAAGGTGGCATGTTTTAATGTTTACATTTTAAAAGGTCCTATCTAAAATCGTTTATATATATATATATATATATATATATATATATATATATATATATATATATGGGTGTATATAGAAGAATACCAATGAGTGTCGACCACATATAGACAGATAGGGCCATCTCATGATATATAATGAGATATACCACTCACTACTTGAGTGGGGGAGGGGAAGGGGGGTGCGGTTGCCTATCTATCTATATGGAATATCGATCACATATAGATAAATAGATAAATAGGACCATCTCACGATCTCTACTTGATATATATATATATATAGTATTGCATAATATATATAAGTATTATATTTTATAATATGTAATGCCTAAATGCCATACCATATATTTGTTGAGCTATTGCAGCTAGGCCATGTATTTAATATGTTTGTGGTGTCTTAAAATGTAACCAAGTTTCTTTTAATATAGGCTTTCATCTTTCTTAGGTTTGGCACCTTCACTATCGAGAACAAATGTCTATTTGATTTTCATGATTTTTTGTGCTAAGCGTTTTATTTTTATTTGTGGAGTATCTTTGCTTTTCAAGTGTAAGATGTAGGCATCCCCTACTACTTGAAAAGTAAATCCACCAACTCTCCCTGTCAGTTGAGACTAATCGTTAATCGACCACTTTTTGTCTCAACCAGTTCTAGAAAATATATAATAATATATTTTATTTCCATTTTTATATCTAACATGAAATAATACTAGTAAATTTATAATAATATTATATGACATGACATAATATTATAATATAAACTTTAAAATACTATCCTATTATATTTCTATATAATATATTAATATATTTATAATATTTTTTATACTGTAATATTTTTGTTCTATTTTAATATAGTTTTAAATATTCTTCATTTAATGTTCATGGTGTTGTTGCCGGTATTTGGTGAGGGTATTTAAGTTGTGTATCAAAGCGTTTAGTTTGTTGCGGATTGGGAATGTATTAAACTGGATTTTTGCTCAATTAAGGATGTTTAAGACATCTCGGTATGCGGTAATGAAATTGCACAAACTTAGGGAAATTTTATAACAAAACTCATCAAATTTGATTAAAAGAGTGCAGTATATAATGCACCTGCACACTCCTTACACATAGCAGCGCCTGAAGGGCCAAAAACAATATATTTATTTTTCTCTTTTTGTGAGACGAATCTTGGGGCTTCACTCTTTCCTAATAAGCCTCCAGCTTAATAAAGTAAAAATAAAAGTGTTGTTAGTCTTTGCAAGGTTAATAGAATTTTACGTTAATTATTTATTTTTTCTGTAAATCAAGTTTTTATTTTTTTCAACGAATCAAAGAATTTTGTGTTATTTAAATATATTCTCGTTCATTCAATATGGTTTTACATATTCTTCATTTAATTAATATAAAAGTGGATTTATCTCATTTGTTATAATGATTGTGCTCGGTCTCTAGAAGACACATCAATTCTATAGTGGAAGTTGTCGTCGTCCTCTCCATCTTTACCACTGTACAACACACTTTCTCACATTACATAGGGGAACTTCCAATATATTACAGGGGTGTCCAATACAATTACAACATCCCCACATATTTCATTACATCCCTCGCAATGCCACATAGGTTTGACATGGACAAGTATTAATAGCAGTGCTTCCCTCCCATGAACATGCGATGTATGTCACATTGCTTTTTTGTTCTCAACGGTAAGCTCTTCGTGATAAGACGAAGTAATGATGTGACACATAACTCTGGGAAATATTACAACATCAATAGAGGGATGTGGATGCTTCTAGAGGGCATGTGGTTCTTGGGGTTACAATCTACGACAAAGTGATTAGAGAAGGAGATCAGAGTTGCAGTGGCAAGCAACAAGTTGTACATTGTGGATTACGCAGTGAAAGAAATTGTGGAATATGATGTGGTGGAAAACGCACGGAAACATATTGGCTTTGTTGGCATATCTTACCATCTATCATCTGTCAGATATGTAGAGGCATTAGTCAAGCTACTTTATTTCGACTTGCCAGTTAGTTATTCTTCTGATTCCATAGAGTGGCATTTGGCAGGTTTAGGTGATAAACTTTGGATTATTAGTCCCTACCAAAAGTTTCAAAATACAGACCTCTAAATTGGAGTCTTTCTTCACCTACAGTGAACACAACTAGAGCATATCTAATTTGACAAACTTTTAATTTTTTACACACGCTGATAACCATATTGTATTACGAACTTATGCCCTGAATATTTTGAGTATGTGTGCACATTTACATGTCGCCCTTGATCATATACAAATATGATTACCTCTTTAATACCTTGTATAAGTGTGTTCAAGCATATATCTATAAGTGTTATTAATTTTGTGTATTATTGAATATTGTATTGAACTTATATTATAAAATTTACAATACAAAGGTAAAGACTAATTGCTACAAATGCTACAAATTTCTTGTTATTAAAACCTTTTTAAATGAAAATATACTTTTAATATAATTACATTTTTAAATGTGTATATTATTTATGTACCAAAGTCATATTGTGAAAATATTAAATAATATTTCACGTATATAAGAATAATATATATAATTAACTCTATTAAATATAAAAAGGTGAACAAGTGGCCCATCAATATATTTATTGGCATTATTTTAATTTTTCTTTAGATATAAAATAAAGCTTAAATTTGTCAAGTCTTATACATTAATTAAAGATCACACAAATAATTTATTTAATTTTTTTTTATTTAATACATATGAAAAAAGATTAAAACTTTATGATGTTATGATAACGAAAAAATACACCTTTGTGATTAGATATTTATTCTTATAAAAATATAGAAATATTAATTCGTAAAAATATAACTTTGTGATTTGGATATTTATTTCTTTAAGTGATTTTTATAAAATTTTGCTTATGAAAAATATTAATTAATAAGGAATTTTTTTTGTTGGATAGTGATAACTTTTATTTTTATTAAAAAATATGAGTTGATGAAACTAAATTAAATGATTTTTTTTTTTTTGGTTCTATTAAAAATATTGTTTATACTAATAATAATGACAATCTTTTACTTACGAATTATAAAATTATAGTGTAATAATTAAAGATGATGTATTTGTAAATTGGTAAGATGTATTTGAAAATCACGCAGTATTAGCTGTTAGGACCGCGGCTGCAAACGACGCTAAATATTCTGTCAGGTGACGATAATAAGGACAAGACTATTTTTGTATCATTTTGTGCCCGACTTTTGAGAACATTCTGTCTTTTGCCATGTTTGTCTTCGTCTTTTTTTTTTAATAATAATTCTGTCACAGTCATGTTTGTGCGTACGAAAAGTGCCTGAGACTTTCTGTTAAAAACGCAAAAAGTTAGTTGTTTACTTTGTTTTGGCCCTTGTGAGTAATGGCATTAATTTTTTTTATTAAAGTAGCAGTTGGCTCAAAGATCGAAAGATAACGCCGAAAGGGACTCTTAGTAAAATGTGGTTTGGTGAGATAATTTGGTGTTTAGGTAAAAAACTAATATTGAATCTTTTTTTAAGGTTGAGGATTTAAATTATATAAAATTAATGTGTTACAAGTATTTTATAAAAGTAATAATTTTTGAAGTTTTTCAGGTTTTTTTATGTTTTTTTTCGTTTATAGAATAAGTTTCAATTTCATCATTTTTTTTTTTTTTTTTTCTTTGTTCATATAATGGTCTTATGAAGAATTGGTTGTTATGTAATTCTTATTGTTGTTATTCAAATCTTTTCCATTTTTTTTGGACGACAACATGGAGTTCATAGCATTATTGTCCATAACCAAATCTCCTTTTGCATCGAGATAGCCAAGTGTATTAAACATTAAAATGGGAAATTAAATGAAACAACAAAGGAAAAGCTCATAACAGGGACGTTGATGATTGTATTTTTGCTTTTTTTATTGTTGCATTTATCCCATCATGAAGCCATGGCCATCTTTGTAATTGGTGCTCATCGATTTGGGCTACCCTCTCACTCTTAGGATTTTAGGCAACCTGGAAAAAAAGCTCTCGTTAATCCATGACTAAGGGAAGGAGAATAAATGGAATGCTATGGTCTCAGGGTATGCACCAAATGGTTTTCCTTACCAGGATTTAAGTCTTTTGAATGAAATGTGTTGAGCATATGTAATATCTCCGAGTTCCAAGGTTGCAAGATTATTTTCCCCTAATAAGATGCGGGAAGGAACAACGTTTGTATTATGTTTCTCTTCAATATTTCATGCCCGTGAGTGTAAGATCCAAGGAAGCATAAGTTGTAGACCTTTCATGCCCCGAGAGCTTAACATGTGAGGAAGTTGTAGACATCTCCAAAGAATCGTATCATTTGCAAGTTATGGTGAAAGGGACGGCACAATTTTCACTTTTAATAAAGTAGGGTTCTATAAAAGGAAATAATGTAAATTGATAATTGTATCACATTTGAAATCCATTACCGTTGATCCCCATCTCACATTTTATGCACGATGAGGTATGCAAGGTGGTAGTTTATTTCTTTAAACATTTTATATTGTCAAGGGTGGAGGAGGACATTGTGAGCATTGATTTGATTGTAACAGGGCTCCACATTTGATGCGTGGCTCGAAACAATAATGCAATGTCACTGATGTGAGGATAAGACATTGAGATCTCAGAGTCTATCTTGTAGAATTTGTTTGCATCCTATGTTTAAACGTTTTATTTTCTTGACTTTGGTAGATGTCTCTAATTTAGAGGATCGGTTAGAGGGATACCTGAGGGCCCATGAATTTGCAAATATATACTGGTATGTTGTCCATGGCAAGGCACTCATGGGGATAATTAAGAAAGAATTTGTGGATGTGTCTAGCAATGGCATTGTCAACAACAACCAACACACCACTGTGCTCAGAGTGGAAAAAATCACAACCAAGACTAAGCGTTTGCATATTACTTTTATGGTTTTATTTCTTTGTCTCTAACATGATTTGGTTTTGTTTTGTTTAGTGTTTAAAGGATGCCTTTCAGACCAAAGAGGATGTAGATGGATTGTGTGATGACAGTGGAGGATGCTAATTATTTTACTGTGTAAGATGTAGAGAAAGACAATTCCCATGAGGTTATTTGTAGACTACAGGAAATTGAGCATGGAAGTGAACACTGAGGATTTAATGCATGTGAGGGGATACCTTTAATGTTTTTAATGCATGTAAGGATTTAACATAAGTGAAACTGAGGATTTAATGCATGTGAGGGGTTATCAACATGTAATTCAAAGAGCTTCCCTATTGCATAAAATATGATAAGGCCTATATCTGCTTCACATAGAATAGAGAGTTCCTGTGCTTTTTCACCAAACCCTTCCTCTGGTTGGAATAATGCCTAACATAGAGACAAGATAAATTTAGTGGATTTCATTGCTGTCAAAACTGGCATATATAAATGCCATTAGGTTGTCTTCTTCATGGCTAGAAACTTGCCTATGCAACACCCCAAATAATAAAAGCCACCGAGTATTTTTCGTTGCTGATGTGTATTTCTTAACTGATGTGTATTTTTTAATTATTCACGGACATGACCAGAATCAGATCATTTGATGCAAGGACAAATCTAAGGTCTATTTCCCATACTAGAAATGCCTCTAGGGTAATAAAAAATTATATAAACCTTTTTTTAAAAGGTCACCCTAAGTAAGATGCTAATTTGGTATATGAATGTCAACACCTAACAAGGGTCGCACAACGACTAGTCCCTGCCTTTAGTAATAGTATTATTATGAATTTGCAATGATGTTCAAAGCTATTGCTAGTATTGCCAAAGGGTAGTTGAAGAAGCAACTCTTAGATACATCAAAAGAAAGTGGTGGTACTTTATTCACAAATGGAGAAGTTTTTATATTGTCAAAACCTTTTAGAGATGGTCAACGTGGGAGTTGAGGAGGCACAACTATGTGTGAGAGTATTTGTATTGTAAATTATTTAAAGTCAATTTTGCATATAAATTTACAATGTAAGCTCAGTGTAATAGTAAATGGTATGCAAAAATTAGTAATAATAAACAAACAAAAAAAAATAATGATGGAATTTAATAGTCTACGCGATAGAAGTAACGCCTATTATAACATAGATTTATGAAGACATTTATTTTATTTGGTAAGGTAAAATAAGAAGGTTTTACAAGGATCCTACAACTTGAGTTTAAACAAAATTAAAGTATAGCAAAGCAAGCTCCAAGTGCTAAAAAACATAGTAAGGTAGAGCAAAAACAACTAGCTAAAAACTAGTGCAGAAGATGAAATAGATAAAATAAAAGAAAGAAAATACTCAAGGAGGGTAGTTTCCTTCGTGAGTGCCTTACCGGCATCCTTGTCCTCCACCTTATCCATCGACCTATTTTAGATTATATTTTCCTGAGTCCTATTACTCGGTCCTTCCATGATGTCCTTTGGCATAATTATTCTCGGCTTCTTTTGAGGCTACTCTTTCTCTGATGAATTCTTGAGAGGGTTCACTTTGAGAGGTTTGAAGGAGGGTTTTAGAGTGAGCTAAACTTCAGCCTTCCCAACAACTTTTTTTTGGGTAGGAACCTCAGCCTTGTGCTATGCAAAATCCTGTAGCATTTTAGTGGCTTCCCTATTTATGGAGTTTCACTCCTTTATCATATTGGCTAGACTAAGTCTTACTTCGTGAAGTTTACTGTTGAAACCCTCTAACTATCTTTTATTCTTCTTGATTGACTTAGACAAGGGGGATTTTCCTTTTTTGGAAGATTCCACAATATCCCCTTCCTCAAAGATAATGGGTTTTAGTTTGTTTACTGTAAGCTAAATAGGGAATTCCCTTATGGTGCTCTTGGAAATGAGGCTTGTATGGGAAGGGATAGGAAGAGGTCGGTGAGAGTTCATGGTTGGGTCTTCTTAGGGGGAGTCCTCCTCCATAGAAAACCCTCCCAACAGGACTTCTTTCTTGAACAGAATCTCACCATGCTTGACAAGCAAGAAAATAAGGCCTTGGTGGATGATAACATTCACTTCATTGACTTGAAAACTGAGGGTTATGCTTTCTAGTGACTTTAGCAAGTAGTAGGGCAAGATGATTTTAAAACCTTGAAAATGGTTAAGAAGTAGAAAGTGGTGTGAGAAGATAAGAGTAAATTTACCTTCCAAAGTAAGGTATTTCATGATTTGCAGACACACCTCCGACTAGTATCTCGGTAGGTCCATTCATAGAAAGCCCTTTATATCAATTTTCAAAGTCTCATTTGTCTTGAATAAACTCTGCATTAGCTCCATTTTCTTTGATTGGTCTTTAAAAGCTCTAGAACCCTAATAAAAAATTCTAGTTACCTTACCAATCAGTTTCTCAATGATAGTGATTGTAATACCTCTTATCTCTACATTTATTTTATTCCATGCTACAACACAATCCTTAACAAGGATTGTGTCATGCCCTATGATTCTCTGCATGTGTTCTATCAGACCTCCTATTATAGCACATAATTTCACCCTTATGAGAGGGTTCTTTAGGCTCTCTCACTCTTGGCTACAAAATGAGATCAACCCTAGGCTATGGGTATCTTGTGATGGGGTTGAACCTCTAGAGAAGGTTGGTTCCTCTTGGTAGATCACCTAAACTACTGATTTTGCTTGGAAAAGGAATAGAAGGGTTGTAAAAGATGATTAAAAACACAAAACAAGGTGATGTACCAAACTGAATACACTCCAAATTTTTTAAAACTAAAACTAAGGAAGCTCGAAGATAACTCTCACTCACACAATCTCTCAAACTGGTTCTTTTGCATCAATATTTTCTTAACTAGGCTCACTAAACAAGATATGAAGCATGAAGGAGTATCAAAAATCAAACTATACCATCATAAATGATCAAAATATCAAAATTTAATACTTGTAAATACCTTGAAATACTTTTAAAAATGCAACAAAAAATGACAATCACCAAGGAAGAACACTCCTCCACAAAGTAATCATGCATAAGCTGACTTAGAACAATAGATGTAGGAAAAGAGATCGGTAAAATAAGTTTGTCTATTCTTCAAGAGGCTATTTTTACATAAATGGGTAGGGATACACCATACCTAAATGAGGATAATATATTTAAAATGGATAAGAAGAGGTATATATAAGAGAAAAGGGAAGGGAGAGGAAAAAAAATCTTTGAAGAAGATGACATCATGCTCCACTAATTTGAGAAAGGTCTCCAAACATCTAGAATCTTTATTAAATATTAAAAATTTCTCCCCAAATCCATAAAACTCTTCCACTTGACTTATACACCCCATCCCCACTAGGCTTGACAAGCCCTTCAACTCCCTCAACTTGCCCAATTGCCTTCTACACCACATCTCCACTTGGTCTTATAAAAACCTCTAGGAACTTTGTGAAGGCTTGTCACTTTAGCATTTGATGTTTGTGGACCTTTATGTTTTATTTGAAAGTCATCTTTTCCTATGGTTATTTTCTCCTTCAACCTTCAATAACACCATGAAACCTGCAACTTGAAGCTTTGCTCACAACATAGCCTAAAAGGCTTCTTGAGGGCTAATAACCACCATTTATGTCTTTTTTGGGCTTGATAAGAAGTTTAGAGAACCTCATATTCATATTAATATTCAAGGTGTTCCTTGGTGTTTTAAAGACCATTGGACGCATTCCCAAACTTGTAATTTTTGAGACTCCATTAATGGAGGTCTTCGAGCTCAAACCTTTCTTCATTAATTGTTATAAAACTACCATTCAGGGTTATCTTGACACCATAGTAGCCATATTGGGACATGTAAAAGACATCCATACCTCCATAACATGCATACAAGGATTAAAATGGAGTTTTAATCTTCCTTCAATACCTACAACAATGGTGGAAACCTCTATTAGACCTGCAACTATGAGCTTTTCTAGGCCATTTTGAGCATAAAAAGAACCATGAGAGCTTGTAACTTGGTGGATCTTCATGATTTGAGAATGGAGAGGGTATAAATATTATTTTAAAATATTATTAATGATTTCATATTTATCCACACAAAATTTCATCTCTTAAATCCAAGCATAACTCTTGAAAAATACAAACTTTGTGCTCTCTTGAACTCTCCAAGCCTACGGTGGCCTAGAAGTGATTTTATTTTCATGAATCTACTTTTGGATTGGTTTTCATTGGAGTATGATTTATTTAGACCTATACATGATTATTACACACAATAAAATCAATTTTTTCCTTTAGAAAGACCTGGAACACTCAATTTCAATTCCATGTGTGAGCAAGCAAGTGATAATCTTTAAAATGCTTCTTTAATAGACCTATAATTTGCCATTTTATCTCTCCTAAAGTATATTAGGTGAATGAAACCATTTATATCACTTCACAGGAATCAAAACATACCTCTATTCCAAATTTCAGGTCATTTCATTGAGTAGAACTCAAGATATGCATTTTTTGGGGTTATCTTAACTTGCCTTGTCTAATTTCTAAACATGTGTAGCTTTGTATTTTTCTATTTTTTTGAGTTTTATGAGGTCCCAAGACTAAATTATTTTTTAATTAGGACTATGAGTGACATAAAAAATTATTATAATAATTTTTTTACAGTTATCAATCAATAAAATCATCCATAATCACCAATTTAGACTTGCAATACACTTAGAAATTAAGAACCAAGAAACCTAGGAAGAGAGAAATAGGCATATATTGAGATTTATGAGGTTTCAAGACCTAATTTCTTTTAGAAATCCGTAAAACTTATACAAGCATTATATTTGATAATTCAATCCTTTAAGTTCCTCAAAAATGTTTTTTTGACTGTCTACATTTGCATGCCAAAACCCTAAATTTGGCCAACTTGCACTTTTTCACTTTTTACCTCCAAAATTTGATGGAGGAAGGTGTTAAAAAATAAATTATGTCCCATAAGATATAAAACCACATTTTTTTGCAGCAAATATCTCAAAAAAAGTAAAACTTCTCCCAAAACCAAGTTGTGAGGGTTTAAGAAGGGTTTTACTCTTTAACAATTATTCATATAGTTGTGAGCCTTGAAGGCCTAATAAATTATTGAAAAATGAATTATAAAACATTATAAAACCCTTAATATAATATCAAATCCCCATTCAACTTCTGGATCACATACTAAGTATTTGAAAATTCATCTCGAGCTCCTAGTTGCAAGTTTGGTCAAGAGAGTGCATTTTGGCCTAAAACACCAAAATTTAGTTTGGAAAGGCTTATAAAATTTATTGAATGTTTAAAAACATTTATCATGCCTAAAATATCTCACTCCATGATGTGGAAGCTTCACTTATGGCAAAAAATTGCTTGGCCACCTATGAGTGGGCATAGGGTTCTTAAGGCTTGAGATAGGTTTATTGATCTCCATCTTGTTTGAGGCCTTTAATGGTAATTAAAAATACTAAATAATCTTGGTTTGATGCCTTTGTATCATTTTAGACCCCTTCCAACTCCTAGATCCACCAAAATTTCTTAGAATTAGCTTTGGTAGACCTGCAACTTTTGGCTTGGTGGTGTGCATGGGTGTCTTAGGCTATTTTAGGCACCTTAGGCTCTTTTTGGATCTTATAACATCTGTGATAATGTATCAAGGTTCACTATAGTCATTATTGATCATTATTAAAGTGAATCAATACACTTTTAGTGCACTTAAACAAGGAAATTCGACTGCAACTAATTGGCTGCCATTAATGGACAATGGCCATTTTACTCAAAACCCTCAAAACTTATTTGGATATTGGTGAAGAAAACCTAATTATTTAAATATATTATTATAAAATAATTAGACTTTTTACAATTCTCTTTGGCACCTAAATTTATGTCTAACACCTCATTTCATGCTTGAGGCTCATACAAACTCTTGTCTCTTTGTAGCCCTATTTTTATGCAAAGCTCCTTGTTAGGAATAATACAGATGTGACCTCAATAAAATATGAATATATTTTATAACCCATTTGGCTCATTAAGCTATGTGAGTCGTTTCATGACCCAAAACCCAAGGTAGGTGCACTTACTCCACCCTTCTCTCTCTCTAATTAGGCCTCTTTTAGGCTTGTGAGCTCCAAGAATGAATTTTGGCCTTTTTGAGATATTTCACATATGTAATATATGTAAAAGTGTGTGATTAAATTTTAGGAGGATATAATGATATTACATGTCAAATTTGGAGGCCTAGTTCATTGCACATATGTGAAAACCAAGAAATGCCCTTCTTAGGCATGGCAAATGCATAGGCTTGAGAGGGTGATGAACTAGAGCACCTCTGATAATAGATTATAAACTCAGTTTGTGATTATGTATGATACTCTAAAAAACCATAAAAACCTCCCATATACTTGAAAGGGAGTGGAACTAGGTAGAAACCTCATTGAAGGCCCTCTTTTAGGCTTGTGCATCATAGGCTAAGGGCCTAAATTTGTATTTTTGATGATATTCACACCTGAAACTAATTTTAGATGCCTTGGGGAGGCCATTATAGATACCTTATATTATTTACAAAGATAACCAAGCTTTTTTACTGAGTAAAACCTATAAAAACCTATTCAACCATGCCTCCAAGAAGGCTAAAACTACATCCTTCTTCACTCAAACATCTCTCCTCCACTCCAAATGGATTGAAATGGTCTCAAACATGTTTGAAGGGGTTAAATTCACCAAAATGAGGTGAATTAAAAACCAAATTGACTTATTCAAAAAACCTCACTTAACCTTTAAAATTTCCATTTGAAAGCTCATCAAGTGACTTAATGCACTTTTGGTGTATTTTGGGTAATTTGGCTCCAAAATACCTTATTTTTGGCTCGTTGAAGGCTATTATTGGATGATAATATTATTATGCACCTAATGGAAGAATGCCTAACACTATATAGGGAAATTTTTTTAATGTAAGCCATTGGCCAACACCTCCCTTGTGCATCTTCTACCAGACATTCTTACTAGATCAAACTTCTGAGCATGAAGTCAGATCGAGCCTATCTCTATCTCCCCCCATTCTATGATTTATTGAGAGAAGAGTGTTTGAATGGTGTTAGGGGTCTGAATTTTCTTGGTTAAGTTTGTGGTTTATGACATCAAAGGTAATTAATGAAAAATATTTCACCCAACTTGGAGTAATAAACTCCCATACATGACTATGATGTATTAACATAATTATTAGAACACTAGATCATTTGGATTTTATGTTAGGAATACCTAAGTGGGGTCAATAAGGGAATGGATGTGCTATGTGCCATGTGCCAAAAGGCCTTGTGAATTTAAAAGATCTTGTTTGATGTCAGTAAAAAAAGATTAACCATATTTTTAGCTATAAATATTCGATGATATCTTGGGTTATCAACAATGCATGCACATTGAGAATGCCATTAAAAGAAGAATCTTGATTAGAGATAGTCTCTAAGATATTCCATAATTTTTGATTATATTTGATGGTATAGAAGGTACAAAGCAAATAGAAAATTTGTTATTAGTAAAAAATGTCCTTGAAATAGGACTTTACTTTCTCTCTATCAAATAGGTATATTATATGATGTTAAACTATTAGATGTAAAAAGTGCTAAATAGCTCTTCCACCAACACACTATTGTATGAATCGTATAGGGAAAATAATAATGTCTATTTTATATATTTTTATAATCTCATTCAATTAACGTAATGGCTAGTGTTGAGATGTTGTCGTTGATGTCAAAGGGTTTGCTATTTAGTAAAGAATATGGTCATTGATGTCAAGGAATTTATGTTGATAAGAGTCTGTAGTTTCTATAAAGTCCCTAGCTACTAACTGAGTCTATAGCTTATCATGAAAGTTATTTTTCATGAAGTAAATAATTGGCCAAGAGACTTGTTATCTATATTTTACATCATAGGGAGACACATAAATAGATTGTAGAATTTATTTAGACTAAAGACCATTGAATAAGTTGTTCTATGTGAAGGAAGGTGATCTAAGGATTATGGAGAATAATATTGTATCTGAAGCTACTGGATGAGCAGCTATGGACTGCGTCAAGTTTTCTATGGACTACATCAAGGGTGCTATACTGCATCAGAACTTCTACAAACTTCATCAAGACTACTACATACTTAAATAAAACCACTATAGACTTGTTTGGAAAGTATTTCTAAATGTATTCTAATGATTTCTTGGTCTATTCCAGCTTCATTTAACTTAGAATGACCTATGTGAGTGAAATTTTACATAAGCTAATGTGAATTATGTTTTTAAAAGAGAATAAATCATTATATAACTGAATATAGAGTTTTGTTCGGTCAACTATCAAGAGGTTGTTGAACACCATCTTGTATATAAGCAAGATCAAATTATCTTTTTAAAGTATGAAAAAGGGATTATTATATAAAATCCCTAAGGAGCAGAACAAAGGTCTATTGAGGAACAAATGGCTAAAGAGGTATGAGTATGAAAATATCAAATTATTCATAGGAATATTTAACCTAGAGTATACAAAATCAACTAAAAGAGATGAATAGAGAAGGAAAAGAGGATAGATTCCTTGAAAATAAAGAGCAAATAAAGAGAGCCTAATGTGTCTATTTGATTGATAAGCAAAAAAACATCTAAATTAATATGAAATTGATAAGCAAAAAAAATGAAATTATACCATCATTTATTGATAGAAGTGTTGGGTGAATATTTTGTCACCAGCTAACTCATGGGCAAAATAGGTTGTTTCAACCATAGCATCAGGAGATTGATTGGCCAAATGTGCAGGTTTACCACATCAAAAGGGGACAAATCTCTCTTCTCATCAAGGGGAGGTTCCCTATAACTATAAGGTACTAATATATACTATATATATAAGCTGAAAATAACACTCAGGGTAGGATAACACCATCTATCTCTCTTTTTTTAGAGATGATGTTCACAGATCAAAGGAGAAATCTTGGGTAATTACTGAAGGTACTTCTCTTCTTTCAAGAGTAATATTTAGTCAACAGCCAGATTCCTTCTTGGTAGTAATAATAACTGGATGCAGAGACAAAGCAAGATGAAGTGTAGCATAAAGTCTCCACCTTAACTGCCAAAGAGTGAAATATACGAAGGACAATGGGGGCACAAAGTCATCCCAAGATCCTTTACATAGAAATAGAAAAACAACCATGCTAAAGATAATTATGGTAGCACAAAGTCTCTCCACAGTCAACTTCAGGACACCTTCCTAATTACTTCCACTAGTTCTGCTTGTTAAATTAAATAAACAAGAATGCTTCTAGGAAATAGACATAAGAACAATTTCCTAAATAACACAAGCTATTCCAGCACAAAGTCTAAAAGGTCACTTGTTTTCTCATTCAAATAAAGAAATATGATTAACAATCTGAGCTCAAAGTCTTAAGAAATGCCTTTCAATTTGGGCAGAGTTTTGCTTCTATAACAGAGAGATCTCCCTTTGCATAAAATAAGAGATTACAATATATAGTGCTCCAAAAAATACTTGGGTGCTTTGTTTCATGGAATGGCCCATACTGCATTTAATGCCTTAAATACATTTTTAGTTCTGTGAAGGGGCCATGCTGGAATAGGGCATTGGCCTTAACTGTGGCGTGTCAATTCATCTCAAATGTCTCCTTTTGAAGTATGGGCCACCTAGTCCTCTTCCTGATATGTGTGTAGTTGTCTACTTCACCTTTACTCAATCTAAAAAAATAAGCTATGCTATTAAGTGCTCGCATTCTCTGATGCCCACTTGGTCGACTGTTTCACCTACTAGAAATAACTCCTACGCAGATATTTTTGGTCTTTCTACATCGTTCCCTCTTTCTTTAATGCATTTTATCTTCCTCATGATTTGAGCTCTTGAGCTATCTCTTCCCTTTCTGCTAGCTCTTTCAGCTTCTTTTTTAGCTGGTCACTGAGTTTGTTCTTCAGGTCCATGCCACATTTGAAAATAAATGGGCATTTCATTACCTTGAATTTGACGTTCGCGAGGACATTATTGGTCACTTGGTCGCTTGAACCACTTTGAACCTTGAACCTTTGAAGTGCATTAGTTTAATGGTTCAACAGTTCAGATGGTCCATTTTGGCTCCTTAGTTCAATCGGCTCCTTGGTTCAATCGGTTGAACCATCTCTTTGAACTTGTCTCTGGAATCTTCCACTTCCTTCCTTTGCTCGAAGCTTCCCTTCAAACTTTGAAATTCCTTGAACCTTTGAACTTTTGAACTTTGAACCATTTTGGTTCAAAGTTCAACGGTTCATTCTCTTTCTCAGAATCCTTTGGTCCTTCAAAGTTTTTGGATCCTTTTCTTTTCTGTTGAACTCGTTGAACCTTTGAACCATTTTGGTTCAAGGTTCAATCGGTTCAACCTTTCTTTCTTAGCTCTTCAAATCCTTTGTTCTTCTAAGTCTCTCAAACTTTATTGAACTCGTTGAACCTTTAAACTTTGAACTCTTTTGGTTCAAGGTTCAATGGTTCAATCTTTTGTTCTTCGAAGTATTCTTTTCTTTAAGTCCTTTGAAGTCGTTGAACTTTTTGAAGCGATTAAACTTTAAACTTGTCGAAGCACTTAACTCTTTAAGTCTGTCGATGTCGTTAAACCTTTGAACCCGTTGAACCTTTGGAGGCAGGGTTCAATGGTTCATTCCATTTGTTTGAAGCCTGATGATAAGTATTTTGATTGAACTTTGGCGTTGAATCAACTTTGAAATGCCTAAGTGTTGGGAACTTGTTTCTTTGTGAGAGCTCACCTATTGAAGTCATTGAACCTACGAGTCCCTTAGCTGAAAAAGCTTGAATAATTGAAGAATTAGAGTGCTCAGAACATTTTTTGAGAAGGGAAGAGAGAATTTCGGCCTGCAAGACCAAAATAGTTGATATGTTGTCTCCAAAAATGAGTGATAAATTTTGGAAACAACAGTTGGCTCCAGTTGGGGAGCTTCCATCGATTGTAAAAATAATCAAAGGGAGTAGAATCTAGAATCTCCGGTGCCTTTAAGTATGCCATTGGGCTACAGAGTCATGCTACCCAAAAATAAAGGCACTAAAAAGATATGAAAATGAACAACACAAAATAGAACTAAAGACTATAAAAATATACAAATGTACAATTAGACTTATCTGATACTTCAAGAATTGAAGTGCTTCATATGCTGCCCACTGTGAGGCAATGTAAATGGCATGCCATCTTGATACTTCAACAAGAAATTATTTTCACCATTGAGCTGATGAATAGCAAATGGGCCTCTCCATAGGGAATCAAATTTCCCATGCATTCCCTT
This sequence comes from Torreya grandis, assembly GCA_037957365.1. Taxonomy (NCBI): domain Eukaryota; kingdom Viridiplantae; phylum Streptophyta; class Pinopsida; order Cupressales; family Taxaceae; genus Torreya; species Torreya grandis. The sequence continues at coordinate 797,057 of JARHVA010002528.1, read as the reverse complement.
TGGTTCTCTTCTCTTGTCCCATAACAGAACTTAATCTCCAATCTAGAAATCACGAGTTTTTGCTTTCTGGTCGAAGAGCTTCTTCACCAAAATTTGATGCACAACAATTCAGTCCACCACCATAGTTTGCTGCTCATCCAGCTTAGTCAAGCACATGATCCTCTTTTCGATGGAGCTTTCATATGTCTAATATTTAATAGCCTTTGCCAATTTTAGTGCTAGCAATCCCAGGGTGATTGGTATCTCTGCATTGAGACCATACAAAAGTTGGAAAGGTGACATACCTATTGCCCTCTTGGGCATAATTTTGTCTGCCCATAAAGCATCAAACAATGCTTTATGTCAGGTTCTTTGATTGTCATCTACCAGCTTCCTGATAATGGTCACCAGGTTCTTGTTGCTCAATTTTGCTTGACCATTTCCTTGCAAAAAATAGTCAGAAGAGTGGGAGAGGGTGATCCCATAATAAAAATAGAACTAGGTAATCTCATGAGAAGAGAAATAGTCTGCATTATTAGTCACAATCTTGGTTGGGACCCCAAACCTAGAAATGATGTTTTCTTTGAGGAAATCGCATACTACTTTTGAAGTAGCATGCTTGGCTGGAATAGCTTCCACCCACTTGGTGAAGTAATCTATGGCTGTGAGGACAAAATCATGTCCAATGCTTGAAGATGGATTTATAGCACCAATGAAATTGATTCCCCATTATTGAAATGGCTCTTCTATTACCACTGGCTTAAGAGGCGAAATGACTAACTTGGGTTTTCCAACGAACTATTAGCATAGTTCACATCTTCGTACCCATTTTTATGCATCTTGAAATAGAGTAGGCCAGTAATACCTGGCTCATAAAATCTTATGGGTCCACAGGCCAGATTATGGAAGGACTCCAAAAGTTGGTTCTGCTACTCTTGATCCATGCAGCGAAGGAACACTCCATCGAGGTTCCTCTTATACAGGCCATTGTCCCATAGGACAATATTGGCAACTTTTAACTTGACAGTCCTCTTTTCTTTATGAGACATTTGAGCAGGACACTCACCATAAGTAAGGAAATGAGCAATACTCGAATACCACTCATTCATAGTAGAGATAAAGAGGACTATTGGCATGTCTTCAATTTTTACTTCTTCATGCCCTGTTTCTTCTGGTCTATTATCAACAATCAATTGACAGAGACCCCTTCCCCACATAAGCTTTGTTGGTTTGATAACAAAATTAAACTCTTGGATTTTAGCAATCCAATTACCCCTTTTGGTTCTAAACTCTTGCTGAGTTAATATGGATTTGACTATGGCATCAGGAACCAGGGCAATAATGTGTGAATTCAGGATATAAAAATGGAAGTGCTTTACTGCCTTTACCACAGCATAAGCATGCTTCTCCATATTTGAATACTTCAACTTATGAGCTTTGAGAGGACAACTCATGAAGGATATGGTAGACTCCACACCTTATTTATTTTGTTGAACCAAAATTGCTAAAAGTGTGTGCTCAAAAGCATAACTATATATTGTGAAATCTTTGGTATAATTTGGACAAACCAGAATTGGGGCATGGGTGATAGCTGTCTTGATGTCTCAAAATGCTAATTTGCCTTCTTTAGTCTAGCTCAAAGTGGCCTTTCCCTTCATCATGTTCACAATGTGGTGAGTCTTCTCCGCGAATTTAGGAAATAACTTTCATAAAAAATTTACCTTTTCGAAGAAAGAGTGAACTACAGTCTTACTTGTGGGCAGAGTAAGCCAATAGATGGATTTGACTCTTTTTGAGTCAATCTTTATGCCTTCTTAGAATACAATTTGTCTGAGAAGTTTCCCTTCTATTACCCCAAAAATAAACTTTTTGAGATTTCAAGAAATGCCATTCTGGTGACATCATTCCGGCACTTGTTGTAAATGGTGCACATGATCAAGATGATGCTTGGAAAAGATTGTTAAATCATCAAGGTACACCACAATGAATTTACCCATTTCATCTTTGAAATCAAGGTCCATTACTCTCTAAAAAGTGGCACCAATATTTATCAGGCCAAATGGCATTCTTCGATATGCAAAGGTGCCCTAAAGTGTGGTGAAGACAGTCTTATGTTGGTCTGCTTCACCAACTTCCACTTGATTATACCTCAAGAATCCATCTAGCATTGATAACATCTCTGAACCAATCACCGTCTGAAGGACTTGATCCATGATGGGCAAAGGGTAATTATCCTTTAGGGAGGATTGATTCAAATTCCTAAAATCCACGTAGAGGTGAATTTTGCCATTCTTTTTTCTCATAAGAACTATGTTTGCAATCCATGTGGAATGATGGATTGGGAAAATTATTCTAGCATTCAATTTTTTTTGTATTTCAGACATAATAGTACCTGATATCTTTGGATTATACTATCAAAATTTCTACTTATAAGCCACTGAATCACTCTTGAGAGGAATTTTATGGAAAATTTCTTTAGGCCTGAGTGACTTCAGATCATCATAGGAGTATGCCAAAACATCTATGTAATGGTGAAGTAGGGCAGTAAATTCGAGCTTCTTATCAGGAGTGCAACACTTCTCAATGTTAACCATCTTGAGATTTTTCTTAGTACCCAAATTTATTTGATCAAACTCTTGGGAGGAGCTTGAATCCATTTGTTGCTGTTTGATGAACCTATCCTACTTGTCAAACAATTTCTCAAGAAAAACCAATCCTTTGGGAATTTTATTCCCTCTTAGCTGTAGGAATTCTTCACCTACATTTGAACTTGTTTCAGGGGCTGATTCAAGTTTTTGAGGCTCACTGCCTTCGAAGTGAAGCTGTTCAATGCTGTCTTTTTATTCCAAAAAGGTGATGATTTGGTTGTCGCCATTGAACACTTGCCAATCATTGGCATTGTCAAGCACACTTGGTCGAAAGACTAGTTTGATAGTTTACCTATCTCCCTTAAAATCTGGGTGAGAAACTAAAAGAGTTGCATAAATAGCTAATGCATCAGCTGGGTCATTGAATTTCCTGGGTACTGCAGAGACACTAAAAGCATCAAAGCTTTCAGTTTGATCCCAAACTAGATGGCAGTAATGGTGCAATCTCTCATTTTTTATTTGGTACAAGTTCTTAACTTGGAAAACCAACAGCTCAACATCTCCTTTGGTGTGAAGGAGTTTGATGCCCATGTCTTAAGTGGCCTTTAATCTGAGCAGTAGTGATTCATATTCAACATTATTGTTGGTGTTACTAAACTATAATTTATAAGAATAGGGGGAAATATCTTCTTGAGGAGATATCAACACAATCCCAATGCTCGAACTAGTAAAAGAACAACTGTCATCAAATTTGAGAATCCACACATTATCAAAAACTGACCTTTCCTTAGATTTTTATTCATTTAGAGGGGAGGATTCCTCTGGGCTTGCATTGTGCTTTATTAAGTCTTATACTATTTTATCTAAACTTATTTTTAGATTCTCTTCTTCAAAAGTTTCATCAGTTAGGACAGGAACATCATCTATAGTCAGGAAGTAATTAGCCATGCTTGAAGACTCAAACAAAATTTGAGCTTCAGGCGCTGAGGTTTGAGTGACAATGTATTTTGCCTCCTTCTCAGGGAGTAATCTCTGTATGACACCTTTGACCGGGACCCTTGCTTCAGACAGGTCCATACTTGCTACTAATATCCTTGCAAAAATTTTACCCAAGAAGAATGTCGTATGAGGCTGGGACATCAACCACCAAGACTGTCATCTTAATTCTCTTGTTTGGGAATGCCACAAATGCAAATTGGGCATCTTTGATTTGTCCTAGCAAAGGCACTTGTTTTTTTTCCATGGAGAAACATCTCCCAAAGGTCTTGGTCAGTGTGAGTCCAAGAGATTCTACCACTTTGGCAGGCATGACATTGTCAGATGCACCTGAATCTATTATGCAGTTGTTCAGCTGGTGTCCATTTATCAACAGGGAAACATAAAATGGTTCTATTTTCCTAGGGGCAACTGGAGGAGTAATCACAAGGTTATTCTAGGTGGATGTATTCTTGGGGTCACCAAGAGTTAATTTTGAAATTTTTGGTCTTACAGGGATGGTTTTATTCTTTACACAATGAACTAATTTATTTAACTACTCAGGGTTGGATTACAAGAATTCAAGTTCAAATATTTGAATTTTGGTTTTCTTGACATGGTTGATTATTTCAAATGTCTGAAACAAATTAAGAATAGGGGAAGCCAATTCATCCTTTTGGTTTTTAAAAGGGGGTACTCATCTATAAAATTGAAGTTGAAGGTGAAGGCATACTTGAGGTACTTACTTTTTTAGCAATCACCAGGTCCTTTGATTGAAAAGGCAGAGTGGTTCCCTATTGAGTAATTAAAATTGCTGGTTGAGTTTGCTCTATTTTTTTATCAGCTTACTGGGTTGACTGGTTCTGGGATTGGGTAAATACGACATATGATCCATCAAATGCTTTGCCTTTACTTCTGGGTTCAACCTGGTAATTTAGGAAACCAATGTTGGAGTCGCTAGCTAATTCTTATTCTCCCTCTGTGAAGAGATTAGTGTCATCTTCTAGGTTCAACTCAGGCTGGAAGGAGAAATTAGATTCTATGTCGAGATATCCAACTACTGAGTTGGCTGGTGCTGCTTCAATGGCAAGCTTCCCCTATGGGGGAGGAAGATGATTCGGTTGCCCTTGATTTTTGACAGCGTTGCCTTGATATGAATAATTGGAGAATTTCCTCTTTGGTATATCTTATTTTGAAGGAGCAGAAGACACCCCTTGCACCATTTGCTTTCTTAGAGCTAACAACTAATTTGCCAACTTTTGCACCATTAGATCAATGGTGCATGTAGATGAATATTTAGAAGATGAAGAATATTTGCCTCTATTAAGATCTCTTATTATCTTTTTTGCTAAGATAAGATCATCTTCCACCTCAGTGGCTAAATCCTAAGCTACAACAAGGTCTATGTGGCCAACACGTCTCAACAAGAAACTCACTTCAGAAAGCTGAGAGTTGATGAAGAAGCATTTGAGATTCTCAGCAGTTGGCTGAGAAATGGTAGGAATCCTGTTCCTCAGCTTGTCAAACTTAGCTATGAAGTCCCTCATAAGTTCATGAGGCTCCTTCTTCATTTGTATGAGCTGAGCCATCAGGGCATGCACATCTTCTGTAGACTTGAACTTGGCTTCAAATTTGGATTTGAGAGTGTTCTAGTCTATCACTGACTGAGCCTGCAGATGGTAGAACTAGTATGTAACAACACCTTGTAATGTTTCTACAAATAGCCTGACTGGTACATCCTCATACTCCACACCTATCATGCCACAAGCTATGTTGAAGGCTGCAATATGTTCATCAGGATGAACTCTCCCATCACCATAGAACTTGGGGAAATTCTTCTTGGAACTGTGAGGTAGTTCATGTGGAGGTGGAGTTCGATTGAGTGGACCAAAAGAGTTACCCCAAGCTCCTTGAACTACCATGATTTGACTACTGAAGGGAGGAATAACAAATGTCTGAGAGGTATGTATTAACAAAGCTCTGCTAACAACATAAATAGATGCTTTACCTGGTAATGGAGACCTAATTTTGGTAGGAGGAAAACTCTTAGTTCACTGAAAGTGAGATGGAGAAGGAAATAGGGAAAAATCACTTTGCTATACCAACTCAAATCCAGGGTCAACACTACCTTTAGATCTCTAGCTTCTTGTATACTGTGGAGCTACTAGATTGTAAAGAAAAAATGGAAAAGAACTAGAATTGCTTCAATTTGAAGCTTGAAGCTTCAAACTACACATTTTTCTCCAATAGAGTCGCCAAAAATTATTGGGTGAATATTTTGTCACCAGCTAACTGATGGGCAAAATAGGTTATTTCAACCACAAAATAAGGAGATTGATTGGCCAAATGTGCAGGTTTACCACATCAAAAGGGGACAAATATCTCATCTCATCAAGGGGAGGTTCCCTGTAACTATAAGGTACTATTATATACTATATATATACGCTGAAAACAACACTTAGGGTAGGATAACACCATCAACTCTCTTTTTTTAGAGATGATGTTCACAGATCAAAAGAGAAATCTTGGGTAATTACTGAAGGTACTTCTCTTCTTTCAGAAGTAATATTTAGTCAACAGCCAGATTGCTTTCTAGTAGCAATAGTAACTAGATGCATAAACACATCAAGATGAAGTGTAGCACAAAGTCTCCACCTCAATTGTTAAAGAGTGAAATATATGAAGGATAATGGGGGCACAAAGTCTTCCCAAGATCCTTTATATAGAAACAGAAAAACAACCACAGTAAAGACAATTGTGGCAACACAAAGTCTCTCCACAGTTGGCTTTAGGACACCTTCTGGATTACTTCCACTAGTTCCGATTATTAAATTAAATGGACAAGAATGATTCTAGGAAATAGACATAAGAAAAATTTCTTAAATAACATAAGCTATTCTAGCACAAAGTCTGAAAGGTCACTTGTTTTCTCATTCAAATAAAGAAATATGATTAACAATCTGAGCTCAAAGTCTCAGAAAATGCCTTTCAATTTGGGCAGAGTTTTGCTTCTATAATAGAGAGATCTCCCTTTGCATAAAATAAGGGATTATAATATATAGTGCTCTAAGAAAGACTTGGGCACTTTGTTTCATGGAATGGCCCATGCTGCATTCAATGCCTTGAATACATTTTCAATTTTGTGAAGGGGCTATACTGGAACAGGGCATCGGCCTTAATTGTGGTGTGTCCATTCATCTCAAATGTCTCCTTTTGAAGTATGGGCCACTTGGTCCTCTTCTTGATATGTACACAACTGTCTACTTCACCTTTACTCGATCTAGAAAAATAGGCTGTGGTATTGAGTGCTCATGCTCTCTAATGTCCACTTGGTGGACTGTTTCACCTACTAAAAATAACTCTTGCACAGATATTTTTGGTCTTTCTACATCGTTCCCTCTTTCCTTAATGCATTTTGTCTCTTCTTCATGATCTGAGCTCTCAGGATATCTCTTCCCTTTCTGCTGGCTCTTTTAGCTTCTTCTTCAACTGGTCGCTGAGTTTTTTCTTTAGGTCCGTGCCACATTTGAAAATAAATAGGCATTTCATTACCTTGAATTTGACGTCCATGGGGACATCATTGGTCACTTGGTCACTTGAACCACTTTGAAATTTTGAAGTGCACTGGTTCAATGGTTCAATGGTTCGGACGGTCCATTTCAACTCCTTGGTTCAATCGGCTCCTTGGTTCAATTGGTTGAACCATCTCTTTGAACTTGTCTCTAGAATCTTCCGCTTCCTTCCTTTGCTCGAAGCTTCCCTTTGAACTTTTAAATTACTTGAACCTTTGAACTTTGAACCATTTTGGTTCAAAGTTCAATGGTTCATTCTTTTTCTCAGAATCCTTTGGTCCTTCGAAGTTTCTAGATCCTTTTCTTTTCTGTTGAACTCGTTGAACCTTTAAACTTTGAACCATTTTGGTTTAAGTTTCAATCGGTTCAACCTTTCTTTCTTAGCTCTTCGAATCCTTTGTTCTTCTAAGTCTTTCAAACTTTATTGAACTCGTTGAACCTTTAAACTCTTTTGGTTCAAGGTTCAAGGTTCAACGGTTTAATCTTTTGCTCTTCGAAGTCTTCTTTTCTTTAAGTCCTTTGAAGTCATTGAACTTTTTGAAGCAGTTGAACTTTGAACTTGCCGAAGTGCTTAACTCTTTAAGTCTACCAATGTCATTGAACCTTTGAACCCATTGAACCTTTGGAGGCAGGGTTCAATGGTTCAATGGTTCATTCCATTTTTTTGAAGCCTGCTGATAAGTCTTTTGATTGAACTTTGATGTTGAACGAACCTTGAAATGCCTAAGTGTTGGGAACTTATTTCTTTGTAAGAGCTTGCCTGTTGAAGTCATTGAACCCGTGAGTCCCTTAGCTAAAAAAACTTGAATAATTGAAGAATTGGAGTGCTCAAAACATTTTTTGAGAAGGGAAGAGAGAATTTTGGCTTGTAGGACCAAAATAGTTGATATGTTGTCCCCAAAAATGAGTGACAGATTTTGAGAACAAAAAGAAGCAATTGAGAAAGGTGGATTATCTAAAGCAGCTGAGTTCATGCTTGGCAAAGGGGGTTGAAGCCTCCTATAGATTGGTGTCTACAAATCAAGGAGTTGGTGCTTCCTAGCAAGTTGGTGTTTGCTGAATCTTCTTATGAAATTTAGTGCTTGATTATTTGGGGTTGGTGCTTCAAGTTGAGTTGGTGCTCAATACTATTTTTAACTTATTGCATATCTAATTTAAAACATGTAGTTCATGCAATGATCAATGTGGGTTTTCTTCCCTTTAAGGGTTTCCCACCTACATCACATTTTATGTCTTTATGTTCTTTGATGTGGTTTGATTTATCTATGGAATTTGTAGTGATGCTTGACTAACAAAATAAAGAATTTGAAGAAAGTTTTAAGAGCTCACTGATTCACCCCCCTCTTAGTGGATGTGCATCCAATAATTGGTATCAGAGCAGGTCCTTCAAGGTTAGGCTTGACAACTAGAAGGTAGATCCTAAGAAGCACAATGTCTAGTCATCAAGTATAAGAAGGGTTTTCAACAAAAAAGGCCCCTTTGTTCATTGGAACCAATTATGACTTTTGGAGCATTAGGATGAGGACCTATTTAATGGCTCTCAGGTTTGAATTTTGGAAATCAGTTGTAGATGGGTATATTATCCTTCAAACTCCTCCAATTGACATTACAGGAAAGAAAACAAGTTAGAATAATTCAAAGGATATGAATGCTATATTATGTGGATTGGCAAAATTTGAGTTTGTCAAGGTGATACAATGTGAGCCAAGTAAGGCAATTTGGGACAAGTTACATCTCATCTATGAAGGTGACACCAAGGTAAAATTAGCAAATCTTCAGACCCATAGAAGATAAGTTAAAGGTCTAAAGATGAAGGAAGAAGAGAATATTATAGCATATATTCTTAGAGTTGATGAAGTGGTCAACATAATCAAAGGTCTTGGAGAAAAGGTTAATGAGTCAATTGTTATTCAAAAGGTTATAAGATCCTTAACCCCAAGATTTGACTCAAAAGTGTCAGCATTTGAAGAAGTAAAAGACTTAGACAAGTTAAAAATGGATAACCTTCATGGAATACTAACTGCCTATGAGGTAAGGATTGATGATGGAAGATCTTACAAAAGGGAAGCAACCTTTAAGGTTGCAAAGAAAACACAAATAAAAAAGGTTAAAATTGATAGTGAAATTGATGTTTATGAAGATAAATCCTAAGATTTATTTGTGAGGAAACTAAGAAAAGGTTTAGGTAGGTACAAAGGCAAACTACCATTTAAATATTTCAATTGTGGCAAGATTGGTCATTTCGATACCAAGTGTCCTAGAAAAGAAAAACATGATCATGATGAAGAGAATAAGAAGTCTAATAAGTATGATAAGAGCAAGAATTTTTTTAATCAAGGTGACTATAATAAGAAGTTATTTAATAAAAAAAGAGTCTATATTCTAAAGAAGACAACAACTCTTCTGAAGTCAAAGATAAAGATATCTCAGAAAGTGATGATTGTAGTTTAGGCCATAGAAGCGATGAAACTTTGTTCATGACCATTAAAGTTGAAGATGGGAAAAGTTCAAAAGAAAAAGTTGTCAGGATCTTGCTCCTCAATTAGAGCACATATGATTACTTCTTGTATTAGCAACTAAACACGGAATTTAACCAGAATGAATAAGTAACTAGAAATATGAAACAACATAGGAATATGAGAGACAATACACAATTGTATTAATAATCACTCAGAAGAAAATACAATAAAGAAGATGCCACTTCTTCTTCCACCTCAAAGGCTCACCACACCTCAAGACCTTCTTCCCTCTCTCTCTTGGTCCCAACAATCAACTCAAATATAGAATTGATGTTCACCTCTCCAACCAGTCAGTAACGACGCTGCCAGTACACCAAGTACACAATCATACTCTAAGTAGATCTCTTGCTCTCTGCTGCTACCTGTAAATCACTAGACCTTACTCACCATTATAGATCTCCAAAAGAAGCCACACACACCAACTGACCAAGATCATACAAACACGAAGAACCCTTATGATTCTCCAAACCAGTACCCACACTTGGTACTATGGCACTAGGAGGAACACACCATTGCTCTCTTCTCTCTGAAGGATCTTATATTATTGCTCTCTTACTCTCTAGCACTAGTTTACAATACAACCAATGAGTCTCTTAAATAGATCTCATGCAAACAATAATTAGACACCTAATTACAATAATTAGATCCACAGCTTCTAGTCTAAATTTGGCTCTTGACATGCAAACACTTGGTTCGTTATCTAATTGCCCGTAACATTCACAGTTTCAACCACACAGATGACCGACGTCGGTCCTTGTTTGCCTGGGGGTGCCGACGCCAGCCAAATTTTGATCGACGTCAGTTGCCTTCTGTCTGTACCCTACTAATGTTGGTTTTCCTGATCGACGCCAGTGATTGTAACACTCAGCAAACACTCTGCAACCTCCTTAACTCCTCTTGTTTGCATCCTGGTGAAGCTTTTAGCTCCATAACCTAACAATCTCTCACTTGGAGATAAATAGCTACACCTGTACCTGTATCTGTACCCCATCTAATCTATTTCCTAGCTTGTATCAATCTTCAAGCTCAACCCTAAAGACCAACCATCACACACCCTGTGATGCCTTTCCTGTCATCCAAGTAACCTGCCACATCCAAACCTACATATCCATGTAGTGAAGTCCTTGACCCTGCATAACATGTTAACCTGCTGCTACTCCCTCTCAAGTACTTGAGAATCCACTGAACTTCCCTCTAGTACTCCTTCCCCAAATTGGCTCCATACTTTCTGACAACTCTTACTACTTGGGAAAACTCAGGCCTACACTAGCCCTTATGTGATTTCGAACCTTGTTCTAAGCTCAGCTTGAACTGTCCAGCCCTTGGTGTGCTTATTGATTTTGCATCCTACATCTTGAACCTCGCCTACACTGTCTTCACATCAGCTCCCATTGGAGACAAAATCTCCATGTCTCTTATGCCAAAGAATTTCGCTGCTCCAAATTTTTCATGACATATCTCTGAACTAACCTTACCTTTTAGCTCAGCAAAACCCTATATGTACAAACCTGCTAGCAAACATACCATCCACATACAATAACTGGATAATGTCACGACTCATCATCCACCTGGTAAGAACAAACACAATAGTTACACTGACATTGACTAAAGCCTTGCTTTGTCATCCACCTATCAAACCCTGTACCACTGTCCTGCAGCTTCCTCAAGACCATATACCTTGGCCTTCTATCTCACGTATCCATCCACTCTCTTCTTTAACTTGGGAATCCATCCGTCTCTCAGTGCTTTCTTCCAGCTGACAACTCTACCAACAAACTCTTGTTTGGTTCTTCTCCAAGGACTCACACTCCTCATCCATGCCAAGCTCTCACTGTTTCTAGATTCTACCTGCATTGTCTCTTCACATCTTCCTAGTTCTCAGCCATCAGTAAGCAATATAAAGAAGGTGAACAATGAATATGAGGTTCACTTACCCTTTCTAACCTTTATATGGGCGTTTGAGACTTGTTGATAGCTGCTGTCCGCCCAATATCCGTTCCAGTGACCGATCTCGACCATCTCCCAATCTGCTCCCGACCGACGTCGATTCCCTGTGACTGACCCTGTCTGCCGACATCAGTTTCTTGACCGATGACAGGGTACCTGTTGCCGACATCAGTCACTATATGACCGACGTCGATTCCTTCTTCCTAACACCACCAACTCTGTTGATCTGCACATGATCAACGTCGGTGCCTGTCTATTTGACGTCGATTCCTTTTGACCGATGCCGGTACCTGTGTTCACCTGTGAGTGAAGACTTTTTACCTGTGAGCTCTCTATGGATCAAAACCCTGTTCAAATTAACATAGCCTTGCTCAGAATAATTCAATCCTCTCAGCTGATCTCTTTCCATCATCTCTTCCATGAACACCAAGGCTTTCCAGTTCTTAAGTTTATCAAAAACATTTGTCTTCTGCTTCAGAACATGCATTCCCCTCCTACATATGTAACTAAGCCTACAAAGCCACATCTCTATAAAATAAGGTGAATCAGTAATATAAGTAGATAGATAAAGGATACCTACTTTCTTACCACCATCTAATTCAAGTGCATTTGTTGTGAGAGTTAATGTGCATCTCTCATCACCTAACTTTCTTGAAGAAATTAGATCCATCTCCAAGACTGGTACCTGCATGACCTCCTTCAACACCTGCATGTTATTTGTCTGCAATTTTAGCTTCACTTCCCCTTTGCCAACCATTTAACAAGGCTCTCCAGCTCCTAAATAAATCTCTCCAAAGTCTCCAAAGACATACCCATGAAAAGATGCTCTATTTCAGGCTGCATGGAAAGAGGCAAAAGAATCTTTAAACCAAGATTCTACTTTATCCAAAGCACTCTGTGCAACAAACCCTACAACATTTGCTTCTACATGCTAATCTTCTACCGACCAATAATCTTCTTTTCCCTGCTCTTTCTTTCCATCAATCGGACCATTTGTGCTATTCAGTTTCTCCATTCGTAGCTTACTATCTTCTACCATTGCTATACTCCCACTCAATCTGAAACCCCTGAGAGTGATCTATAATCAACAAACACTACCAAATCTAAACCACCTGTTAGTCAACCCAACCAAAAGCTCTGATACCACTTGTTAGGATCTTGCTCCTCAATTAGAGCACATATGATTACTTCTTGTATTAGCAACTAAACACGAAATTTAACCAAAATGAATAAGTAACTAGAAATATGAAACAACACAGGAATATGAGAGACAATACACAATTGTATTAATAATCACTCAGAAGAAAATACAATAAAGAAGATGCCACTTCTTCTTCCACCTCAAAGGCTCGCCATACCTCAAGACCTTCTTCCCTCTCTCTCTTGGTCCCAACAATCAACTCAAATATAGAATTGATGTTCACCTCTCCAACCAGTCAGTAACGACGCTGCCAGTATACCAAGTACACAACCATACTCCAAGTAGATCTCCTACTCTTTTCTGCTACTTGCAAATCACTAGACCTTACTCACCATTATAGATCTCCAAAAGAAGCCACGCACACCTATTGACCAAGATCATATAAACACGAAGAACCCTTATGATCTCCAAACCAGTACCCACACTTAGTACTGTGGCACTAGGAAGAACACACCATTGCTCTCCTCTCTCTAAAGGAGCTTATATTATTGCTCTCTTACTCTCTATCACTAGTTTACAATACAACCAATGAGTCTCTTAAATAGATTTCATGCAAACAATAATTAGACACCTAATTACAATAATTAGATCTGCAGCTTCTAGTCTAAATTTGACTCTTGACATGTAAACATTTGGTTCGTTAGCTAACTGCCTGTAACATTCACAGTTCAAATCACACAGATGACCGACATCGGTCCTTATTTGCCTGGGGGTGCCGATGTCGACTGACTTCTGACTGACGTCGGTTACCTTCTGTCTATACCCTGCCGACATCGATTTTCTTGACCGACGCCGGTGACTGTAACACTCAACAAACACTCTGAAACCTCCTTAACTCCTCCTATTTGCATCCTAGTGAAGCTTTTAGCTCCACAACCTAATAATCTCCCACTTGGAGATAAATAGCTGCACTTGTACTTATATTTATACTCCATCTAATTTGTTTCCTGGCTTGTATCCCTCTTCAAGCTGAAACCTGAAGACCAACCATCACACACCCTGTGATGCCTTTCCTGTCATCCAAATAACCTGCCACATCCAAACCTACATATCCATGTAGTGAAGTCCTTGACCCTGCATAACATGTTAACCTGCTGCTAGTCCCTCTCAAGTACCTGAGAATCCACTGAACTGCCCTCCAATACTCTTTCATTGAATTGGGTCCATACTTTCTGACAACTCCCACTGCTTGGAAAAACTCAGGCCTACACTAGACCTTATGTGATTTGGAACCCTATTCTAAGCTCAGCTTGAACTATCCAGCCCTTGGTGTGCTTACCGATTCTGCATCCAGCATCTTGAACCTCACCTACACCGTCTTCACATCAGCTCCCACTGGAGACAAAATCTCCATGTCTCTTATGCCAAAGAATTTCGCTGCTCCAAATTTTTCATGACATATCTCTGAACTAACCTTACCTTTTAGCTCAGCAAAACCCTATATGTACAAACCTGCTAGCAAACATACCATCCACATACAATAACTGGATAATGTCACGACTCATCATCCACCTGGTAAGAACAAACACAATAGTTACACTGACATTGACTAAAGCCCTGCTTTGTCATCCACCTATCAAACCCTGTACCACTGTCCTGCAGCTTCTTCAAGACCATATACCTTGGCCTTCTATCTCACGTATCCATCTACTCTCTTCTTTAACATGGGAATCCATCCATCTCTCAGTGCTTTCTTCCAGCTGACATCTCTACCAACAAACTCTTGTTTGGTTCTTCTCCAAGGACTCACACTCCTCATCCATGCCAAGCTCCCACTATTTTTGGATTCTACTTGCATTGCCTCTTCACATCTTCCTAGTTTTCAACCATTAGTAAGCAATATAAATAAGGTGAACAATGAATATGAGGTTCACTTACCCTTTTTGACCTTCATATGGGTGTTTGAGACTTGTTGACAGCTTGCTGTCTACCCAATATCCATTCTAGTGACTGATCTCAGCCATCTCCCAATCTGCTCTTGACCAACATCAATTCCCTGTGACTGACCCTGTCTACTGACGTCAGTTTCCTGATCAACATCGGTGTACCTATTGCTGATGTTGGTCACTGTATGACCGACGTCGGTTCCTTCTTCTTGACACCACTGACTCTGCTGATCTACACATGACCGATGTTAGTACCTGTCTGTTCGACGTCGGTTCCTTCTGACCGATGCCGGTACCTATGTTCACTTGTGAGTGAAGACTTTTTACCCGCGAGCTCTCCATGGATTGAAACCTTGTTTAAATTAGCATAGCCCTGCTCAGAATAATTTAGTCCTCTCAGCTGATCTCTGTCCATCATCTCCTCCATGAACACCAAGGCTTTCCAGTTCTTAAGTTTGTCAAAAACATCTATCTTCCACTTCAGAACATGCATTCCCCTCCTACATATGTAACCAAGCCTACAAAGCCATATCTCTGTAATAGAAGGTGAATCAGTAATATAAGTAGATAGATAAAGGATACCTACTTTCTTACCACCATCTAATTCAAGTGCATCCACTGTGAAAATTACTATGCATCTCTCATCACCTAACTTTCCTGAAGAAATTAGATCCATCTCCAAGATTAGTACATGCATGACCTCCTTCAACACCTGCATGTTATTCATCTATAATTTTAGCTTCACTTCCCCTTTGCCAACCTTTTGACAAGGCTCTCCAGCTCCTAAATAAATCTCTCCAAAGTCTCCAAAGACATACCCATGAAAAGATGCTCTATTTCGGGCTACATGGAAAGAGGCAAAAGAATCTATAAATCAAGATTCTACTTTATCCAGAGCACCCTGTGCAACAAACCCTGCAACATCTGCTTCTACACGCTGATCTTCTACCAACCAACAATCTTCTTTTCCCTGCTCTTTCTTTCCATCAATCAAACCATTCGTACTATTTAGTTTCTCCATTTTTAGCTTACTTTCTTCTGCCATTGCTATACTCCCACTCAATCTAAAACCCCTGAGAGTGACCTGTAATCAACAAACACTACCAGATTTGAACCACCTGTTAGTCAACCCAACTAAAAGCTCTGATACCACTTGTCAGGATCTTTCTCCTCAATTAGAGCACATATGATTACTTCTTGTATTAGCAACTAAACACGGAATTTAACCAGAATGAATAAGTAACTAGAAATATGAATCAACACAGAAATATGAGAGACAATACACAATTGTATTAATAATCGCTCAGAAGAAAATATAATAAAGAAGATGCCACTTCTTCTTCCACCTCAAAGGCTTGCCACACCTCAAGACCTTCTTCCCTCTCTCTCTTGGTCCCAACAATCAACTCAAATATAGAATTGATGTTCACCTCTCCAACCAGTCAGTAACGACGCTGCCAGTACACCAAGTACACAACCGTACTCCAAGTAGATCTCCTGCTCTCTGCTCTTACCTGTAAATCACTAGACCTTACTCACCATTATAGATCTCTAAAAGAAACCACACACACCTGCTGACCAAGATCATACAAACATGAAGAACCCTTCTGATTCTCCAAACTAGTACCCACACTTGGTACTGTGGCACTAGGAGGAACACACCATTGCTCTCCTCTCTCTGAAGGAGCTTATATTATTGCTCTCTTACTCTCTAGCACTAGTTTACAATACAACCAATGAGTCTCTTAAATAGATCTCATGCAAACAATAATTAGACACCTAATTACAATAATTAGATCCGCAGCTTCTAGTCTAAATTTGGCTCTTGACATGCAAACACTTGGTTCGTTAGCTAACTGCCCGTAACATTCACAGTTCAAACCACACAGATGACCGACGTTGGTTCATGTTTGCCTGGGGGTGCTGACGCCGGCCAACTTTTGACCGACGTTGGTTGCCTTCTGTCTGTACCCTATCGACGTTGGTTTTCCTGATGGATGTCAGTGACTGTAACACTCAGCAAACACTCTGCAACCTCCTTAACTCCTCCTGTTTGCATTCTAGTGAAGCTTTTAGCTTCGCAACCTAACAATCTCCCATTTGGAGATAAATAGCTGTACCTATACCTGTATTTGTACCCCATCTAATCTATTTTCTGGCTTGTATCCCTCTTCAAGCTCAACCCTGAAGACCAACCATCACACACCCTGTAATGCCTTTCCTGTCATCCAAGTAACCTTCCACATCCGAACCTACATATCCATGTAGTGAAGTCCTTGACCCTGCATAACATGTTAACCTACTGCTAGTCCCTCTCAAGTACTTGAGAATCCACTAAACTGCCCTCTAGTACTCCTTCTCTGAATTGGCTCGATACTTTCTGACAACTCTCACTGCTTGGGAAAACTCAGGCCTACACTAGATCTTATGTGATTTCGAACCCTGTTCTAAGCTCAGCTTGAACTGTCCAGCCCCTTGTGTGCTTACCGATTCTGCATCCTGCATCTTGAACCTTGCCTACACTGTCTTCACAACAGCGCCCACTAGAGACAAAATCTCTATGTCTCTTATGCTAAAGAATTTTGTTGCTTCAAATTCTTCATGACATATCTCTAAACTAACCTTACCTTTTAGCTCAGCAAAACCCTGTATGTACAAACCTGCTAGCAAACATACCGTCCACATACAGTAACTGGATAATGTCGTGACTCATCATCCACCTAGTAAGAACAAACACAATAGTTACACTGACATTGACTAAAGCCCTGCTTTGTCATCCAATTGTCAAACCCTGTACCACTGTCCTGCAGCTTCCTCAAAACTATATACCTTGGCCTTCTATCTCACGTATCTATACACTCTCTTCTTTAACTTGAGAATCCATCCATCTCTCAGTGATTTCTTCTGATTAACAACTCTACCAACAAACTCCTATTTGGTTCTTCTCCAAGGACTCACACTCCTCATCCATGCCAAGCTCTCACTATTTCTAGATTGTACCTGCATTGCCTCTTCACATCTTCCTGGTTCTCAACCATTAGTAAGCAATATAAAGAAGGTGAACAATGAATATGAGGTTCAATTACCCTTTCTGACCTTCATATGGGTGTTTGAGACTTGTTGACAGCTTGTTGTTTGCCCAATATCCATTCCAGTGACCGATCTCTGCCATCTCTCAATCTGCTTCCGACCGATGTCAGTTCCCTATGACTGACCCTTTCTGTCGACGTCAGTTTCCTAACTGACACTGGGGTACGTGTTGATGATGTCAGTCACTATATGACCGACATCGATTCCTTCTTCCCAACACCACTGACTCTACTGATCTGTACATGACCGACGTCGGTGCCTGTCTGTTCGACGTCGGTTCCTTCTGACCAATGCCGATACCTGTGTTCGCCTGTGAGTGAAGACGTTTTACCTGTGAGCTCTCCATGGATCGAAACTCTATTCAAATTAGCATAGTCTTGCTCAGAATAATTCAATCCTCTCAGCTGATCTCTGTCCATCATCTCCTCCATGAACACCAAGGCTTTCCAATTCTTAGGTTTGTCAAAAACATCTATCTTTCACTTCAGAACATGCATTCCTCTCCTACATATGTAACCAAGCCTACAAAGCCACATCTCTGTAACAGAAGGTGAATCAGTAATATAAGTAGATAGATAAAGGATACCTACTTTCTTACCACCGTCTAATTCAAGTGCATCCGCTGTGAGAGTTACTGTGCATCTCTCATCACCTAACTTTTTTGAAAAAATTAGACCCATCTCCAAGACTAGTACCTGCATGATCTCCTTCAACACCTGCGTGTTATCTATCTACAATTTCAGCTTTACTTCCCTTTTTCCAACCATTTGACAAGGCTCTCTAGCTCTTAAATAAATCTCTCTAAAGTTTTCAAAGACATACCCATGAAAAGATGCTCTATTTTGGGTTGCATAGAAAGAGGTAAAAGAATCTGTAAACCAAGATTCTACTTTATCCAGAGCACCCTGTGTAGCAAACCCTGCAACATCTGCTTTTACATGCTGATCTTCTACCAACCAACAATCTTCTTTTCCCTACTCTTTCTTTCCATCAATCAGACCATTCGTGCTATTCAGTTTCTCCATTCGTAGCTTACTTTTTTTTGCCATTGCTATATTTCCACTCAATCTGAAACCCCTGAGAGTGACCTATAATCAAAAAACACTAACAGATTTGAACCACCTGTTAGTCAACCCAACTAAAAGCTCTAATACCACTTGTCAGGATCTTGCTCCTCAATTAGAGCACATATGATTACTTCTTTTATTAGCAACTAAACACGGAATTTAACCAGAATGAATAAGTAACTAGAAATATGAAACAACATAGGAATATGAGAGACAATACACAATTGTATTAATAATCGCTCAGAAGAAAATATAATAAAGAAGATGCCACTTATTCTTCCACCTCAAAGGCTTACCACACCTTAAAACCTTCTTCCCTCTCTCTCTTGGTCCCAACAATCAACTCAAATATAGAATTGATGTTCACCTCTCCAACCAGTCGGTAACGATGCTTCCAGTACACCAAGTACACAACCATACTCCAAGTAGATCTCTTGCTCTCTGCTACTACCTACAAATCACTAGACCTTACTCACCATTGTAGATCTCTAAAAGAAGCCACACACACCTGCTGACCAAGATTATACAAACACGAAGAACCCTTCTGATTCTCCAAACTAGTACCCACACTTGGTACTATGGCACTAGGAGGAACACACCATTACTCTCCTCTCTTTGAAGGAGCTTATATTATTGCTCTCTTACTCTCTAGTACTAGCTTATAATACAACCAATGAGTCTCTTAAATAGATCTCATGCAAACAATAATTAGATCCGCAGCTTCTAGTCTAAATTTGGCTCTTGACATGCAAACACTTGGTTCGTTAGCTAACTGCCCATAACATTCATAGTTCGAACCACACAGATGACTGACATCAGTCCCTATTTGCCTGGGGGGTGCCAATGCCGGCTGACTTTTGACCGACGTCGGTTGCCTTCTATTTGTACCCTGCCAATGTTAGTTTTCCTAACCGACGCCGGTGACTATAACACTAAGTAAACACTCTGCAACCTCCTTAACTCCTCCTGTTTGCATCTTGGTGAAGCTTTTAGCTCCACAACCTAACAAAAGTCTTCATGGCTAATGAAGAAGGAGCCAAGGTTGATCTTGAGGTAGAACTTATCAGTTCTTTGGATGAATTGAAGAGTCAAAGAAAGAAAAACCAAAAGTTGAAGTCTTTAGTCAAAAGTCATGAAGAACATATATGTATCTTGGAAACTAAGATAAATAACAGTGATAAGGAAGCTGATGAGGTCATCAACAATATCAAGACTCAATTAGAAGAAGCAAATGCAAGTTTGAATTCCAAGGAAGGAGAGTATAATGAGTACAAAATTGAGATAGGTTCATTGAAGTTAGATTTGGAATAGTTCACAGTCAAATTAAACAATTATCAAAAATTTGAAAAGTACAATGGAATTATTGATGACATATTGAAAAATCAAAGGTCACAACTCATCAAAACAAGCCTTGGATACACAAATGACTAGAAGAGTAGCAAGGAAGAGTATAATATCTTTAAGCTAGATACATATGCTAATGTTCTCAAGAAATATGAGATTGTGAATGACAGTCAGAGGTTAGGACATGTCAAGAAGATTATTGCTCCTCTCAGAGATAACAAAAGTATTAATATTCCTTTCAAAAAAAATAGAGATCATTTCCTATCAGGTAACCAAATGTAATAAGGTACATAAATTCCTTTTATGGCTACTATTTTTCTTGTAATTAGTTTGGACATAGAGCTGTAGATTGTAGATCAAATGCTAGAAACAATCATGCATAGAGAAGTGATATGAATAGTCATGGATTTCAAAAAAGATTTTGAAATTCATTTATCCAAGGGTCAAATATCAATAGAAACAATGTGATTTGTTACAACTGTAATAGAATTAGACATATTACAAGATTCTGTAGATTGGGTTATGTAAAACCCCCTATTCAAAATAGGAAGGTATATGTTTAAATTGATAAGAAGTCAAAACCTTTGAAAATAATGAAAAAGAATTAAAAAAATGATGGTCCAAAGGATGAAGAATCCATGTTACCACAAACTACTTTTCACATTCAAGATGAGAATTTGAAATGGTACATTAATAGTGGTTTTTCAAGCCATATGACACGTGACAATAATAAATTTATATTTTTGAAGAAGAATACTAAAGTTACAGTCAAATTTGGGGAAAATACAACAACTAATATTATTGGTAAGGGAATACTAAGTCACAATGGGAAAACTAAAATTGAGAATGTGTTATATGCAAAAATATTGAAGCATAATTTGCTGAGTGTTAGTCAAATGTGCAATCAAGGACATAATTTGACTTTTCATGCTAAAGGATGTGAAATAAGAAAATTAAGTTTAGGAAGATTGATAATAGATGCTGACAAGAGTGCAAATAATTTTTATGTTTTGAATGAGATCAAGAAGGGTAGGCATTTTATGAGTCAAGTGGATGAGAGCTAGATTTGACATAGAAGAATGTGACATCTAAACTTTGAAAACTTAGTAAAGATAAGCACTAATAAATCTATTAGGAACATGCCTAAGATCACTAAGCCTACAAACACCCTATGTAAGGCATGCAAACATGAAAAATAGACAAGAAGGTTTAAGACAATAGAATATTCAATTACAAAACCTTTAGAGTTGATTCATATAGATCTATATGGTCCAACTAGAATTCAAAGTATTCAAGGTGAAAGTTACCTCATGCTTCTTATTGATGATTACACTTGAATGACTTGGGTTGCATTTTAAAGGAGAAATCTGAGGCTTTAGATAAGTTCAAGGTGTTGAGAATGAGATGTACTTAAAAATAAAATGTCTAGGATATGATAGAGGAGGATAATTTTAGTAAAATGAGTTTGATGACTTTTATAAGGAACATGGAATCAAGATATAACAAGGGAACCACAACAGAATGGTGCGGTAGGAAGGAAAATAATATTATTTAGGGAATGGCCAAGATAATGTTAAATGAGTCCAAATTGTCTGATAGATTTTAGAGAGAGGTTGTAAAGACAATAATACACATTCTCAACAAAGGTAAAATCATAATAAACATCAATAAGATCCCCTATGAATTGTGGAAAGGCAAACCAGCTTTGGTGGAACACTTTAGATTGTCTGGAAGCATGTGTTTCATCAAGAAAGATGAAGAGGATATAGGAAAATTTAATTTAAGGGATGATGAAGGCGTCTTCTTTAGATATTATTTATTTAGTTTTGTATATAGATTCTATAACAAGAGACTACAAAATATTGTGGAGAGTACACATGTGAGAGTGGATGAAACCAGATCTAAAAAGGTTAACACAACCAAGAGTTCATGCAGAGGATCTTGACCTCAAGGAAAAATAAAAAAACATTAGAATAATAAGAATTAGCATAAGAAAGTCAAGAATAAGACAAACAAGAAGATACAAGGGTAATTTCTAGATTCATTCAGAAAATTCATGCAGAAAGTTAAATCATCAGTGATATTGATGCTAGAGTAGAAACTAGGAGAATGTTTATGAATACATTGAAAAATGTAAAATTATCTCTATTTTCAAAGATAAAACTAAAAACTTTTTCAGAATCCATAAGTGTTAAGCATTGGGTGAATGCTATGGAGGAAGAGTTCAATCAGATTGAGAAAAATAAGACTTGAGAACTTATTCCCAGACCTAAGGACAAGAATGCCATTGGAACCAAATGGGTTTTTAGGATCAAATTGAATGAATATGGTTAGGTCATGAGAAACAAAGCAATGATAATATGTAAAGGCCATACTAAAGTAGAAGGTGTTGACTTTGAAGAAAATTTTGCACCTGTGGCAAGATTAGAAGCCATAAGATTATTTTTGGCATATGCTAGTTTCAAGAATTTAAAGATATATTAGATGGCTCTAAAGTGTGCATTTCTCAATGGAAATTTAGAAGAAGTATATATATAGAAACTTGAAGGTTTCTCTTTTTCAAGAAATAAAGACTATGTCTGTAGACTGAAAAAAGCATTATATGGGCTAAAACAAGCCCCTAGAGTGTGGTATGCAAGACTTGACAGATACTTGCTTGATCAAGGTTTCAAGAGAGGTGATGCTAATAACAACCTTTACATCAAAACATAAGGTGAGCATAAATTAATTATACTTGTGTATGTTGATGATATTATCTTTGGTAGTGACTATGACAAGATGTATAAAGAGTTCATAGAAGTAATGCAATAAGAATTTGAGATGTCTATGTTAGGGGAAGTGTCATTTTTTCTTGGGTTACAAGTAGTTTAGTCAGATAAGGGAATATTCATCTCTCAAGCTAATTACATTAAGTAAATGTCGAATAAATTTGATATGGAAGATTTTAAATTATTAAATACTCCAATGATAACAAGTTATAAGTTGACTCAAGAAGATAAGTCATCAGAAGTCAATCAGACCTTGTATAGATCTATGATTGGAAGTATATTGTATACTACTACATCAAGACCTGATATCATGCAGACAGTAGGTCTAGTGGCCAAATTTTAGACCAAACCAAAAGAGACACACAAGCAAGTAAAAGGATATTCAGATATCTCAAAGGTACTATGGACTTTGGCTTGTGGTATTCAAAAGGTAAGGATTTCACTTTAACAACATATACTGATGCAAATTAGGTAGGTAGCATTGATGATAGAAAGATCACAAGTGGTGGTGCATTCTTTCTTGGAAATATTCTTGTGTCATGGTTGAGTAAGAAAAAACCATTAGTTTCCTTGTTCACAGCTGAAGCTAAGTACATAGCAGCAACATCATGTTGCACACATGTTTTATGGATGAAACATACATTGAGTGACTTTAATATTAATAATGACAGTCCAATTTTTATATTCTATGATAATACCAGTGCCATTAACATATCTAAGAATCTAGTCATGCATTCCAATACTAAGCATATTCTAATCAAGTATCATTTTTTAAGAGAGCAGGTGTAAGTAATAAAAAATGTATCATGTCTATAAATGAATCCTAACTCAGAAAAGATAGATCATATACACTTCCAATTGGAGATACATTTGTTAATTATAAACTTGACCAATATAGGGATTTGCTAAACCCAATTAGGGGATATCTTACCACAATACACCATGCTAGGGAGGGTTCCAAAGCCTCCAGTCAAACACAACCATGTAATAACCCTAGGGGGTCTTGAATTTTGATATTTCACCTAAACTAATAAAAAATAAAGTAAATCTAATCTAGTGCTCACCAAAGCTTGTAGCACAAAGTGGGGGTTATAAATAATAAAACTAAACATGCATAGAAGACATATACTCACATCAATATATATAGAATCCTAATGCATGGAAGAAAATTATAAATGCATATCTATCTACTCTTACAAAGGAGAAATAAAGTTAGGAATACTTACCTTTGATTATGAACCTGTCAAGCCTCAATCTCTCCCTTGGCCAAGGTGATTCGTAAGATGTTGTTGTGGTATGTAAGGACGATAAAGACAAATAAGATCTATCCTACACAACCTATAAATTCATCTAAAAGACTTCTCGACAAGACAAGATTCATATCTCCAAATAAAGTATGGAACCCAAAGCTTTGATTCTCAATTAGAATGGTCAACAAGTAGATGTTTGTTCACTCTTACTTCTTCTTCTTCTCATAATAAATGATGGAAATAAACTTGTGTTTATAGGCAAATTTAACCCTTAACCCTTCCAAAAATACTGAATAATAGGGTCGATCCAATTGACCTAGCATAATTTTAGACAATAATTCATTAGGTCATGAGCTAGGTTGGCCAAAGGTCAAACTAGCTCCTAAGTGAAAAATACACAAAACTATATAGGGTTGATCCAGTCGACCTAATATAGCTGATTGATAAAAGGGGATTAAGGTGAGGAAAAGGAGGATAAAATATAGAAAATGAATGAAATGAGTATAAAAAAGAAGAACAATCTTAGGGATAATGGTTTTAGGAGATAAGTGTGTAGATAATAAGTGGCATAAGGGACAATAATCTTACAAAGCACTAATGGTCTGCCCACCCCTTTCCCAGTGTACCCCTTAAGGCATGCACTCAGAGAGATTGAGAATCGATGGGTTCCTATAAGATAAATAGTGTTAGTAAGTGATAAATTTTTGAAAATATTACGTGTATACATATTCCCCACTCAAATCTCATCATGTGTCATGTGAGTGCAACACAGGATGGTGCTTCAGGAATAGAACATGATAACACATAACATTATTGCTAAGTAAAGTGCAGTAAGGAGAAAATAAGATAAATGAAAGGACATGATTTAAAAACACATACCTTTACTTACCTTAGTGTTGTAGATAAATAAGGAGATTACGAGAGAGGTGAATCCATCTAATATGAAGAACACTAGGCAAACCTGTAGAGATTAGTGCAAAAAGAGTGAAAAATCAAAATGTTTGCAATAGAGACATATATTAGTGAAAAATGAGTTAGTAGAGACAAAGATATGGAGGTCTTAGGAGATTTGACAAATTAGGAATGTGTAAGGCAAGGTTAGAATGTTGAAGGCAAATGAATGATAAAATGATGGCAAATGAATGATAAATGATTGGCAAAACACACTAAATCACATTAGGAAGCATGTAAAAACATAAATGAAAAAAAGGAATGTGAACATACTAATCATGTTGGGAATCGTGTAAAACATGAATGGAAAAAAGGAATATAAAACATAATAAGTCACATTGGGAAGTATGTAAAACATGAATGATAAATGAAATATTAATGCAAGACAAATCTAATAAAAATATGGAAGTAAATGACAAGTAACACCATGTAATATAAGCATGTCAAATCAAACATAAAGAAGAAAGTGAATGATTGAAAATGAAATTTAAATCAAGATGTAAGACAAACATGAAGAATTATTACATAAAGAGAAATATGTAATAACTCCAAATGTCATATGTAAGATAAGTGAGGTCTACAAAAATCAAATAAGAACATGATGGAGAAATGAAAATAAAAAAATCTCTAAAGGATGAAAACTAAAACTTAGTGCTTATTCTAAGATACAATGTAAGAAAAAACAACCACCTAATGACATGACTAAGATGATAATGAGATGATGTGGTAGGAAAATGGTTGAAGGGTGTTTGTGAGGAAGGCTTGATCCTATCCAAGGTCTTACAATGCAACTCATAAATTATAAACCAAGAAGTGTAATAAGGTAGATGTGATCAGGGATGTGATCAGCTATAAGCAATAGCCAAAAAAGGGAATATAAGGAAAAAATGATGTAAATAAGGAATGTGAGGCACCACATGGGTGATGTGAACATCTTTAACAAGAATGATACATACTAGGAAATTGAGAAAGGCTAAGAACTATCAACACCAAGAATTTAGGACATTTTGACTAATGAACACAAAGCTTAGGATAGAAAGTGAAGTATATATATCATCCCATGAAGTGTATATGAATGAGAATTAAAATGGACCTAACTTCTCATGATGTGTTTCCCATTCTTCAAGACCCATTATAGAGTCGTCGGTCTACTGTGAAGATTGGGTACTTGCATGAGAAAGTAGGTAGCACTAAAAGATTTTTTTTATTCTCTTTTTCTAATCTATTAGCCTAAGATTTATTGGTTACTATGTCCTTGGTTACACTTTGCATTTACTACCAGGAGTATTCTTGTGGTTTGCTGAATAGTTATTCTGAATGAAGAGGAGTGCTTTCTATCATTTATCTTGATATTTCTCCTTTGATCCACACGCATCATCTCTGAAAAAAGAGAGATGGATGGTCTGTCCTACCCTTGAGTATTATTTTCTATTTATACACATATATATAGCATATCTATAGGGAACCTCCCCTTGATGAGAGGAGAGATTAGTCTCCTTTTGATGTGGTAAACCTACACATTTGGACAACCAATCTTCCTACTTTGGCTGATCAGACCTATTTTGTTTATCAGTATGTTGATCGACAAAATATTCAACCAATAGTTTTTGGTGACTTCGCTGGGGATATACATAATTATGTGCAATTTGGAACCTCAAGTTTTAGATTGAAACATCACTTGTATCTTACCCATTATCATTATAACCCTTATCCATTATAGATTCTGGTGACTCCGTTACAAGTGTGACCCCCATTCCTTCCCAAGTTGTTGATGTGGTTGTGGGCATTTATTTTCTACCAGTGAATGGTGGCATCTCATTGGCTGCCAACACCATTTTATCCATCCCTTATAATATTTTTCTACTTGGTTCATCATCTTGACATCTTGTACCCTATTTTCATATATAGATATAGGGTTGGTGGCAATGTAAGCCTATGCGCTATAAAATTTACCACTTCTAACACCTCAAAGGGTTGTACATATTGTGGTGATAGTTTCGTTAACTTCTCAAATTTAATCGATATCTTTTATGACTTAATCCATAAAAATAATTTAGCACCTACTAAAAACTACTTATTTGTCCTCTTTACATCAACATAACTCTTCTATCTATCATTGGCCTTGATCAATTTCTGCCTAATTAATCTGACTCGCTCTTCCGTTGCTAAAAGCATCTCAAGTCCAAAAACTACCCGATCGTGGCTTATTTTATATCAGGTAATTTGACAGATGATGCACCTACTCTTACGAAGAGATTTATGAAGTGTATCTATTGCATGTATTTATTGAGAAGATCATTTTGGATCATGATCCAAAGATGACTTCTAGATTTTGGGTAACTTTGAATTTAGATTTAGGTACGCAAATAAATTTTAGCATTGGTTTCTTCTATTTGGTCTAAATCATGTTTTAAAACATTTTCTAGTGATTTTTTAATTTTAAGGAAAAATAATAATTTTATAGACAATGGCATGATTTGTTTTGATTCATAAAAAAATCAAAAAATGTTTTGAATTATTTCAAAATATAATCTTAACACTTGTATTCCATTTAATACATATGAAGAATATCCTCTAATACCTGATTAACTTGCTCAGTCTGACCATTAGTCTTTGGGTAATATGCAATGCTAAAATTTATTTGCGTACCTAAATCTAAATTCAAAGTTACCCAAAATCTAGAAGTCATCTTTGGATCATGATCCAAAATGATCTTCTCAAGAAATCCATGCAATAGATACACTTCATAAATCTCTTCGTAAGAGTAGGTGCATCATCTGTCAAATTACCTGATATAAAATAAGCCACTTTGATTAGTTTGTCAACTACTACCAAGATCATAGGCTTATTTTATATCAGGTAATTTGACAAATGATGCACCTACTCTTACGAAGAGATTTATGAAGTGTATCTATTGCATGGATTTCTTGAGAAGATCATTTTGGATCATGATCCAAAGATGACTTCTAGATTTTGGGTAACTTTGAATTTAGATTTAGGTACGCAAATAAATTTTAGCATTACATATCACCCAAAGACTAATGGTCAGACTGAGCAAGTTAATCAGGTATTAAAGGATATTCTTCATATGTATTAAATGGAATACAAGTGTTAAGATTATCTTTTGTGATTGAGTTTGTTTACAACTCATCATACCAATCAACTTTGAAGATGGCACAATTTGAGGCATTGTACAAAAGAGGTGCAAGACACCAATTAGTTAGGATAGGTTAGAGGATCGGGTAGTCTTTGGACTTGAGATGCTTTTAGCAATGGAAGAGCAAGTCAGATTAATTAGGCAGAAATTGATCGAGGCCAATGATAGATAGAAGAGTTATGTTGATGTAAAGAGGAAAAATAAGTAGTTTTTAGTAGGTGCTAAATTATTTTTATGGATTAAGTTATAGAAGAGATCGATTAAATTTGAGAAGTTAATGAAACTATCACCACAATATGTGCAACCCTTTGAGGTGTTAGAAGTGGTAAATTTTATAGCGCATAGGCTTACATTTCCACCAACCCTATATCTATATATGAAAATAGGGTTCAAGATGTCAAGATGATGAACCAAGTAGAAAAATATAAGGGATGGATAAAATGGTGTTGGCAGCCAACGAGATGCCACCATTCACTGGTAGAAAATAAATGCCCACAACCACATCAACAACTTGGGAAGGAATGGGGGTCACAAGACAAGTAATGGAGTCACCAGAATCTATAATGGATAAGGGTTATAATGATAATGGGTAAGACACAAGTGATGTTTCATTCTAAAACTTGAGGTTCCAAATTGCATAGAATTATGTATATCCCCAACGGAGTCACCAAAAACTGTTGGTTGAATATTTTGTCGACCAACGTACTGATAAACAAAATAGGTTTGATCAGCCAAAGTAGGAAGATTGGTTGTCCAAATGTGTAGGTTTACCACATCAAAAGGAGACTAATCTCTCCTCTCATCAAGGGGAGGTTCCCTATAGATATGCTATATATATGTATATAAATAGAAAATAATACTCAAGGGTAGGACAAACCATCCATCTCTCTTTTTTCAGAGATGATGCGTGTGGATCAAAGGAGAAATATCAAGAGAAATGATAGAAAGCACTCCTCTTCATTCAGAATAACTATTCAGCAAACCACAAGAATACTCTTGGTAGTAAATGCAAAGTGTAACCAAGGACATAATAACCAATAAATCGAGATGCAACACAAAGTCTCCACCTGAATTGCTCAAGAGTAAGATATGAAGGACAATGAGGGCACAAAGTCATCCCAAAGTCCATTACACAAAAATGAAAATAAAACACACTAAAGGCAATTATGGGGGCACAAAGTCTCTCCACAGTTGACTCTTCAAGACACCTTCCTGACTACTTTCACAAATTTTGCTTGTTGAATTAAAGGAACAAAAAATATATCAAGGAAAAAGATATAAGAAAAATTTCCTCAACAACAAAGATATTACAGCAAAAAGTCTGAAAAGTCACTTGATTTCTTATTCCAATAACAAAATATGATCAACAATCTGAGCTCAAAGTCTCAGTAATGCCTTTAAATTTGGGCAGAGTTTCGTTTCTGATTGTCAAAAAGAGATCCTTTTATAATAAAAGAGAGTCCCTTATATAGCCTCTTCAAGAAGGATTCAGGAATAGTAACACATCATGTTGCATTAAAATTTTTTAAGAAGATAGGCTGAAACTTAGGGGTGTTTACCCATTTGCTTTTTTGAATGTAGAGAAACAAGTCATGCTATTGAAAGTTTGCATCTTTCAATGTCCACTTGGTGATCTGATCCTTCCTCATCATTCCTCTTTTTCTGGTTAAATGAATCGAGTCCTTGATTTAATTTGATGTTATACTCCTTAATTTCTTCCTTTTGGTCTTGGCCTTAAATCATATGAATGCATTCAGGTCTGTGGATTATAAGGATCAATGGCTATTTTATGAGCTTTGAAATTGATATTCGTGCACCTGTCACTATGTTTTCAATGGCTAGTTTGTTGTCTTAAATTTGACATCTTCAGGTGCATCACCCCTTAGTCCTTTGGTTTTCCTATTTTGCATCCTCTTGAAGGGAAGGTGACCCTTCAGCTTTGGGGGAGTGTCCTTTAAGTTGGCAACCGAGAGTCCCCCATAAGGGCACCTGCCCTTCGGGGTCCTTCGGCGGCCTTTTATCTTTGGCAGTCTCTCGTGGACATTTCTCACAAATATTTCCTATGGATAATTCTCGTGGGCATTTTCCTCGGGCTTTGTCCATGGGAATTTTCTCGCGAACAAAAAGTCTACGAAAATTTCCAGCAGACAAAAAGTCTGCAGAATTGTTCCCATCACTTGTCTTTGCCTCTTTGGAAATTTCTTCAGGCTTTTTGCCCGTAGCTGCTTTCTCAAATTCCTTCAGAATTTTTGTTCGAAGGAATTCCTTCAGACAAAAAATTTGAAGGAATTGCTTCTTGCCTTAGTCTTTTCTAAATTCCTTAAACAAAAATATGAAAGAATTACCTTTGCGGCCTTCTTTGAAAAGGACCCTTTCAAAGGGTATTTGTGTCGACCAAGTGCCCTCTGCAAGGGCACTTGTCCTTCGGGAGGCTTCTTTGAAGTTTTACATTTGAACTGCTCCTTTGAACCAAGTCGATGATCCCTTTGATTAAACCAACTGAGTGAACCATTTGATTTAACCAAAGCATTGCACCGCTTGGTTAAACCAAACGTTGAACCAAGCTGATGAACCAAGATTTGAACCAAAATGGTTCAAGATGATGAACCAATTGAATGAACCGAAGCATTGAACCAACCATTGAACCAAGATTTGGTTCAACGGTTCAAACGAAGCTTTTAAACCAACTGATGAACCATTTGATTGAACCAAAGTGATGAACTTTTGCCGATTGAACTTCGCAGTTGTGTTGAGAGCTTTTGAACTTGTTGAACCAAGTGTGTTGAACCTATTGTTGATGCTTACTGATGAACATTTTTGATTGAACCAAGGTGTTGAACCAATCCCAAAAATGACCAAGTGTTGGAAACTGATTCTTTTGATTGAACCCACCTGTAGAAGCCTTTGAACCTGTAGAAATGAACCTACTTGTAGAGTTCATAGAAACCAAGTCCATAGTTTTCTCTAACCTTGAAAGAGTTATTAGAAATCAACCTATGAATCTTGTTGAACTTGGCCTACAGAGTCCATAGATTTAAGCCTGCAGAGTTTGTAGATTTCTGAGAAGTTTGAAAAATGAGGAATTTGAATGCCCAGGACAAATTTCGAAAAGGGAAGAGACAATTTTGGTTTTTAGGACCAAAATAGTTCAAATGTTGTCTAAAAAATGAGTGATATTTTTGGGGGACAACACATCATAAATAAATAGGTAGCATCACCACCACTTCGATTAAGCCTTTAAACTTTTTATGACAATGTATTGATAACAAGAATAGAGTTGCATAAAATTGATAACTAATTATTGATATATGAATGGTTTAGCTAGATGAAACATAATAATATTATGCTATAACATGTGAAAAAATCCAAAATATTTGTTTTACATTATAATGGGCTTCAAACTTTTAGCTTTTATCAACACATGATATGATAGATTGAAACTTGATTTTAAAATGGACTTTTCTCTTAAACCTTGAATAATGGTTGTACATCATAGCACTTCGACACCCATGGATTAACATAAGTGTCATGTAGAATTTCAAAACTAAAATGAATGATACAAAAATATTAATTATGATTAGTTAGAGCCAAAATATTATTGGCTAGGGTGAAAGTTATAAGATCCCTACTTTGCTAGGGACTAACAACATGTTTATAAAATTTTGTAATTTTTCAACTTGTTAAAAACAAAATTAGAATGTAACTTGCATCTAGCTTAAAAGTAAAAAAATGGGGAAATGTTAACTTGAAATATGATAGATGAAATTATACATGTATAGGACTAAACATGGTAATAATAACTATATTTTAAAGTGATTGCAACAATCATTGAAATGTCGAGAAGTTGCATTCAAATTTATTAGACAATTGTTGGGTGACAGGGATGGAAACCTCCACATATGATTGTTATATAATATATTTGTATTTATTATAGGTAATTTTTATAATTTTTGTGAGTTTTGAGAAGTTAAAGATCATATAATAATGAAACTATAGTCTATGCCCGCTAGATGGGTACTATTGAATGGTAACTATGTCATAGATTGAGATTCCTACTAAAAATTAAAATCATGTTGCTTGTCTGCCCTGACATCTAAGCAATGTAGAGGAGTGACATTCAATCATGTTTATAGATGTAAAAACATTCTATAAGTTGAGACAAAGTCACTAAGTGTATGTACAAAAGTCTTTTTTACTTTGATATTACTTACTCAGTTGAAGAAAACCATTTTAAGTACTCCAAGTTTGGGTTTTTACACCTTTACTTTACCTTATCTTATTCTTGGTTTGGTAATTTCAAAAATTACTATTTTATAATAAATTGTGTAATTTTTTTTATGACTTAGATCATTAAAATAATTAATGAGATAAAGATTTAAATTAAATTTATATAATAATATTTCAAAATTTTGTATCAGGGATTACAAGAATACAATAGTGTTTTGATAAAATTTACACATACTAATGATAGGGTAGAATGAAGGACATAATTATACAAAAACAATCTTTAACATCATTTCTTTCCATATGGAATTTAATGAATTTAACACAATAGTACTAAGGGTCAAATAAAATTATGTTATGCTTACAATATCTCATGTGTTTCATTCTCATAAGCTTTAATTTAACTATTAAATTATGTAAATAAATGATTAAATGTGTATGTGATGTTTACGAGGAAGTTTTATTATAAATAAAAATATAAGTTATATAGGTTTTCAACAAGAATGTCCTTGCTGTCAATCAAAGTTGCACCATGGGATACATTTACATTAACAACCAATTAATATCTAGGATGACCTTGACCGAAAACTAGATACATTTTTTTGTAAATGTTGTGGCTCTCAGATAGACATGAATATATATAAATGACTGTGCAATTATGGTTTTTAAAAATCCATGTAATAAAATAATAAGTTTTTATTTTAAACACCAAATAAAATTTTCATCAATTTGTTGAGCCAAAGATGTAGGCACCAATAAAATTCAATAATCATAACAAGTGCAACTACAATAATAATTTTGAAGTCAACTATTAACCATATCGTGCTTGTGAGTTCTAACTTTAAAAATAATACATTGACACTAGTAATTGATTTGATGTGGCTTTGATTAAGTTTGTGCAGATGAATATGTCACTATAATAAAAATTAAAAAAAGTGGAAGACATAGAATTTAGTGGAGGGACATTTATCATGTTTGGTTTAACATTTTTGAAGCTTAATAAATGTATATGATGTAATCAAGAAAATATTACTAAATAATATTTCAATTTTTTTGGCTAAACTTTATATCAGACTTTAGGATTGATAATATAATATATATTTAAAAAAATTTGATTGGATGAAGCAAAAGCCACTAATTGAAAAGTGAAACCAATAGATCCATGCCTTGGCATGGACTAAAAATGACCCCGAGGCATTTATTAAATTTTATTTTATATACTTTTAGTGTGCTTGTATATTTGTCAAATAATGGTCTAAATTAAATGTTATTTGTGTGTTTCTTTATTTTCAATGGTTCTAATCCTCCTTAACTCTTTAAATATGTCTCTTTTTTCTCTCTTACTTTTTAGGTTTGTGCCAAAAGTACCTAGTGCTTCTAGTCCCTTTTATTAAATTTTGATAAGTTAGATACACCCATCTTCTTCAACCCATATTTTTAGTTTTTAGTTATTAAAGGTTAGTTTACGTACCAATAAGGTCCTAATTTAAATTTCATTGCCTATAAATACACAATCAATGTAGTTAATTTGATACATAATATTCATCTAACATTTAGAGAAATCAGAAGTAGACATAAGAGTACTTAATCAATCATTAGGTCATTTATCATTGTCTAAGATAACAATCTATTCTGGATCATTATCATAATCCTAGATGAAGTCATTTCCATTTAAACAATTTATATTTTAGTAATTTCAATTTATGTAATTTTGTAGAAAGTAAACTATAGCATTAAAAACTTGGCAATGTCAGTTTTGATCTACCTTCGCCTTACATGATTTGTGCCAACATATATGACTTGTATTTATCATTATTTCATATTCACATGCTATATATGGGTCCTCTCTTTCTAATTTCTACTATTCATCAACATAAATTCCCCTAGTTGGTGCCAAATGAGTAAACTATCATACTCAAACATCTCCAGATCATCAGATCAATAGTCTTGTCTCCTAGATAGATTCATCAAATGTAGTGGTACCATCAAGATCTTATGGATCTGTCCTTCCCCAACAATGGTCATATTTCAAAATCAAATCATTCATATGGGTTATCCCATCCACATAGCAGTTTAGTGGCATAAAAAATTACCCAAAGAGTTTTGTATAAAAACAAATTAAGTCTAAGCTTATTATCCATTAGACATATATCTAACACTTATCAAAATTCAGCCATATGGGAGAACCCATGACCCTTGTTAATGTCCCTTACATCACTATATCTAAATTCATCCTCAATCAAATCATATGTCCCTTTGGGATTCCTTGCACCATAATATATTGATAATGGTAGGAATTTCAAAAAATAAAGACAAAACAATTACATGCAAAATTTAAAATTACACATAATTTTTTGACACCTTATCATCCTTAATGCAATAGCCAAGAAAAATCTACCAATAAAATCCTCAATAACATCTTGAAAAATATTGTCAGGGATTCACATTCGGATCATCATCTCAAACTATACCCCACACTTTGGGCTTATCATACTAGTATTTGTACTGCCACTAGGGTAATTACCTTATCTTTAGTTTATAGTTTGAATGTTGTCTTACGACTAGAAGTGTAGTTATCTTCCTTGGGTATCTCTCTTCATGGAATCATTACCGATGAATACCTTCATGAATCTCACCTTCACACCTTAGACCTACTTGATGAACGATGCATAAGTGATTTACAACATAATAGACAACACAAACACTGTATAGATAAATAACATAACAAGAAAGTCAAAGTTCATAATTTTAATGTTGGAGACTTAGTATTGAAGTTGGATTACACCCATGACAAAGAAGGCAAATACACCCAAAAGTGGTGGGATCCCTACTTATTTAAATACATCCTTGGACCTAGTACATATTTATTACAAACAAATGAAAGACATATTTTACAAGAACTAACTAATGCTTAATTTTTGAAGCAATATTTTGATTAATTTATGTTATTCTTAGTTTCATTTTATGTATGTTTTTCCATTTTTTTACATCATACTTGAATTATTAATGTTAGTTTCACATATTCTATTAAGCTAACATTTAATATAGGTCTTACTTTGAATCTCTTTTTGTGGTTTACCATTCCTCTATTTACACACCTTTGAGTCTTCTTCTACATTAGCCCTAATACCTATCTTTGGTCCTTAAGACTTTCATAATTTTCTTCATACCTCTCAGTTATTTAGTTTATGGGTTAAATTTTAACACGTGGGGAAAACAACTAAGATTTCCTCACAAAATCCCATCTTTTTTAGTTAATCATTATTACCTTTGTGATTTTTGGGTCATTACACACACCTTTTTGGCTCTTTATTATCATTTTTATACCCTAATTATGCCTTTTGGTTTATCACTTTGTGATTTGCATGATAAGACCTGGGGGGTTAACCAAACCCTCCTCATAAATGCCCATCACTATATTACATAAATTACTTTTGCTCCTAACTCTTGCTAGTTGTGATTTTGTAAAGATAAGGCAATGATCAAGAATAGTGTTTTTGATTAGTTAGAATAAATCATATTATCTTATGTTAAAACTATTATAGTCTAACCTCATGTCCTCATCCATAATTTATCATAATTTTATGATCGTATTTCATACATATTTTCATTATACCATTTTAATTTACATATTTTTTTTGCAATTTGGACAACCCAATCAATCTATGATCATCTCCATCATTCGTTATTTTTCATTTTCCTTTTGGGCTCACTAAGTTCGATTTAGAGATTGCACTCTTTTCTAAGGTGAAAGTATAGGAGTCTTTAGACACCATGGTATTTAGGTTCACCTCTGTAGTGACTAAGTGTAATTTCTATTATGATAGTCATCTTTAGCACCCATGTTTAGTTTTTCCAAATCTGTAATGGAAGAAGAAACTAGAAAAAGATAAAAGAGTTAAAAGCCATATCATAAGAAAAGACAATGTTAAAGGAAAATTTCATTTTAAAAGTTAGATCACATTAAAAGACATGATATTTGTTTGGTATATCTCCTATTCTAGTTGAATCTTAAAATCCACAATTGGTATTATGGCCAAGGTCCAATGGGGTGCAGTAGGCTAGTAGATTGGGGTATGAGGTCTCATTTTATCATTATATCTTCTTACATTATAGTACCCCCCAATTTATCACTCAAGCACCCAATATTCATAGTAGATCTCTTAGCTCTATAATGGTTCCTGAGGAGTAGGGAACATGTTGTGGGAATGTAGGATTCTTTTACTTTTCATGTGTGTTAACCTTCATGGGATGATTTTTATACTTCACTAGTTATCCCAAGCTTATGTTTCTAGGTAGGGTTCTCTAGGGCCATTGATGTTGAAATATATTAGTCTTACCAATATTTAAGTGTCCCATTTTTGGAAAAGATCATGTTTTTGACTTGGTGATGCCCTCCTTTCCCTCCTGCTATTTTCCATCCTTGATAGGCAAGTTTATTTCTAAATATTTATATCTTATTGACTTTATATTCTTCATCTCTTTTTGACATGGTATTAATATGAAATTTTTAGTTTTATCCATCTTTAGCATAAAATTTACTTCTTTGAGTTGTTGTGTGATGCTTTTTTGGTCATTTTGTTGTCTCTCTAGGATTTCTCTTAGTTATGTTTGGGACCTTGAGTTTTATATTCACATTTTTGTGGGCCATTTGGTTTCATTTTTCCATTTCATATTTAATTTTTTGTTTGAGTATGGTTTGTTACTTCTCTTACATTGACGATGTTTTTATCATAAAGTAATTTTATATGCCTCCTATTTATTTTGGATTGTTACTTGTCTTACTTTGGATGCATTTTTGGTTTTTTGGTTATAAGTAGCCTTGGATTTTTGGCTTAAATATTTTATTTTGTTTTTGTCTACTTTATTAATTTTCTAGTTCTAACCTAGCATTTCATGATCTCAAATTGCTAATTTTATAGGTGCTTAAATCCATCCTAATATTTTTTGATATTCATCCATATATTGACCATCACATGTTTGCTCACTTTACTTTTATTCATTTTTATCCTTGTATCCCCACGATTTTTCAAATGAAAATTTTGCAACCTTCTCAATCAATATTATGATATTTGGATGTAACCATTCAACAAAAAAAATCAAGTCAAAGTATGTATATGATAATTTCAATTATTCATTTATCAACAATTCCTTTCAACATCTATTTTTAGTTATAGTTTTTAGTGTTGATATGTTTATTACCAAAAGCACCATCTGTAGAGACTGAAAATCCACATACCATGATTTTGAATGTTTAAATATTC
This sequence comes from Torreya grandis, assembly GCA_037957365.1. Classification (NCBI taxonomy): domain Eukaryota; kingdom Viridiplantae; phylum Streptophyta; class Pinopsida; order Cupressales; family Taxaceae; genus Torreya; species Torreya grandis. The sequence goes on along the minus strand of JARHVA010002528.1, from coordinate 759,275 downwards.
CCTGAACCACCCTAGGACCCCCTTGGGACCAATATCACCTTCTAACCCCTAATCAACCTAGCTCGTAGTCAAGTTTAACTTAACTAGCTCAACCTAGTCTTTTAGCCCTTTTTATCCTATGGCACTCGACCACCGATGGTTAGGCTGACCGTTGATGATCACCATGACCATTGATGGTTAGTTTTCACTTCCCCAACCAAAAGCATGCAAACTACCCACCTTTTTTTTCTAAAAATAATCTATTTAATTTCAATTATGAGCCATTGCATGGACAAGTTAATTTTGGAAAGCCTAGCTCATGAGTTGTTACAACTCTTTGACCTTGCCTATAAGAGAGAGGAACAAAGAGGTAAAAATACATCTAGAAACATCTAAAAATCTAAAATTGTTATCAAGAGCTTTGTGAATCTAGGATTTTTTTTCTTGTAGGTCAATCGCCATCAACAATCTAGAAATCGTATCAGAGAGTCAATTTGCCACCACCTCTCCACTAAGCCTTTAGGTATCGTTACTCTACCAAAATTAAGCTAGATTACACCAACAAATCAACTACCTCAATCATCCACTCAACCACCTTTTGGTAAGACAAGTACTTGACTCTATGTACTCATTTACTTTATTTTCGTTTCACAATCAACCTAGGTCTTACCCACCTCTCAGAATCCATCTTTTAGATCTTGTCAATTAGTTAAAATTACCAACCTAGATCTTCACATAGTAACTGTCGATGGTCTACCCAACCTCTTATGGTCATCTTGACTGCCGAAGGTCACCTTAATCATTGAAAATTATCCTAACTGGTACCAAAAATTAGTAAGTTGTTTTCATCTACCTACACCTAATAAAACCTCATTTTTTGTGTTCCTACCCATTCACAGACCCCTTTCTGATTCTCTGAAGCATACCCCAACCCTCTAGCACTAGTATTAATTAGTTTTTCACTAATTTAATCATTTATAGAATATTTCTTAGCAATCACTCTTATGTTTAATTTCATCACCTTTTTAATTCATTGATACAAGTACCTTTCTTTTCTGTTTATAAGTTTAAATATTTAAAATGTGTGGATTGGCAATCCCTAAGGAAGCTCTTGCTTCTGGGATCTATCTATCACTAGGCAATCCACCCAACTATTTGTCTAACAAACAAGTTTGCTTTAGTACTTTCTTATCTTTAGGTCATCCTCCTAAGCCAAATAAGATCTCTTCACAATCTTTTGATTGCAATATGCACATAATCAATCAGGTTTTTCAACCATACCCATATTTAGTTTCTTCTTTCCTCTTTCCTAGTAATAAGTAAGAAATTCATTGAAACATTTTGGCACACCCAGTGGGAATATTGTGTCTTTACTTGGGTTCTTGTTTATTTGTACTCTCTCCCTATTCTAAGCTCATTAATGAAATCAAAAGTTTCTTCTGGGCTTAAAATTAAGTGCACACATTAATTGCTTGAACGCTTAGTTCACATAGCTTAAACTTAAAGGCAAAGTAACCTATCATAGCTTCACTCTTTGTTGCACACACCTATACCAAACCAATTTTATCAATTAAATATCAAACACACTTGAAAAAAGGCTCAACTAGGATTTCATCACCTAGTAGTAACCTTACCCTTTCCTGGTGATCCTACTTGAAGGTCATTACCAATGGGAGAACCACCTCAACTCTCTAGTTGAGTATAATATTTGGATATCAATATAATTTGGCTAAGCACCTGACACTCTTATCACTATGATGTGTGAAAGGGCAGGCCCCAATACCAAGCCACGTATTGATTCCAATATAAAATCTTTTTGTGTGTCTAAACACAACCTAAAACCAAATTTAGACTTCTTCTCTAGTACTTGATCTACAAGCCAACTTCTATCACATAAATTATTAAGGCATAAGACAAAAGAGAGATTAATTAAAACTCTAGGGCTAAAAGTATCTCTTAGAGCATGATTTTATCTTCTCTTTGTTTAAGTAGTAAGGTTGTTTGTGCTTTCTATGTCCATTATCTCATATGGTTCTCACTTGCCAGTAGTGAAGAGGCCTTGTGGAGCAAAACCCATCACCCAATCAACCTACCTCTTCCACCTCTTCATCCATGGACTATGCATCTGAAGCAACACACTCTCCTCACCCTTTAGGAAGTCCTACCTTTCCTTGAGAGGTTCCTCATAGAGATGTGGATATTTTTCCTTTCCTAGATAATAACCCCATAGCCTTGCAACATTATCTTACAACCACGTCTTACTGTATCCCAATTTTGACCCCTTATATAGATCCACCTTATGGCATGCCTCTCCATCTCATGGGAAGTACCTCCATTACCATAGTTACTACACAACCGTTGACTACCCAAGCTTACTCATCAACCAACAACCCCTTTGAGACTGACATTGAAAACCAACCAACCCAAAATACTACTGCGCCCATACCTTCTTAACAACCAATCCTACACAATAGGAGTACCTACCTCTAGTGATACCAACCTTACTTTATCTACCTTTAACCCATCCACCACCACTTCACTTCAAAGCTTTATGGTGTTCATACCCTTTACCTTGCCACTGATCAATATAAGGGTCACCACCCGTCTATTGACTACCAACCCAACTACCACTCCTATCCAACAAGCACCCCTTGAACCAATGTTTAGATACATACCTAATCTAAAAGGGTATGTACCCACTACCCAACCACCTACCTCTACCTACCCTTATGTGTCTTCCACCCAACCATAAACACCCACTTAATCATATGTGGTAGCCTCCTAGCCTTTTACCCACTATCCATATGTCTCTCAACCACTGCAACAATATGCATCTTATAACCCTTTAGGTACACAACCCCAAGATAACTTAATTAAGATGCTTATGAAAAATATGACCACCTTAGAGTCATCCATCTGAAGTGCTCACAACATCATGTCATATGAAAAAATTTGTAATGAGCCTATCCATCCATTCATACCTATTAAGCCATATCCTCCCTAATGGTAACTTCCCAAGTTCTCTAAGTTTCAAAGTAAGGAAGATCCCCAACAACACCTTAAGACATTTAGGCATGCTTATTATCTCATCACCTATAATGATTCCCTTCTTCTTCTTTGCACCTTCTCCATGTCTCTAGTTGGCCTGGCCTTAGATTGGTATAATGCCTTACCCAAACATTCCATCTTCTCCTTCACCCAATTGGTTAAAACTTTCTTGCATCATTTTTTGATCAATATCTCCAAGAAAGTGTCTATCACCGACCTCTACTCTATTTGGTAGTTTGAGGATGAAATTATTGCCAATTTTGTGGCTCATTAGAGGGGCTTAATTAACCAACTATCTTTTTTCTTGCCTCAACCTAAACTCATAGTACTCTTTTCTTAGGCATGTGCTAAGCATATCTCCCCCCATACATGTCCAAATCTTAGAACCTTTGATGACTATTTTACCATGGAACGTAAGTTGGAGAACTGAGCCATTGATAAAGGCAAGAGGCAAGATTAAGCTATAATAAAATAATTCAACCTATAAAACCAATGAGGCTTCTTCCTCCAAGTCAAGCAATTAGTCTAATACCAATACCAAGGGAAAAGGAACCATGAATGTAGTTGTCCTAAATATACTCCTCCACCTTCTATCAACCAATCTAATTCTTCTAGTTCCTTAAAGTAAAACCCAAGGAATCAAACTAGAACAACCAGAAGTAGTTCACTCCACATGGAGAGTCCTATGCTTCTATCTCAAAAAAGTTATTGAAAGCCAACATCATTCAAATTCCTCATATCAAACCACCCCAAAAATTTGAATCCTCTCATCCTGCACCTAGTTGGTACAATGAGAATGATTTATGTGCCTTCCACAGAGTGATAGGACATGATGTTAGTAGGTGCAACACCTTCAAGAGTCTCATCTAATCCCTTATTGACAAGGGGGAGATTACATTGGACAACCCAAATGCACCCTCAAACTAATCCCTTGATATATTTATAAAACCTTTTCCAAACCATCTTCCTACCAAGAATGAGAGTAACAACATCGAATGCTCTCACAACACCCATACAGTTAACATGGTCCTTGACACACTCATTGCTAAAGAACCTATTAACTAACCCATTTATTTCTCACCCTCTCCAATTATTGAGATAGTATACTTTCCTTCCCTTCCTTTGGAAACTCAAAGCAAGGAAATACTATCCCCCCTCCCTCCACTTATTGAGGTAGTGGAACCACTAGCCTCCATTTTAACTGATGTACTAAAATAACTAAACATCACCACCTCACCTTTACCTTTATCTACCAAGAAAATCAATTCCCCTTAGATAATCATTCATGAAGAGGAGACCCTTGTGTCTACTCCTCATGTAGAAGAACCACCTATCTCAACCCCACATCCTTTGATTGAGGAAGAGGATGAGTTTACCATCCCTATGTCTCTGCATAGGGGCCTATCTTTTAGCTCTACCATTTAGGGAATTAAGCCAACCCACAAACCATTCTCTAGGCTAGTGAATAAATTCAATTTTATCTCCAAATTGGACATGTTTGGAGCTACTTTATGGTAAAAATTAGGTCTCCTTTACATTACCCAACTAGAGCCTCCAACCCTTTCTCAATCTAACCAACCTGCCACTTCTATTGACCAACCTCTTACCATATCTACTCAAAAAACCAAACCCTCTAACCAACCAACTAAAATTTACACAAAACCAAACAACCCTCAACCACTTAAGCCAACCAAGAGCCAAGTAGCCAAGCCCTCTCCTATCATCCCAACTAGGTCTGTCAAGAATATTGGTATCCCCCCTACATTGAGCCTTACTCACCCATCTGTCAAAGTGGACCTAACCCCTTGAATCCAACTAGCCAAATGCTAGACTAAAGAAACTAAAGAGGAGAAGCCCCACAAATACTGAAAGGCTTGAATTTCACCTCCCTCAACAATCCCCTCCATTCTAGGTCCTATTCCTTCTACCTTGAGTAGGAAGTCAATTACCTCTACCAAAACCTCACCACCTATTTTGGTTATACCTTCATAGTTGCTCTCTGATGTATCTCTTTTCACTATGCCAACAATACCTAAGCTACCTACCTTGCAATATTCCACCTCTAGCTCATCAACCTACCTACTTAGACTAAAGCCATCAAACAAATGTACCACCTTACCCAAGGCACCCATTACCAAACTTATTTCCAAATAACCTTTTACCTTAACCATCAGAGCAAAAACCACTAAACCTTTACCATCCTTTGCCAAATCCTATTTGACCATTATCCATAGGTTATTACAAACCTCTTATTTAACCCTACCTTCTATCAGACCCTTTGACCCTCTAGCTTCAAAACTTGCCTGATACAATGATCACCAAGTGTGTGCTTATCATAAGATACCAAGCCATGATACAAAGAATTGCAAAGCTCTCCAAACCATCATCCATTAACTTTATGATGAGGATGATCTATTATTAGATGAACCTCTTATAATCCCCATACTAATTGAACCACTAACCATACCTACCCAACACTCACATACTCCTCCACTCTCACCTTGAAGTGAAGATGAATCTGACAAATCCTCTAGCTCAACCTCTTCTTCTATCCATACTATCAATGTGGTCACAAGAGCACATCATAAAGATAAGGGGAAGTCTAAGTTGTCTATTCCTAGGACATAACCCTGTTCAAACTCCCAACCAACCTTCACCCAACCTTTTCCATCTTTGACCAAACCCAAGGTGTCTATCTTAGGTGCCTCTCAATCTAATCCCTCAAAATCCATTAGGAGAGTTATCCTCAAACAAATTCATCAGACCCCAGTGAAGATGAGCTTGTATGAGTTAATCTCTACCTGTCCCTACCACTGCCAAACACTAATAGAGGCTTTGCAATCCATTGAGGTCCAACTTGAAGACCCTCAACCTCTAGCTACCTTTGTTAGTGCCCTTAAAATTTCCAACCTTGTTACCTTCAAGGATTCAAAAATACCCTTCATCCATCCCAAAGACCTAGATCCTCCTCTCTTTATCACTACCTACATCAACCAAACCTACATCAAATGGGTCATGATTAATTAGGGAGCTAACATAAACATCATATCCTCTCATGGCTATAAATAACTCAATCTACCTAGACAATGTTATGTCTGAATCCTCAGCCATCCTTCATTCCTTCATTGATACATGGCCACTACCTTGGGAACTATCATCCTTCATATCCATGTAGGACCCTGCACCATCCCTAAACTATTCTATGTTGTGGAAGGTGAATTTCAATACAACATCTTGTTAGGATGACCTTGTATTTGTTCCATGGGTTGCATTCCCTCTACCTTCCACCAATGAATTAAGTTTGAGCATGAGGGCTAGGTCATCACCATCCAAGCTAACCCAAGTCTTTTCTCAACATGAAATATGACCTACCACCCCAATGATGTCCTCATACCTCCATCCATCACACCCTTAATAGCCCAAACCCAACCTTCAACCACTATAGTATATATCATACCTCCTTCCATCGATGAGGCATCAATTAGTTCCTCTATACCTTCACACACCAAATAGCTATCATAGACCCTTTGGAATCCATGTTCTATCACCTTTCACTAGGGGAGTATCACATTTTAACACTTGATGCTTTCCCTACTCCTCATGAGTATGGGCAACTTACCAACTAGCTAGTATATGACCATAATGTTAGAACTATCATTCCCTTTGGACCTTCCAACCATTAGACCCATTTTATCTATAGATGACTCAATGAATCCCTCAGTGCTCCTACCACCTATCTTCCACCTTTACCATTCACCACTAATTTCTTTTACCTCGATAAACTAAGCTTTTCCAAGACATACCTCCATAAGTGTGATTTGAAAGGTTTTGGTCTTAGATAATATGAGTATGGCCCACAAAAATTGGTCACCATCAATACCAAGAAGCCACATGAGAAGCATATACTTGGTTTCATCTTACCTAATAAGAAGAAAGACAAGCAACCCACCACTACAATTATTGAGGAAGATGTCCCTCCCTCACCAACCTCACCTCTAATTGCATGTGAGGATGATGTCATCATCCCATATAAATTTTTTTATCCACATGATCAACCTAGGACCCTTGACTTATGAGAAGGAAGGGGTGACTATGACCATCCCTTTGACCCATCCTGAGATGATAAGAGAGGACTCTCCTACTATTAACACTATTTATTGTCAGGATGATGATTCCATTCTCACCTATCTTAGTGACCTAGATTCTTCAATCCATAAATCCCTTCTTCTTGAGACCTCAACCATGTTAAATGAATCCACCATGGATATCAACTTAGGTACTAAAAATAACCCTCACATTATCAAAATTGGTTAATCATTGAATACCAAGGAACTTCAAGATTTCCCTTCTTTCCTTCAAGACTGTAGCATATCCTTTACTTGGTCTTACAATGATATGCCTGGGATTGACCCCACCATTGCTACCCATAACATAGTCACTTATCATGATACCAAACCTGTCAAGCAAAAACTCTAATGTGTATGCATCCTTGCATATCCCTTCCATCAAAGAAGAGCTTCAACATATTCTATCAATCAAATTCATTCAACTTATTAACTACCCTCAATGGGTCTTGAATGTCATACCTATCACTAAAGCTATAGGGGGACTACGTATTTGTGTGGACTTTCATAACCTCAACCTAGCCTACCCCAAAGATGACTTCTCTCTACCCAACATCAACTAGCTTGTTGATCTTATAGTTAGCCACAAGATGTTATATATCATAGATGGATTATCAAGCTATAATTAGATCTTAATCACCCTTGAAGATCAACACAAAACCACCTTTACCACTACTTGGGGAACCTTCTGCTATAGAGTCATGCCTTTTGGGTTAAAGAACATTGGTAAAACCTACCAACATGCCATGACCTACATTTTTCATGACCTTATCTATTAGATCATAGAATATTATGTGGATGACCTCAAAAAATCCAAACTCTAAAAGGATCACTTGGCCATTTTTAAGATCATCTTTGAGCGACTTATCCATTACCATGTCAACCTTAACCCCAAGAAGTTTATTTTTGAGGTCTTGTCAGGAAAGCTTCTTGGTTTCATTGTCTACCTTCAAAGAATTGATGTCAATCCCATTAAAATAAAAGTAATCTTAGACATGCTCCCTCTTACCAACCTCAAGCAACTCTGTAGCTTGTAAGGGAAGCTTCAGTCTATTCATCTTTTCATTTACCAATTTTCAGACTAGTGTCAACCTTTCCACCACCTTCTAAAGAAGGATTTCTTTTTAAAGTGGAATAGTGATTGTCAAAAGGCTTTTGATTCACTTAAAGTGTAACTTTTATCACCACCTATCCTTAAGGTTCCCAAGGATGACCAACCTTTATACCTATATATCATTGCCATCAACCATTCCCTAGGGGCAATGCTAGTTTACCAAGATGAACAACATAAAGAACAATCTATATACTACATTAGCTGCACATTTATATAATACAATACTTGGTATACAAATATTGAGAAACTCTACTTATCTTTAGTCTTTATGGGCACCAAGCTTCACCACTACCTTTTTAACCATAAAACTTATGTCATAACCAACACCAACCCACTCAAGTACATGCACTCCAATCCATATCAAAATCAACATATGGCCAAGTGGCTCATACTTTTAGCAAAGTTTGACCTTGATTTCCTCTAACAAAATTTAATTAAGGGGAAATTCATTGCTGACCAATTAGTTGAAGCATCATTAGCAAACAATCAACCCCCTCCTTTTGAGGTCCTCGATGAGTCCATTACAGCCCTATCTCAAGTGGATTTCACCTATCAATTCACCATGTTCTTTAATGGATCGAAATGTCAATGTTATGGGGGATTAGGTATCATCCTTATCCCATTTGATGGTAAACCTATCCCTCTATACTTCAAGCTTAAATTTGAATGTACTAATAACATGGCTAAGTATGAAGCCCTAGTGATAGGCCTTCAAACTACCTTAGCGCTAGGATTCAAAATGATCAATATCTTTGGTGACTCCCAACTTATTGCCAATCAAATAAGTGGCTCTTAATAGTGTAATAATGATGTTTTGAAATAGTACAAGCAACAAGTTGATGAACTCTTAACATCATTTGAACACTATCACAACCAATCAACCCCATGATCTATTAAAAAATTCACTGACACCATAGCTTCCCTCACCTCTCAGATACTATCTGCACCCTTAGATTCTAAGTTATCTATCATTATCCATAGGCTTACCCAACATTCCTATATCAAACGAGATTCTCCCACCATTTTTAATATGAAGGAGACCCAACTTGACCTTTAGTATCAATAAAACTTTAACTATCTTAACCCTAACATAGTTCCCTCTGGCCTTTCTAGGAATGATTGATGAACATTTACTCAAAGTACCTCATGTTATACCATTATGGAAGGAATTATTTATAAACACAACTTTGATGGCCTTGTCTTCTATTGCTTGCACAGTCATGAAGCCTCCCACTATATCAAGGAAATGCATGATGGTAACTATGGGGGACACTTTAGTGGCCTTTCTGTAGTTAAGCGCATCCTCCATCTTGGCTATTATTGGCCTACCCTTAACCAAGACTGTTGTGATTATGTGAAAAAGTGTGTTAAATATTAATAACATGGTAATTTACATCATGTATCTAGTAATAGCCTTCACGTCTCTACCAATTTTTGACCCTTTTCATAATGGGGTCTAGACATTATTGGGGAAATTAATCCCCACTCCTCATAGTGACACCATTCTATCATCATCAACCAAGTATTTTACCAAGTGGGTATAGGTTATTCTTTTAGTCTCAACCAAAATGGAAAAGATTATCGACTTTATCAACCATCATATCATCTACCACTTCGGTGTTCCTCATGATTATCACAAAAAATAGTAAATAATTTAAAAATAAATTTTTTTAGGGTCTATGTGATGCATTTATCATTAAGTTTCTCATTGACCTATCACCCTCAAGCGAATGGATAGGTAGAAGCCTCTAACAAAACTCTTAATAATATGCTAACTAAAATGGTCAATGCATCTGGTTGGGATTGGAATTTGTACATCCCCTTCACCTTGTGGGCATATAACACTAGTTTTAGAACCCCTATAGGTGCTACCCCATTTTATCTTGTAGTTAGAGTAGAGGTTGTCTTAACTCTATAAGTTAAAATCCACTCTCTTCAAAAATCTTTTTAAGATCTTATTTCTAAGAGCAATTATCACCAACACCATTTAGCCCAGATTGAGCTACTCAATGAGCATCACCTAACAACCCTCACCCATCTCTATGTCTACCAAGAACATATCAAATGCACCTATAAAACATACTTTAAATTATGAGTATTCAATATATGTGACCTTCTCCTAAAGGAAAATCAACATGTCACTAATATGAAAAAAACAAGCAGGGTAAGTTTGCTTTTAATTGGCTTGGAACTAATATCATAACCCATAATTATAGATCAAAATCTTATTGGTTATCTTCACACGAAGGCCACCAGAACCTGAGCCCCTCAATACTTTGCATCTATGCCCACTCTTTTATTAAATAAGATTGAGTCCACCTTTTGTTTAACTTAAGCTCATCCTTTGTTATCTACCCAAATTTCATCTCCTTACTTTAGCGGAAATCGATTAAACATGAATCATGTGATTATCCATCACAATCATATCCTAATCTTGAGCAATGAGTACCATGGCTGTACCCATGGCATAATTCTCATGGTATGTTCTACCCCTTTTTAGGATAAATCCCCATGATCATTGTCACCTAAAAGTATTTAAACCTAACCAACCCTCTGTGATTTTAGTTTTGCCTCCATGAAGGTGAACCACTAGGTTAGCCTAATCAAGTCTATGTCAAGCAAAATCAAAGCAAACTAACAAAATTCCTTCACCAATAATCATGGGTCATTCCTAGCATTTAAAAACTACTCTCTTGAAGGAAAATTATTGAAAACCTCTTTGAAATTGCCAGAATGTAAGGTGAACTGCTCCCTTGAAGGATAAATATCAAAAATCATTAAGAAAAAAACATAAACTCAAACCACTCCCTCAAAGGATGGCTGAGCAAGCATTTGTCAAAAGCATAGCAATTTATTCCAAGATTCCCACATCGATCAACTTCTCACATACAACAATTAGCAGAGGACCCATTATCACAATCAAATCAAAAGAAAAATAATCTTAAAATCCATAATTGGATCTCAAATAACAACATAGAGTGAAATCCATAATCAACGTTCACAAGTAGACTTCCTGCATCAATCAGTCTACATAGCTTGGCATAGATTTGTTTACCCTAGTCTTTTGGACACCTACAGAAGAGACAAACTACTCTCACAAAGGGTTCTATTTTCACCCATTTCCCCTTTATACTAAATGCAAGGGATTTTTGAGCTTACTTAACATAATGTGGTCAAGACACCTTTTTAGCCAACTAATGAATGCTAATGTGAAGCATTCAAAGGGATTATGTTCATTAAGTCCATCCAGCTTTAGTTTTTGTTTTAATTCTTATCAACAAAGAAGCATCGTGCTCATTGCTCATCCTATCATGACTAGTTGATATTTTCATCATCGTGTTTGCCTCTTGATTATGTTCTCTATTCTCCCATTTAATGTTGTTGATTAAATTATCTCATGTGTTTTATCATTAATAATAACAAAAAAAACACCATAAGCAAGACCATAACCACCCGCTTTACCATGTCATACATGATAATCACATCTATAAGAAATAAAATCAATGTTAACATGCCTAAACATAATGGAATCCAAAGTATTCATTAAAAATTAACAAGTCTAAAAGTTAGCATGTCCAAAGTATTCATTAAAAATTAGTGTGTGACCATCGATGGTGAAACCCTAATCCATTCACCACATCATAGTAATAACAAAAACAAAAAAAATAAGAACCTAAAATACTAAAATCTATCTTACAACCCACCCCAACCCAAATCCTCCCCTAATTTCAAATTTCCCTAATTTAATTTCCCTAATTTACCAAAATAACAGCCTAGGTTAAACCCCCCGAAAACCTATCATGCCCAATTTCAAAAATAATAACTAACATACCCAAATTTGATTTCCATAGCTACCAAAATCAACTAATCTAAAATCTTAATACACCCCCTACCTCATTCCTTGATCACTATCGAGGTCGAAGCCCAAGTCTTCTAGCTTCGCTGCATCCTCATCTGCCTTGTAGGACTGGTGCCAGCTAGATCAACTCAACTAGTCCACAACCAATACCTCGTTCATACACCCAATCAAATAGTCTCCAAGCTAAATGCCAAAGTACCAATTCACCAGTGCATGGAAAAATTTAAAGTCAAATTATTAAAAGTGAAAATGAAATAACATTTTCATTTTTTATATTTTGGTTTTTTAGGGTTTTCCTTGACTATTGATAGTTAGGGTGACCATCGATGGTCAACCCTAGGATCTATAACCATCGATGATCAGGATTCCACTCTTTTTTATATATTATTTTAGTTACTTATACCTAAATGACAAATTTAGAGATCACCTAATCTAGCCTAAACCAAAACTTGAACCATTTTTAGAGATTACCCTTCTCTAACTACCCATTTTACCACCTCCACCTTAATGTTGGCCATTTTTATAATGAACTTACATGGTATTTTTAACCACACCAACCATTTTTGTCATGTTGACCATTCAAAATTTTCACCACCTCATGTACGACTAGACCATTTATGTTTTCAAGGGAGCATTTTGTACCTTAGATACCCATGAAAATATCAACCTTGTTTAGGAGACTAACAGATGTACCCAACTACCACACCTAAATGTAGTCACATGATACGCTAGTCACTTTTCCTCTTTAGCACCAACCCTTATTATTTTTACCAACATTGGAAACCTTAGTCTATGTGTGATCTTAGCTATCACACTTATCAAACATGTGAAAGTATCTAAAAATATACAATTGTTATCAAGAACTTTATGCATCCAAGAGTTTCTTTCTTGCAGGTCAATTTCCATCAACAATCTAGCAATCATATCAAAGAGTAAATTTGCCACTGCCTCTCCCCTAAGTCTTTAGGTACCATTACTCTATTAGAATTGAGATAGATTACACCAACAGATAAACCACCTCAATCATCCATTCAACCAAATTTTTGTAAGACAAGTACTTCATTCTCAGTACTCATTTACTTTATTTCCATTTTTCAATCAACCTATGTATTACCCACCTCTTAGAATCCATCTTTTAGATCTCATTAATCAACCAAAATCACCAACCCATAGTTTCACACAGTAACCATCGATGGTTGACTCAACTATCGATAATTTGTCCAACCATCGATGATCACATTATGGTACCAAAAACTAGCAAGTTGTTTTCACCTACCTACACCCAATCAAACCTCATTTTCTATGTTCTTACCTATTCACAAACCCCTTTCTAATTCTTTGAAGCATACCCCAACCCTCTAGCACTAGTATTTATTAGTTTGTCACAAATTTACTCATTTATATCATATTTCTTAGCAAGCACTCTTGTGTTCAATTTTAGCACCTTTTTGATTCATTGATGCAAGTACCTTTATTTTCTATTTATAAGCTTAATTATTCAAAACATGTGGATTAACATCCCCTAAGGAAACTCTTGCTTTTAGGATCTAACTATCACTAGGCAATCCACCCAACTATTTATCTAACAAACAAGTTTACTTTAGTGCTTTCTTATCTATAGGTCATCCTCCCAATCCAAATATGAGCTCTTCATAATCTTTTGATTTCAACGTGTGCACAATCAATCATGATTTTCCACCATACCCATACTTAGTTTCTTCTTTCCTCTTTCCCAATAAAAAATCAAGAAATTCATTGAAACACCGTCATGTGTTACATTATTGTGACACATGTTGGGATTTAGGTGGGGCATATGTATACACCTGATATTTTTCACTTTATCATTTACAAATGCTTTCTCTTATAATAACTTATCAATGTATCTATCTCTTATTGCACCCCTTAAAGGATGCACTAGGAATGGGGTGGAAAATGATCATGATGTTTTTCAAGAGATATTATTATTTGATTACACCATTAATACTATTAGTTTTACCTCCTATAAGTATCTAGCCATTTATCCCTTTATCTATTTCTTATACAGATTTTCTAGATTCTTTATATCCTATAATATTGGCCTGGCTGATATCATTTATTTTATCTTTTTTCCTTCATATACTTTATTGACTAGATTGATATAGTTTTGGGTATGTTTTATGACATTTGTATTATATCAAATTGGCTGATATTATGTTATGTTACCTAATATTTTCCAACTATATTGGTTGGGATGATACCATCGACTTAGATTTTTCTATTGGTTTTGGGTATTAGAATACTATATATAGGGGTCATATTTTAGTCATATCATATCACACTCATTCACTCACATTTTTACCCTAAGGAGTATTGGGAGAGTTATTGGCTTAGAATATTATCTTAAGGAATATATTCTTGTGGTTTCCTTGAATCTCAATGGGAGTTATTTGGAGTTCCTAACTAAGGATATCTAGGTCTTCATCTAGCCATTTGAAGTCTTCATCTTACAACATTCCATTGCAAAGTTCCACTTGAGTGAAGCATTGATGGGTACAACCCAAGGTAAGTATTTCAAACCCTAAAATCTTTTATTTATTTATTTAGTAGATTAGATATTTCTTATTTCTTTGTGAATGAATGTGTGTGTAATCCTTATTTAGGCTTCCTCTATACCAAATAAGCTAGTGTAGCTATACGATTGCTTAGACTTTCCATAAATCAATTTAGGTTGCATAGACCCCCATTTAATTGACCATTGTACCTAACCAATTTATAACCATTCTAACCCATCTCTTAATTTAGTTTATACCAATTTATGAACATTTAATTTAATTTCATATTTACAACCATAGCTTAAAACCATTTACCTTTGTTGAGGTCTAGTGAGAACTACATTCTTGTGTCATAGGTTAAAGATTTAGAAAACTTTACTCTTGACATTCAAGTTATAGGTTACTCTATACTATATCTATGAAATTTGTAGGTTATTACCTGATCATCCAAGTATTGTAGGATCTATTTGATTAACCTTATTTGAGTTTTATTTTATTAAGAGAAATATGATAGTTGTAGGTTATCCTAGTGCATGCATACTGTAGAGTAAATTTTTACCCTACATTGCATTCAAATTTTTAGTTGAGCACTGTAGTTTGGGTACTCGCATACCTTGGTCATGGTAGTAGAGTTTTGGAGTAGAGCATGGGTCTATTTTTGGCTAAGTATCAAAAGTATGCAGATGTTACCAAATGTCACAGTTCGAGCACGGGTTCTCTTTCCACTTTTGTTTCTTTTGTTTCATTTCGCCTAAGTATTGCATTCAAGCGAAAGCTGCCAAGTGTCACTTTTTGAAACATAGAGCCGGCCAACTGACATCGCTTGAGACTCTTTTTATAACTTTATAGAGAACCATGGATCGTGTCACGTACCTGATAGCAACTCAGTGGAAGTCACCACGTGTCGGCATCCATGTCTCAGATCAGCACCCACATTCATTCTATTTCTTAGCAAAAGTTTTCAACAAGCTAAGTGGTAGGAGTTAGGTAAAAAGCACCAGGTGGAAGTAGCGGAAGGCCCTAGACTAATTTTCAAAAGAAGCAAAAGTCATCGTGTGTCAACATCTGAGAGACAGTCAGTTCAATGCCTGGGTTCAATGTTTCAGTTCAACATTTTGGTTCAATACCTCGATTAATGTGTAAATGGCATGCAGTGTTGAACTGTTGAACCATTGAACTATTTTGGTTCATCAGGTAGTTCAAGGGAGTGTCCCAAAAACCAAAGGGGTCAGGTATCCTTTTGAAAGGCAGAAGCATTGTTCCATTTTGTTTAAATACCGAAGATGAGTGGAGGCCACCAAGTGTCATTCTCTGATCCCCCTTTCTACTCCATTCTTAGGAAAAATAGAAGCCACCATGTACCCTTAACTAAAGTAGTGAAATATGCTACGTATGTTTCCTGAAGCCAGAAACCTCCACGTGTCGACGACCAGTTGATCATTTTCGAGTCTCATTGCCAAACAAAGTAGCGGAGGGCCCCAAATGTTACTTTAGAAGTCTGCAGAAGCTGCCAAGTGTCACCATCTATAAGAGTCTAATATGAGCCCCAGATGATTCTACAACATAGCTCAAGAGAAGCGGAGAGAGCCGCATGTCTTTAGTGAATCAGGGAGAAAATGCCAAGTGTTGTTCTCTAGTGCTTTTTGAGTAATAAGAGGATTTTTAGGAAATCAAATAAGTGTCCTCTCCCATTTCAACAAAACAGAGTGTTCTATGTATTTGTTGCTACAAAGCAAAATAGAGAGAAACTTGGCTAGAGTTAATTTGAGTAAATGGAACAATTCACTGGGTAGATTTTTAGGGCCGAAAAACATTGAAAGCACTGTCTGTTTGTCCCCTGTGAGTGAAGGGTAGAGTTGGATTATGTAAGAAAAAATGGTGGTGGGATGAGACATCTAGGGCTATAAAAAAAGAAGAATTGTAAGAAAGAAAAGAAGAAGGGGGATATTCTATAGTTTAGACTTTCTAGATTTTTTGACCAGTAATATCATTTGCTTTTGTCTCATTTTCTTGAGTTGTAAAGTTAATGTAAATGTGCATGTTTATGTGCCTTTTATGTGGCTGAATGAATTAAGAAGATTGAAGTCTATGCCTTAGTTGATGTTATCTGTGTCATTCAAAAAGGTAGTTTATACTATAGATACTCTGGAGTTGTGATTAAGAATGTCATTTACTTTTGTCTCATTTTTTTGAGTCAAAATTTCTACATAACTGTACATATTTATACACCTCTTATGTGATTGAAAGATTCTTATAAGAAGATTAAACACTATGCCTTTGTTGATGTTTTGTATCTCAGCAAAAGAATCCCCTGTTATGAGCCTCTGTCTCTATTGTTTCCATCTTTTACATTGATCATGCACTTGTATGCTCTTAAATGTAATTGAATCCTACATATAGTCTCACTGTGCTCAGGTTAGGATTAGGATTACACTCAGGCACATCGCCATAGTTAGGTTTCATTTCCTGCACTTGTGTTTCTATTTAATTTCTTATCCCTTTTCCCCAAACACTTGATACAAAAGAAGAGACCAGTTTCTCTAAAATTTGGAGGTTGTTTCAAGTTGCATTATCTCACAGCTTGAAACTTCTTATTGTTGATTGATTAAGATCAAGCACAATTTTCATTATCAACAATTTTTGACATGCCCGGTGGGACTAGTCTTGAAGTTTCTTTCAAGACCGTATGAACCAGAGAGCTACGAGGAGTCAAAGCTGTGGACCAATCACCAGATCAAAATATGTTACAAATCTAGGTATTCTTTTGCCACCTCTGGTAACAAGTCCAAGGAGAAGAGCTAGCCAGTTTGTACCAATGCTAAATATGAGAGCCCCTGTACCCCTAATAAATTATGCAAGCTAGAACATTGGTAGCCCCTTAATCCTCCCAACACCACTAGCCATTTGGGATCCTATCCTAGTAAATGCCTTAAAAGCTTTGCCCAAATTTAGTGGGCAAGACTCAAAAACACCTGCGGAACATATTCAAGATGTTTTAGATGTTTACACCATACATGTTGTCATACAGTAAAATGTGGCTATAAGGTTATTAGCAGCTTCATTCAAAGGGAAGGCTTTAGAATGGTATCGGTCTCTAACCCCAAATACCATATCTATGTGGGACCAGCTTGGATATCTGTTTTTTGAGAGATTTGTAGAAAAGGGTGATAAGTCCTCCTTGTTGCAATAGTTAATTACCATTCAAAGGGGACCACAGGAGGACATAACTGACTTCAACACTAGATTTCAAAAAACTTGGGACAAGATCCCTACTGTAGCTAAACCACCGCTTGGTATGGCCATAGTGTTTTATCTCAAAGCTTTGAATTTAGATATATCAGTTATGATTCAGTCACTAGGAAGACACACTTTGCCAGGGGCTTATGACTATGCGGTCAGAGCTGAGAATAATTTAATATATGTAGGGAAATTACCTCCAAGGCCTCCCATGCCTATGTTCTAAAAAATTTCCTTACCCTTACCTCAAGAAGTTCTTAAGGCTGTAAGCCCGCCTGTGTCTATGTATGCTTACCCTCCATCATCTACAAAGCAACTGGTCCCTGCTCAGTCATCTGAGATGGATGATATCAAGAGTATGCTAAGGACATTCTCCAATGAGATGATTAATATAAAGAGGCAACATAATACTTTCCCTAGCCCCCCTTATCAAGGCTATCAATGAAACAAGTTTTCATCCCAACCAAACCAATAACAAGGTCCTCCAAAACAAACTAACCATCAGCCAACAAATCAATTAGTTGCAGTTCCCACACCCTCATAGACCATTCCCCCCAACTCAAATAGGGAAATGGTTCTGGGTCAGAATAATTATGTGGATGATACTAATGCTTGGTGTTTCCCTTGCAATGATGTTCACACACCCAGAGGTTGCCCTAGGGGTAATCTACAACAAAGGGTGGCTGAGCAAAGAAGAATGGATGGTCAGTTTGCCAGTACCAGTAACAATCAAGCCTACTAGTCTCCTGGTATGCAAAATTTAGTTCTAGTGGCTGAGATGCAAGGGATGTCCTTGCAGAAAGAAGAAGAAATATCCCTAGAACATGATTTGTTTTCATGGGTTGAGGATGAAGAAGTATTTTTCTTGAATGAAGCATCTACCTCCCAAAGGCTAGTAGTGCAATCTGATTATTACACCAGATCAAAGAGGAGAATGGTGGAGCAGCCCAAGATTATAAGTGGTCAAGTCAAGAATAATCCTCTATCTCAAGGGCAAAGGAACACTACTATTAGACAAGAAGTGCCTCAGTCAGTACAAGATCAAGGGATTCCTACCCAGATTTAGGAAAGAATGAGGTATCCTTATTTCCAAAAAACTCAGTCTTTGGGACCGATCAATATAGTGGACCAATTAAAGAAGACTCTGACGCAAGTATCTATATGGGATATCTTGGCTATTCTTAAACAAAAAACACTACTGTAAGAGGCTCTGCAAGGGCAAGCAATGCCCAAAGATGCTGTTACCAAGGAAGGACCTACTGGAAAGGAAAAGCTCAAAGATATGGTTCCTCCAAAAACAACAACCTTCATGAACGATGCAACAAAAGTAAGTAAATCCAAGCTAGAGCATTTCTATTTGACTCTAATAGTTGGAAAGAAACTCCTGCATAATGAATTAATATATTCAGGAGCTAGTACAACAGTGATGCCCAAGCAAATAGCTGATGCTTTGAAAATAAAATATGAACCCCTTGCAAAAGGAGTTATGTAGCTAGATGGCAAAATAGTACAAACCATAGGGAGAATTAAACAGCTCCCCTTACAACTATACACATGTCCCAACATAATTGTCAACTAAGATATAGTTGTCATAGATATACCTCCCATGTTTGGTTTATGTTTATCCAGAGACTTTACAGCAAAAATAGGAGGATATATGTCTCTTGACTGGTCTCACCTCATCCTGAGAACTAGATACAGTTCAAAGATGAAAATTTTATCTGAACCACTGGCAAAAGACCATATCACCAATGAACCAACAATAAGATTAGAAGCAGATCAAACCATGATAAATAAAGAAGAAAGGATTTTTGTTGAAGAACTAGGCAACTAGACTGAGCACGATCAAGAAGAAGAAAAAAACTAGTTGTTGGCTATGATGCATAACAACCCATATGGGAACTATGACTCTATTGGTTTAGGCACATACGTCATTTTTGATGAGGACCAGGCAATCCCAAATGTTATGAGGAAAGAGGCACCTACTGCTCAAGATTCAGAGGTCTAGACTTTGAATTTTGATGGGGCTAGAAGTAAACACGGTGTCGGAGTAGGAATTTGTCTTACTTCTCCAAATGGTGATAAGATTCTAAGGGCTATCTGATTCCAATTTATTTGCACTAATAATGATGCTGAGTATGAATCTTTAGTACATGGGCTCTTGTTGGCCAAGAAAAAGGGAATAAAGAACCTAAAAGTAAAAGGAGATTTAGAATTAGTAGTAAAGCAAATTAGAGAAAAGATAGTAGCAAAAAATGTGAGGATGAGATCCTACAGGCATAGGATTTGGGATTTGATAGAAGATTTTGAAGCTTTCAATATTGAAATAATCCCTAAAAGTCAAAACTTTGAGGCTGATAGGATGGCCCAAATTTGCTCACAGTTTAACCCAGCAACTGGCCTATTGGTTAACAATGAGTTAGTAAAAGTTATAGTGAGGCCGACCATCCCAGACAATGATGAAAATTGGCAAGTGTTTGAAAATGATGCTCAAGTAGTCTCTTTCTTATAGCAATCAAATGAGTTTGCTGATCAATTGCAAACCAAAATTGAAGAGGCATATGGTGATAAAATTATAAAATTAAGGACTAATAAGCTCCCCAAGGGATTGATCACCTTAAAAAACTTGTTTGACCTAGAGGATGTAAGCCTGGGAAAGAAAAGGTTCTAGGTAGATAAAGCAGACTATTCTGAAGTAGAGGTGAGTGACAGAAAAAGGCTAAAAGTTGGGAATTCTGCAACTCAAGAAGAGAAGGAAAGGCTAATTGAATTGTGCCAAAAATATGATAGAGTCATAGCTTGGAGCTATGAAGACCTTCAAGGATATAATAGAGACATTATCTAGCACACAATAGAATTGACTGAGGGATCTAAGCCCATTAGATAGAAACAGAGGCCGGTAAATCCAAGGATTGAGCCTTTAATGGTTGATGAGTTGCAAAAACTTTTAGATTCCAAAATAATATTTCTAATCAAACACTCAACCTGGGTATCGAATCTAGTCCCAGTTAGGAAAAATAATGGAGATGTAAGACTGTGTGTAGATTTCAGAGATCTAAATAGAGCATCTCTGAAAGACCACTATCCCTTGCCCTCCATGGAGTAGATTCTACAAACTGTGGCTAGATCAGTGAGGTTTTCTTTACTTGATGGTTTTTTTGGATATAATTAGATTTGGCTAGTTGAAGAAGATCAGTACAAAACTACTTTCACTACCAAATGGGGAATGTTTGCCTATGCAAAAATGCCTTTCGGCCTATCAAATGCAGGAGCCACCTTCTAAAGGGATATGGATATAGCCTTTGGTGAGCTTATAAATATGATCGTCTTGGTCTATCTGGATGACCTCACTATATTTTCAAAAATTTTTGATGATCATTTAGAATATATCTTCAAAAAGTGCCAGGATTTCGGGATATCATTGAATCCCAAGAAATTCATTTTTGCCGTAGCTCAGGGCAAATTGCTGGGTCACATAGTATATAAAGAAGGATTTTCTATAGATCCTGAGAGGGTCGCAGCTATAATGAACCTACCCCTTCCATTAAATAAAAAATCAGTTCAGTCCTTTTTAGGGAAGATCAATTTTGTCAGTAAATTCATATCAAATTTTGCAGGCTTGGTAAGACCAGTGACACTCTTGCTAAAGAAAGACTTAGTCTTCAAATGGACTACAGAAGGGAAGCAAGCCTTTGAAGAGGTCAAGAAGGCTATCTCAGTAGCCCCAGTGCTCAAAAACCTAGATTTTTCCAAGCCCTTTGTAATGTATGTCTATGGAGGAGAGTTAAGTATTGCTGCTATCTTGACTCAAAAAAATGATAGGCTAGATGGGGAGCACCTAATAGCCTTTTTCTCAAGAACTCTCAGAGATTATGAGACCAGGTACAATTTTGTGGAAAGACAAGCCTATGCCATGGTAAAATCCCTCAAAAAATTTAGGCATTTAATATCAAGAAACAAAATTTTGATACTTGTAGCTCACCCAAGTGTCAGGGAATACATCGTGGAGGGGGAAATTACTGAGAAAAGAGCCAATTGGATCACTAAGATTCTTGAATATGATGTAGAGGTCAGGCCCACCATGTTAGTCAGAGGCAGGGGTCTGTGTCAATACATAACCCAAGAGCTTGAAAAGATGTTAGCTAAGGAAGCAAATTCAGAAGGGGAGACAAAGATGGTGCTAAAAGTACAAGAGGTTGATCAGGAATCCTGGGTAACTAGCAGGATTCTTTTTATGAAAAATGGGGTTTACTGAGAGAACTCCCTCAAAATAAGAGGAGATATTATAGGGTATAGGGAATTCATTTTGTTTTAATTGAACAAATCCTTTTCAAAAGAAATTCTGATGGAAAATTGTTAAGATGTGTAGAACAGGCTAAAGCAAGGAGAATACTACATGAAATGCATCATGGAATATCAGGGGGGCATTTTTATGTAAAGACCATAGCCATAAAGATAAGTGAGGTAGGCTATTTCTAGCCTACTTTATTTGCAGATTGTTATTAGTTGGTTAGAAAATGTCAATCCTGTCAATATTATATGGGGATGAGGAGGAATGCAGCCATGCCCCTTAGTCCTATAATTTTGGATGAAACTTTCGCTCAATGGGGTCTTGACTTCATTGGAATGATAAATCCAGTGTCTATTATGGGTCACAAATAGATATTAACTGCCATAGACTATTTCACCAGATGGACCGAGGCAGTTCCACTCAAGAAAGCAATGGAGAATGTGATCCTAGATTTTCTAGGGGGTGTCACTACTCGCTTTGGGGCTCCTCGCACCATCATTTTAGATAATGCTACAACATTCTTGGGGTCTAAAGTATCCAACTTCACCTTAAAGCATGGAATATATCTGAAAACTTCATCTAACTATTACCCTCAATGTAATGGTCTGGTAGAATCAACCAACAAGAACCTGATAAGACTCATCAAAAGAGTAGGGGCTGATCATCACAAAGAGTGGCATAAAATGCTTAATCTAGCATTATGGGCTGATCGAAACATGCCTAGGCAAGTGATCAAAATGTCCCCATATGAATTGGTATATGGAAAGTCTGCTGTGATTCCCTTGAGTTTGGAAATCCCTGCTCTCCAGCTGATCAAACAAATCAAAATTGAAGAGAATGGCCCCATGCAGGTCAGACTCGCAAAACTTTTAGAAGTTTAGGAAAAGAGAGATATGGCCCATGATTCATTGATCAAGCATCAGGGAAGGGTTAAGAACTATTTTGATAAAAGGACTTCAAATCCTTATTTTAAAGTAAGCTCGATTGTTTTGAAATGGGATGCAAGGACCACCAAGCCGGGTCAGCATACCAAATTTGAAGCGCTATGGACTGGCCCGTATAAGATTTGCACGTGTAAGCAAAATAATTATTTTGAGCTAGAGTCAATGAAAGGAGAGCCTGAAGAGATTCCTATAAATGGAATCTATTTGAAGCATTTCTATTGACGTGGGTCTTTGATGTATTATAGTTAAATAATTTCCCTTTCTCACATTGTTTTTTGCTTTTCTTTTAAATAAGTGTTTTAAGCACATGTCGATGGCTCTTTTGAAGCTGTGATTTTCATAATTTTGATCTAGTGGGAGGTGGAGTTTTCTTTTTTGAGCAAGCTCAAAAGTCTTAAGGGTCACCAGTAACTGTAGAGTAAATTTTTACCCTACGTTGCATTCAAATTTTTAGTCGAGCACTGCAGTTTGGGTTCCCACATACCTTGGTCATGGCGGTAGAGTTTTGGAGCAGAGCGCGAGTCCATTTTTTGGCTAAGTATCGAAAGTATGCAGATGCTACCAAGTGTCATAGTCTGAGCATGGGTTCTCTTTCCACTTTTATTTCTTTTGTTTCATTTTGCCTAAGTATTGCATTCGAGTGGAAGCTGCCAAGTGTCACTTTCCAAAACATAGAGCCGGCCAACTGGCATCACTCGAGACTCTTTTTATAACTTGTTAGAGAACCGTGGATCATGCCACATACCTAATAACAACTCAACAAAAGTCACCATGTGTTAACATTCGTGTCTCAGATTAGCACCCACATTCATTCTATTTCTCAATAAAAGTTTTCAACAAGCTAAGTGTTAGGAGTTAGGTAGAAAGTGCTAGGTGGAAGTAGCGGAAGGCCTTGGACTACTTTTCAGAAGAAGCAAAATTCACCATGTGTCAACATCTGAGAGACAATCAGTTCAATGCCTGAGTTTAATGTTTTGGTTTAATGCTTCGATTAATGTGTAAATGGCATGCATTTTTGAATCGTTGAACCATTGAACTATTTTGGTTCATCGAGCAGTTCAAGGGAGTGTCCCAAAAACCAAAGGGGTTAGGTATCCTTTTGAAAGGTAGAAGCATCATTTTATTTTATTTAAATACCAAAGATGAGTAGAGGTCACCAAGTGTCATTCTCTGAGCCCCCTTTCTACTCCATTCCCAAGAAAAATGGAAGCCACCACATACCCTTAACTAAAGCAGTGGAAGATGCTATGTATCTTCCCTGAAGATGGAAGCCTCCACATGTTGGTGATCAAGTGATCATCTTTGAGTCTCATTTTCAAACAAAGTAGTGGAGGGCCTCAGATGTTACTTTAGATGTTTGCATAAGCTACCAAGTGTCACCATCCATAAGAGTCTAATATGAGCTCTGGATGATTCTACAACATAGCTCAAGAGAAGCAGAGAGAGCTGCATGTCTTCGACAAATCAGGCAAAAAGTGCCAAGTGTCGTTCTCTAGTGCCTTCTGAGTAATAAGAGGATTTTTAAGAAATTGACTAAGTGTCCTTTCCCATTTCAATAGAATGGAGTGTTCTGTGTATTTGTTGCCACAAAGTGAAATTGAGGGAAACTTGGTTAGAGTTAATTCGAGTAGATGGAATAGTTCATCGGGTAGATTTTTGGGGCCGACAAACATTAAAAGTGCCATTTGTTTGTCCATTGTGAGTGAAGGGTAGAGTTGGATTATGTGGGAAAAAATGGTGGTGGGATGAGACATCTAGGGCTATAAAATAAGAAGAATTGTAAGAAAGAAAAGAGGAAGGGGGGATATTCTATAGTTTAGAATTTCTAGAGTTTTTGACCAATAATATCATTTGCTTTTGTCTCATTTTCTTGAGTTGTAAAGTTAATGTAACTGTGCATGTTTCTGTGCCTTTTATGTGGTTGAATGAATTGAGAAGATTGAACTCTATGCCTTAGTTGATGTTATCTGTGTCATTCGCAAAGGTAGTTTATACTATAGATTCTCTGGAGTTGTGATTAAGAGTGTCATTTTCTTTTGTCTCATTTTCTTGAGTCAGAATTTCTACATAACTATACGTGTTTCTGTGCCTCTTATGTGATTGAAAGATTCTTATAAGAAGATTAAACACTATGCCTTTGTTGACATTTTGTATCTCAACAAAATAATCCCTTGTTATGATCCTCTATCTCTATTGTTTTTATCTTTTACGTTGATCATGCACTTGTTTGCTCTTAAATGTAATTGAATCTTACATATAGTCTCACTGTGCTCAAGTTAGGATTAGAATTACACTCAGGTGCATCACCATAGTTAGGTTTCATTTCCTGCACTTGCATTTCTATTTAATTTCCTATCCCTTTTCCCAAAACACTTGATACACAAGAAGAGACCAACTTCTCTAAAATTTGGTGGTTGTTTCAAGCCACATTATCCCACAGTTTGAAACTTCCCATTGTTGATTGATTAAGATCAAGCACAATTTTCATCATCAACACATACAAATTTCATTTACTCAAAATTATTGGAGTTGTTTAGGGATAAAATTATGCATAACATAAATTTTAGACACTTTTATATTTCAAATGAGGGTTAGGGAATATTCAAATCAACCCATGGTTTCACACAATAATCTCCAATGCAGCATGATCACCCCATTCTCCATTGTCTCCATAAGATAAGTTTAATTTGCATGCACATAGGTTTATTCTTGTCTTAATATTGTATTTCACAAATGTTCAATGTTGTTACTTGTTGATTTTATATCATAAGTGGAATTTGATCTAAATATGTTTCATTATAGGTTTGTATGGAATAAGGTGAAACACATAGTACATACTTGAGCATATCCATTGTGGTTATACTCAGGTATCACCTTCTATCCTTTTACTCAAAAAATTCCATTATCAGAATAAAGGGGGGAAATATAAAAACCCATTTTTGGTATTATAAATTTGACAATGTGTAATTGGACCAACCTTTGACAACCTGAGTTATATTCAATGACATGACTCTTCTTCATCATTCCTCATATCTATTTACTGTTATATGAGCCTGAACCTTAAAAGTTGTAATTATTGTTGAAAAATATATTTCTAGTGTCTGTGCATACAAATTTATATCATTTACAAATTTCATACTAGCCTCACATCGTTATTCCTATTTTTTGGACATTTATGTGCTTCACAGACATGTTCATCACAATAAACTTGTCTGCTTAGGCCAAACATATCCATGCACCCTTTAATGGCTAATTTAAAAAAATAATTTTTTTAGGTCACCCCATATGTTTTTCATGTTAGTTTGAGGGAAATTACCCAAAGTGTTATCTATTTAAACATATCAAGCCTAAACATTT
This sequence comes from Torreya grandis, assembly GCA_037957365.1. Taxonomy (NCBI): domain Eukaryota; kingdom Viridiplantae; phylum Streptophyta; class Pinopsida; order Cupressales; family Taxaceae; genus Torreya; species Torreya grandis. The sequence continues at coordinate 732,791 of JARHVA010002528.1, read as the reverse complement.
ACCCATATAGGATTTATCATGTAAATCTATCAAGAACTCACTAGAAATACATTTGCACATTGAGATAAACCTCCCTTATTCTTCCAAATATGATACCCCTTAAAGGATAAATATATTTTCTAAGTTTGAATACCATTGTCAAGGTGAAGTCATAGGTTTTCAAGTCTTGAAATCCATACACATGATCACACTACATACTAACATTACACAAGATTTCACACACTTAGTTAGGTGGGAGAACTAGATTCAGTTTGAATTATACATTCAAAGCATTGGATATGTAGGCAATTCTCAATCACATGGTGTGTCTAAGGCTAGATCAACCCATACCTTTTACCACTTTTATCTATTCATAATTATATCATTATATAATGCCAAGAGTTAGGGTTTTAAAGTAAAGAGAAGGTTAAAAAATTCATGTACAACTGAATGAAGATATTTGATTACACATGAGACCTCAACACACATTGATGCATCCATAAAAATATTCAAAAGATTCACATGGTCTACATGGAAAATTTCATACCCTCAAAGATATACCACACTACTTAGGTGCCTAGGGAAGCATGAACCTATCTAGGATCACATAAACCCTCTATTTCCATATCCAAATAATCTCAAACCATTTTAATTCATTCTAGATGATTTTATCACTATCATAGACCTATATGCATCATAAAAAATCTAAGTGCATAATATTCTTAGTGTTTTTTGAAAATAAAAAGTAATATATTTAGCCCTTTCACGTTCATATTTGTATGATTATTATATATTTTAAGTAATCTGAATATTCAGTTAGTTTTATGCTATTAAGGTCACATGAATCCTAAAACACATACTACTATAATAGCTTCTATTTAAAATTGGGAGATAGTAATAATCTCACTTGTATAAAAATTATGAGATATAGATGGTTTATAAGTTACTTCTCGATCTAAAACCTTTGTTAATGGGGTAATGGCTAGAGAGTGACCCTTTTTTTGGTCTTTATTGCTTTGCATTCCTTATTTTTGACCTATTTTACATCTTAAGTGTTAGCTTGTGTTCCAATTTTATCCTCATTCAAATTAGAGAAGTCTATAAATACATAGGTACAATAATGCATATATGATATAAAATGAATGATTGAGCAAGACAAATTATATTTTATATAGATCTATTGTAAAAACGTAAGAGAAAAATTTAAATATTTTTAGTATTATTGAAGGAATATTTGAAGTATTTATTTATTATTCCATATATTCATTCTAACATGAAAAAACATATAGGACTAGGCAATATATTCACAAATTTCTTGTTGACTTGCATTGAGTGTTAATTTATAAAATTTTCCATTATAGGGGATTGGTAATAATGGAGCAATAACAAAATCTCACAATCAATATCATATTTTTTTTTGGCATGTGATGAGTTTTTATGGTTGCAAAGAAGAACATTTTTTTATAGATCTATGTAAAATTTTGGAAAATCCAACGAATTTTTTGAATCCCTAGAGTAAATGAACAAGATTTTCAAATCAGATTTCTCATACCTACACTTGGAAAAAATTGTACCTAATATTCCAAAAATGTTTTCACCTTTCCTGGAGGGTGCACTAGAAAAATTATCTTTGTTCATCATGGGTTTTCTAGGTTTTTTTCACCTCACCATTTGGACTAATTTCAAACTGTTTATTTTTATGACTCTCCAAATTCAAGATAAATAAAATATTATTATAAATTCTCTTTTATTTATTTATTTATTATTGATTATAGAAGACTCTTTATTCTAAACTAAATTTGATTTATAGTTTAATTTGATTATATGTTAATAAACCTACTTTACAGATTATATAGGTAGATGTATTGCATTTTGATGTAATCCCACTATTGCATATATAATACCAAATCAACCATACATAAAAATATATGCTAAACTTCATAAAATAACACTATAAAAAGGCCAGATAGGCATTTTCATGTGTCTACCACTTAAAATTAACATTATTTTATTTTAAATACTTATTATTCCAATAGGTGTAACCTATAATGATAGGCATGTGTGGTGGTGAAATTGGATTGTAAAATGACTTACCTTAAAATTTACATTCATTTAACCATCATAGAACAATTTTAACCTTAAATGTAACATCCATTTAATCACCATAGGGTAGTTTTGACCTTAAATTTGATATGCATTGGACCATTATATGATATTTTTTATTCTTGATCAAATAAATTGATGAAAAACTTATTATATCTTTTGCATGCATTATATTTTAGATCCCATTGTTTTTTATTCAAAAATATTTTTTTGAGCTTGACATAATGGTGCAGTTAGATCGAGGCCATTTATCACTAGTCGACATTAAATTTGTGAACACAATGGAAAAATTAATCAATGTGGTATGTGACATGTCTAAGATAAATGCTTCAAAATTGATATTTTAAATATTTTTTAAATAAACATATTTAGTATATTTATACTAGTTTATTACATTGATAGATATTTCTTCTTTATGAGATATACCTTGTAAAAGACCATCAAACAAATCCACACCATCCATTTTTGGCCATCCATTTATCCAACTATTAGATAATATTGATAATTTTATTTAAGTTTCACTCCTTTACATATTAGTACTAAAAAATACTAAATTAAATTTGATCATAAATACTTTTATCTCCCCAAAATATGACACCCATAACACTTCAAGCTAACACCAATAATAAATTTCATTCAATGGAACTTAATATGCTTCACAACCATATTTAATGGAGAGAATCAAATTTTATACAAACCATTAGAATAATATGGATTTTTTTTTGTAAGTTTAAATATTTAATTGATGATAGGGGTTTCCCTAAAAATGAGAAAGACTCACCATCTACGATCATATTTTGACACTTGTACCAAAAACATGTCATATGTGATCAGATTTTGATGCATATACCAAAATGCATCATCTACGATTTAAGGACTAGGGGAGAGGACCCAATAGTTGAGAGGGTATTTGGAGATGCGGGGCTGAAATATTGAACACATTTTTAACTAAAAGTAGATAAAATTTTCATTAATTACAAATACATTTATACCCAATAGTTGAGTGTTTATATTTTGATTATTCATATGAAATATTAAACTTGTACACAAGATATTATGCTATTATTGGTACACAATATTCAACTATAAATATCTTAATTAAATATTTGCATGAATAAATGTAAATATTAAGTCTAGTAATATTGATTTTTATATTGCTTGTCAAATAGAATATGTCCTTTTACTTACTATAAAAAACAAAATCCTATTAACTTAATACTTGAACATGTGCAAAATTTCAAAATAACTTGTGCAAGTATATATCCACTTTGTCTTCATTTTTAATTTTTAAAGTTCAAACCATTAATTCTAAACATATTCTATTCAAAATCATATCAACTAAATAAGTACTTTAACATGTGCAAACTTTTAGAATAACTTATGCAAGTATACATCCACTTCTTGCTCCAATAGGTGTACATATATAATTAAAATTATATATAAGGCTCATCAAATTATTTAATAGAATATAAAAACAATTGAAAAAAATAAAAACCAATCCAAACAAAATTAAATGAACCAACGACATGAAAAAATAAAAAATCAATCCAAACAAAATTCCACAGATCATAAGAGTTTTCAAATTTGAATCTCAAGTTACATGTTGGATCCCATATTTTGTATTTGCATATTCTAAAGGCAATGGATATAGAGGCATAATGTTTAGATACGAAGGAAATTATAAATAAGGTGGAAGATAAAAGGGAGTGGGTAAAAGCAAAATAAGAGCTGCATGTAGAGAGAAAACAACACACAAGAGCACAATGTGAAAGAGAACAATGTCGAATAGAGGCATGAAAGAGAGGTGTGGAAAAACTTGGTATAGAAGAGTGAGTTGTGGAAGAAAAGGATAAAGAGAATAAGGAACATAAGACACATGAATTGAAAAAATGCAAGGCTAGGACAAGGGTTTAGGAAGCAGAGACAATTATAAAGTAGTTCACAAAAGCTTTGGAGAACTGATCAAGTGCAAATCTAGTACTAGTTTATGAGGGAGGAGGATCACAAACACAACTATATATCATAAAGAGTGTATATATGTGCTATTAGGCATGAGTCAAAAGGAATTAATTATAACAGCTTATCATGACTTATTTTTTTGAAATAGTCATTGGCTTGTCATCTATATTGTATTAATGATGTAACCTGAGAGGGGTCAGATTATGTATAAATACCCCTTAGCTTTGTTTATAAAGTGTTGGTTAGTTGGTTGTGTGTGTAGATGGACAAAGAAAGAATACTGAGAGAGCTATTATAATAAATTTGTAATCTTCACATGAAATGAATGGAATTCACTACTTTATATGTGAACTTTGATGTGTTAATATATTTTCTATGGTGTTAAATAGAAGTACATGGAATGTGTGGAATCAATAAAATGGTTAACTCTAATAGAATATTTATTGTAAATATGACTTAATATAATTAACCTAATTGACTAAGAGTAGACATTTAAGTCTATCCACCATCACATGGTAGAATTGATGGGAACCGATCTTGGCTACATGTTTTGCATGAGTGTCTGAGGTCACTACTCATGCAACATGCTGGTGTGATAACTCATTGGTTTATTATTTTATTTTAGGCATGAGGCTAGTATTTAATTGAATAAAATAAAAGATAAAGATCATAATATTTTGGTTCCATTTCTAAGAACCATTGTACTTGTTAGCATGATGGTAAAAATATGTTTGAGCAACTATCTTTAGAAAACATTGATCATTGGATTGACATAGTATAAGAGAAATTTGTGCTTAATTAAATTGGACCAGGAGTTTATACATGTGAATGGGTAGAAAAGCATCTATATTATTCTCTATATGAAACCTTATTTGGAGAATTATCCATTCACTTGCATCCTTGGTTTTTAACATATGTGCAAGTCCACTCAATAAATTATGGATATAAATCTCCTTGGTTAACATAGCATCAAATAGCCTTGGTGAAGTTGAGAACTATTTGGATACATGTAGTTGACATCAGGTGAAAAGGACTACTTAATAGCTACATCTTGGATTACACTATCTCTACATATTCTTGCCCAAAGAAAGTTATTGATGCAGGTTTTATGCACACCATAACATAATGAGGTAGCCTCTAAAATTTTAGGATCTCAATGGAGGTAAACTCCACTCTAGGGCATGAATTATAGGTATACATTTTGAACAACTTGTTGATGGAATAACTGGTAGGGCATGTAGGTTGTTGACAAGGTTTTTGGATGGAGGTGTGGTTCCTAAATGGTAGTTAATCTATAGGTGATTTGGATGGATGGCTGTATTATAATATAAAGTGGGTAGATCTCAAAACAAACTCAAAAAAGGAAGAAAGGGTAAGGTAGAAAATAAATCTTCTGTGGTTTTCAAGAATCACTTCCCCAACTAGTTTCTAAAAAGATAAGTGTTCTTAGAAACTATGCGTGTTTCTAAAAACAATTGCACACACATAATCAAACATGGATAAGAAGTTTGAGAAATAATGATGCAATAAATTCACCAACCTCAGACAAAGGTTTCTCCTTTTAGGGTAGAAGCTTCACACCCTTATATAGGAGATTATGGCTTGGGCTAGTGAAGTATTTGAGGTAGCTATTGCACACACATAGAAAAATTAATAAAATAAACCACTCATGCACATTTATAATTATGAATCAAATTACTTGACTATCTTAACCAATATATTTTACCAATCTTTCAACAGCTATTACACATCTACAAATCAGTAAATCAATTAGTACAATCAAGAATCTATTTGCAACTGTTGCACACTAAATATTATTGAAACATACAACCAAATAAAGTAATAACTAATTATATATAAATTGGACATAAAATACACAAACACATTTGTTGATGATCAAAATTGATGTTACTCCTGTATTCAAAATTCTCTGACCAAAAAATCCAAGTTAGATTACAATTATTTATAGACTTGGGGAAGGGGTCACTTCATTCTCCAAGTCCATTCAAGGTCATTACATGCAATAGTTAGAACATGAGTTCTAACTATAGTCTAAAATTGTATGAGTACACTTACAGTTATAAATTATCCTTTGTAAGAGTTATGCAACATGTGCATGTTAATAAAGACAAAGGTTATTTTAAATTTTAGCTTGAACTGTATGCAAACTAAAAATATATGCACCATTTTCCCAAAACTATACATGTCTCCTTTTATAGGTTATGAGAGCAACATATTGATATTTTAGATTAGCTACCTTCAAATAGAACTCAAACATGCATCACTTTACCAATGCTTTTTAGAGCTAGGGACATTATTGTTAGCTGTGACTAACTTATCTAAACTATGCATTACATGTTTTCCCGTGGTAACTACAACCTTTATTGGATCTTCACTTCTATATTTTCTAACTATGCATGTTTATATTATTGATCCAAATTTAACTATGAGACCTAATGAATATCGATAAGTATAACCCAAGTGTTAAAAATATCTACATATTCTATCCATGTGGCCATGCCATTCTATTTGTTAACTCTCAAAGTGTGACTATTGATATTTTAAAGATATGCATCAAAACCCGATTGGGTCCAGATCTAGGAAAATTCCATTATTGACTCACACTATTTGATCTTCTGCATGATGTAATGCAAGTGTGCCACTTGGTAGATCTATGGGGCCTCTATTCTCTTTATAGTCCTAGCTCGAATGTTTTTATGCCACTTGGTATCTCCTCACTTATTTTGGGACCTTTAAATTTTCCATGTTGATCTCACATAATTGATCATCTATGCTCAAGTTAATATGGTTTGTATATCTTAGTGATTTGACTCATTGAATCCTATGATCTCGACACTTTTCATGTCCTCATTCTTTTAAAAAGTCTTTGTTGATCATTGCACCATTAGATCAACTGTACAGATCAATGTTGACCATCAATCTACCTGGTCCCACTATCCTTTGATTTCAAAATGATTAATTTATGAGTTTAAATTTGATGTTCATGAAACTATCAAAGATGTCCTCATGACTAACAATTATGTCCATGAGACTATTAGAATTTATAATCATGTCTTTTAGTTTTTGAACCTAAATTTGACATTCACATGATCATCAAAAACATCTTCACGATTATCAATGACATGTACACGACCGTCATAATTTAAACCCTTGTCTTTTAGTTACTGAGCCTAAATTTTATGTTTACATGACTGTCAAAGACATTCTCATGATCATCAATGATGTTCACACTACCATCATAATTTAAACCTAAGTCTTTTAGTTGTCGAGCCTAAATTTAACATTTGTGCAACAATCAAAGACATCCTCATGACCATCAATGATTTCCATGTGACAATCAAAATTTAAACCTAAATATTTTATCTTTGAGCTTAATTTTGACATTCGTATGAATGTCAAAGACATCCATATGATCATCAAATCAACTTAACTTCCTATGAACTTGACACTTGTTATTTCTTGGTTTTATTTGCTCACTTGGCAGCTGCTCAGGGCTTCTTTGAGCTCTTGACTATTGACACTGCTTCTTCCTGTGGGTCGTTGGATCTCTATAGGCATAGAATAAAGGACACAAGTTAATATAAGGACCCTATATAAGGATTCTAGCCTAATGTCTTAGTTGTATTAATAAAATATGATTAGGGCCTAGGCTTAGAATATATAAAAGAGCCCATGCATTAATTTAAATGACCTCACATATAGAAATATGATTGGGACCTCGGCTAAAATCTTAAATTAATATCAAAACATAATAAAATTCTCTCTAATCAGGGGTACCACTTAAAAATTTTGTAGGATTTTTGGTCTATTGATCTTTGCAGTAGGGTATTATTTGAGCCATTTTATGTGGGGGAATTATTTCAACCTTTTTGTTGGGGACTGGTCTTTATAAAATACCCACAACAAAAAGCCTAAAGACCTAATTTTTATCAGATAAAATGTCCAAAACATAACTTTTGAATCATGTACATTTTCATTGGATAAAATGTCTGAGACAAAAAGCCCATAGTTTATTTTTGTTAGATAAAATGTCTGAGATATAACTTATGAAAGAATTGGTCTGGGGCAAAAGGTCCGAAAGAATTAGTCCAAGACAAAAGTACTAAAGGATAGGCTTGTAGGGAAAAATGATCGAGAAAAAATTCCCAAAGGGTAAGTGCATTATGTCTAAAGGGTCATTTAAAAAAGGGTTGAAGGGCAATTCTATTGAGAAAAAGGCCGTAAAAATGTCGAAGGAAACTATAAAAAGTTTGAAGGATCTACTTTATAGGGTAAAGTACCCATGAAAAACAAGTTTGAAGGGTCTACTTCATTAGACAAAATGTCCAAAATAAATATGTTGAAGACCCAATTTTGTCAGACAAAATATCCAAAATAATTATGCTGAGGCAAAAAAATCCCATAACAAAATGTTTGATAGAAATACGTCCAAAATGACAAATTACATAAGTCTCGAAACAAATATAAAGATAGTCTATGAAAACACAACACCCATGCCATCTTGCCAAAACTATGAAAGGCCAATAGTAGTCTTTTCCCAATTTTTTTTAAAAACACATAGAAAAAGGGTTCAAAGTCAAGATTATAATCTAAAAGAAGGTGGGTCCCCATTTCCTATAGAAAGAAGGGGGATGTTGGGTACAACAAATGATGACTTACAGGGGGAATAGTCATAAGTATTTAAGAACCTAAAAATATGGTTAGTAATTTTTAAATCAATCATAAAGTGTGTCATAGAAGAATACTTAAATTAGAAACATGAAAGAGACTCCTAAGTTCATTCACACAACATACTTGCTTTCTAATTCTTAGATTTGTGTGTGTCAAAATGTGCAGTTTATTTAACCCTTATTATGATGAGTTTTTCAAAAGATTTGATGAGGTTGTAGGTTTCATTCTAGTATCTTTTAAATCTTAAAAACAAGGGAAAATCAGGCATTGCTCTACTATCATCTATACATCCATATCCCCGATAAAGATACCTTAGACTCCTCTTCTCTTTCCATCATGATGCATGGTACATTGACCTTATTTCATCATGTGAGCCTTTTGATTTTATTTTGTTCTTTTGAATGTATTAGTTCTTTATTTTTTTTTGTCTTTTGTTCTTAAATGAAAAGAGAATAATTGGAACCCTAGTGAGCTGGTAGAATTATAAAACAAATCATTACTAGAATGCCCCTACTTACTACACCTATACCTAGAATTATCATTTCCAATAGGTATTTAATGTGATAAGTGCATTTGATCCAATAAAATAAGAAAAATTTCTAAATTTGTATGAAGTACTATGAGATAAACTTCCACATTATTGGTAAAAGTATTGAATTGTGACACCATCCAGAATAATCCATGATTACCTACCTTCATCCTAAAGACTCATAAACACAGAAATATACTTAACCTGTAAACTAGTCCCAAAGTGTCAAGATTTTAATTATCCCCTTTTATAAAATTCATAAGCTCAGTTTTTTTGGATTTTAACTTGGTTATAGTCAGATCAAACATAATTCTAATTTTTAGATAAAGCAACAAACATCTAATCTATGAAAGTAGGAAATTAACTAAGAAAACATTGAAATCTAGTCTAGAAAGCATGAAGTCTAATATAAGAAAGCAAGAAACTTAATCTAAAAAAGTATAAAAACTAATCTAAGAAAGCTATAAACTAATCTAAGAAAGCATGAAAGATTAATCTAATAAAAGAGGAAATCTAATCTAATCCTATAGCTACATTCATCTATTTTGTTAGTCTATGGAAGAATATCCAGATGACACAACCATGAAGTAGTACTTCAAAAACTATCCATTGACTAGATATATAAGCTCATTGCCTTGCAAGTACTTTAGATGAAATTCATTATTTCCCATGATCTCCAAAATTTGGTATGGTCCAATCCATAGTGGGTCAAACTTGTCATGATGTCCTTTCTTCTCATGGGCTTTATCCCAAGTAGTACTAAATCCAAAATCCTAAATACTTTGACCTTTGCTCTCTTGTAAAACCTCCTCTTGACCATATCCTAATGTTTTCTAAATGTATATAAGGATTTAGCCCTTAAATATTTCATTTATATTATACCTAGCAGTTTTGATTCTAATTTATCAATTGGTTCCATGTAGTCTTACATAAACTGATAAATGGGTAACTTCAACATGATAGGGAATACTGGTCTGCATCCATACACCAATAGGTAGGGTGAAATTTTAAGGGTTTACTTGTATCTATTTTGTTCTTTCCAAATATCATAATTCAATAAATTATGCTAGTTCCTAGGCTTGTCTCCAATTGATTTCTTAATTATATTGATCAGATTCTTGTTCATTGATTCTACCAGTCCATTTCCTTGAGGGTAATAGTTGGAAGATGACCTGATAATAATTTGGTTGTCTTCTACCCACTTAATAAATTTTTATTATATGAAATTTCATCCATTGTCACAAAATAGATAAATAGGCATGCCAAATATGGTTGTTATGTGTTCCTCCAAGAAGAAAATCACATTTTGTGCTCTGTTATTCTTTATGGATATGGCTTCGGTCTATCTGGTGTAAAAGACTACATTGGTAGTAAGCACAAATTTATGGCCTACTAAGGAATTTGGGTTGATGACATCAATGAAGTCTAAACCCCATTGGGTAAATGGCCTTATTTCAATAGTTGGTTGTAAAGACATTACATTGTGTACCTCCCTCTTAGCTTAAGCTTGACATTCATGGCATGTTATGACTTGAGTATGACCATCCTTAAAGATAGTTGGCCAATAGTAATCCATTATTAAGATCTTATGGGCTATGTTATTCCTAGATAGATGACCACTACCTATCTTATGATGCAAGTTCTCTAAAATTTATTTAGCTTTGTCTGTAGATACACACCTAAGATAAATACTTTCATAATTTATTCTATAAAGGACTCCCTTTTTTATCATGTAATGAGAAGCTTTGAGCCTTAAAGCTCTTTTTCTCTCTTTATTGAGCTATAAGGAACAAGTTCTTGTAAGTAAATACTCTATTACATTAGTATACCACTCTCCTTTGGATACTTGAGCTTCATACACCTCTTTAATGGTGATGCATGGATCTAGTTCAGTCATGAGTTAAACAATGACTTGGCCTCAAACGATATTTATAGGCTAATCTCTATGTTGAATTCTTGTAACTTGGCCATCCATTTTCTTCATCATTCTCCTAGTTTGTTCTATGATAGGGTGAGCTTGACCATAGGATTAGGCACAATGGTAATGGTTTTATTCCTCAAAATGTAATGCTAAAACTTCTTCACGGTTTTAACAAGGGCAAAAATTTGCTTATCAATCATGGAGTACTTGAGTTCTACATCTTTTAGATTTGTGCTCATAAATGCAAATGGATGCTTGGTCTCATCCTTCTTCTGTGTGTTGACAACTACAATCGTATACTCTAAAGCAAATGCGTATAGGTAAAAATATTTATAAAAAATTGGACTAATCAATACTGGAGCTTGTGATATTGCATCTTTAATGTCTTAGAAGGACTTTCAGGCTTCAACCATCCACTCTATTTTGGCATCCTACTTGAGCATGGCATTTAGAGGTTTAATAATCTCTATAAATCTTGAGATGAACTTCCTTACGAAATTAATATTTTCAAAGAATGATTTAGGATCTTTGCTATTTGGTGGCTATATTTTTGAAATTACTTGAATTTTGTCTAAATCGATGATGATCCCATCCTTGGTGATGATGTGCCTCAAAATCTTGCCTATATTCACTCCAAATATGCTCCTCTTTGGGTTTAATGAAACATCAAACCTTCTGCATCTCTCAAATATGGACTGTAGGTGACTTATGTGGTTTTTATGATACTTTGAAAATATTGTAATATCATCTACATAGATGATTATGCATTTTATTTTCAGTCCTTTAAAATCATGATCGATATCACGTTGAAAGGTAACTCCTACATTTATTAGGATAAATGACATCCTCTTATATGCATAATTTCTCCACTTCCTAGTGAATTCCATCTTCATTCTATCCTCAAATTACACTAGTACCTGATTATAGCCTAAAAATCCATCCAAAAAAGACATCATTTCAGAACCACTTACTATTTGTATCACCTCATCCAAAGAGGCATGGGATAATTGTCCTTTTTGGAAGCCTTATTCAATTTTTTGAAATCTACACATAATTTGATCTCATCATTATTCTTTCTTACTGGGACCAAATTGGTTACCTAGGTAGAATGTCTTACTGGAAAGATGATTTTTATGCTCAATAATTTTTCTACATCTCTCTGGATGAGAGGCTCTAGGATAGGATTGATCAATTTTTACCTCTGTCTAAATGGCTTGTGATTTGGATTTAAGGGAATCATATGATTAATGACCTATAGGTCATACGCCTTCAAGTCTTCATATGTCCAAACAATGACGTCCCTGTATTGAGTGATTAGATCCTTCAATCACTATCTCTCTTTTGAGGTGTGGTTGAGACCAATATTAACATAATGTGGGTTATCTCATCTCTTATATTTTATTTTTTGAAGTCAGATTCATTGACCTTGGGCTACTGAAGTTGCTGAACTTGAGGGTGTATGTCAAATGGTCTTTCCAAAGAGACCATCCCATCTAGGATTTGATTTCATTTGAGATGGAAAATACCTTATTTATTTGATTCCTCTTGACAAAGGTGATTAATGTCTTTGTCATTGATGATTTGGGATTTAAATTCCCCTAAATTAGTTAAAAACTAAATAACCTACTGATCATCATCAAAGACGTAGAATTTTTTTACGTTATCCAAAATGGAAGGACATAGTACTGGTTCAATAGAGAACCTTTTTACATTAGATTCTTATAATAGAACCAAATTAATAGTAACAACACCTAGTGAGTCTAACTCTTGATTTTTCTCTCTGAGAAGTGATACTATGTTGAAATCTTTAAAGCTGTCAATCAAGTCCCATGCTCTATGATTGTATCTCTTCAAATAAGACAAATTGTATTAGTATTTATTTCTGACTTGATTAATCACCAACACTAATTCACCAAATACTGATAGTTTCTTTACATTGTTCTTAAGTGTAAAATCCAATCCCACAATTAGAGCCTCATACTCAGCTCTATTATTAGTGCATAGATATTGTAACCTATATGCTATCAAGAACCTTTTACCTTGTGGATCAATTAGCTCGATTTCCATGCCTAATCCTTGCTTGGATCTAGCACCATCAAAGTGTAGAGTCCACAACTAATTGGAACCTTTACGTTTTAGCTTTTGTACTTGATTATAGGTAGTAAAAGTATAAATACAAAGGTTGGGTGGCTCATACTTTACCTATTCATTCTTGATGTTATATTCTATCATGGGATACTTCATTTTTGGCTCTCTATCAATTTTGATTTGATACGTAATTCTTCACCATGGAAGCCAGATATGAGAGAAGTCTATAGAGAGATATCTATTGAGTGTTTTGGACCAATCCTTGCTCAATAATAGTCCATAGCCTTCTGGTATGTCTACCACTAGAATATCAATGATCATTTGGACTCGTGGTTCAGATGTTGCTTGAATGCACACATTGGTCAATTCTCCAACTATTGGTACTATTATTTTGTCCATTTTTAAAACTATTCTCTTTGAAGGACTTAGACTGAGACATATCTTTTGACATATGGATGTGGGAATGACAATTTTAGATGATACATAGTCAACTAAATAATTATGAATGTTCTTATCAAATGCTTGAATAGTCAACAAGAAGGGTATAACTTTTGGCTTGCTCTTGTAGATGACATTGTCATTAACAACTTTCACTTTGCCTATAGATGATTTAGATTTTTCCATAGGAGCCTTTCTAGTAATAGACTTCTATATCAACTCCTTTTGTTTTGGGATCTATGATAACTCATGAAGAGTTATATTCACCTTGATATTTTTCATATCCTCTATAATGTTGTATCTGCTACTTGCTTATTCCTTACTTTGTGGTTGATCATTCCCATTTGGAGGGGGTGGATTGTTGTTTGCTTTAAGATTAGGAGGAATCACCATGGTATTTGAAGGAGTCAATATTGTAAGTGATTGATTATTCCTTAGATTGTATGCACTTATCTAGAACTACTAAAAAGTGTGAACTTCATCCATATTGTGTTTCGATTCTTTATCATCTTTGCTTGGGAAGGGAAATTTATGAGTTTAAAAGAAAATAGAGGTGCTTAAAGAGCCATGATTTTGGTGGATTATTCATTTGGTCATTCCTAACTACTTCTCTTTGATAGATTTCAAACACTACATAGAACTCAATGTAATTGAGCTCACTATGGTGCGAGGTATTGTGAATTCTACACCAATGGGTAAAAAATATTTATACCATGTTGATATCTAGAATTTTTTTAGGATGATTAAGTTTATTGAATGGTCTGTTATATCTCTAAAATCTAGTATTCTAATTACCATTTGGGGCATTTGTATTTCCCATCTTCCTTTGCATATTTAAGAAGTCATTGCTCAAATTTTGAACCATCTTCTGGATAGAATCTAGTTCTACCTTTGTAGAATTTGTAACTTGTAAAATAGTAGTAGGAATCATAGCTAATTTCTATTTTTGATGATAACCATTTCCCATCACATGATTATTCAAGTACTAAAATTTGACTATGTTGTCTGTGTCTATGGATGTAGTGTGTATAATTGGTTTTGATTGAACGTGAGAATATTTTGCTTCATGTGTGATACTAAATTTAGTGTTAAAAAACCATTATTAACATTAGGTTCTCTAGGTGTCTAAGTATTGAGCTACCTATCTATGCTGATAGCCTCTTTGAATGCTAATGCCAAAGTGTTGGCAAAAACTGCTCTTATCAAAAACATGATAGTGATAAGGTCAAAGGCATTCTTATACATTTCCAACGATAATGTTGCCTTTGGTTTATATTTTAGGGTCAACCAATTATACATCTTATAGAACCTTACATTGAAATCATGAATGGGCTTGTTGGGCTCCATCTTCATACTTGTGAAGTGATGGTATACTAGACTAGGATTGATGACCTATCCAAATTGTGCAAGAAAAGATTTTTGACACTCCTCCCAAGAAGTGATTGAGTTTTCTATTAGATTTAAATACCAATAATAAACAACATCCATTAAAGTAAAAGGGAATAATTTTCATGTAATATCCTCATTAATGATATTCATTAGTCTTAAATTAGCTTTAATAGAATTGATATTTTCCTCTATTGTCCTTGCTCCTAAAAGAGAAAAGGATGGCAAATACTTTTCAAGATTCCAAGGTAAATCACGCATGTCTCTCGAGATGGTAATAGTAGATCTAAATAACTAGGGTTGAGCCATCAGTTGATGAATAGGTAAAGGATTTCTTATTGGGGAAGGAGACCTTAGAGCTGGATTGTTTTACACTGGGGCTATAGGCATCATTCTAGGTCTCCTATGATTTATCAAGGGTGAGACTATGAAACTAATTAGAAATTGGGTTTGGTCACTCTCCTGGGTGATTCTAATACAAATCTATACAAAGAATAACTACCCTTATTGAAGGTATAACCCTCCATCTACTGTCAGTTACTATTGATATGAGTTTTATGCACAACATAATATAACAAGGTAGCTTCTAATGTTTTAAGATCTCAATGGAAGTAAACTCCACTCCAGGGCATGAGTTATAGGTATACAATTTGAAAAACCTATTGATAGAATAGTTGGTAGGGCATGTAAGTTGTTGATAAGGTTTTTAGATGGAGGTGTGGTCCATAAAGGGTAGTAAATCTATAGGTGAGTTGGATGGATGGTTTGATTCTAATCTAAAGTGGGTATATCTCAAAACAAACTTAAAAAAGGAGGGAAGGGTAAGGAAAAAAATAAAGTTTTTGTGGTTTTTAGGAATCACTTCCTTGGCTGGTTTCTAAAAGGAAAAGTGATCTTAGAACCTATATCTATTGCTATCAATAATTTCACACACACAATCAGACATGGCTAAGAAGTTTGAGGAAATAGTGATGTAAGAAATTCATAATCCTAAAAGAAAGATTATTCCTTTTAGGGTAGTTGTTGTACACCCTTAATCAAGAGATTATGGCTCAAGCTAGTGAAGTATTTGAGGTAGCTATTACACACATAGAGAAAACTATATTAAATAAACTACTCATGCAAATTCAAAATTATTAATTAAATAACTTTACTATCACCAATATATTTTACCAATATTTCAACAGCTATTGCACATCTATAGATCAATATATCAATCAATATAATCAATAATCTATTCATAGCTATTGCATAGTAAAGATTATTGAAACATAAAACCAAAGAAGTAATAACTAATTAGACAAAAATTGGAAAGAAAATACACAAACACATTTGTTGATGATCAAAATTGATGCTGCTCCTATATTCAAAATTCTTTGACCAAAAAATCCAAGTTGGTTACAATTGTTTATATAGACTTGGGGAAGGGGTGACCTCATACTCTAAGTCCATGCAAGGTCATTACATGTAATAATTAGAACATGAATCCTAATTGTAGTCCAAAACCATATAAGATTCCACTTACAGTTATCAATTAGCCTTTGTAAGAGTTATACAACATATTCATGTGTATAAAGACAAAGGCTATTTTACAATTTTAGCTTGAACTATATGTAAATTATAAATATATGCATCATTTTACCAAATCTATACATGCCTCCTTTTATAGGTTATGAGAATAACTTGTTACTATTTTAGATTAGTTACCTTTAAATGGAACTCAAACATGCATCACTTTACCAATGCTTTTTAGTAACAGTGACACTGTTGTTAGATATGACTTATTTATCTAAATTATGCATTACATGTTTGCCCATTTTAATTACAACCTTTAATGGATCTTCACTTCTATATTTGGTAACCATGCATGTTCATATTCCTTATCTATATTTAGCTATAAAACCCAATGGCTATTGATAAATATAGCCCAAGTGTTAAAAAGTTCTACACATTCTGTCTATACAACCATGCCATTCTATTTGTTAACTCTTCAAGTGTGACTATTGATATTTTGAAGACATGCATCAAAACTTGATTAGGTCTAGATCTTAGAAAAGTATATTATCGATTTACACCATTCGATATTTTGCATGATGGAACATGAGTGTGTCACTTGGGAGATCTGTGGGGCCTCTGTGCTCTTTATAGTCCTAGCTTGAATGTTTTTGTGCCACTTGGAAGCTCCTCACTTATTTTGGGACCTTTGAAATTTCTATGTCGATCTCATACCATCGATCATTTATGCTTAAGTTAACACAATTCATATATATTAGTGCTTTGAATCATTGAATCTTGTGAGCTTGACACTTATCACATTCTCATTCTTTTAAAAATTCTATATCAATCATTTCACTGTCGGATCAACTATATGGATCAATGTTAGCCATCGATCTACCTAGGCCCATTATCCTTTGATTTTAAAATGACTAATTTATAAGTTTAAATTTGATGTTCGTGTAACTATCAAAGACATCCTCATGATTATCAATAATTTCCATGCGACCATGAGAATTTAAATCCATGTCTTTTAGTTACTAAGCCTAAATTTAACGTTCACATGATCATCAAAGACGTCCTTACGACCATCAATGAGATCCATGTGATAGTTAAAATTTAAACCTATGTTTTTTATTTTTTGAGCCTAAATTTAACATTTGCATGACCATCAAAGACATCCTCATGACTGTCAATGATGTTTATGTGATCATCATAATTTAAACCCATGTCTTTTAGTTGCTGAGCCTAAATTTGATATTCACACGACCATCAAAGATGTGCCCATAATCGTCAATGATGTCCACACAACCGTCTAAATTTAAACCTAAACCTTTTATCTTTGAGCTTAATTTTTATATTCATGCAAATGTCAAAGACCTCCACAAGAATATAAAATCAACTTAACTTCTTATGAGCTTGACACTTGTTATTTCCTAGTTCACTCTGGTCACTTGATAGATGCTCGGGGCTTCTCTGAGCTCTTCACTATTAACACTGCTTCTTCCTACGGGTTGTTGGATCTCTACAAGCATAGAATAAAAGACATAATTTAATATAAAAGACCTTGCATAAAGATTCTATCAAAAGGTCTTAGTTGTATTAATAAAATACAATTAGGGCCTAGGATTAGAATATATAAAAGAGCCCCTACATTAATTGAAATAACTTATCATAGAGAAATATGATTGGGACCTTGGCTAAAATCTAAAATTAATCTCAAAACATAATAAAATGCTCTCTAAGTAGGGGTGCCACTTGGAAATTGCATGGGATTTTTGGTATATTGATCTTGGTAGTACGGTATTGTTTTGACATTTTGTGTGGGGGAATTATTTTGGATTTTTTATTAGGGGCTGATCTTTATAAAAGACCTACAAAAAAAAAATCAAAGACCCAATTTTTATTGGATAAAATGTTTGAAACATAACTTTCAAAGCATGTACATTTTCATCAAACAAGGTTTCTAAGACACAAAGCTCACAGTTTATTTTCATCAAATAAAATGTTTGAGACATAACTTCTAAATGAATTGGTCTAGGGAAAAAGGATGAAAAGAATTAGTCCAAGATAAAAGTCCTGAAGGATAAGATCGTAGGGAAAAATTCCTAGGACAAAAGTCATGAAGGGTAAGTGCATTAGGTTTGAAGGGTCATTTCAAAAAGGGCCAAAGGGCAATTTTGTCAAGAAAAAGGCCACAAAAAAGGCTCAAGGGCAACTAAAAAAAGTACAAAGGGTCTAATTTATAGATAAAAGTACCCATGATAAAAAAATTTGAAGGGTCTACTTCATCAGATAAAATGTCTAAAAAAATTATGCTGAAGACCCAATTCTAGCAGACAAAATGTCCAAAACAAGTATGCTGAGGCAAAAAAAAGTTCACAACAAAAGTTTGATATAAATAAGTCTAAAATGACAAATTGCATAAGTCCAAAAACAAATATAAAGATAATATATGAAAACAAAACACCCATGCCATCTTGACAAAGTATAAAATGCCAATAGTTAGTCTTTTCCCAAAATTTTGCAAAAATACATAGAAGAGGGGCTCAAAGTTAAGACTATAATCTGAAAGAAGGTGGGTCCCAATTTATTATGGATAGAGGGGGATGTTGGGTACAATAGAATCATAGGTCAACTTCCTAAGGGAACCACACAAAAGGTATCTAAGATAAGTTCCCTTAGAAATTATGTAACTTTTGGTTGACTCTAAACTTGAGAACTTCCCCATGGATGGTTAAACTCTCTCATGAATGAATAGTGCCATTGGTGGGGAAATGGAGGGGCATACATTGGTACATGATTGATATTTCAACATGGAATTCAATAAATAATAACTACAAAAAGGATAAGTATGATTAGGCTAGGCATAAGGCCATGAGATGTAGCAATCCCAAGGGTAAACATGATGATACTGGAAGTGCCATGAGAATCCAAAAGAAGGTGAAAGGCATAGTGAGTATTCCCTAACCATGGGTCTATACCCTTGATTCACACATGTACACATAGAAGAAGCAAGACAAGCATTGATGATTGTGGAACCTAATCCAAATAGGACCAATTCCCCCACCATAGTGCATGTTCATGAGTCTGAATTTGATGGAATTATTATAATAAATTGGGATACTAATAGTGTGGAATCTAAAGTTGAGTCTAAATCTGAGTCCATAGAAGAAACTCTAGGAATGCAAGTTTAAAGTAGTAATTTACCATTAACCTTTACTTTTCTAGTGCAAGCAAAACATATGTCTCACCTTGGAATGCCAGGTGGACCAAATATTAGTAGTGTGAAAAATACATTCCCAAATCTAAATAATTAACCTCCCTTAGTATCCAATATTTTAGGTGCTCCCATTGATACAAGAGGTGTAGGAGGTAGTGCCGGTGGTGGTTCTACTAGAGGTGCAAGATAATTATGAGATGGCTAGGAGGAATTGGTGGACCCCCACCCTAGGGTTTAGGAGGAACTAGAATAGAACCACCACATGGTCTATTAAAAACCACCAAGTGTACCTACAGTCTACTATGAGATGACACTTCACATTCCTAAGTATTGATGTGCCAAGAATGTAACTAAACATGTTCACAAGTGTAAACTCATTTAGCAAGCATGGTGCATAGTTTCTACTAAGTGAAAGGCAATGCAGTTTGAACTATCCTATTGGATCATGTGCATAAATGGTATCAAAATTTTGATCCTCAACAAGCTGTTATAATTTATAAACCATTGAAGACTAATTTTCTCCAAGAATTTGATATCCTTGAGTTTTAGTAACAAAGTATCAATAATTTAAAATATATTAAGCAATATCTCACTAAGAGTGTGTACACATATGATTATTGATTTAAAACCCTCCTTTTAAAGCTATCTTTTGAAATCAATCCTATGTAGGATACTCAATGGTTTATATGAGGGTTGTTACTCCCTTTTTTATGAGTCTTATCCCACAAAACCTTTATTGATTTGTGTGAGGTAATAAAAGCTGCTCTTTATGCTAAATTTGTGGGAAGTATAGACCTAAGAATTAAACCATTTATGGAGGCCAAAATTGATATTATGGGTTCTTAGTTAGAGAAGCTTATGACCAAAAACACTCATGACACTCAAAATGACGTTTGGTATGTTGACTATGAAGTGGATGGTCATAACAGGAAGAATTTTCCAAGAAGGAATGTTTGTGCTGTATTAAAATAGTCATACAAAATATGAAAATAAAACCATGATCTAAGAAATTATCCCCTACTTTATCATACCAACCAATCATAAGTGTCACTATATTGTAAAATATATGATGTATATACCTATGATACTAATGATTGTCAAGTCATAAATGAGATTCATGAAGCACACAAATGATGTATGCACCTACCTTTTATAGGTAACACACAAGAGAATAGTGACATTTAATAATTCATAGGTTGAGGGCATGCAAATGGATAAGGATGAGGTCTCTTTCTACCTGGGACATGTTACAAGTGTAGATTTATGGACCACTACCAACGCAATTACTGTTAGAACACAACTATATACTAAGAGGAGGGGAGTTAATCAATAGATTAACTAAATTAGTCTTTTTTAAATCCATTAAAAAAATAGAATACATATGCAAATATATATATATATATATATATATATATATATATATATATATATATATATATATATATATATATATATATATATATATATCACACAAAAACACATAGCACCATATGTTTACATGGAAAACCCAATATGGGAAAAAACATGATGAGAATAGTTGCTAGAATCTACTATTCTAATCTAGCCTCGTAGTCAAAACTTCATTGGTTACACATTTAAGGGCACCGACCCTGATCCCCTAGTTTAAGAGCACCAAATATAAGGAAGTACCAACTCCCTAATTTAAGAGCATCAATTCTACAGAAACACCCACTCCTTAACTGAGCACCAACTTAGCTTATTTGATGACACCCACCAATTAAATCTATATGAAGCTATAACTCTAAATTATGACATTGATTCATAAAAGAATCCAAACTTAATTCTATATTATAGGTCTAGTATGTAACTGCTCATACTTTGCACATTATGTCTCTTCTCTTCTCTCTACCCCTCTGCTTTTATGTCTCTATATATCTTTATTTGACACACTTCATCTCATTTGCTTTCTACCTCTCTCTTTCTCTCTCTATTTGAATCTACTCAACAACAATAGTAATAGATTTAATAACTTCTTATTGTATCCTAGATGTCATATATATAAGCATTTGATCTAGGGTTCTGTATATTCTATATTCACACTAGTTTGATAACACATCACACTCAGTTCTATTGGGCTTCCCTTCTTATCTTTAACTACAAGTTTCTCGGATCTTGAACTTATGATCCACCACTATGATTACTGGTCTCATTATTATTTATATCATATAATAGAATTTGGTTTTGATGCACATGCATATATATATATATATATATATATATATATATTTTATCGATTACAACAATCAATCTCATTATTTGTATTATAGTTTATTGCTTAACTATAAGTTCTTGCATGTTCCTACATTTGACTCTTAGGATGATCATATATTTAAATATCTACCATTGATCTTAAGTTTGGCACCATGATCTGATAGTCTTTATTAAAATTTATAAACTTTAAAACATGTCTATTTGATCAATCTTTGATAGGATTATGCACTTTTTTTGATCTTTGTATGTTTCTAGACTATAACCTTTTAACTTTAAAATACGTCCATTGATCTTTCTGATTTGAGCTTCCATATGCCATTATATCTTCTAAGTTATATGAACATTATCTCTATCTATGGTTAAACATCAACCATTTATCCTCATTGAGTTCACTCACTTTGTTATATCTTCATTGCATGATCAACCGCTCATAGTTTGATCTTATGACAAGCTCGATCTATATCTCTGATGAGCTCCTATGAATGTGGCACTTGTCACTAGTGCATTCACTTACTGGCGCCTTTAACATATTAAATTTGCTACATGTTATTAGATCTTCAATATATGATTAAGTGCTAACCATTAGATCCTCTAACAAGCTCTAAATTTACCTTGTGTAAATTTGACTAAGTATGGGGACCATCTCAATATGCCAAGAAGGCTAACTTTTTACCTTCATATCTTTTGCTTCACTCATCCACCTATTCTAAAATTTGGACCACATAAACTAAGAATACTAATGAAAAAACCCATATACTCATTTCTTCTTAAATATTTTACACATGATATATAATGCCATTAATTTTCTCACTTAGATTATTCTACCACAGAGCTAACTATGCTTGGAACTGATTGGAAGGCCAATTTTTTTCTTGCATAACTCTTGATGCGCTTCATTGCATGATCTATAATTTAGTGCATAGTATCCTCTCTCATAGGGGATTCCATCCATATATACATTTGATCCAAAAACCTTCACACATGCAAGATATGACATCATAAAAATGCCTTCTCAATTTTTTCTTGCCATCTACAAATTTGACTATGGGAAAACTCTACCAAAATGCTTGGGAGCCCAACTTTTCTCATTCATATCTTTTGTCATGCTATATCATGTGACCTGAGATTCAATGCTTAAAAACTAAGCATAAACATGAATGAACTTATATGATCATTTTATCCTGACACCTCCATGTGTGTAAATGCTGACCTCATCAACATGTTTACTTAGCTTTGCTTGAGCCCTTTTAAAAATTTGGCTAAGTATAGAAACTTTGTGAATTTTGTCGAAGTAGCCAACTTTGTATCCACATATCTTTAAATATGCTTCATCACATGGATTCAAATTTGGTGAATAATAACTAGGGACTAATGTGATCACAACCATATGACCAACTCCCCCAGACTCATCCACACATGGCAATGGTGATTTCAGCAAACTACCTTCTAAATTTTTCCTATCATAGACCTAAAATGTCTAGATGACTAATATGAAGAACCAGATGATTTACACTCATGCACACAAGCATTCCAATCATGCTTGGCCTATGAAAGGATCTTTTGCACATCTTCAAATCACCATAATCAAACCTAAATATCAATGACACCTAAAATGTTAATGATCTCCCTTTTGACATCAATGACAATCATATTTCCAATAATTGCATGTTCTACCCAATTTACATCTTTTATAAAAATGAACATTGATTGGAAGAATGCCCAGATTTGTATGATACTATTAACACCAAATGAAATAAGTAGGGAAATGGAATGATATGTGTTTTGAAAACTCTAAATGATTAGTGGAGACCATGCCCTACCACTCCACTAGCTAGTACCAAGGTCAATATCACTACTCAGAGTGGCTCTCATTTACAGCCTATTTCAAAACTACATACTAAAAAGGTTTAGTGTGAAGAACCTTGTGTACAACACTATCTAGATTCCCAACATCATAAATAAGTGTTTCATGACACCATGGCCTTGGTACAGGAGATGCAAGGCAAAATTGAGTTCTTAAAGGATAAGGATGCTATGATATATGCTGGGATGCAAAAAATTATGGTACCCACAGACTCAAGACATTATGAATTTATAGAGCTATGCAAGCTATTATTTAGTGAGGACATCATCCCCATCCTAAATAATTGGTTACAACAATAAATGACAAAGCCTTCAGAGGATCATTGTTTGAATCATGCATGATGATCAGATACTCATATGTAACCAAATCTAGAATGTGAAAAGGAGGTCCTTGTAAATGCATCCATTGATTTCTGGATGATATGTGATATCTTGGTCAAAAGTGGCACAAAAATTAATGTTCTAAAAAATATCCCTAGAAAAAGATGGTGATCCCCATTCTATTTGCTTCCCCAGATGTTTTATTCATGTCCAATAAGAGTCATGCATTTCCCATAAGATTTATTAAATGTACCACTGTAAATATCTTGGAAGTCACATTCAAGGGTGATTTTGAAGTGATAAAGCTTTTTGAAGCTGATGACTTTTATAATTTCTTTGGTAAACATTAGTATTATGATAACAAAGCTAACTTAAGTCTCAAAAAGCATTATATCAACTTGAAGAATGACACTCAGAGCATATTCATTCCTCTAAATAATGACCAAGGACCTCCCTTTATGGAAACCATCGATGTTGAAGAGGATCTATAAATAATTTATAACATCATTGCCCAAGGAAATGAACATGTGGTTCCTACTCTCGATGGCATATTGGAATGGGAAGATATGCAGTCCATTTTTAACACTACCAATATTTATTGAAAATAATGGGCTCAAAGCACATACAATCTTACAAGGTGTGTTTATGGTGTCCTTAATATCCACCTAAATTCCTCCCATAAGTTAGTGTGGTGCCACAATTATGTTCATCTCATTCATCTACCACCTTTGAGGTTTGACCATGTATCTTAGTTCCATGGCCAAATTGAGGTCATGGAATATTTGTAGTAGTTGGAATACTATTATGTTAATAAGGATGAACATTTACATGTGCTCAAATTTTTGTTTCAAGTATCAATTGATCAATGGTGGTCTACTCATCTATACCAATTTTACACTTAGGAAGAAGTACGCATCACCATACACTATCACTTCCACCATGACAACCACATCCATGCCACCCTGAGTTTTGATGGTATTGCTTCTCTAGAAGACCATCTAATAGCCTGTGAAATACTTTAGAATGCTAAATAAATGTTTTTACTAGAATCCTTATGGATTCATGTATTTTATGATAATCTATGTGTCTAGGCTAGAGTGTGGTACATCCATCAAGAAAATCGTAGGGAAATAGATACCTAGAAACACATCACACATGGTTTACTTATAATATTTTCATTTTCTTCTTTAGAAATAGATTTACATTTATCCTTGCAAGTAATTCATCAGGTAGTTGTAGGAGACCAAGCACTAGTTAAATACTACATATGGCACATGCATGGCATACCTAAGGACAACTTGGCCATATTTCAAGAACCTGCTACTCCTACCTTGATTATGTTGGGATCTAAATCTCAAACTGAATATGCCCAATAGGAAAAAATATAGAAAGGAAAACAAAAGATAATGTATCAAGTTGATGAAAGTACCATCTTAGATTTGTTTGAACCAACATTTGACCACTTACATTTGCATACAAATTATGGGGTGTGTAACATCAAGGATAATATGTATTCTAAGAAGAAACCATATTATACACCACTTTAAATAATTCAACATAATATTAGGATGGAGGATGCATCTAAATTAGCCACTATGGGCAATTATTGGTCTAATGTTTCATTAACTAAAATATTTGAACTCTTGCAAGAGTGTCAAGATATTCTCCCATGTAACTACATTGAAATAAAAGGAGTGCATCTATCATTGGGTGAGATTCATATAAATATGGTTGAAGGAATTATAAAAATGAGGAAATGATTGTATTGGATGAACACTATCTTCATGCTTGAGTTAAAGAATAATTTGATAATATGTTGTGAAATGGAGTTATTATTCCCATAGATGAATCTAAGTGGGTTAGTCTTATGGTGATCAACATCAAGACAGATGGTTGAATTCACATTTTCATTGATTAAATGAAACTCAATTCTATATCTTTCATTGAACCTTTTCCCATGCCATTTATAGAGAAAATTTTAGAAGGCATTGCTAGCTGTGAGATATGTACTTTAATTGATGGATTTTATGGATATCACCAAGTGCAAATTATTGATGAAGATAAGGCAAAAATAACCTTTAAAACTAAATGGGGTTATTTTTAATATAATTTTATGCCTTTTAGCCTAAATAATGCACTAACTCTGTTCTCATGCATTATGGTGGAAGCCTTCACCGATTTCATCCATAATTTCCTTTAGGTGTACCTTGATGATTAAACCATGTATGGTTTAGTGCACAACCACTAGGATAAGTTATGCCTCATGATCAATTAATACTACCAACTTTAGATTTCCTTGAATCTCAAAAAGTGCATCTTTTCCACACTATTTGGGATCAACTTAGGACACATCATTTGTTAGGATATGGATCCAGTCAGGATTATGGTCATTATCCAACTTACATATCCAACCACTCAACATGAGGTCTGTACCTTATTAGGTCACATAGTTTACTACCATAAGTTCATTTGGGGTTATGCTAACATATCAGTTCTAATAGAAGAATTAATTAAACAAAGTGGCCTATTCTTATGGAGTGCTAAATACCAAAAAATATTTGAGGATTTGACGGAAAAAACTAGTGACTATGGCCATTCTCCAATTCTTGAATTAGACCCAACCATTTCATGTTCATGTCAACACTTTATTCATATTATTAGGTGTCATCATTGCATAAAATGATGAATTCAAACATGATCATCTATTTATTTTGATAGCTAGAAGCTCACACAAGCTAAACAAAACTAATCTACTATGGACCGTGAGGCCCTGCCCTTGGTTTATGCACTCCAAAAGTTTTTCCAATACTTATTGGCCACTCCATTTAACTTATATACAAATCATGAAATTATAAATTATTTTGTTAATAATTTAGTGTTGCATGGATGCATATGTCGATGGATTGTCCTCTTTTGGAAGTTCTAGTTCTCCATGGTCATGAAACTAGGCAAGATTAATTTTGGCCTAGACCACCTCTCATGCATTCAATTTGGTGAACTGCCATGCATAATAGAAGATGATTTAATGTATTCCCAACTCTTTCAAGTTTCACACACCCAAATAATTGGAAGAAAATTATTAATTTCTTACAACAAGCTCAGTGCCATACCACCTTAGCACTTAAGAGAAGAAGCATCTAGCTATTCACACTACCCTCTTCTAACTTAGTGGAGGAGACCTTTACAAAATAAGACATGATGAGGTGTTATTAAGGCATGTAATCAATCATGAATGCACTAAATTTTATCAATAAGTATATGAGAGTATTTTAGGAGGACATTATGTTGGTGACATAATAACAAGAAATGTTCTGCTAGCTGGGTTATGGTGGCCCACATTATTCAAGGATGCCAAAGCATATGAATGCCAATGTAATATCTATCAACATGTAGGTAAATCAAATTTAAGGGATGTCATGATCCTTCATATAGTGCTTGATCATGAATCATTTGAAAAATAGGTTATTGATTTTGTTGGTCCCATTCAACCTGTTATGAGATAGACTAGTGCACACCATATTATTACCACCGTAGACTATCTCACACATTGGACTGAAGTAGAACCCACAAGGGATACTAATAATACTATCACTATTAGATTTATATGGGAACATATCATCACATGATATGGATGCCCATTAAGTCTAATTAGTGATCATCACACTCACTTCGTTAATGCAATAGTCCACATCTTTTTAGCTATATTCATGATTGTACACCATAATACCACACCATACCACCCTTAAGATAATGGCATAATTAAAGCCTTTAATAAGGTACTTAGTAATACATTGACCAACATTTGTAATATTAGTCGCATTGATTGGGATGATCATGTTTTAAGAGTCTTATGGGCTTATTAGACCATATACAAAAGGTTGATTAAGAGTACTCCTTTTAACCTTGTCTTTGGCATTGAAGTAGTTTTGTTGGTGGAATTACTTTTCCCTTCCTTGTATATTATGTGTGTTATAATATTAGACAAATAAGAATCCATAAAGGCTCAACTGGACACTTTACTTCAGTTAGATGAAGCATGCATTCTCACACAGTAGAGTCAAGGGGTTTAAAAGTAAAAATAAAAATCTTGTCATGAATGAAATATCAAAAGCAAAGTTTTTCATCATGCTATACATGTCTTCTTTATTATTCAAAGTTTGTGAACCATTTAGATAAACTACACATTTGGTGGAATGCTCCTTTTATCACTCATGATATCTATCCAAAAAGCGCATGCAAGTTAAAAATATTAGATGGTTAATTCCTTACAAACCATTTAATGGTAGTTGGTTTTATCCCTACCATTCTATGTAACTCTTTTAAGATCAATCAATAAGGCATATGATAATAGTTTATCTTAAGATTTAAAAAAAAAAAAAAACAAGCATGGTATTGGTTGTGCACCTTTTGTATTTTTATTTTAACACATTTGGTGCTCTTTGGTATTCAAAACTCTATCATTTATCACTTTCTTGACAAATTGTTCTCTTTAAATTATGCCATGGTGGACCACACACACATTTTCATGTGGGGTAAGTTTGGTAGATAATCTAATTAATCTAAAGCATGCAAAGTAAAGGTTGGGAGGAATCACACATGATTAAAGTAAATCTCAAGACAAGGAGGTGCATAAAGGAGGAACACAAGAAGTGGCATGTGACAAAGGTGTGAAAGAGGTGGTGCATGACAAAATAATATGGAATGAATACAATAAATAAAATATCATTATCAAAATGGTTAAAATGGAAAAGGTAGTTCCTATGAATATAAATAGAAGTTTAAATTTTTACAACTAGCATGCACTACAGGAAAGATATAATAAATTTCAAAGGAAGGATGGGACATTAATTTATTGACAATATATGGCATAAATGGAAAGTGTGTTAAATGGGTACCAAGGCATTTCATTTGAGGTATTAATGGTTAAAGTGATAGATAATAATGTGGAGGGATGTAAATGTAAAAAAGTGTTCCATCTATAAAATACCTAGAGGACTCTCATTTTCA
Organism: Torreya grandis; assembly: GCA_037957365.1. Lineage (NCBI taxonomy): Eukaryota > Viridiplantae > Streptophyta > Pinopsida > Cupressales > Taxaceae > Torreya > Torreya grandis. Next base: position 703,556 of record JARHVA010002528.1, on the reverse strand, counting down.
TTTTTAGTATTTAAATTTTAGTGATTGTAGATCTCAAATAAGCATAAAATAGAAATTAATAAGGTGTATACATAGTATTCTCATTGGAAAAAGTTAATCAATGGTTGAGGTGACGTGTATTCAAGAAAAGAGGAATGTAAATGTGTCTATAGGACTGTGTGTGAAAGAGTTACAGGTTGTAGATGTTATATCTACAATTATAGGAGGTTAAATTAATAAGGCCAAAGTATTCTAATTTTAAAAATAATAAACAAAATGTATTCATTTGGTAAAATTGGTCAGGCATGCATTAAATTTTGGGGACCCTAGTTGATGATGCAACCAAAGAAAAAAGGTAGAAGAGATCCACTACCAATCATTCATGAAGTAGAGGAGTATTAGGATTCATAAGAAGGGAGTCATATTTTCATCTAGGAAGAAGGTTTTGGTGTACATGGTGCACAAGGTGAGAACTTGAAAAAGATGGTGTAAGATACATTTGGTATAAATGTACCAAAGATGGCATGCGTAGCAAAGAAAGTAGTCACAACATCACCTCCACTACTAATTTTGATTGAATAAATGTAATACACCAACATAATTTTATATCTATAAAATTAGGAATCTAAGGATTATACTTATTATATCCTAGAGTATTTTGATAAATAATTTAAGTAGGTCTACCCACTAGAGAACAAGTCCCTTGCTTAGATATTTAAAAAATTCACATGTTCAGGCACCATTACACCTTATAAGGAAAATATGAAGGGTTGGTATGAGGATATGATGGAAGATTTTGAAAATGAATGGTGTGTACCCAAGGATTTGCTTATATAGATGGGAAACAAGATCAATTTTGTTTTTAAGCAACATTATTTTCTCATGTAGATCTAGATGGAGGCCACTAATAACTTGTCAGGTTGGCTCAAGTTACTTTAGGCCTTCACTACCAAATATTTCATGTATTATATTAATTGCATTATGGATGTGCACCCAGTGAATATTTATGCTGACAATATTGCTATTGAGATTCACACTCTTTATATTCTTTATGTCTATCCAAGAAGGGATGCATATGTAGAGTGGAAAGAATCAAGTAAAATTGATATCAATCCATTAAAAATAATCATGAAAGGTAAAATTTGGTTGGTCTACTATATGATCAAGCCATATAGGAAAGCATTGGGAAGCTGAGAGGCAATAAAATAACCTCTCCCCCCTTAACTAGAAACACACATATAAGAAAAGGCACAAAAAAAGTAAAATATCTAAGACCTATGGTTACCAGTTATAGTAGGGCACATGAATAGCCCATAACTACCCATAAATGACAAGGTAAGGTATCTTCACCATGAAGAGCGTAAGGGATACCCTTAGAATAAAAGGATGAAATCACTGCTTCATAACTAGATATCCAAACAGAGCTAGAGCTTATAGTGCATAGAGTGTTGATTCTTGAACTAGGTGAAGCTTTTCTGAAAGTGTAATCTAAAAAGGAGCCTAATCCTAAGCCTAAAAAAGAATAGCCTACTAATAAGGAACAATAAATGGACACTCAAAGTCCAAATCATTTTGAGGAAAAAATAGGAAAAGATGAATCCCCAAAAATAGAGGACCTTGGTAATGGTACTAGTGAAGAATGGGAAAAGAATCCCAAAATTATAGATTTAAAGTGTGACCCCTAAAAGGGAAAGGAATGTATGCAAGAAGTAGAACAATATTAATAACAAAAAACCATGGATAATGAGGACCTCTTGTTTGCATCATATTCCAATAAGATGTTCCTGATGAGTAAATGTATATATGGGATTAATTCCTTGAACATGAGTCCACTGTACAAACTCAGTGTGATTTATCTTTTGTGATGGATGTATATAATGATGAAGGTCACTTTGAGCTCCCAAAAGACAATACTGATATAAGACCAGAGGTGGTAAATATTATAGACATGCTTTGGGTGGGTCCCTTTAAATGATCTACAATTAAAGGAGGTGTAACCCTAATAAATTTTTCACTAGAGGTTTTTAGGAAAAACATTCTCCATAATAATGACATTGTCAAACTTCACTAAAAGCATTGAGAAGTTATCTCAATGTATAATAAAGAACATGAGAAACAACGTAAGATTGAAGAATAAGTTGAAACACTCAAGTGACAATAAGATGGGTATGAGGTGTCTTGACTAAGGACATTAGGAATTTTTTAGATAATTTTGATGAGCAAGCTAAAACTTGTAGATGGTATTCATATAATTGGTGATGCCATCAGTAAATTGTAGACACTCATGGACCTCTTTTTCAATAAATGTAAAAACTAGGTGAGTCATCAATAGGAATATTTGTAGGAAAAATACAAATTTATAGAGGTCATGGATGCTTTTCAAACCTTTTTGAATAAATTAGACACCATTATTCCCATAATTTATGGGGTTTTTATAAACTTGGATTTATTGAATAAAATTTTGTAAGCACGACTATAGCCTGAGGAATAATAATGTCAATAATTCGCTAAAAATGCATTGAATATCAAGGATAAGTCTGAACATGCAAAAGTATTCCAATATTTAGAGAAACTGGAAAAAAAATAAGCACCCATCAACAAGAGCTCAATGATAGGTTCTTATCACTCTGAGGGCAAGTTTTAGTTGAAGTTGAGTCACTCGAGGATGTCCACAAGGATGCCATTTCTTAGTTTGAAATTTTGATGACTCAAGTACATGATATTTTATAGAAACCTAAGGATATGAAATGATTGAGATGTGAGGTAGAAGTAATTACTTCTGATCTTCAAATAACTCTCAACTAATGAGAGGAGTTTAAGCACCGAGTGTAGAAGGTAAGTCCCAATTTTTTGTTATTTGAGGAAACTACAACATAGGTTGGGATGAAATTTTTATTTATTGGGGTGTCATTATAACCCAAATTTTATATTTATATATTATAAGGACAATGGATGTAGATGCACAATGTTCAAATTTAGAGGCAATTTTGAAGAAGGTAGAAGATAAAAGAGAGTGGGAAGAAGCAAAAAAAGAGCTACATGTAGAGTGAGAACAACATAGAATAACACATCATGAAAGAGAATGGAATGAAAGAGAGGCATGAAAGATATGTACAAAAAACCTTGGTGTGAAAGAGAAAATTGTGGAAGATGAGGATACAAAGAATGAGGAGCATAAGATGTAGGACTCAAAAAAGTGCAAGACTAGGATAGTGGCACATGAAGCAAAGATGGTTATAAAGTAGTTCATAGAAGCTTTAGATAACTGATCAAACACTAATATAACACTAATTCATAAGGGATGAGGACTATGAACTCAAATATATATCATAAAGGGGTTGTTAATCTTGCATTAAAAGGATTTAATTGTAATGGCTTTCCACGACTTATTTTTCTAAAACATTCACTGGCTTATCATCTATATTATATTAATGATGTAACATGAGAGGGGTTGGATTATGTATAAATACCCCTTAGATTTGTTTAGAAAGTGTTGGTTAGTTGGTTATGTGTGTAAATAAATAAAGAGAGAATACTGAGAAAGAGAGAGATATTGGAATATCTTTGTAATCTTCACATGAAATAAATGGAATCACTACTTTATCTGGGAATTCTAATGTTTTAATATATTTTATATGGTGTTAAATATAAGTACATGGAATGTGTGTAATGAATAAAATGGTTATCTCTAATAGAATGTTTATAATAAAGACTAATTAATATAATCAACCCAAGTGACTATGTGCAGACATTTAAGTTTATCCACCATCATGCAGTATAATCGATGGGAATCGGTTGTGGATGCATGCTTTGGGTGAGTGTGCAAAGTCACTAATCATGTGATATGCTGATGCACTAGCTCATTAGTTTCTTCTTTTCTTTTAGGTGTGTGACTAGTATTTAGTCAAGCTAAATGAAGGATAAAGACCCCGACATTACCTATATAAATAAATAATCCTTACTATGTATTCTTATTCCCATACTAGTCTTTGTATATAATTTTTCTAGGCGTTTCATTAATAATACCAATAATAGGTAAGCAAACAACATATATAAAATAATCAATACCACTCTTTCTATACATTTTTTCTAAGCATTTCATAAATTTTAGTAATAATAGGGAAGCAAACATCAAACACAATTTAGTAATTTATAATATTTTGATCCAAAATTCTATAATTTATAATTTATACGTTTTGTTTCTAATTAGTCTTTAGCTTGGAGGCTTTAATCCAATTTTTGTAATAACCAACATTGATAAAAATGATATAAAAAAATTGGGCCACCCTTTTTTACACACAATTTAATAATATATAGTCTTTAGATCCAATTTTCTATAATTTATAACTTATACACTTTGTTTCTCATTGATCTTTAGTTTGGAGGCTTTAATCCAATTTTTGTAATAAACAACATTGATACAAACAATGTCAGAATAATAGACCACCATTTTTTTTGTAATTTCTTAGATGTGACTATGTTATGAGTTTTTAATATCACTAGACATAATGAATAGTTTACTTGATTGGTAGAGACAATATTAAAACAACTAATAGGTGAATCACATCACTTGAATGGATTTGACAACGCAACCCATATACATATATACATATAAAACTCTTCATGATAAATAGAATCCTAAAAAAATTAAGTGCACACCAAAAGTGGGACATTAAAATTTTAGTTAATATTTCACAAATGATGTTATGTATGTACCCAATTCAAGGTGACCAAGCATTAACACCTCACCATTTTGCATTGAACATCTTGTTTTTGGCATTGAATGAGTGGTACTTGAATTGTATCACACATAACTAGTTTGGATTTGCATAGTACTATTGTCACTAAATATTTCACCCTAGAGGAGGGTGTTCAAGCCTCATCTAGATTTGGGAAACATGGGAATAATTCTAGGTATTTGGGTTTACCTATAGTAGAACTATACCTCTAGATTTAAGGGTCAACTCCATGATTTTAACTTGAAGTGCTTATCATTAAACTAACTATTTGATTTTGGGAAAGGGATAGAAGTATGCATGAAATGAAACTAATCTAAGGGGATGATACACCAAAAGGATTTCCACAAGACCATCATACTTCTCTCACTAAGCAACATGACTTAAAAAATAGCTTCAAAGTCCTAAGAGCTTCTAACATAAGTATTTCAATATAAAGGTGAAACACATGAGGCATCACAAGGTAAGTGAACCAAAGGGTAAGTTACACACTCTAAGGATTATGGTATACTTTACAGGAGCCTAACACACTAGCTACACTTTATATGACCTATTAGAATAGGAACTCTTTCATAAACATGAGAGGATAAGGAGAAGCAAAGATAGAAGATTATAACTTAACATCACCATACATCAATTTGCACACTTATACAAAATGATCATGAAATTAGAACCAGAATATTTTTTTAGAAAGGCAAAGTACAACATCAATCAATCAAGGCTTCACCAAACATGGAGTGGAAATAATCTACAAGAGCCAAAATAGCTATTACTTATAGATTTTGAGAGAAGAGAGAAGAGAATGAAGTCTAAGAGACACTAGAAAGTATTTCAAACTGAGAAAAGGATTTATATATATAGGAAAAAGGAATATGGACTAGGATATGCAAGGTCTTATAGGACAAAAGTCTCTCAAAGCATGAAAATATTGAAATGTAGCATAAGACTCTTCAATTACTTGCCTAGAAATTGGCTTCATACTTTATCATTATTTTAACATTCCATAGTAGAATTGGGATAGATGAGATGATTTATCTAAGAGGGAGGGTTATAAAAGAGATCCAACATTCATTGGATGTGTCCCTAATCATCAAGATTCTTATGGACATAAGTTATCACTTCCTGCAGTCATAATCACCCTCTTCTCACTCACCCTTCACCCTTGGCACCAAAAAGGTCTTTAGTTTAAAAAAAAATACATACAAGGAGTGAATGACACTTTTAAAGAGACCTCATTCCTTTAAATTTCTTAATTAGACCTTAAAAGGCCTCCTATTTGGAGTTTTCACCTTCTCACTTATTTGGTCACTATGCTAGTTTGGACTAGCTGAGATAAAGGTGTTAGCAGAGGAAATTGTGAGATTATATAAATCATTAAATAGACATTAAGAGTTATAATAGGTCCCAATATCTCTCTTAAAATTATTTTCATCTATTGAAACCCTTTTATACCTATACAACACAAAAAATTGTCAAGAAAATTCATTTTACACCCTGTCCATACAAGTAGGGTGAAATAAAAATGGATGGGAAGGAGCCTTAGGGAGTCCTATACCAGATAAAATTAATTTCATACTCATTTTGGATCAGTTTGGTACCTTAACTTCTTCATCTTCCCAATTGGGTCATTACCAAGGGTTTTAGGTGGTTTTCACCCTTAAGGTTTGTTCATAAAATTGTGAAATTAGAAACCTGAAAAAATCCCACAAGAACATTGTTTGATATCTCCTTCAACATATTACAACTCCTCAAACTCCCATGATAAGCATTCATGTTGTTTTGAGCTTCTCAAGTTAGCCTCTCAAGCTTCTCCTTCCATTCTATATAGGCCTAAGTTAGTTTGAGCCAAAATGTGACTTCCTTGTGGCCTCTTTTGCATTCCAATAATTTAAACACTCTTTATAAATCAAAATGAAAGTTTTACAATTTATTATAATTTATATATAGTTCTATATATGAAATTGAACCCATTTTAGGCATTCGACCTAAACTAGGCCTAATGGGCTTTGACTACATCCATGTGGGTTTGGACCATCTTGTTGAGCTTCTAGCACTTATGCATGGTTTTTCAAGTTGGTCCATGTGTAACACAAATCTCAACATATTTATGCAAGGTATTATCAACCTTTGTCTCACCTTCTCATCACTTTCATGACTCACTTATAGGGTTTAGCCTTTTGGGAGTGCCCTCTGTCTGAGATAGAAAAAAGGGCACTTCCCCTATTGCCTTAGTAAAGGTGGACATATGAGGGGATTATACAAGTTGTGGGGATGATATATGAAATTTTTTAGATATTTATCACTTTAATATCCCCTCTAAACATCATGAAACCCTTAAGGAAAATTGTGTGATGTTCATTATGTGTAAGATTCTAAATATGGACTGTATGTGCATGTTAAAGACCTTTTATTTCCCTCTTCTAATGTGATAGGAGTCTCTTAGGATGGATATTAAAATTTAATAGGTGTTCTCATTCATATCATACCTCATAAATCTACCAAATTCTCCATTGCATATCCTCTACTTGACTTGATACAAGTGCTGACTGTGTGTGGTTGTGTTTTACCTTAGGAAAGAGGTGCCTGCAGGTGGATATTTTATACTAGACTCTATATTCATTAACATAAGAACATATTTAAGTATTTAAATTCCATTTTAAATTCATATATACCTATTCAAGTCTTTCCCATTCTATACCAAATTCCAAACTACTATGTTTCAACTCAATGCCAAACTACAATCAATTGTAGTTGACCACTGTTGGAGTAAAAAGGGTCTTGTAGGTGATCTTCAACATATGAAACTTTTTTACATGGTATATGATTCATTTTATGTCCTTTAAATAACTCCCAATGGACAATAATTATATTTTCAAGCCTGTGATCACCAAATTCTATGCCATAAACTTGTAGGAAGGCTGTAAGTGACCATTCTATGGGTAAGGTGCACCTGTAGATGAATATATAAGCTAGTACCTTATAATTTAGATATCTTCCAAGTCCCTTTAATAATTAGTTTTCCCCTCACTCCAATGGAATAAATAGTCATGGTGATATGTCTTACATTTCTATCTTAGATGTAAAGTCATTCAAAGTTCAATATATTGTACAAAAAATTACCTTTTTGCATTGAACAAATGCAAGATTTGGAAGTCTCCTTTTCATCACTTGTGGGGTCAAACACCCACTCTCCTTTTGTAAGATATTAACCCTATGAGAGGGATATAATATAAGATCATTTATATGCATACAAACTCTATGTTTCTTCATCATATTACTACATCAAAAGTGACATAGGCTCTGTTTCAGAGATTTTAAGGTAAAAGATTCCTATACTCAAATTTCTTCACTTGAATTGACTCTCAAGTCTGATTTCCAATATAATGCTTCAAATATGGTTTTCATGATATTTTATAACTCCAAAAACTTAATTAATGTCTCCAAACATGTCAAAATCTTCCATGAATACCTTTAGGTTTATGTGTAAGCAATCTATAGGTGGTCATTTGCATGTTTCAAGGCAGCTAAGAAAAGACATGAATAATGTGCATATTATCTAGGTATGCAACTAGTCTTAACCTAAAGTCAATATTAAAATTTATATTTAAAATATTGAAGGAATACTAGCCAGTCACATGCCTTATTTCAATGTGATATTCTCCTGTAGGCACCGGTAGATACACATCAATGTTGTAGACAAGGCAATGAAGTTAAGAATGAAAAATTACATGATGTATAAGCCCTAAACAAGTCTTAGACCCTATATTAACTTTAAAATTGGTTTCTATCAACACGAAAGAGTTTAAAGAATTTTAAATGACATTCCAAAGTGCTTGGCCTTTCATTGGGAACCTATAGATGTAGACATAATGGTATAAGACTATGTGTTTTAGAGAACTAATTATCATAGTCAGTTGCATGGAATTAGAGAGGCTTAGTTTGTTTTTTAATGATAAAATAGTGTGTTCAAGATATTAAAACTATTAGTCACATCTCCATGACCATGTTTGGAGCTCATAACACCTCATTTAGCTAATTGTGTATGACAATCATGCAAGAAATTGACTGTGTTGGTACTTCTTGACTACAACCCTATGGATGATAGCTTTGAAGAGCAAGATTGGGAAGAAGGATATTTTTATGAAATATGATGTGAATGGAAAACCATATCACATTTATTTGAAACCATTGTAAAGAAAGAAACCTTCTGTAATTGATGGACATGTCTACAACCTCACTAACATACTCCACCTGAAACCTAAGAGGTTTGAACTCATCAAATCACTTCAAAACATGAAACTAGAGATGGGAAACATGAGATAAGGAATTAAAAATCCTCTAGAAACCATTTCAACAACTATATTATATATATTAGCTCATATAGAATCAAAACCTACAAGGTGTGAGGATTAGTATACAAAAAAATATACTTCTTAAGCATGGTTCATAAAGCATATACAACCATTCTATGAAATATTTCCAAGAAAATGAATTATATAAAGTTTAATATCCACCAAAAAGAGCATTTGAATTGGAATCTCTCCTATTGACTGTACCATCAAAAGACCTATTTACCAGTTTTGTATGCCTAATGGAGTGATGGAGAAGAGAAATGGTTTTAGTCCAATTTTATTACTTACAAAGAAAATAAAGTGTGTAAATGGAGCTAGGGAAGTTGAAGAGACATTATATAATCTTTTACCATGTTCGACTCTCCTCTATAGGCTGTACAATTGCCAAAACTCCTTTTCACTTATTTTCTTGATTTTTAGTTAGGAACCTATAAGTTTTAGTTAGAACTGACATTCCTAACAAAGAATCTAACATATTGGAAATTGGAATATATTTTATAACACTTGTATTCATATTAAAATGGTACCACCTTCACTAATGACCCATATATGACCCCTAAGTGACAAAATGATGTGTTCTAAAAGGGCTATGATAAAGCTAATAATAGATGAAATCATATCAGAAGGACCATGACACACCCTATAACATGATGATAGATCCCTATATCATGTTTTGGACTATAGGGGGTTGACCTATTTTGAATTGTGGTCAAAATAGTTAACATTTTTGGTGATTTCCTGAGGGTGGTATGCTTGCTATGCTAAGACCAGTAACCTAATCCTATCCATTGGGACATGGAGTCACTTATACACTGATTTGACATACAATTTTCCTTTGACACCACACCAAAAAAAAAGGAAAGACACATAGAACAAGACACACCAAAGGGAAATGAATGTGTATTGAGCTAGAACACTTTTGAAACAAAACATAACTAAAAAAAAGACACACACACACCTAATCTATTATTTTCAAAACCTCACTCTTGAGGTGAAAAACATCTTACCATACTTAAAAGAGGGTCAAAGATGGTTATTATTATATCTTTGTCACTCCATGAAGCAAATATAGAATGAGAAGCATGATCATCATCAACCACTTGCATATGTAGATGATCAAGAAGCCTATCATCTTTAGATCTCTTCATATCTACAAGTGGACTATTTCAAGCTTTCATGAATGATCTTTTTTTCTATCTAAGATCCTTGATTGGGGCTACAAGTTGATTGATCTTTGTCATATCTAATATGCACCTCTTAAATACAAACTATAAATTATGACAACTGCCTCATCTTTGTCCTCTTTTAGGTCAACATGTGCTTGATACATGGAGTCATCAAGTTATTCTTTTTTATGTTCCAATACCTTTGAATGTGGATCAATATTAGATGTAATTCTTGAATGTTATTTAGACATAAATAAAAATACCTTGGAATCGTGATACTCCTCTTTGAATACATGTTCTTGATCAATAGATTGGCATACATTTTCATGCTTGTGGGACCAATCAACAATATGCTTATTAGACTCATTAACAAAATCATCAGATATAAAATTATTAGGAGGGAAAGGAGTATTAATTAATTGATGATATTATTTACATATGGCATTAAACCTTAGCCATAAGTTATCCTCCTCTTCCTCATGAGTGTCATCATCAAGGGTAACTTCATTAATATCAAGCATAAAGACATCATTCTTCCCACTATGTTGATCAATCAGATTTTCCAATCAATCATCATCATATACATGAATCAAGTAGTTACTCTTAGTAGCTTGTGAGAAAGGATGATCAACAATCACCTTATCTCCCTTAAATGGTTCTTCATGGATGATATAAGTATTGTAGACACTTAAATCTAGCCATCGATGACCTTCAATTCTTCTGACCAATTTCCACCAAAATGCACAAATTGGCCTAAAAACACTAAAAAACATTAAATGGGTTGAAATTGACATATTCAATGCCAATTTTGGCTAGGGTTTCACTAAATGGGGCAATGTAATTTATGGGATAACTAAATTTGATCAGATCATTTCGAGTCAAAATGCCAATTTTGCATCTGGGTGCTCTAGTTTACTATTTCATATCAAATATCTTACACAAGACACATGCCTTTTTTATTTGATATTGGTAACATCCTAAATGGGATAACTGATCTAATGCATCTGACATTGACTTCCATTTCCAATCTAGTCAAATTTTGGACCAATAAAAAGATATTTTGACCAATTTGATTAATTTATGCAACAAGAGCCAAAATTTGCACCAAAGTTGACTAATCATGTTTTAGGCTAATTAAAAAAAATTAGGGCCTTAAATTAATAATTACATGGAAAATTGTCGAATACTTGTTTTTAAAAATGAATATTGAATAACTGCATCATCAAGTGACCTCATTTCTTGGGAAGACATCCCTAAGCCATAAATTCCATAAATATCAAGATTATAGGCCTCCTATTCCTCATAATGACCCTCCATGCCTTTTAAATACCCATTTTTCCAATTCCATGATGAGGATAATTATATATTTAATTCCAAAAAATTGAATTAATCCTCAACCACACTTCTTCATCTCAAGATGGATGGTTCAAGTTGATTCTGAGTAATCTCCAAAATCTATAAATAGGAGGCCTTGCCTATTGAATTTAAAGCTTAATTTGTGATAAGTTACCATGTAAAATTGATTCAAAGAGATTTCACATGCTAAAGTTGTGATGCTAAAATATTGATCCAAGCCAAGCCAAAGCCACAAGGTGCCAAAGAGAAGAGGGGATAGCTAAGCCTCTTTTGATGAAGACTTAATGAGCATAAATCGAGCAAGCCACTACAACAAGCATTTGGAGAATCCAAGGAAGATGAAGGATTATTGTTTTTCTTTACTTTTTAGTTCTGATTTTCATTTGTTTTTATTATTAATCTCACCCTAGTAACTGGCCTAGAGATGTATGCTAATTAGTATGTTTTTATCAATTTATTTACATTTTTGGACTAACATAATACTAATTGTGGATCTAGGAATTTGACTCAAGAGAGGATGGTTAGTATGGTGTTAATTTCAAAATGAAAATAAAATGAAATAAACACATTAATAACATAAAATCTCTAGGCCTAGACACTAGGTAGAGCTTAGTTAAAAAAATTAAATGACCAACACAACTAAAAAGTAAGCAATAAAACACATGAATTCCTTCACCTTCCTTGGATGATCCAAATGAATTTGTAGTAGTGGATTGCTCAGTTTTGTGCTCATGAATTCCCTGACAATGGAAGCTTGGCTACTTCCATCTCTCCTTGGCACTTTTGGCTTGTGGCTTGGCTTGGAATCAATTTGGCATGGTAACACTAATTGCTTGAAGTTTTTGGAACCATTTATGCATTATAACTTTACATTATCAAAAAATTGAAGATATTTGAGCATAATAACTTTTCACCAAAATATCTTAGAAATGATGTGGTAAGCCCTCCTATTTATAGATTTTTGAGAATGTCTAAAACCAACCTAAACCATCCATCTCAAGATTGAGATGTGTGGTTGAGGAGTAATTCAATTTTTGGAATTGAGTTATAATTATCTTCATCATGAAATTGGAAGAAGGGGAAATTAAGAGGCATGGAGGTAATCATGGAAGGCATTGATGAGGCATGGAGGGCATGAATCTTGATATTTGTGGCATTTATGGCCTATGAATGCCTTCCCAAATAATGAGATCACCTGATGATGCAGATACTCAATATTCATTTCCAAAACAAATTATTCAACAAGCTTCCATGGAATTATTAATTATGCCTTGATTTGGATTAATTAGATCTTAAGCATGCTTAAGAACTTTGTGCACAAATTACCCAAATTGATTAGAATGCCTTATTATTAGTCCAAAATTTGACTAAATTGGAATTGGAAGTCAATGCCACATGTATTAAATTTGTTATCCCATTTAGGATGTTACAAATAACAAATAACAAAGGCATATGCCTTGTGTAAGATATTTGATAAGAAAGAGCAATCTAGAGCACCTAGGTGCAAAATTGGCATTTTGATTCAAAATGATTTGATCAAATTACATTGCACCATTTAGGGATACCCTAGCCAAAATTAGAACTTGAATATGTTAGTTTCACACCATTTAATGTGTTTTAGTGTTTTTAGGCTAAATTGTACATTTTGGGTTGAAATTGGCCAAAACCCTGATTGGGGATTATCGATAGCCAGATTTAGGTGTCTACAGTTTGCCTCTATTTGGGAAGGCATTACAAGTTATAATCATAGTACCATCTTCTCAAAGAATAAAAAGGTCTTGTATTCCTACAAATGAAATGATGATAAACTAACTATATGATTCCCCCTCGAGGGAATGGTTGGCACAAGCAAGTAGACAAATGGTCCGTCCAAAAGAAATAAGAAAAATGAGGGGACCAAAAAAAGGAAAGATGATGTGATGAAAATATAATGATATTGAAAAAGTAGTCAAAATCATTGAGAATGCAAGTGGGATAGTGTATAATGGTTTGCCCAAATGTGGTTATAAGCATTATACCCTGATAGTGGCAATGTGTTATGATAAAATAATGATTTGCCCAAAGGTAGTTATAATCATTAAGAAGATGGAGCTGTCTTAGTTAGGACAGACAAACATGATAACATGCCCCTATATAGGTAGAAAAAGTAAAGTGGTGATAGCACAATGATTTGCCCAAAGGTGGTTATAATCATTGAGAAATGCAAGTGGGATGGTGTTCAATGATTTGCCTATAGGCGGTTATAATCATTAAACCTCAATTATGAAAAACATGACAAACTTGGCCAAGGATGATAATAACTTAACACAGAGGGTAATGATGAATTGGAACAACCTACTAGTAGGGAGATCCATGTATAAACTAATAAAGGTTGAAATTCTTTCATGGTTAATTACTCTATTTGGGATATGATTGGGATGGAATAGAGATATCAGTGCTGAAGAGATGCCACCATTGTTGAATAGACTTCTTGAAGTTGAGGATTATTTTATAACATGTTGGTAGGCATCATGGTATAACATCATGAGGACTTGGCCAAAATATGCATGAGAACTGACTATCATAATCTAATACTCAATAGAAAATAATGCACCAATGATAGAAACCATGATGACAATGTAAACATATGAATATAGATAGATTTGAGTATAAGTGTGGGTAAGGAATCACCCAATGAACACACATTAACCAAATCAAGGCAACAATGACAAACAAATAAAGTAATTAGAAACAAAAAAAAAACATAGCAATAAAAACCCTATGAACATTGCCCCTAGTAACTAGGTGACAACTTAAAAAACAAACAAAATAGGGAATAGAAGAAAGGGAAGGGGGTGGTTGAGTTATCTCCATATGCACTAAGCAAGTGAATGCTACCTACATAGTTCTATGGATGTAATATCTAATAAGAAAATTTTTGGCCAAATGTAGTTCTCCCAGGAAATGGGAAGAATGTGATAATTGATGAAAACAAATAGAATGGATGTGATAAAATAATAGGAATGGTCTTGTAAAATGATGAGTGCATGGGAGAAAAAGGCTAGAAAAGATGGGGAAACTAAATGACAAGTGATTTGCTTGTAATTTAGTAAGGGTTTCCAGATTCCTTAAGGCAAATAAGTGGTCAATGTTTTTATTTTTTTAATAATTTTTTAAATGTTTTTGGAATTGTTTTAGAGTATCTCAACTAAATTGAGAATGACGAGACACTAAATGGTTCAAGCTCATAAAATGGTGAGAGCATGGCTTAGGTTACTCACAAAATGATGAGAGCATGGCTTAGGTTACTCATAAAATGGTAGACAAACAAATAGGCAGACAAAAAATAAAATAAATAGAAACAAATAAATAACAACTAATGAAGGCACATGTCTTATGCAGAAGATTTGATAAGAAAGATCAATCCATAACACCTAGGTGTAAAATTGGCATTTAGACTCGATATAATCTGATCAAAGTTAGCTGGTCCATAAATTAAATTACCCCATTTAGGGATACCTTAGCCAAAATTGGCACTTGAATATGTTAGTTTCACATCATTTAATGTGTTTTAGTATTATTAGGCTAAATTGTACATTTTGGGTGGAATTAGTCAAAAGCTTGATTAAAGGTTACTAGTGGCTAGATTTAGGTGTCTATAATTTTCCCTTGTTTGGGAAGGTGTTGCAAGCTATAAGAAAAATAATGTCTTCTCAAAGAATGAAAAGGTCCTATATGCTTACAAATGTAACGATGATAAACTAAATATATGATGCCCACTTGAGGGAATGGTTGGCACAAGCAGGTCAAAAAATGGTCCTTCAAAAAGAAAGAAGTGAAATGAGGTGACCAAAGAAAGGAAAGATGATGGGGTGAAAACATAATGATATTGAAAAAGTAGTCTAAATCATTGAGAATGCAAGTGGGATGGTGTACAATGATTTACCCAAAGGTAGTTATAAATATTATACACCGATAATAGTAATGTGGTATGATAACACAATGATTTGCCCAAAGGCAGTTATAATCATTGAGAAGATGTGAAACTAACATATTCAAGTGCCAAAATGAAAATTAAGCTAACTTTACTAACCATACTAACCACAAATGAAAACAAAACATATGTAAGTCAAATTCCATACTAACCATCCTCTCTTAAGTCAAATTTCATTTTGTTTTAGAAATGAATATTGAATATCTACATCATCAGGTGACCTCATTCCTAGGAAAGGCATCCCTAGGCCATAAATGCCATAAATATCAGGATTCATGCCCTCCATGCCTCATCAATTCCTTTCATGATGCCCTCCATGCCTCTTAATTTACCCTTCTTCCAATGTCATGATGAGGATAATTATAAACTTAATTACAAAAATTGAATTAATCCTCAACTACACATCTCAATCTTGAGATGGATAGTTCAGGTTGATTGTAGACATTCTAAAAAATCTATAAATAGGAGGCCTTACCACATCATTTCTAAGCTATTTTGGTTCAAAGTTATTATGCTCAAATATCTTCAAAGTCTTGAAAATACAAACTTATAATGCACAAATGGTTTCAAAAACTTCAAGAAATTAGTGTTACCATGCCAAATTGATTCTAAGCCAAGCCAAGCCACAAGCCAAAGGTGCCAAGGAGAGATGGGGGTAGCCACGCTTCCATTACCAAAGAATTCATGATCACAAAACTGAGTAAGCCACTACTAAAAAGGCATTTGGAGCATCCAAGGAAGGTGAAGGAATTCTTGTGTTTTATTCCTTACTTTTTAGTTGTGTTGGTCATTTGATTTTGTTAATTAAGCTCTCCACAGTGTCTAGGCATAGAGATGTTATGCTATTAGTGTGTTTCTTTCATTTTGTTTTCATTTTGAAACTAACATCATAATAACCATCCTCTCTTGAGTCAAATTACTAGATCCACATATGGTACACCTTTTTGGGTGAATATTTTATCGTCAGCTAACTGATGGAAAAATGGGTATATCAACCACAGTACAAGGAGATTTATATAACAAAAAGTGTGAGTTTACCACATCTTAATTAGATAAATCTCTCCTCTCATCAAGGGGAGGTTCCCTATAGGTATAAAGGTGCTATATATATATATATATATAAGCTAAAAATAACACTTAGGGGTAGGATATACCATCCATCTCTCTTCTTTTAGAGATGATGTTCACAGAGCAAAAGAGATCCTAATTGATTACTGAAAGCATTCCTCTTCTTCCAGAAATGGTATTCAACATATAGCATAAAGTCTTCCTGAGTAGTAACTATGTTCACAATAAAACCTACGAAAGCACAAAGTCTTCCATTGTCCCCTTCACTGATTTGAAGCGTACGTAACAATAGAGTAAAGTAAATCTCAAAGTTTTCACTTAAAATTACAACAAATAAAAAGATCACAAGGATAAAACTAGCTCAAAGTCTTCCTGATATCCTTTATAATGTCTTTAGATAATTTTTGTACACACACTTTGCTTATTCAATCAAACGGATGAGAGATTATCAGGAAAGAGAACATAAGAACTGTTTCCTAAATAACACAAATTATTTTAACACAAAGTCTAAAATTAATCGACTTCTCATTCATTCAATAAAATATGATTTACAAGTTGAGATCGAAGTCTCAAGAAGTATCTCAATTTTAGTGGAGTTTTTGCTCTCAATTATCCAGAGATCCATTACAAAAGAGGCTCCCTCCAAATATATAGGGAAAAACCTTCAAAATTAGAAAAATACTTAAATATGGAAAACCTAGTCAAAGATGAGTCACCATTGACTTTGGGACTTTTTTAGATTTTTACATGTAATTACACATGACAAAAGTACATGTGGAAATGTCCAAAGTGATTACAAAAGTGCATTTTGAATAAAGCATGGAAGAACAACTTCAATATTTATGGCCAGTCTTCTTCAGATGAGCCCTATACGTGGTGATATATGCCTAAATCTTGATATTGTCTGGTGCAATAGTATTTTTGAAAATCACCTTAGCACTCACTGTAGCATCTACCACAGTCTTGGTATCTTTGCTATAGAATTGGGCATACTGGAAGATGAACTCTATGTGATGTTCCACCACAAGAAAAGAGGAGACCAGATGAGTATTGCTCTCAATTATCAAAAAGATACCAGGGAGAAACTACGATAAGAGTCATGATCACAAAATTAGGGACAATATTTGCAATATGGAAAAATTTCACATTGGGTGATCATGACTAGGGAAATGTGCTTGAAAGGGCTAAGGAGCGAGCAGGTCAAGGAGTGAAAGAGAAGCAGGCTCAGAAAATAGGAAAAAAGAAAATTTCTTAGAGTTAGTGAAAATGGGGAGAAGGTAAGCATGGGTGGCAAAAATTGTCGCCCTTTCATAAAAGCTGAAAGACATGCAATGGTGACAAAAATTACTACCTTTGCATAAAAGATGAAAAATATGCAATGGCAGCAAAAATTGCCGCCTTTGCATAAAAGCTGAAAATATGCAATGGCAACGAAAATTGCCACCTTTGCATAAAAGTTGAAAAATATGCAATGGCAAAAAAAATTTCCGCCCTTGCATAAAAGCTAAAAAATATGCAATGGTAGAAACAATTGCTGCCTTTGCATATATAATATAAAACAACACTAACTCTTTGAAATTTATCAAAATTTTGACATTCTGATCGCATCGAAATTGTAACAATTTTCACGTTTACTGGGAAATCATAATGAAGTAAGGTCACAAACTTTTTAAACTTTTCAAAGACGTCAGTCGATAAAACTCGAGATCAAGAGAAACTTGCCTCGAATGATGAACCTAGAGAGAAAAACATGAAATAGACAAGTTTCATAGGGGTTATTCCAAAAAAAAGCATAGCTGATTTTGGGAACAACACACCTGGTGGGATTAGATGCATATCACACTTGAAAATCATTTTGTAACTCTAAAATATTTATTTGGACCTTTAAAACTCTTATAAATTTGATTTTCTAACTTTATTTTTCCATTTTTGTTTGCCATAGTTTTACACAATAATTGACATCGATAGGTAATACCGACATTGATTGCATAGCTTAATCGATGTCGATTGGGTAACCAACATCGGTTAGTAAAAGTAACCATCATCAATTGTAATAACTGACATTGGTCACTATGTTTTTCCAAAACACAGACTCGAGAGCTATTTTTCCAAAGTTTATTGTTTCAAGCTAAAAGACATGCTAACATTTTTGCTATAGGACCAAGCTTGATATTTGTTAAAAACATGTTTAAATCACCTTTGCATGCTTAGAAATTAATTAGGAACCTTATTTTGATGTTTAACAAAGAATTTAGATGTTTTGGTGAATGTTTTAAATTTTTTAAACTAAGACTAAGGGGTCAAATGAACACCACCAAATCTTTCATTTTGTGTTTAAAATTGACCACACTTGTCAATTCTTGTTTGCAATAGTTGTTTAATCAAAATTTTATTTAGGAAAAAGAGGAATGTTGCATGAATTCTCTTCCATTCATCCCCTATAGGGAATTCTTGGAATCAAAAGCACCATTCCTATTACAAATATCCTAGTCCAAGGCTAAGAAATAAAGTCATCTAAAGCACTCCCCAAAAACTCATCAAAGTTTGGGTGACATTTAAAATGACCCTAAAGACTTTCTATATCATGCTTTCTTTATTTTTATGAAAACTTAGCTTACGAGGGGGTTTCATCACCTCCCATAAGTTCTTTAGGGAAGTTTTAACCCAGGGTTTCATCTCCTAGCATTGACTTCATTTGGCTCCTTTGGAGTTGCACACAGGATGTAGTGGCACTTTGGACATTACACTACACTAAGCGAACAACAAGATGTAGTGGTTGCAAAAAAGACTAGACCTTTTTACAACAAGCCAAGTGATATGGATGCAAAATCCATGCTTTTATTTTACATTGTTTGGCATGAAAGTCATTATGCAATTGATTCCCTTAGATCGATCATAAAATTGTTAAATTTTACACAAATCCCCACTTGATGTGGAAGTATTATTGGTGCAAGGTACGCCTCAAAGTCTATGTCATAGTATTGTCATTTGAGAGAAGGGGGGTGTAAAAACCTTACTATATAATGCAAATTTAATTTTCAATGAACACTTAAAAACCTCTCAAATGATTTAAATTAATGGATTCTAACAATACCAATCAACCTTATTAGTTTAGGATCTAAGAATGATTAATTAGTTTGTCTTTTCCTAGTTTAAAGTCTTGTTTGGAGTAAAAAACTTTGTGTAAATAAACAATTCAAACCAAACACATAGTCTAATTTTTTATTTGAACAAAGAGGCATTATGCTGCCTATGAGAGATTATCAATTTGCCTTGTTCAAAGTTCATCAAAGGCTTGAAATTCATATAATCCACTTTGGTGTAATTATGCTACCCAATTGAGTCTAGACCTTTACCAAAACTATTTAAGTCCTTCACTTATAAATCTAAATTTGGAATTACACCTTTACAAGTTCATAGGGTTGATGTGTTAACTTGGTTCACCATTTACACTAAACTTGAGGGAACTTAGGTTTAATTTCTAATTTGGGTTGAAGGCTGTTTAAGACTAATAATCATTATCATCACTTGATAAACTTAAGCCATTGTGCTAAACACTTGCACTTTGAGCCTATCCACCACAAAATTTTAAATCAATAAAAGTAGGGTCATGCTGTCAAAATTGTAGGAAAATGTCTTTGCCTTAGAGAGTTTTTGAAGTAACTATTTTTTATCACACCTTTTGGGTAGTATAGTGTCATTACGTTGCCCTTAGAATTTCAAGTATTATTTCATGGACCCTCTTGTATTGAGTTCCAAAATTTTCCCTACATGTTTAGATCAATCCAAGTGTACTTTTGTGATCTTTTGTCTAAAATAGTTATACTGTTCACTTTTGTCTAGCTTGTTTGTCAAAAGAACCAAGTTTTATACCATTTTTGCGAGAAAATAAACTATCTTTAAAAGTGCCTTTTGTTTTATACCTTATACCTAGTTGATCAAGTTCATGTCCAAGAATCAAATGCCTAGTGTTTGTTATAAGTGTTCCAAATTTGTTAGATTAAAACTTTCATCTATTTTCAAAGTCTAGCTTTTGACGCTGTTTGGCCAAGAGTCCTAATACATGCCTTTTTTGAACCTAGCTTTTGACGCCGCATTTGGCCAAAAAACCTAGCAACTTTTAAATTCCTAGATTAGACTGATTTGAAACACTTCAACTTTAGAGTTTAGAATTTTCATTTTAGGTCCATTTACTTTGTTATCTTTATGTGAATAGTGAAATGGTATATACTTCATGATAGCTTGTTTCCTCACAAATCTTTGCTTAAATTTTTTGATCCTTTTGACAAATCTAGACCAAGTTGAGACATCATCTATTTTAGATATTGTCCTTTTTTTAGAGTTTGTATAAATAAATGACATTTTATCACAAAGCATTGACTATAGATCCCAACATGTACTCTTACACTCATAATGGACTCATGTACAATCTAGGGATTAGTAATGTGGCATCATAGGAAGAAATGGTGCAAGACCCCTATGTGGATAATATATCTTATGAGATGGATTCTTTTTCCTCTTATAATACTTAATTAGGGGCACAAATCCAAGATCCATTGGCTAACTATCTGGTTAACATGACACCTTATTTAAAACAAGACCAAGAACAAATCATGTAATACCTAGCTACAATACTTGTAGTGGATGAGCCAGTACTTTGATAGTCATATTCTACTAATATGGCTTCCATGTATAATCCATTTTTTTTAGTGACATTTGTTAGAGAACAAAGATGAGATTTTGGTTAGAGCCATAGCGGTAAGGGTCAAGTTTCTAGTAGACTTCCCTCATGAAAATTTACCAAGTCTAGTAAGAGTGCCCCATAATATCATTTATGATCAATAGGCTTCTTCTAGAAATCCTATGACTCTAGTGTAAACAACATACAAAGATACTAATATATTTGATCAAGGCAAAAACATCATGGAAGATCACTTTAACCAAATGTAGACAACATATCAAACCTACCTAAATATAACATGTGATTTCAATAAGATGAACATGGTAAGTTAGCTTCTTATTGACCTAGTTCCTTCAACATGAGTGTTGATAGAGTTAACTACATAATAGCATATGAATTCTAACCCATTTATATAAACTGCTTCAATAGATAACTTGATGTATATGCCCATTATTGAAGAAGTGTCTTCAACCTATACATAGAATAGTGAGCCAAACATAGTAGACAATGTGCAAATAACATCCAATCCTGATCAAAGTTGTATTAATACACAAACAATTAGCGAACAACATGTGCCTATAGTTAATCCTATGTATAGGTCATCATACCATGGAGTAGGATTTTATACACCCCAACCTCAACCAACTGCTTCCTCAAGTGTACAACCAATGGGATTAGGTAATCAAATAAAAACCAATATCACACCTCAACAATAGAATGTGATGAACCCTACTCCTCCTCAACAAGTAATAAGTAGTATTCCATAACTATAAGCACAATCTAGTGTAAAAATGCAATAGAGGAAAAATACATTACCACCTCAATCAGGGGTAACTAATGTTCCACCTTGCCAGGTAATGATGAACCTACCTCTTAAGTCATAGACTAATATACCAATCCAAAACCAAGCAATGACTAGTCAATAATGTGCAAATATGCATCAGTAATAGATGCCAAATCTACAACCTGCTTTCACTTCCTCATAGGGATTTATGCAACAAGAAGGTCCCCATATTTCTTAGATACCTACTAGACAACTGTTAGTTCAAAATGTGCCACAAATCTAGAGATAAGGTCTTGGTTCACAAGTTCCCACTCAACAACAAGGTTCAATTAGTCAATAGTATGTCCCTTTTTAACTATCACATGCACAATATAGTTATATCCCTCCATCCCAACCACAAAATCCTCCAAGTCAAACCTTTATCACCAACCTAAACTAGAATATTACATGACCAAATGTGTAATTTCAAATACATCCTAATCCACATATGCGTATTCTTGGTCCATTCACCAACCAAACCAATATAACCCAACATGTATCTCTATCCTACCCTAGTCAAAGTGTCCCACTTATGACCTCCCAAACATCTACCTAAATTATCCCTCAAATTAATGGCCCTTCCAGTTTCTTATCCTAAGAATTGCAATAAATGAAGGATGTAATTACTACTATTCAAGTGGGAAAACAAACTAAAAGGTTTAAATTGGATGACGTATGCTCCTATCCATTCAACATAGAGTATTTGTAGATACCATTTCCTCTAGGATATGAACCACCAAAATTTGATAAATATAAAGGGAAAGGTGACCCTAAGGCTCATTTGATTGAATTTTTTGTTGCATGTCAACCAATGGCATATAATAACATATACCTTTTGCTGTTGTTTCTACGGAGCTTGGCTAGATAAGCCTTAGAGTGGCTTTTAAAGTTTCCCAAGAATTTTGTAACATATTATGATGATCTTTCTGATAAATTTGTGTAGAATTTTTCCTATAATCTCAAGCATGAGATTGGATTAGTGGACTTAATGCAAGAAAAACAAAAATTTGAGAGTTTTACAAGTTATTTACAGTGATGGAGAGCCCTTACAAGCCATTTCAACTATAGTTTACTAGATAAATAATTAGCCACTGTGTTTACTAAAAAGTTGCATAGTGAGATAGCTTATCATCTGGAACTACAATGTTCACATATGTTCAAAGAGATCATTGATAAAGGCTTGTTGATCGAGCAGGTGCTCATCAATAAAGGAGTCATCAAGCTTAATTCAATAAATAAAAATCATGGTACTAATCAGGGAAATCACCAACATCAACATCCCATTCAAGTACCAAAATCACAACCAACACAGGCTAATAACCAAGAAAGACTGAAGCAATTCAACCATAATAGGAATGTTATGAGAAATGGAGTAACCAAATCCTGTCATATGCAAATGGTGTAAACATCATCTACACCACATTTTCAACTTACTCCTACCCAACAACCTTTTCAACTAATACCATAAGCATAAAAACCAAGACCTGCATAACAAATATAGTAGCCTTTACCATTACAAACCCCTCCTCCTAGGAGAACCGTGCTTGCATGATGTGTCTTTAGTGACCTAGGAGAACCTATTGAATCGATATTTCACAATATTATTACAATTGATATGATTAGTTGGACTATATGAAAGCATTATCCATAAGGTATTTTTTATCCTGATTGGTACCATGAAAATGAATTTTGTGACTATCATCGGGTCAATAGGCATAATCTATGATGATGTGTCGAAATAAAGTATTTAATTAAGAATATGTTGGAGAATGGGGAGATAACATTGGATAATGGTGCTTCCACTTCTAATCAAACTCTTAGGATCTATCAAAACCCCTTTCCCCAATACAACAATCAATAATAGTAGAATAATCATCAACAATAATGGCTAGGGTAGCAAAAAAATTAAAATTAAATGTAAACTAGTAGAATCAATAAAATTAGCAATAGAACCCTCAACGACAGAACAATGGATAATGCCAAGGTTAGAATGGTTAAACCTAACAAACCTATCATGTAGTTACACATGATTAAAATAGGGTTATAGGTAATATTGCAGAGGGTAGCGTTAATACCATATCCAATAATCCTAGACTAAGCACTAATCAGCCTAGACCATTGTTAAACAATAATATTCATCCAAATTACATAGATAATCCTTTTTTGATCTGGGAGTGCATATAGGTAAACTAAAAAAATAGGACTTCCCCTTTTGGACCTTATATCAATAACTCATTCTTGCCATGTGACCACATACAAGTACATCGGCAATCAATACTTGTCCATTTTGGTCCCACACCATTTCCAACAATTATTAGCAATAATGGTCCAATATTTAATCCCAATTGAACAATCACAACTCAGAGGTCAAAGATTACTATCCCAAGCCCATAACCATCTACCACTTTTCTTGTCATCCAACCAACCATTCAGTCTCATAATAAATCATTCACTACTAACCAAGACAAGAAGTTTGTTATTGTGGAACAATTACAAAAGACACCATCACAAATTTCTATTTTAGATTTTCTAAAAATGTCAATAATCCATAAAACTAACTTAAATGAGTTTTTGACCCAATCCACTATTGTTGTGACATATCCCCTAATAAATTTCAAGCTCTGGTTGGACACCTAGGTCCAACCAAATAAGTCACCTTCAACCAAAGCGATATGTCTTCTCTTAGCCCACTTCATAATAATCCATTATACATATAAGTTTATATAAAATGGCATAAAATGAAATGTGTCCTTATAGACAATGGATCTAGCCTCAACATAGTGTCTCTAAAGCTCATCAAGTTTTTTGGGTACACAATGACATATCTCCAACCATAAATGATAACTATCAAAGCCTATGATAATTAGAAAAGAGAATCTCAAGGCACCATTAGTTTGTTAGTTATCATTTGGCCTTTGAACCATGATACATTGTACCATGTGATTGATCCTAAGTTATCATATAATATGCTTCTAGGCAGGCTATGGTTACATGAGATTCATGTAATCCCATCAACACTACACCAATGTATCAAGTTTTCCCACTCAGGGATGGAAGTGAATATTCCAAGAGATTTACAGCCATATGAACATTGCAAGCATCTTGAGGCTAAATTTCAAAGCTACAATTATTAGTATGACATAAATCCAAGTTCTGTAGGATAAAGGAAAGGCTATGCCTATTGATCCTTCACTAGATAATTACATAGATACTAATACCTTGGATTTCCTTTCCCACATGCCATGTTGTGAAGATTATAATCATTTCAGTATTTTAGATAATGGACTAGGAGAGTATGTGACCCATGATACATTTCATATTGCCAATCTTTCTTAGAATTTGAAAACCTTTTGGTGACCTAAAGTCACCCTGCATATGCATTGACAATAAAAGAACAAAGATAAGGGACCTATCACATTTGTACCAGCATCTAGCCTAGGACCTGACCCTCTTGAAGGGATGAATCATGGCTATACAATGATAACTAAGCTGATTATTATAAAAATACAAAGTATCCTATTCCTAATAGGATCATGGAGCATCATAATTATGACGGAAGAGGCCTCAGACTAAATTATCAAGGAACCATCGAGCCAATTTCCATGACTAAATATGAAAGACCTTATAGACTTGGATTTGAACTTCCTAGGGGTGAACCCACATATCTTATCAAACTCCATCACCAACGACTAGTGAAGATGATGCTAACAATGAAGTAGAGTTTGATCATAGCCTTACCTTTGATAACCTAGCTAAAACCAACCTATTTTATAACAATGAAATTTGTACCCTTACCTTGGCCATTTATCACAACCCTTTGCCATTATACTATCCCCAATTGATAGATTGGGACCAATAAAAATCTAGTCTACCGATTGATGAGTTCTAGAATGATGAGGCATTCTGTGATTTCTTGGGCTTAGAGACAATGCTCCATTGGGAGATCATAAATTAGGATTCTCAATCACATTAGATCTTAAAGCCTATTTTGGAGAGCGAGTGAACAGCCTTAGCCAAAAATATATAAGTAAAACATCAAGGTCCCAAAGTGAAAACCTCTTTGAGGTGCTTTTTGACCAGGGAAAAGTAAAGATAAAGGTTGGTCTAGTGGTTAAAACTTATTTTAGGCACCATTAGATGGGCGTGTTCATTTTTCTTCAAATTTAGACTAAGAGACCACCAACGATGAACTAGCTTTTAGATCAGAGTTTATATTTGAGAAACAATAAGTATTTGATCAAATTCTTCAAGTATTTCTAATTATTTTTGTCACATGGCCAGATCTCCTATTAGGGGATTCATATTCATCATGCCTAGGATAAGTTGAAGAGTAAGACCTAAAGGAGGACCCTAACATGATTCAATAGTTCAAGTCATTTCCTACTATATTAGAAGATGATTCGACCCTTCTAGTCTAAGCTACAACAAAGGTCAATATCAAAACTCCATCAGACCTAAAATAGATAAAATTAAGAACATCCCTCACTGAGGAGGAATATGACATCTTTACAACTCTATTGAGAGAATTTTTAGATATCTTTGCCTAGGCCTATTCTGACATGCCAGGTTTAGACCTTACCTTGGTTCTACACCATCTTATGGTTAATCCTGATGCCAAATCGATAAAACAAAAGTTACATAAGATGCATCCTTAAATTATTGTATTGGTAATGAAAGAGTTGGAAAAACTCTTAGAATCATGATCTATTCGATCCATTGACTACTCAGAATGGATCTCTAATGTGGTACCTATTAGCAAAAATCCTGAAGGGATTAGAATTTGCACTGATTTTTGAGACATCAACAAGGCTTATCCTAAAGATGATTTTTCCTTACCTAATATCAACATGACCATCAAATCCATGGATGGTTATGAAATGCTTTCATTTATGGGATGGCATTTTAAGATACAACTAGATCAGAATAACACCAGAAGACTAACATAAAATAACATTCACCACTCCATGGGGAATGTTTTATTATCAAGTAATGACATTTGGCCTTAAGAATGCTGGAACTACATATCAAAGAACCGTGACTATCATATTCCATGATATTATGCATGATATTATTAAAGACTATGTCGATGACATATTAGGAAAATCCAAAACCAGGGCCGACCATCCTATAATACTACATAAGATATTTGAAAGATTATGGGATTACAAAGTCAAACTTAATCTAAAGAAATGTGTGTTTGGTGTAACTTCAAGAAAATTGCTTAGCTTCATCGTGTCTCTTAGAGGTATTGAAGTCAATTTAGCTAAAGTGCACACTATAAGCAAGATGCCACCAGCAACCAATTTGAGGCAACTCCATAGTTTGTAGGGTAAGATTCAATCAATCTGATGGTTCATCTCTTAGTTAGAAAACAAGTACCATCCATTTACATACCTTTCAAATAAGGGAGTTGAATTTCACTGGGATGATCACTACCAAATAACTTTTCAACAACTTAAAGATTATTTTATTAATCTGCTTGTTTTATTACCTCCTATGCCAGGAAATCCATTCTTGTTATACCTATCAGCTACCGACCATGCTCTAGGGGCACTCTTGGCTCAACATGATGAAAATGAAAAGGAGCATGCTATATACTACCTAAGTTGTACCTTAGCTACATATGAACATAGCTATGTGCCTATTGAAAAAGCTTGTCTGGCCATGGTCTTCATAGCTTAGAAACTATACCATTACATGTTGAATAATAAAACCATGGTTATTTCAAAAGTAGATCCGCTTAAGTATCTACTATCTAAAAAAAATTTCCAAGGTAGAATATCTAAATGGATCACGTTTTTCAGTGAGTTTGACATAGCATATGTCAATTAGAAGGCAATCAACAGACAAGTTCTTATGGATCAACTTTTGAAGCACCTCTCATTGACACACAACCAACTCACGTTTCAATTTTTTGATGAATACATAATGACCATTATTGACACACCCCTTGAGGAGTAGCCTTAGAAACTATATTTTGATGGTTCATTTACTACACATGGATTGAAGGTTGGCCTATTATTTATTACACCATACGGGATCTAATCCCTAAAACATTTAGAATCAGCTTTCCTTGTATAAATAACATGGTTGAGTATGAAGCACTTGTTGTAGGACTTTGACAAGTAGTGCATTGGAATATATCTCATCTCCAAGTTTATGGTGATTCTTAGTTAATCATCAATTAGGTCACAGATCATTTTCAGACCAAATATGACAAGTTGGTTCCATAAAAATCCATGGTTGACACTCTTAAACAAAAAATTGTCAACATCTAGTTTGAGCACATACCAAGGGCTAATAAAAAAACTATAGATGCCATGGCTACTATTGGTTGTTTGATTTGATAAATAGATAAATCTAGAGAATGTCAATTCTTCCTCAAGAATTTATCATCACCAACTCATGAACCTTCAACCATTGCCATGATTTATGATATTGTTGGTCCTAATTCGATATGGTACTCATATCTTTATAACTACCTTCATGGCAATTTATACCAGCTAACCTATCTTAAAAATAAACCAAAGCCTTTATTCATCATTCCACTCATTATACTCTACTTAGATCCACCCTTTACCATCATAATTTTGATACAAATCTTCTTCATTATTTAACTTCAATAGAGTCTAAACTAGCGTTAAGAGAAGTTCATGAAGGAGTATGTGGCGCTCATTCTAGTGGGGCAGTCCTATCCAAAAATCTCTTACATACTAGTTATTATTGGCCCACAATGGATGCCGATGAAATTACATATGTAAAAAAGTGTGATAAATGTTTAATGGCATGCTAATCTAATTCATGCCCCAACAAAAACTCTAAAACCAATGTTGATACCATGGCCAATTTATACATGGAGACTTGACCTCATTGGGAAGATCAACCCCTCTTCATCTGGTAGCCATAAATATATCCTTACCACCACTGAGTATTTCACTTAGTGGGTTGAAGCTAAACCCTCACTTATGTGACTGAAAAGTAAATTTCTAAATTCATTTTCAACCATCTCATTTACCACTATGGTATTCCCTCTGACATTATATCTGATAATAGATCATTCAAGAATAAATATGTAGACCAAATATGTAATAAATACAACATCACACAACATTTTTCTATATCATATTACCCTCAAGGTAATAGCCAAGCTGAGGCATCCAATAAAATAATTGTTAACATTCTCAAAAGGATTGCCAATGATGCTGGTCGTGACTGACACGTAAAAATATTACCTACCCTTTGGGCATATAGTACCAATCATCATACCCCCTCAGGAGCCATTTCATACTCACTTGTTTATGGTACTAAAGCCATCCTTCCCATTCAGGTTTAATTTCCTTCTTTATGCATCTCTTTCAAGCATGTCCTAGATGATCATGACTATCGAGTAGTCTGCTTGCAAGAGCTAGACCTACTTGATGATAAATGCACAATCACCATCAATAATATTCAAGAATATTAGAATTGATTTAAAGGCCACTATAATCAATGTGTTAAGTATATAACATTTGAACTTGGTGATCTTGTTATTAAAGAAAACTAAAAGAAAACCATAATTTAGAAAAAGCATAAAGGGAAATTCAAACCAAACTGGATAGGGCCTTTCGTCATTACTGTAGATTATGGATCATGAGCATACAGGCTTGCCACACTAGATGGAGATGAAGTTTTGGAGCTGATGAATATTATTCATCTCAAGTAGTATTATGCATGAGCACTAAGGTGCATTATCTATGAGGATTGGTTTAATTGTGCCATTTTATCACTATTCTTCTTTGTATAAATACCATTCTTATCCATCCTCTTCACTGTATCCACTTTCTACTTTTGACCTATCAACCTAGTGTGTTTTAAAAACATAGCCCATTTGACCTTGGTTTTTTCCATTCATTCCGCATTTTTAGCATTGAGGTATTTGATCAATTTCATCTATTGGTTCAATTACTTCAGATAGAGATCATATTTTGGGATAGTGTGATAGGAGTTTTTTGCAATTGCATCCTTTGTTTGTTATTACTTTCTTACCATTGATCTCACTACTAATTATAATCACCTTTGGGAAAATTAGTAGCGTTGATCTATGCCATTGTGTCTTGGTTATAACCACCTATGGGAAAAATAGGGGCAATATTAAGCCTTAATGTACCAACTTGCCACTTCCTATGTTATACTATGCCTTTTTACTAACTGTCCCTATTTTTTTTGAATTGACTATTACACTAGTTTGATTCCTTTACTATAAGGGTGGAAATATAGTGACTTGAGGTCCTATTATAGGACTATGTAGGTAATGCTCGATACTTGTTGAAGTCAGCCCAGTCACCCTAAGCCATGCTCTCACTATTTTGTGAGCAACCTAAGCCATGATCTCACCATTTTGTGAGCAACCTAAGCCATGCTCTCACCATTTTGTGAGCTTGAACCATTTAGTGTCTCATCATTCTTGATTGAGTTGAGATACTCCAAAACAATTCCAAAAATATTAAAAAAATCATTAGAAAAGAACAAAAACATTGACCACTTCTTTGCCTTAAGGATTTTGGGAAACCTTACTAGTTACAAGAAAATCACTTCTCATTTAGTTTCCCCATTTTTTTGTCCTTTTTCTCTCATGCACTCACCATTTTCTAAGACCATTCCTATTCTTCTATCACATCCATTCTATTTGTTTTCATCATTTATCACATTCTTCTCATTTCCTAAGAGAATTACATTTGTCCTAAAGTTTTTTATTATAAATTACATCCGTGGAACTATGTAGGTAGCATCCAACTGCCTAGTACATATGGAGACAACTCAACCATCCCCTTCCTTTTATTCTATTCCCCCATTTTGTTCATTTGTTAAGTTGTCACCTATTTTCTAGGGGTAATGTTCATAGGGTTTCTATTGCTTTGTTTATTTGTTTTTGCTTATTTTATTTTTTTGTTTGTCTACCTATTTGTTTGCTTTCAACATCGTTGCCTTGATTTAGTTTATGTATTTTCATTAGGTGATTCCTTTCCCATACTTATACTTGAATCCATCCATATCCATATGTTTACATTGTCATCATGGTTTCTATCATTGGTGCATTATTTTCTATTGAGTATTAGATTAGGGAGTCAGTCCTCATGCATATTTTGGCCAAGTCCTCATGATGTTATACCATGATGCCTACTGACATGTGCTACCAAAAACATTAGCTTCAAGAAGTATATTCAACAATGGAAACATTTCTTTGGCATTGATATCTTGATTCCATTCCAATCATATCCCAAATAAAGTAATTAACCATAAAAGAATTTCAACCTTTATTAGTTTAGACACATATCTCCCTACTAGTAGGTTGTTCCAATTCATCATTACCCTTTGTGTTAAGTTATCATCATCGTCAACAAAGTTTATCATGTTTTCCATAATTGGGGTCTAATGATTATAATCACCTATGGGCAAGTCATTACACACTGTCTCAGCTGCATTTCTCAATGATTATAACCTCCTTTGGGCAAATCATTATGTTATCACCACTTTAATTTTTTTGCCTATATAGTGGCATGTTATTATATTATTTGTCTATCCTAACTGGGATAGCTCCATATTTTTAATGATTATAACCACCTTTGGGAAAATTATTATGTTATCATATCACATTGCCACTATCAGGGTATAATGTTTATAACCACCTTTGGACAAATCATTGTACATTGTCCCACTTGCATTCTCAGTGATTTTGAATACTCTTTCAATATCATTATGTTTTCACCCCATCATCTTTCCTTTCTTTGGTCCTCTTGTTTTGATTCTTTCTTTTTGAGGGACCATTTATCGACCTACTTGTGCCAACCATTTGCTCAAGGGGGCATCATACATTTAGTTTATCATCATTGTAGTCATAGGTATACATGACCTTTTAATTCTTTAAGAAGATTTTACTATGCTTATAGTTTGAAATGCCTTCCCAAACAAGGGTAAACTGTAGACACCTAAATCTAGCCACTGATAACCTCCAATCAGGCTTTTGACCAATTTCCACCCAAAATGCATAATTTAACCTAAAAATATTAAAACATGTTAAATGATGTGAAATTAACATATTCAAGTGCCAATTTTGGCTAGGGTATCCCTAAATGGGGAAATGAAATTTATGGAATAGTTAACTTTGATTAGATCATTTTGAGTTAAAATGCCAATTTTTCACTTGGGTACTCTAAATTGATCTTTCCTATCAAATTTTTTGCACAAGACATGTGCCTTCATTATTTGTTGTTGGTAACCATACTCAGGTTAGATATGATTAGTAAAGTTATTTGTGGTTAGTATGGTTAGTAAATTTAGGTTAGTTTTCATTTTGGCACTTGAATATGTTAGTTTCACATCATTTAAAATGTTTTAGTGTTTTTAGGCTAAATTATACATTTTGGGTAGAAATTGGCCAAAATCTTGATTGTGGATTATCTATGGCCAAATTTAGGTGTCTACACACTAATAAACTTTCTTGAGTCAAATTCATAGTTCACATAATATCACGCTCAATGGGACCATACCCCACAAATTTGATCAAATAATACCTACAAGTAACATACTAACCATTTTCATGTAGGGTCTTAGAGTGTGGAAGTAAAAAAGGTGAAGATTTGAGCTAAAAGATTATTTTTTGGAGATCACAATTTTGTTCTCAAGACCATGTAATTTAGATCCCAACTTAGCTTGACTTGACCTAACTCACCCTGACTTGGATCCCAACTTGACCTGACTTGACCCAACTCACCCTGACTTAGATCCCAACTCAGCCCAAATTGACCCAACTCACCCTAACTCAGATCCCAAATTGACATGACTTGACCCAACTCACCCTAAATCAGAAACTAACTTGGCCAGATTTGACCCAACTCACCCTGAATTAGATCATAACATGGCCTATCTTGACCTAACTCACCTTGACTTGGATCCCAACTCACCCTGAATTAGATCCCAACTCACCCTGACTTGGATCCCAACTTACCTTGACTTGACCCAACTCAGCCTGACTTAACCCAACTCAGCCTGACTTGACCCAACTTAGCCTGAATTGACCCAAATCACCTTGACTCTGATCCCAACTTGACTGTGTCAACCTGAGAGTTCATTTTCCTAAGTTAATTGTTTCATCTCTAAAAATGCTTCAAAACTAAACCACTTACTAACATTTTTCTTCCATGACCAACTTGGAAAATTGCTAAAATGTATTTAAATCATATTTTGTATGCTTTAAAATGAACTAGGGACATTATCTTGGTGCTTAATATAACATTTAGGTGCTTAAGTAAGTTTTTAGCATTAGTTTTCAAAGTTTATAATTTTAAGACCAAGGGGTCAAATGAACACCACCAAATCTTTCATTTGGGCCTAAAATTGAACACACTTATCAATTTTGTTTTCATTGCTTCAATTAGGATTTTGTTTTTGTAAAATACAAGGATGTTGTGTGTATGCTCTTCCATTTTTCCCCTTTATGGAACCCTTGAAATCAAAATCCCTTTCATTATTTGCCAATTTCCTATTCCAAGGAATAAAAAGAATGCCACTTAAAACATTCCCCAAAAACTCACAAAAGTATTGGGTGACCTTGATAATGACCCTAAAGTATTTATTTTATGTAAACTTGGCTTGTGAGGGGCATGCCATTACCTCCCATGAGTTCTTTAGGGAAGCTTTGACCTAGGGTTTCACCTCCCAATATTTAATTCATTTGGCTCCATATTGGAGTTGCACACAAGATGTAGTGGCACTTTGGACATCACACTACATTGAATGAACAACAAGATGTAGTGGTTGTAAAAAGGACTATACTTTTTTACAATAATACAAGTGATACAGACCCAAAATCCATGCTTTTCTTTTGCATTGTTTGACGTGAAAGTCATTATGTAATTGATTCCCCTAGAATGTTCAAAAACTTGTAGATCTTAGATAAATCCCTACTTATCACAAAAGTATTATTGGTGCAAGGTGCCCCTCAAGGTCCATATCATAGTACTATCATTTGAGAGAAGGTGGGGGTGTAAAAACCCTACTATATAATTCACATTTACTCTTGGATGAATACTTAAAATCCTTTCAAATGATGTATATTGGTGGATTCCAATAATACCAAGCAACCTTATTAGTTTAGGATCTAAAAGTGATTAATTAGTTGGTTTTGTCCTAGATTAAAGTCTTGTTTGGAGTCAAAACTTGGTGTAAAAAAATGATGCAAACCAAACACATGGTCTTCATTTTCCTTTGAATAAAGAGGCATTATGTTTCCCACATGAGATCATCAATTTGCCTTGTTCAAAGTTCATCAAAACTCATAGTCATATCATCCACTTTGGCATAGTTATGCTACCTAATTGAGTCTAAACCTTTGCCAAAGTTGTTTAAGTCTTTCATTTATAATCTAAATTCTAAATTTCACCTTTATAAGTTCATAGGGTTGATGTGTTAAGTGGGTTCACCATTTTCACTAAACTTGAGGGAACTTAGGTTCAATTTCTAATTTGGGTTGAAGGCCATTTAAGACTCATGATCGTTATCACCACTTGATAGACTTAAGTCATTTCATGCTATACACTTGCACTTTGAGTATATGCACCACAATATTTTGAGTCAAGAAAGGTAGTGTTATACTATCAAATTTATGAGAAATTATCTTTGCCTTAGAGAGTTTTTTGAAACAAGCATTTTGTCACATATTTTGGGTAGTCTAACACTATTACACTATCCAAAACATTTCATATATTTTTTTATAGGCCCTCTTACATAGAGTTAAAAATCTGTTCTTACATTTTCAAATCAATCCAAGTATACTTTTGTGAACCTTTATCTAGCATAGTTACGTCGTTCACTTTTGTCTAGAATATTTGTCAAAAGAACCAAGTTATATACCATTATTTATGAGAAAATAAACTATCTCTAAAGTGCCTTTTATTTCATATCTTATACCTATTTTATCGAGTCCATGTCTAAGAATCAAATGTTTATTAGAAGTGTTTCAAATCTGTTAGATTAAAAATTTTATCTATTTTCAAAGTCTAGCTTTTGACACCATTTGGCCAAGAGTCTTAGTGCATGCCTTGTTTGGGCTTATATTTTGATGCCACATTTGGCCAAAAGACCTAAGAAATTTTGATTTCTTAGATTAGACTAATTTGAAACACTTTGACCTTAGCATTTGGAATTTCAATTTTTGCTACATTTACTTAATATTTTTGACTTAACATTATCTTGTGTTATCACAAATCTTTTCATAAACCTTTTGATCCTTTTGATGAATCTATACCAAGTTTTCACATCATCTTTTTAGACATTGTCATTTTAGATTTTGTAGAGCTCTCTTCCCTTTCTATCACAAAGCATTGACTATGGAACCCAACATGTATTCCTACACTTGTAGTGGACTCATGTACAATCTAGGGATTAGTAATGTGGTTGCATAGGAAGAAATGGTGCAAGACCCCTACTTAGATAATATTTCTTATGAGATGGATCTTTAACCATCTTATAATACTCAATTAGGGGTACAAATCCAAGATACATTAGATAACTATTTGGTTAATACACCATCTTATTCATAAAAAAATCAAGAACAAACTATACAATACCTAGCTATAATACTCATAACTGACAAACCAATTCCTCAACAATTAGGCTCTACTAATACACCTTCCACATATGATCCATTTTTGTTTGAGCATCATTTATTGGAGAACAAAGATGAGATTTTGATTTGAGCCATAGAGGTAAGGGCCAAGTTTCCAGTAGACTTCCCTCATGAGAATTTACCAAGCCTAATAAGAATTCCACACAACATAATTTATGATCAATAAGCTTAATCTAGAAATCCTTTGGATCTAATCCAAACAACATATCAAGACCATAATATGCCTAATAAAGGTAAAAAACTCATGGAATACCACTTAAACCAAATGCATATGGCATATCAGACTTACCTAAATGTAGCGTGCAATTTAAATCAAATGACCATGGTGAGAAAACCTCTTACTGACTTAGTTACTTCAACAGGAGTTTTGATAGAGTTAACTAGTCAAGATAATTAGATTTTATACCTATTCATGAAAAACACTTTGGCAAAAAAATTGTTGCATATGCCCATTATTAAAGAAGTGTCTTCTAATTTTACACAAAATAATGAGAAAAATATAGTGGTCAATGTGCAAGCAATGTCCAATCTAAATCAAAGTGGTACTGACACACAAAAAACTAGTCAACAACATGTGCCTGTAGTTAATACCATGAGTGGACCATCATACTAGGGAGTAGGAGTTTTTGCATTCCAACCTCAACCAACTATTTTATTAAGTGTGCAACCAATAGGATTAGGTAGTCAACCAATAACTAATGTTGTGCCTCAATAGATGGATGTGATGAATCCTACTTCTCCTCCACAAGTGATGAGTGGTATTCCACAACAATAGGCACAATCTAGTATACCAATGCAATAGAGGTTGAATATATTTCCACCTTAATAAGGGGTAACTAATGTTTCATCTCATCAGGTAGTGGTAAATATACCTCCTCAGTCATAGACCAATGTACCAATCCAAAACCAAATGATGACTAGCCAACAATGTGTAAATATTGGTCAGTGATAGATGTCAAATATTTAACATGTTTTCACTTCCCAATAATGATATGTGAAACAACAAGGCTCCCATATTTCTCAAGTACCTACTAGACAACAATCAATTCAAAATGTGCCACAAGTTTAGAGATAGGGTCTGGTCCATAAGTTCCCACTCAATATCAAGGTTTGATTAGTTGGTAACATGTCCCTTTTCAACCACAATAGGCATAATATAGTTATATCCATCCATCCCAACCAAAAAATTCTCTAATTCAAACTTTCATAGCCAACCCAAACTAGAATATCACATAGCTAAATGTGCAATTTCAAGTACATCCTAATCCATGTATGCATATTCTTGGTCCATTTCCCAACCAAACCAATATACCCCAATAGATATCTCCATCATACCATAGTCAAAGTGTCCCACTTGTGACCTCCCAACCATCTACCCAAACCAATATTCTCCCTCAAACGAATGTTCCTTCCATTTTCCTATCCCAAGAATTGTAATAGATAAAGGATGCAATTGCTGCCATTCAGGCTAGAAAATAGACTAAATTTTTTAAGTTGGATGACGTGTTTTTATCTATTCAACATGGAGTACTTGAAGATACCATTTCATCTAGGATATGAACCACCAAAATTCATCAAATACAAAAGGAAAGGTGACCGTAAGGCCCATTTAACTAAGTTATTTATTGCATGTCAACCAATGGCATATAGAGATATATACCTTTTATTTTTATTTCCAAAGAGCTTAACTGGATAAGCCTTGGTGTGGTTTTTAAATTTGTCTAAGAATTCAGTATTATATTTTGATGATCTTTCTGATAAGTTTGTGCAACACTTTTCCTATAATATTGAACATGAGATTTCATTGGTTGACTTAACACAAATAAAACAAAGGGTTGGTGAGAATTTTACAAGTTATCTACAATGATGGAGAGTCCTTACAAGCTGATTCACCCATAGTGTACCAGATAAACAATTAGTCACTGTGTTTAATAAAAATTTGCATAGTGAGATAGCTTATCATTTAGAACTACAATGTGCACATAATTTCAATGAGATCATCAACAAAGGCTTGTTTATTGAGCAAGCCCTTATTAATAAAGGGATCATCAAGCTTATTCCAATTAATTAGAATCAAGGTACTAATCAAGGAAGTGGCCAAAACCAACATCCAATCTAAATGCAAGCATCACAACTAACACACGTCAATAACCAAGATAGACCAAAATAATTCAACCATAAGAGGAATGTTGTGGGTAATGGAGTAATTGAGTCATGTCATGTTCAAATAGTGAAAACATCATTTATACCACCTTTTCAGCTTACTCTTACCCAAAAACCTCTCCAACTAATGTTTCAAGCACAACAACCAAGACCTATGTAACAAATGCAACAACCTTTACCATTAAAAATCCCTCCTCTAAGGAGAACTGTGCCTACACATCATGTCTTTAGTGACCTAGGAGATCCTATTGAGTCTATATTTTGAAAACTTGTTGATGTTAATCTAATTAGTTGGCCTATACCAAAGCATTATCCATAATGCATTCTTTACCCTGATTGGTACGATGAAAATGAATTCTATGAATATCATTGGGTCAATGGTTATAATCTATGAAGATATGTGTAAATCAAGCATTCTATTGAGAATATGTTGGATAATGGGGAGATAACATTGGATAATGGTGCTTCCACCTCCAATGAAACTCTTAGGATTTATCAAAACCTATTTCCCTAACATAACACATAGTAGCAACATAACAATCAATAATAATAACAATAAAAACAATAACAACACTAGCCAGTGCAACAACAATATCAATAGTATCAAAATCAAAGGCCAAACTAGTAGAATCAATAGAATCAATAACAGAACCCAAAACATCAGAACAATGGATAAAACCAAGGTCAGAATTGTAACAAACAAACCTACCATGTAGTTACACATGACTACAGTAGGGTTGTAGGTCATATTATAGGGGGTAGTGTTAATACCATCTCCATTAATCATAGACCAAGCATTAGTCAATCTAAACCATTGCTAAACAATGCCACTCAACCAAATTACATGGATAATCCTTCTTTGACCTGGGACTACACATAGGCAAACCAACAAATTGAGACTCCCACTTTTGGACCACATATTGAATAACTCACCTTTGTCAGATGACCACATACAAGTACACTGGTAACTGAGACTTGTCTTATCTAGTCCCACACCATTCTTAGCATTTATTAGTAATTATGGTACAAAATCTAATATTGATTGTGCAATCACAAATCAGAGTTCAAAGATTACTATCCTATGTATATAATCATCTACCACTTTGCCTGTTATACAACCAACCATTCAACCTCAAAATAACCATTCAATATTTACCAAGACAAGAAGTTTGATATCATGGAACAATTACAAAAGTCACCAACACAAATTTTTATTTTATATTTGCTATGAATGTAAACAATCCACAAGAACATTTTGAATGAGTTTTTAACCTAATACAATATTTCCAATGACATATCCCTTGATAAATTTCAAACTTTAGTTGGACACCTAGCTCCATCCCAATAAGTCACATTCAACCAAAGTGATATGTCTTCCCTTGGCCCACTCTATAATAATCCATTATACATAAAATTTTATATAAAGTGGCATAAAGTGAAATGTGTCCTTATAGACAATGGATGAGGCCTTAACATAGTGTCTCTAAAGCTCATCAAGCTTCTTGGGTAGA
This sequence comes from Torreya grandis, assembly GCA_037957365.1. Taxonomy (NCBI): domain Eukaryota; kingdom Viridiplantae; phylum Streptophyta; class Pinopsida; order Cupressales; family Taxaceae; genus Torreya; species Torreya grandis. Next base: position 664,085 of record JARHVA010002528.1, on the reverse strand, counting down.
CAATGGTAGATCTCCAGCTAAAAATGATAACTATCAAAGCTTATGATAATCAAGAAGAGAATCACAAGGCACCATTAGCTTACCCTTTATCATTGGGGCTTTGACCCATGGTACACTTTGTCATGTGATTGATCTTGAGTTGTCATATAATATGCTTCTAGGTAGGCTTTAGTTACATGAGATTTGTGCAATATCATCAATGCTACACCAATGTATCAGGTTCTCCCACTCAGGGATGGAAGTGAATATTCTAGGAGATTTACATCCATGTGAACACTGTAAACATCTTGAGGCCAAGTTTCAAAGCTAAAATTATAAATGTGACATGAATCTAAGTTCCAAACAAGATAAAATAAAGGCCATACTTATTAATCCTCCACAAGATAATTTTAGAGATCCTAATACCTTGTAATCCATTTCCCACATGCTACCTCCTGAAGATTCCAATCATTTTACCATTTTAGATAATGGCCCAGGGGAGTATGTTACCCATGATACCTTACATATTTCCAATATTCCTTAGATTATAAATACCTTTGGGTGACCTAAAAATACCTCACACATGTATTGGAAATAAAAGAACAAAGATAAGGGATCTATCATGTTTGTACCAGTGTCTGGCCTAGAACTAAACCCTCTTAAAGGGGATGAATCATGGTTATAAAATGACAACCAAGTTGATTTTTATAAAAGTGAAAAGTATCCTATTCTCAATAGGATTATGGAGCATCAAGATTATGAAGAAAGATGCCTCAAACCGAATCAACAAGGAACCATTGAGCTAATTTCTATGACTAAGTACAAAAGACCCTATGGACTTGGATTTAAATTGCCTAGAGGTGACCCTATATATCTTATTCAAGTTCCATCACTGGTAGCTAGTGATGATGATGTCGACAATGAACCAGAGTTTGATCATAGTCTTACCTTTGATGACCTAGTTGAGACTAACCTATTTGATAACAATGTCATATATACTCTTACCCCAATCATTTGTCATAACCTGTTGCCATTATACTATCCCCAATTGATAGATTGGGACCAACAAGAATCCAATTTGTTGATTGATGAGTTTCAAAATGATGAGACAGTATGTGACTTTTTAGGCCTTAGAGACAAATTTTTTTAGGTGATCATAAATCAAGATTCTTAATTACTTTAGATCCTAAAGCCTATTTTAGAGAGTGGGTGAAAACCCTTAGCCAAAAATAAATAAATAAAACATTAAGGTTCCCAAGTGAAAACCTCTTTGAGGTGCTTTCTAACCAAGGAAAAAGTAAAGATAAAGGCCATTCTAGTAGTGAAAACCTATTTCAAGTGTCATTAGATGGAGGTGTTCATTCTTCTTTGAATTTAGACCAAGAGACCACCAACGATGAACTTGCCTATGGATCCAATTTTATTTTTATGTAATATCAAGTATTTGATTGAATTATTCAAGAATTTCTAACTATTTTGGTCATAGGGGTAGATATCCCATTGGTGGATTCAGATTCATCATGCCTAAGAGAAGTAGAAGCGCAAGTCCTAATAGAGGACCCTGATATAGTCCAATAGTTTAAATCTTTGCCTACTATCCTAGAATATGGTTTGACCCTTGTAGTTGAAAATATAATAGAGGTAAACATCAAGATTTCATTGGACATAAAATGGATAAAATTAGGTACATCCCTCACTGAGGAGGAACATGAAGTCTTTACAGCTCTTTTGAGAGAATTTGTAGATATCTTTGCATGGGCTTATTTTGACATGCCAGGTTTAGACCCCACCTTAGTTCTGCACCACCTTGTGGTCAATCCTAATGCCAAATAGATGAAATAAAAGCCATGTAAGATGCATCCTCACATTTCTATCTTGGTAAATAAAGAGTTGAAAAAACTCTTAGAATTAGGATGTATCTAGTCCATTGACTACTTAGAATGGGATATCTAATGTTGTACCTATTAGAAAAAAGCTTAAAGGAATCAGAATCTATACTAATTTTTGAGACATAAAAAAATATTGTCCTAAGGATGAATTTTAATTTCATAATATTGACATGATCATTGAATCCATAGTAGGTTATGAAATGCTTTCACTCATAGATAGCTTTTCAGGAAACACCCAGATCATAATAGCACTAGAAGACCAACATAAAATAATGTTCACCACTCCATGGGGAACATTTTGTTATCAAGTAATGCCATTTGGTATTAAGAATTCTATAAATACATAGCAAAGGGCCATGACTATCATATTTCATGATATGATGCATGACATTGTTGAAGACTATGTTGATGACATATTAAGAAAATCCAAAACCAAGGCTGACCATCCAACAGTGCTATGTAGGATATTTAAAAGATTGTTGGAGTATAAATTTAGACTCAATCCAAATAAATATGTGTTTGGAGTATCTTCAAGAAAGTTACTTGGCTTCATTGTGTCTTGTAGGCGCATTGAAGTCAATTTGGCTAAAGTCCATGCTATAATCGAGATGCTACCACCAACTAATTTAAAGTAACTCTATAGTTTATAGGGCAAGATCTAGTCAATCCAATGCTTCATCTCTCAGTTAGTAGACAAGTGTCATCCATTTAAATGTGTTATAAATAAGGGATTTGCATTTCACTAGGATGACCACTCCTAAATAGCTCTTCAACAACTCAAGGACTATCTAGTTAATCCACCTATTTTATTACATCCTATGCTAGCAAGGTCATTATTGTTGTATCTATCAGCTACCAATAATTATTTGGGGGAACTTATAGCTCAAAATGATAATAATGGACAAGAGCATGCTGTTTACTACTTAAGTTTTACCTTGGTCACATATGAACACAACTATGCACCTATTGAAAAAGCTTGTCTAGTCATGGTCTTCACAACTCAAAAACTGTGCTATTACAAGTTGAACAATAAGACCATGGTCATTTCAAAAGTATATAAAATAAAGTATCTACTATCTAAAATTGATTTAAAAGGTACAATGGCTAAATAGATCATGCTTTTCAGTGAGTTTGACATAGAATATGTCAATCAGAAGGTAATCAAAGGATAGATCCTTATAGATCAACTTGCTAAAGCACCCCTTATAGACACAAAGCCACTCATATTTCATTTTCTTGATGAATCCATAATAAACATCATTGACACACATCTTAGGGAGTAGCACTGGAAGCTATATTTTAATGGTTCTTTTATTTCACATGGATTAGGGGTAGATCTCTTATTTATTACACCATAAGGGGATCTAATCCCTAAATCATTTAGAATCAATTTTCCTTGTACAAACAACATGGATGAGTATGAATCAATTATTTTAGGACTTTAACAAGAACTATAATTGAATATATCTCATCTAAAGGTTCATGGTGATTCTCAATTGATCATTAATCAGGTCATAGACCATTTTCAGACAAAAGATGACAAGTTGTTTCCATATGAGGATATGGTTGATACCCTAAAGCAAAAATTTGAAAATATCTAATTTTAGTATATGCCAAGGGATAGTAACAGAACTATAGATGCCATGGCTACTATCATCTCTCTGACTTGACAAACAAACAAAGCTAGAAAATATTAGTTCCTTGTTGAGAATTTGTTTGCACTAGCTCATAAACCTTCAACCATTACAATGATTTGTGATATTGTTAATGTTAATTCTATTTGATACTCAGACCTTTACAACTACCTTCATGCCCAAGTTATACCACCTAACCTATCTCAAAAACAAACCAAAGCCTTTATTCATCATTCCACTCATTATACTCTACTTGGATTTACCCTTTACCACCATAGTTTTGATGGAACTCTACTTCGTTATTTAACTTTGATAGAGTCTACACTAACATTAAGAGAAGTTCATGAAGGAGCATGTGGAGCTCATTCTAGTGGGTTAGTCCTATCTAAAAAATCTTGTGTACTAGTTATTATTGGCCCATGATGGATGCAAATGTAGCTATATATGTAAATAAGTGTGACAAATGTCAACGACATGCTAATCTAATTCATGCCCTAGCATAAAATCTAAAATTGATGTTGAAACCATGGCCATTTGCTACATGGGGACTTGACCTCATTGGGAAGATCAACCCCACTTCATCTAATGGCCATAAAAATATCCTTATTACCACTAAGTATTTCACTAAGTGGGTTGAAGCTATACCCCTCACATGATTAGAAAGCAAATTTCCAAATTTATCTTCATCCATCTCATTTAGCAATATGGTATCCCCTCTAAAATTATATATGATAATGGAGAATCATTTGAAAACAAGGATGTAGACCAGATATGTACCAAATATAACATCACACAAAATTTTTCTATTGCATATTAACGTCAAGGTAATGGCTAAGTTGAAGCATCAAACAAAACCATTATCAATATTCTCAAAAAAAATATTAATGATGTCGATCATGATTGGAACCTATAGATATTCCCTAACCTTTGGGCATACCATACCAATCATCATACTCTTATAGGAGCCACTCCATACTCGTTTATGGTACTAAATCCATCCTTCCCATTGAGGTCAAATTGCCTTCACTACACATATCTTTCAAACATGTCCTAGATGATCATGACTATCGAGCAGATCACATGCAAGAGCTAAACGTACTTTATAATTAATGCATAAATACACTCAATAATATTTAGGCATATTAGAATCAACTCAAAGGTCACTATAATTGATGTGTCAAATATAGAAAATTTAAACTTGGTGATATTGTTTTTAAAGAAAACCAAAAGAATACCATGGTTGAGAAGAAGAATAAAGGTAGATTCAAACCAAATAGGATAGGGCATTTCATCATTACTATATATATTATGGATCAAGGGCATAAAGACTTGCCACACCGGATGGAGATGAACTTCCTAAGCCAATGAATATTATTCACCTCAAGTGGTACTATGCTTGAGTGTTAAGGTGTATTATGTATAAATATTGTTTCAGTAGTGCCATTTTACCACTATTTTTCTTTGTAATAATATCATTCTTATCCATCCTCTTAGCCTTATCCATTTTACCATTCCATTTTATCAATCATATGTGTTTTAAATCCTAGCCTATCTGACCTTGGTTTTTTCCATTCATTATGCATTTTTAGCACTGAGGATTTTGATCAGATTCATTAGTTGTTTTAAGTACTTCAGATAGAGATCATATTTTGGAGCAATATGATAGAAGTTTTGGTAGTTGCATCCTTCATTTATTATTCTTTGTTTAACAGCAGTCTTGCTACTAATTATAATTGCCTTTAGAAAAATTAGTATGATTGATCTATGACATTGTGTCCTAATTATAACTGTCTATGGGCAAACTAGGAGTAACATTTATTTATTAAGTCTTGTTGTACCAACTTTCCACTTCTTATGCCATACTATTCCTTTTTACCACCTATGCCTATTTAGTTTGAATTGATTGCTACACTAGTCAAATTCCTCCATTATAGGGAAGAACTACAGTGATTTGAGGTCCTACATTGGGACTATGTAGGTAGTGCTCGATACTTATTGAGGTCAACTCATTCATCCTTTCCACCATGCTTTGACCATTTTTCAAGAAACCTAAGTTTGAACGCTCTTGCCATTTTATGAGTAGCCTAAGTTTGAATGCTCTTGCTATTTTATGAACAACCTAAGTTTGAATGCTCTCATCATTTTGTAAGTAACCTAAGTTTAAATTCTCTCACCATTTTGTGAGCAACATAAGTTTGAACACTCTTACCATTTTATGAGAAATATAAGTTTGAATGCACTCACCATTTTGTGAGCAACCTAAGTTTGAACACTCTCTCCATTTTATGAGCAACCTAAATTTGAATGCTCTCACCATTTTGTGAGATTGAACCATTTAGTGTCTCATCTTTTTTGATCAAGTTGAGATACTTCAAAAATTCCAAAAATATTTGTAAAACCATTAGAAAAAACCAAAAACATTGACCATTTCTTTGCCTTAAGGATTTTGGGAACCCTTACTATGTTGCAAGCAAACCTCTTATCACTTATTTTCCCCATCCTTTTTGGCCTTTTCTCTCATGTAATTGATATTTTATAAAACCATTCCTATTCTTGTATCACATCCATTCTATTTATTTTCTTCAATTATCACATTCTTCCCATTCCCTAGGAGAACTACATTTGGCCTGAAGTTTTTAAGTTGGATATTACATTCATAGAATTATATAGGAGGCATCCACTTGCCTAGTGCATATGGAGACAACTCGACCACCCCCTTCCCTTTTATTCTATTTCCCTATTTTGTTCATTTGTTAAGTTACCTATTTTCTAGGGGCAATGTTAGTATGGTTTCTATTACATTTTTTGTTTGTTTATTTCTACTTATTTTGTTTGTTTGTTTGCTTGTCTATTTGATTTTAACACTGTTGCCTTGATTTAGTTTATGTGTGTTCTTTGGGTGATTCCTTGCCCACACTTATACTTTAATCCATCCATATTCATATGTTTATATTGTCATCATGGTTTCTATCATTGGTGTATTGTTTTCTATTTGAGTATTGGATTTTGGAAGTCAGTTCTTATGTATATTTTAGCCAAGTCCTCATGATGTTATACCATGATGTCTACCGACATGTGCTACAACAAAATTTAGCTTCAAGAAGTCTATTCAACAATGGTGGCATCAACACATTTTTGGCACCTACATCCCAATCATATCCCAAATAGAATAATTTACCATGAAAGAATTTCAACTTTTATTAGTTTGAATGAACATCTCCCTACTAGCAGGTTGTTCTAATTCATCATTTTATCTCTATATTAAGTTACCCTCATCATTATCCAATCAATCATGTTTTCTATAATCAGGGTCCAATGATTATAACTTCCTATGGGAAAATCATTATGCACCATCCCACCTACATTTCTCAATGATTATAACCACCTTTGGGATAATCATTGTGTTGTCACCACTCTACATTTTTTGCCTCTATAGGGTCACATTATTATCTTTTTTTTCTATCCTAATTGGGGTAGCTCCATCTTCTTAATGATTATAACCACCTGTGGGAAAATCATTATGTTATCATACCACGTTGCCACTATCAAGGTAAAATGCTTATAACCACCCTTGGGAAAACCATTATAAACCATCCCACATGAATTCTTAGTGATTTTGACTATATTTTCAATATCATTATGTTTTCACCCCATCATATTTCCTTTCTTTGGTCCCCTCATTTCACTTCTTTCTTTTCAAGGGACCATTTGACAACCTACTTGTGCCAACCTTTCCCTCGAGGGGGCATCATATAGTTAGTTTATCATCATTACTGTCATAGGAATATAGGGCCTTTTCATTCTTTGAGAATATTTTACTATGCTTATAACTTGTAACACCTTCACAAAAATGGGAAAATTGTGGACACCTAAATTTTGCTACTGATGACCTCCAATCAAGATTTTGACCAATTTTTACCAAAATACACAATTTGGCCTAAAAACACTAAAGTAAATTAAATGAGTTTAAATTAGCATATTCAAGTGCCAATTTTGGCTAGGGTATCACTAAATGGGGTAATGCAATTTATGGGCTAATTAACTTTGATAAGATCATTTCAAGTTAAAATGCCAATTTTATACTTGGGTTCTCTGGGTTACTATTTTCTATCAAATATATTGCACAAGACACGTGCCTTTTTTATTTGCTATTGGTAACATCCTAAATAGGAAAATGGATCCAACACATCTGACATTGACTTCTAATTTCAATCCAGTCAATTTTTGGACCAATAACATTACATTTTGACCAATTTGATTATTTTGTACACCAAGAGCCAACATTTTCACCAAATTTGACTAATCATGTTCTAGGATAATTAAACCAAATCAGGGACTTAACTTAAGAATTCCATGGAAACTTGTTGAATACTTGTTTTTAAAAATAAATATTGAATAACTGCATCATCTGGTGACCTCATTTCTTAGGAAGACATCCCTAGGCCATAAATGCTACAAACGTCAAAATTATGGGTCTCCCACCATGCCTCTTTAATATGTAGACACCTAAAACTGGCCATTGATAGCCTCCAACTAGGCTTTTGACCAATTTCTACCCAAAATGCATAATTTGGCTTAAAAAACACTAAAACATGATAAATGATGTGAAACTGACATATTCGAGTGCTGATTTTGGTCTGGCTATCACTAAATAGGGTAATGAAATTTATGGTCCAACTAAATTTTGATCATATTATTTCAAGTCAAAATGCCAAATTTGCACCTGCATGCTTTGGATTGCTCTTTGCTATCAAATCTTTTACATAAGACTTGTGCCTTTATTATTTATTGTTGGCAACATCCTAAATGGGAATACACATCTAAGGCATCTAATGTGGACTTCCAATTCCATTCCAGTCAAATTTAGGACCAATAACAAGGCATTCTGATCAATTTGGGTAATTTGTGCACAATGTGCCTAAACATGCTTAAGAGCTAATTAACCCAAATCAAGGCCTAATCAAGAATTCCATGGAAACTTGTTGAATACTTTGTTTTGGAAATGAATATTGAATATATTCATCATCAAGTGACCTCATTTCTTAGGAAGACATCCCTAGGCCATAAATGCCATAAATATCAAGATTCATGCCCTCCATGCCTCATTAATGCCTTCCATTATGCCTTGCATGCCTCTTAATTTCCCTTATTCCAATGCCATAATGAGGATAATTAAAAACTTAATTCAAAAAATTTAATTAATCCTCAACCACACATCTCAATGTTGCGATGGATGGTTCAGGTTGATTCTGATCAAATCCAAAAATCTATAAATAGGAGGCCTCAAAACATCATTTCTAAGCTAAATTTGTGCAAAGTTATAATGCAGGATTGGTTCCAAAATATTCATACAACTAGTGTTATAATTCAAAATTAATTCCAAGACAAGCCAAGACACAAGCCAAAAGTGCCAAAATGAGATGAAGGTAGCCACACTCCATTGAAAAAGACCTCTTGAAGTACAAGCTGAGCAAGCCACCATTACAAAGGCATTTGGAGCATCTAAGGAAGGTGAAAGGAATTTTTGTGTTTTCATTCCTTGATTTTTATTTTTATTTTTGATTTTCATTTTATTTTGTTAACTAATCTCTCTCTAGTGTCTAGGCCTAGATATGTTACGCTATTAGTGTGTTTATTTCACTTTATTTTCATTTTGGAACTAACACCATACTAACCATCCTCTCTTAAGTCAAATTCTTAGATCACACAATGCCCTTTTTTCCAATGTCATGATGAGGATAATTATAGATTTAATTCCAAAAAATTGAATTAATCCTCAACCACACTTCTTCATCTAAAGATGGACAGTTTAGGTTGATTCTGAGCAATCTCAAAAATCTGTAAATAGGAGGCATTGTCTATTGAATTTTAAACTTAATTTATGCAAAGTTACCATGTAAAATTGTTTCCAAGATCTCTCACATTCCAAATTTATGATGCCAAAATATTGAGCCAAGAGAAGCCAAAGCCACAAGGTGCCAAGGAGAAGAGGAGATAGCCAAGCCTCCTTTGATGAAGACTTCATGAGCACAAACCGAGCAAGCCACTACAACAAGAATTTGGAGCATCCAAGGAAGATGAAGGATTATTATTTTTATTTTAATTTTTAGTTATGATTTTCATTTTAAAAAAAAATTAAGCTCACCCTAATAACTAGGCCTAGAGATGTATGCTAATTAGTGTGTTTTTATCAATTTCTTTGCATTTTTGGATTGACACAATACTAATCACCTCTCTTGAGTCAAATTCCTAGTTCATAAGTACCAAGGTTATTTTGTTCAAAGTATGCATAAGAATCACAATAATAACCATCTACACCATATTAATCTAGAAATAAGTCATCTATGCCCTCAAGTTTGGAATCACCATCATCCACATTAGACTCCTCATTGATTACAAAATAGGGTTTAATGTGGAATCTTACTATTGGTTGTTTTCTTATTGTTACATTTGCTACATATCTTGTACTACAAGATAATAAGGACCAATTATCTGAGAGATATCCCCTATCTTATCTATAAAATCTCTTGAAAGGTAGATTGCAAAATGAGCAAGAAGGTCAACAACAATAATGTCTTGAAGGATGGAAAAACTAGGACAATCATGGAGGAAGACCTTTAAGTTTTTGATCAACCCTATTGTCTTATTAGGTGTACCATATATCTGAAGCACTCCTTTGCTATGGGATTCATATTTTAGGCCTAAATTATAAGCTATAACGTTATGCATGACTGATATAGAGACACCACTATCAATTATGCATATGTGGACTAACTTGTCAACCACTATGAGAGTGAGGTAGAAAGGTGGAGGATTCTCACCTTTAGTAGATGGTTAAATAATGTTTTTAGGGGAATTGGTAAGAGATAAATGACCATGAATTTTATTTTAAGGTGAAGGACTAGTAATAATAGTGGATATATATTTTTGTAAGAGCTCTTTTTGGCCAGGCATATTGAAGACATCCCATAAAGAGATAGATGTTTTGGCATTCTTTAATGAGTCTGATATGTTTAGGGTAGAAGTAATTACATTATCTTGAGTCCTTGAAGGAAAATAAGTTGTTTACACTTGAAGAATTGAATCACCATGAGCAGATCTTATCGCATTCTAATTTTGAGGAGGTGTAGGAGTGTTTGGGATTGCCATGCTTGTAACCATGCTTTTCTACCTTGTGGAAGGATTGGATAAAAATTTTAGGCACATTATTATCACCTTCTAAAGTCTTCCTCTTGTCTCTAGTATTGTATACAATAGAGGTTCCTTGATTGATCCTAAAAGTTTCTTCAACTAGGAGGTTGGTGAAGCTTTCTCCTTGAGGTTACCAATCTTCACTTACTTTCATCATGACTTCATATTCAACTGATAGGAGAGGAGTGATTCCTTCTTGAGAAACTAGATATTTATTTCCACCCTCATTGAAATCCATGAATTCAACTTATTTCCAATATTCTCCTTATACCATGTTGCTATGCACTAGTACCATCTCTCTTGTGTTAGTGGTGGAAGTAGGATTGTACACATTGGCAAGCCTATTGAAGTTAGGCTACCCTTGACCTCTTCTTCTCTTATATTTTTAACCATATTATTGATGATAGGGATATGGATTTTGATGATAAATTTATGGAATATTGGCTTGCCTAAGTTGAGATCTTTTCATTTAAATCTCTGCATATGGATCCATGGCATCATTTGCCTTCTTGGAAGAAGTCCTAGGCTTGTGTTTGCATTAAGAAGTTGTGCAATGTTGAGAACAGTAGTTGGGACATTAGGAAGTACAGGGATAAACAATTTAGGATTCAAATTTATTACTTGAATGAGGCTATTCTCAGCTCTAATGGAAAGTTCATATGCTTTGGGAAGAGTGAAACCATCCATGGATTGAAGCATGATGGAAATATTAGTACCAATGGCTCTCAAGTATGTAGGAAACATAACTAGTAGGTGGTCTCATGAGAGGAGGCAATCTATACTAAGTATTTTTAAACATTTCATTGAAGTCATGCATTATTTATTTGGGGGATATTTAGATCACATTACGATGATGTATGAGAGAAGTATGGTCACTTTCATTTTCAAACCTTGAAGTTAAAAACACTCCAAAGTCATGCCATGATGTGATGCATCCACTGAGAAAATTCCTATACCAATCAAGTGATTTCCATATAAGGGACATGGAAAGGAGTCTAATAGAAATATTCTCTTTAGTGACATTGTGAAAACTATAAAAATTAGGGATATCGCTGATGTGTTCACTAGGTGTGACTTGACATTCACCATTGAATGTGGGCATACTCTTTATATCATTGGGGGGAATGGCATCATATGCACCAAGATGAATTAGATATTCAATATGAAAGGAATGGATGGCATGTGGCCTTTCCATGATGGATTGGATTTATTCAAGTTCTTCACTTTCTTGGCTAGCAAAATCTTCCTGATCTTTAAAGGGTAGATTAGGTTGAGAGTATTAAACTTCAAGAGGAAGTTCAAGATGAATGGGTGGATTTCTAGGATTAAGAAATCTACTAGATGATGACCTAGTGAGGATAATCAATTATAAGAGCACATTTATGAAAATATAATAGTATACAACCAAAATTTACTTTGAATGGAGTCACTGAATGCTGAGTAGCACACTAATTTATAGTTGTTGTCAAGATCAACATTCACCTTGACAAGTTGTCTTGAGGATAATGGGTCCCACTGGGCATGCTAAAATTATTATCACAAAATATTAAACCCTAGAGGAGGGTGTTAAAGCCTGCTCCATATTTGGGAAACTTGTGAATACTTTTAGGTATGTGGTTTTACCTATAGTATAAGTAAACCTCTAGCTTTAGAGGCTAACAATCTTGAATTTGCCTTAAAGTGCTTATAATTCAACTAGCTATTTGATTATGGGAAAATGGACATAAGTATGAATGAAATCAAACTAATCAAAGGGGGTGATACACTAGAAGTATTTCCAAAATACCATCATACTTTTTTCACTAAGAAACAAGACCTACACATTAGCTTCAAGGTCTTAAGAGGTTTTAACATAAGTATTTCAATATAGAGGTGATATGCATGAGGAAACACAAGGTAAGTGAACTAGAGGGCATATTGAACACTATAAGGATAATTTTACACTTGAAAGGAGTCTAATACACTAGCTAAACTCTATATGACCTATTATAATAAGAACTCTTGCACAAAAATGAGAGGATAAGGAGAAGCAAGGATTTAATATTATCACTTAACATCACCATACATCACTTTCCACACTTATAAAAAATGTTCATGAACTCAAAAACAAATTTAATTTATTGTTTAAAGTCAAATTACAAGATCAATCCACTAAGGCTTCACTATACTTGGAGTGGAATTAATCTATAAGAGCCAAAATGGCTACTACTTATAGAATTTGAGAGAGAAGAGAAGAGAATGAAGTACAAGAGTTACTAGAAAATGTGTGAAACTAAGTAAAGGATTTACATATATAGGATAAATTAATATGGAAAATTCCATGTAGGGTCTCATATTACAAATGTCTCTCAAAGCATGAAACTCCTGAAATGTTGTGTAAGACTCTTCAACTGCTTGCCTATAAATTGCCTTCATCATTTAGCCTTATTTAAACATTTCACAATAAAATAGGGACATAATATATGATTTAATTAAGAGGGAAGGATTATAAACAATCTCCAACATGTATTGGAGGTGTCCTTAATCATCAAGATTCTTTTAGACATGATTTATCACTGCCTGTAGTCACAATCACCCTATTCTCACTCACCATTAACACTTGGCACCAAAAAGATATTTAATTTTCCAAACCAGTCCATAAAAGAGAGTGAATGACACTTTTAAAGATACCTCATGCATTTATATTTATTATTTATACCTTAAAAGGCCTCCCACTTGGAGTTTTGACCTTTTCACTGGATTGTTCACTATGCTAGTTTGGATTGGCTAAGATGAAGGTGTTATAAGAGGAAGTTATGATATTGGATGAAGAATGAAATAGAAATTAAGAGTTATCACTTTCAATACTCACCTACAGGGTTTAACCTTTTGGAAGTGCCCTCTATTTGCGATAGAAAAAAGGGCACTTCCCTTATTTCCTCAGTAAATGTGGATATATGAGAGGATTTTCAAAATTTTTGGAATGATATATGAAATTTTTTATGTCTTTATCACATGAATATCACCTCTAAACATCATGAAACCCTTAAAGTAGACTGTGCGATGTTCATTGCTTATAAGATTATGAATATAGCTTGTATGTGAACGTTAGAAACATTTTCTTTCCCTATTTACATGTGATATGAGTCTATAAGGATGGATATTACCATTTACCAAGTGTTCTCATTCATATCACACCTCAAAATTTTTCAAAATTCTCCATTACATATCATCTACTTGACTTGATACAAGTCCTGAATGTGTGTGACTGTGTTTCACCTTAGGAAATTGGTGCCTATAGGTGGATATTTTTTTACTAGACTTTATATTTATTGCCATAAAACCATATTTAATTATTAAAATTACTTTTGACATTAATATATACCTATCTAATTCATGCCCATGCTATACCAACTTCTGAATTACTATGTTTCAAGTCACTGTGAAACTACAGTCAATTGTAGTTGACCACTATTAGAGTAACAAGGGTCTTGGAGGTGATCTTAAACCTATGAAACTTGTGTCACATATTATAATATTAATTTGAGGTCCTTTAACTAACCAAAAATTACAAATAATTATGTTTATGGGCCTATTATTACCAAATTCTATGCCATGAACTGATAGGAAGGATGTAAGTGACCACTTTGTGGGTAAGGTGCACTTGTAGATGAATATATAGGGAATTACCTTAAAATTTAGCTCTCCTCCATGTATCTTGAATAATTAGTGTGACCCTCACTACAATAGAATCACTTTTCATGGTTATATGTTCTTACGTTTTTATTTTAGGGTGTAGAGTCATTTGAAGTTCAATATCCTATAGAAAACACTGCCTTTATGTAGTGAACAAATACAAGATTTGGAAGTCTCTTTTTCACCACTTATGGGGTTAAAAATCCACTCTCCTTTTGAAATATATTAACCTTATGATAGGGATACAATATAAGATCATTTAGATTCATCCAAAGTCCATGTTTTTTCATCATATGGCAACATCAAAAGTGACTCAGGCTCTATTTCAGAGCTTTTAAGGTAAATAATCCATATACGTAGATTTCTTCACTTGGATTGACTTATCAAGTATACATGCTAATATAATGCCTCAAACATGGTTGTAATGACATTTTATAACTCCAAACACTTCATTAGTGTCTCCAAACATGTCAAAATCTTCTATGAATACCTTTAGATTTTTGTTTAAGCCACCTGTAGGTGGTCATTTGCATGTTGTAGGGTAGTGAAGAAAAGACATGAATAATGCACACATTATATAGGTCTGTAAACGATCTTAACATTTAATTAATCTTCCAATTGATATTTAAAATATTTAAGGACTAATATCAAGTCACATGCCCTATTTCAATGTGATATTCTCTTATAGGCACCTGTAGATACACATCAATGTTGCAGACAAGGAAATGAAGTTAAGACATGAATAATTACATGATGTATGAGCATTCAACAAGTATTAAACATTATATTAAATTTAAAATTTGTTCCTTACAACATGAAAGAGTTCAAAACATTTTAAATGACATTCCAAAGTGCTTGGCCTTTCATGGCGAGCCTGTAGATGCACACACATTGGTATAAAACTGTGTGTCTTAGAGAACTAACTATCATAGTCAATTATATGGAATTAGATAGGTTGAGTTTGTTTTTTTATGATAAAATAGGGTGTAAAACATATTAAAACTATTCATCACACCTCCATGACCATGTTTAGAGCTTAAAACACCTCATTTAGTTGATTGTGTATGACAATCATGCAAGAAGTTGAATGTGTTGGTCCTTCTTGACTACAACCCTATATATGATCACTTTGGAGAGTAAGATTGGGAAAAAGGAGTTTTTTATGACATATGAGATAAATGGAACACCATGTCACATTTATTTTAAACCATTATAGAAAAATAAACCTTATGTAATTGATGGACATGTCAACAACCTCACTAACATACTCCACCTACAACCTAAGATGTTTGAACTCATAAAATCACTTATAAACATGAAAAAAAATATGGTAAACATGAGATAAGGAAGTACACATCCTATAGAAACCTTTTCACTAATTTGATTGTACAAACTAGCTCATATAGAAGCAAAAGCTGTAGGGTGTGGGGATTAGTATGTAGAAAAATATAGTTAACTTATTAAGAGTGGTTCATAAAACATAGGAAAAAATTATCTAAAACATTTCCATGAAAATTAAGTAGAAAAATTTTAATATCCACCACCAAGAGAATTTGACCTGGAAACTCTCCTATTGGTTGTACCATTAAAGGACCCATTAACCAATTTCGTATGCCTAGTAGAGTGATGGAGAAGAGAAATAGTTTTAGTAAATTTTTGTAAATTTAAAATAAAATAAATCATGTAAATGTAGATAGGGAAGTTTAATATCCATTCCATAATCTTTTCATAAATTCCACTCCTATAGGCCGCATAACTACCAAAATGCCTCTTTTTCACTTAATTTCTTGATTTTCAGTTGGAGCCTACAAGTTTCAGTTAGGACTAATTTTTTTGACAAGGAATATAAAATATTTGATGTTTTAAGAAATTTTCTAATACTTGTCTTCCTAGTAAAACCATACCACCTTCACTAATGACCCATATATGACCCCTAGGTGACATAAATTGACACAAGGATTAAAAGGCTTATTACAAAGCCAATAACAGATGAAATCACATCAAAATGACCATGACACACAATATAACATGATAATATACCCATATATACATTTTTGGACTATAAGGGGTTGACTTATTTTGACTTGTGGTCAAAATATTCAATAAGTACCATACCTATGTTGTATCACACTAGTTTGAATTTATGTTATTGTTGAAGGGGATGTTTGGATCATTTATGATCCAAATTTATTAATTAGTTTGATTTATTTTATTTTTTTTTCTTAGGTTTTTTTAACCTATTAGTTGGTTTTTGTAACCAACTCTCTCTCTCTCATCTGCTTTATAAGCTTCCCTATTGTATAAAAATAAAACAAACTTTTACATTGCATACATTGAATATAATTTATATTATTATTAATCCAAGATCGAGGCATGAATAGTGGTATCAGACCATGGTTTCTCATTGAGGAATGGAGATTGAATTAATTTTAAGGAGAGTTCGGTCTAAAGTAGAATAAGTTAGCACAATAAAGTAGACTAGAAGATTAAAGGCTTCATATAGAAAGGACAAATTGTAGATGCTCCACATATATATGTAGGAAATGGAATTAATCTTACATAGAGTTTTGAAACTAAAAAAACCTACGCCATCATCCAGGAAGTAAGCAACTTTTTTTTTATTTCATCTAGAGACCTTAACATAATATGATAGTTGTATTTTTTTGAAACTGATCTTCAAGTGGTTCCACATAAGTTTGGCACCACTATTTTTAATAGCAGACCTATAAGGCACTTTCATTATTTACTCTTCCATTTTAAAAGTCTGATTCACCATCATTCTAGGTGATTTTTTTGAGTATTTATCAAAAAATTATACATGCAAGGTATGGCAGATTAGTATGGCCCATAGTTTATTTATATAGAATGCTGAGATGAAACAAATTATTTTTAATGCTTTTCAAAGTCTAAAATTGGTGGGGCTAGTAAATGACAAAGAATAGTGAAATAGTTGGGTGAAAATTTTTAATTTATTTTACATATATTTAATTTTTTTAATTTTATTTTTCATCCAAATAATCTAGGTTAACTACGATTTGTTGCCTTCATATGTTCAAATTATTTAAAGGCCACTTGGATAGAATATTTTGTTTATCACTTGCTACCAAGGAGTTATAGGGATCAAATCCCATTTGTATTTATTTTGGTCAAAATTATTATTTTTCATTATTTTTATAAAGAGGTTATAAGGATAAAACAAAACAATGAAAGGACAAAGTTAAATTTTGGAGATACAAGGGTGCATAAGTTGTTGCATCCTTTTTCATAAGTCCCAAAATATCTTTTAACTAGAAGCTATTTCAAAGGTAAAGGCAAAAAATCAATATCATTCCTTATTTTTTGACTTCGTACCATGAAAAAAATTGTAAGTTTGATCTCAAAAAATGGAAAATTATCACCTAAAAACTACAAGGAATGGAGTAGAAACATGGAGAATACACTCATTTTAATGACTTATAGGACATCACAGAGAAGGATACCATACCACCGATTTAATCCACCATCGACATAACCAAAAATGATATAAACGTGCACTCATAGTATTAAAAACATCCTACATTGAATATGTTATCATTCATATAGAAACAATTAAAACTGGTACATGTAAAAGATGGAAAGCATTAAAGGATCTATATGAAAAACAAAATGCCTATAAAAATATTGATCTCTTAATGGATTTGATTAATAAAAAGCTTAGTATTCACAAATATGTATCTGAATATCTCTCCTACATGAAAACATTGAAATAAGAATACTACACAATTGGTGGTAAAATTGATGATGACATGTTGATTTCTATTACACTGAATGGCCTTAGTTCTGCATAAACCAATTTTGTTGAAATGCTAAAGCTTAGTGATAAGATTAACCATGTGACATTTTAATCTATTTGTGAGTTATTAACTCAGCATGAGATACAATTTTTAAGGAAGAAGAGTACACCTACTAAAGAGGTTCACTATACAATTAACAGGTCCCATCATTGAGATCATCATCATGTACAATGATAGTTTAAAAACACTCTCTGAAACACTCTTCAAGTCATTATCTAAGGTACTATCCACACCATTCTAGATGGTCTCCAAAAGATTCACATTGACACTCTCCAAGGTCTTCTAAATGCAGGCTTCACCATAAGCACTCTTCTCACAGTTCTTCTAGTGATTCAGGTTCTTCACAAACACAATAAAGAACATAGATGTTTCAAATGTGGTGGTATTAGGCATCTTGAAGATGCATGACCTTATTGATGACCCTATTTTCCATGCAAAAATAAAGTTAAAAAAATTTATATGGGTCATTATAGTGGCAAATATTCTAATTACTCTAGTTATTCAAGATATTTTGACACTTCATCTGATCAGGAGGTGTCTCTCATGGCTGACGTCTATGGTCCTGATGGACTTGATAACATGTTTTAAATTATCAGTGACTAGAAATCATAGGATCAATTAGAGGTTGGAGGACCATCCCTTCTGCAATTAGATATTCACTTAGAGTTTAGGATCATGCTTGAATAGCAGTTTTGGTAGCAATAGTTTACTTTCTATTTTTTCTAATTTTGGCTTTCTCTCATTTGCTTTTCATGGCATGGATCGAGAAATATTTGTTGATTTTTATTCTCTTGGTGCATAAATTCCCACCTCTCACCTGATAAGAGGAGAAAATATGTCATTTGTCAGTATATAATTAGTTGTTAGTGATAGTACGAGTTGATAGGGGTTACTGGCACATTTAATGTTAAGCAAGGTCATCAGCATTTGTTGAACATTAGAGAGATGTGCCATATATAGTATAAATTTATCACTTATATGGGTTCTTGTGTGGGATCTTATGTGGATTGATGTAGTTAGACATGCTTGATTATGTTACACTATAGTATGGTATGATAATCATAGGAGATTGACAAACTTTGATCAAGTTCATTAGGCTTTTATTCCACAACTCATTGAGTGGGCTTCTATATGGAGTAACATTGGTTTTGATCAATATTAGGAGGTATAGTGTAAAAATTACAGTTGCATCTAGATTTTATTTGATGACTTAAGAGTCATTTTTCCAGTTCTTTCATCACCCCTTTGCATCAAGGGGGAGTTTGTTGGGATCATTTATGATCCAAAGTTATTTATTAATTAGTTTAATTTATTTTCTTTTTGGTTGCTTAGGTTATTTTACCTGCTAGTTGGTTTTTGTAACCATCTCTCTCTCTCTCATATGATTTATAAGCTTACCTATTGTAAAAAAAATAAAACAAGCTTTTACATTTCATACAATGAATATAATTTGTGTTATTCTTCCTCAAAGATTGAGGCTTGAACAGGGAAGAGTAGATGTGGTGTTATTAACATAGTATGTATGTATCATTTCATCATTTTATAATACATGTTATTAAATTTTACATATTTTATGATGCAAAAATAATGAAAAATTCAAAGAGAAATATAATAGTTCATAAGATAAGGCTCAATACAAAAAGAGGAAGACGAGTGGTGCTACAAATTTAAAAGGTGAAGAAGCTATAAATTCACACAAAGAAACATCAAATACTACACACGTGACAATAGGTCCTTCATTAAATAAAAAGGTATCCATCCAAAAATAATGGGTACTCCACTTGAGCTAAAAAAAAGGGGAATCCCTACAACTACACTTAGGTATTGGTTGTTGGGTATTGCAACTACCAAAGAAAGCCCCTGCCACCCGCCCCAACCCCCCCGGACCATTTTGGTAGATGAGGAAGAATTTGAAGTTAAATGGTGAAAATATATGGAATAAAAAATTATATAAATCAAGTCATATGTAGCACACATTTGTGAAAATAGGCCCAATCCTCTCAAGGATGGAATGCCTGACAAGTCTTGGTGGGTTAGCTTTAAGAAGAGGCACCCAAAATCATTCATTAGATCAGTAGAAGGATTGGATAGAGATAAATAATTCCAACTAATGACTTTAAATATAGATGAATTCTATAATAACTTAGAGAATTTTTATGAAGCTAACCACTATGAACCTTAAAAATTTGTAATTGTGATGAAACTAGACTATAGACTAGTAGGAACAGTGGTATGTGGGTCATAATAAAAAGATGATGTCAAAGTGTTCATAACATAATTCTAAAGATAAGGGTATGGATCACTAGTCAAAGCATTCCTAGATTAAATATTTTCAAGGAAAAAAAATCTAAAAAACTATATTACATGCTACATATTAGGAGTATGTTTGGCAGCCCAACCTCATGCTTGGATGATGAAATAACTGTTTATCAATTGGATATACCATTTCAAAAGATTGATAATAGGTGGTGTTTTCCTCCTAATATGCACCAATTTATTTTTTATGATCATGAGAGTCATGTAACAATTAAAACTATTGAAGAGGCTAGGAGTTGAGGAATTGATCTTGTTACTTTGCCAATGCACACTTCCCACAAGATCAACCATTGGATGTGAGTGTCTTCTCACCATTCTAAAATTATTTCAAATCTAAAAGGTGAAATTTAATGGATTGAAATAAAAAAATTGAGATAAATAGGTCTGACTTGGTTGAGTTTTCTAGCATAGCTTTCAAAAATGCTTTCTATAGAAAATATAAAGTCAGGTTTTAAGAGGACATGTATATGGCTACTTATAAGACTGTTTTAACCTTATAGGGTTTAGCAATGTAAATATTACGTTTGATTAAAGGGATGATTAGTCTAAATTAGTGAAATAATATGTAATAAATAACCATTGATTTGTTACATATTTTGACTTAATTTGAATTTCTAAAAATAGTAATAAATATGTGCAAATAAAGACTTATCTAGAAAACACCTGATGCAGAAGATTTGAGTGTTAAAAATTGGGATACAAATAGGTCTAAGTGTCATATACAAGATCCTTATGTCAGATCCTATCCTATAGAATAACACCACACTTGGATAGTAGCACCATGGGGCTCTAGTGTCTTCAAAATGATGTTAGTGTCCTCTATGCAAGACTATTCTTAAATTTTGGGTGCACCTATGCCTATGTTTCTGGGTTCTATTCCTGCATGATTGAAGTTTGAAACTCTATATTATGCCTATATTACCTGATTTATAATTTAAACCATAATCCTCATTGAAATTAAGGCATGAGTTAAAAATGTGTGTTTATTAGTAAGATAGGTTGGATATCCTCAACACTCCATTGTGAAGAGAGTTACCTACATACCAATACTTTGAGGAGGGATCAAGCCCGATGTAGTTCTCCCCACCTAAGTGCTTATGCTTGTGCAAGTGATGATAAAATGACAGTGGCCTTGAATTCCTTGATTTTGCTTAATATTGTAAGTCTTAGAAATATGGGCTTAGGGAAGCTACATATGGTAGTATGCATAAGTGTGACTAGAAAGGGATTAATAACCTTGATTTTGCTCAATTTGTTTCTTATTTGAATAGGTATTTTGAATCTATTTTCCATCTGGTGGATAGAGGTATAAAATTCATGTATTTATAGTTTTTTTGTAGCTTGTGTGGATAATAAAATGTGTTTAGGCTGATCTTATGAGGGTTTAAATTTTAAAATATATCTGTTTGGGAGAGTTAGGGTAAAGGACACTAGCACCATTTTGGGGACACTAGCACCATGTGGTTCTAGTTTCCTTAATGTGCAACTAATTTCTAGCTAAGAGGTTGTTGGGCATGAAGGGATAGGATTTTGGAATGAAAGTCTGAGACTATGCTTTAACTGACTAGGGATGTCTGTGGTCTCATGAAGGTTAGAAAAGTGTGATAGAAGGCTTTAGAATAGGTCTAGGGCTAAGCTAGGAATAGGTTGTCTCAAGTACCACTCTTAGAATTAAAATACCACTTTTATGTGATTAATTTTTCCCCCCATTTATGCTATAAATACCAAAAATTGAAATGAATAGTATAATTAAAAAAGAAGCATACCTAGACTTACCTAGGAAGTGAAGCCTGTGTAGATGAGTTTGACCATGTGAAGCTGGGTATGGGTATGTGAAGCATGATCTAAAACATGAAATGAAATTAAACATACATAAATTAGTCCCTACTTAAGAGATATAAAAATTAAAAGAATATGCTAAATAAAGAAGTAACTAAGTAAATTTGAGTAAAGAGATAGGAAAGTGGAAAGGAATGAATACACCTCATTGGTTATGTGAACTAATGTATGAACCTAGTGATAACCTATGTGTATGCATGCACATAGTGATAAAATCATTGAATAACTTGGAATGATATGATAAATTGGTCAATCCTCATGTGTGGGTGGCTCAATAACTCAATATAATTTTGACTCCATCATTTCCCACCCCTCCTTGGTGGATCATGACCTGTGAATAGCTTGGATTAGATTGAAAGTGTGTCCAACCCTATCATGTGTGTAGATCAATAAATCAATTAGGTTATGAATCCATAATTACCCACCCATGTGTATTATATGAATATGAATTTTAAATGCATAAAGTGATATAAATATCTAAATGGGTATGTCATCTGCATGGCCACTCAGGTATATTAGACAGCTCTAGGCCACTAGAGAATGCCCACCACTGTAGATAGAGTAAGGCATGAAACTGGTGACAACCTAGTATATGATGTCAATTATATACAACATAGAGAATGACCTAGAATTTTCCATTCCATTTAATCAACCTATGTGTAATTGAGTGTATGGAAACAATGTGCTACACATAAGCCCCCAATCTGATATCTGAGCATACTGATTTTAGACTGAGTTGGAATAAATGTATTTGAGTATCTGAACTAAATATGGGAATTATCATGTCACACATGATGCCAAAAATATAATAAAATAATATGAATCTAAATGAACTAGTATGAATATAAGTAAAATTTGAGCATAAATATCAAACTTGTATATGTATTTATGTAAACTTATACTGTATCTGGTGTAGTATTCTAGCTAATCTAAATTGCCTTGAAACTAGGACTAATAAATAGTATCAACATGTATTGGATAGTAGGTCCATATTGTGTTAGTGTCCAAATATAATAACTAATGTTTATTTTGTCTTAACTTTGAGTCACTATATTGATTTCTTATTCCCTATTTATTCCTATCTTACCTCTGTCTGATTTCCTGAAACTAAGCCTGTGTGCTGAAAATATTCTATGAATACAATATAGGAGCCTGATCTTTGTGATAAAACCCTATGAATGCCTTATATTTTAAGTTTAGTTATTTACATGTGAAATAAATTTACTCAAAATAAATAATTTTATAAAATGTGTTAGCCAAAGCATATATGATAACTATGTGATAATCCAATACAATATGAAAACATAACATTAGAATGTAAGAGAATCTGAGCATAAGTATGTAATGTAAGATGTATGTTGTGTTTATCATTGCACACGGTGTCAATGTAGATGTAATAAATGTGTATAATAGTAAATCTATGTAGGTACCTAGGGGGATGGGGCATGATGTCCATCATGACGCCCAAGTAGGAAGGGTGGATGCACGAGGTCCCTCATGGCATAAAAAATTGGTGTCTGTAAAAAGTAAAAAAAAGTGTGATGTCCATGATGTATACAATAAATCATACATAAAAATTATGTGAGGCACATAAAATAGACCAAAGGGACACAATACAAGGGACATGGGCACATGCCACTAAATATGAGAAAAGAAAACATAAAAAGACATGCTCAAATGTCCACATATGCAAGTTTCAAGCAAGTTGGATTAGAGAAACATAGAAAGACATGTTCAAATGTCCACATACACAATAAAAATATCACACACAAGGGATATGGGTACATGTTGAAGGCATACATGAATATAAGTGGTGTAGGGCCAAAGAGCAATGGCATATTCAAATGGCCTCAAATTGAAGAAGCATAAAAAACACAATAAAGTCTAAACTAAGAAAGATATAAATGAAAGCATGCATAAATATGTATTAAAACTATATGTAAGAGTGATGATATACATGCGATAAGTTTAAGCTAGTGATCATCGGTAAAATTTTGAATATGATTAGCAGTGATCAATATCTAGAGATAATAATGCTAAAACTAGAATGTATATAATGTAAGGATAAAACATGGTAACAAAAAATTTGTGTGAGATACCCCAAAGTGGGTAAATACATCAAATTATTAAATTTGGATTGATGTATATACCCCCAATGGGTAGATGATAACAACTTTGGATCAATGTAGTGGGCCCAAGTCCTATATATAATTTATAAGCACTCAATAAGAATAAGTGAGGCATGTATGTATGATAAAACTGACTATACTAAGATATATGACATATTTAATGTCTATAAAGTATAACAAAGGTAAACATAACAATGCATACACTATATAAATTTTGTGTTTTCTAAGTAATATTTGAGTAATTTTATGTTTTGTCATGTTATATTATTTTTGTATTTTCTGGATATAAGCTATGTACAAGTCAATGAAAATAAACTATATATACAAATAAAGAGAGAATAAATTATATCTAATGGGGTAGGAATGATACTAACCAATGAGTCTCATGGGAGAATCATTATCACTATGACCTATGTCAAATAAGGGAACTGTGATTGTGCAGGTTGTGTGAAAAGGCAACTATGATCCCATAATTTACTATAGTGAGTAATTTGTGTCTGTATCTTCCTATGTTGTGGTACTATGAATCTGTGGCACTGATGGTGATGCCTTGTTAAATATAGGGGTCTTAGGAACCCTTATAGTAGAAGTTGTATGTGACATAGGTGCCTTATGATGAAAACTTTAAGAACCCAATAATACTGATCATAACATAAATTGAGTGGAGGAAGGTCCTCTAAAATCTATGACATATCTTTGATATAGAGGTCTCTCTAATAGTGGTCTCTATGGGAGATTGTGAATGTGTTTTGATACTCTAGGATTAGACCTTTCCTACACTATTGGCTCTACTGAACTCTATGATATATGCATAGGAACTGTACTCTGAGTTGTAATCAATAACTATGCAATATTTAGTAACAATGGTGTAACTCTAATTGGTGAATGTGTTGTAACTACCTATGGGATAGGTAAAGGATAATCATATGGTAAAATCTCAACTTTGACCACCTAATTTTCATGTATGTATTTTAGAATTCTGTGCACTATATATGGGATGGATTAGAGCTACTGTAACTATGGCCTACCTAATAACATATCAAACACATCTACACTAGGTACTTCTAGGAATCGAGTGGCTATATGTACGAGTCTAACCTATAATGGAAACAAAAAATCCCTAATAGACCTTTGAATGTGATCACTAATACCACTATTGATCATGTTTGTGGGGAATATATCATACTATGAGTACCCCAAATACTATAAAAGTGTCATAGTGTACATGTTAATACTTGACCCATTGTCAACCATAACAATCTAGATATGATGATGGTCTATGTATGCTTGTATAAAAAATTCATGTAAATCTATATCATCATCAACAATATACTACGTTGATAATGTGATGAGTGGTATAAGTGGAACTATAGTATGATACATGCTAATAATGTTGTGAAATGGGTGTGTCTCCTCTATAACTATATAATATGAAGCTGGTCATGGATGTGATTGATATGTGTAGTGAACACCTGATGTGATCCCTTACTCATTTGTTATATGCTTTGGAAATGGATCTGAGAATATATCTAATTCCTTATCCTCTATTTGGTGTGCTTTTGGTGCCTTTGTGTCTATTCCCACATCAATAATGTTAGCCTCAATCAAATCTCGTTTATTATGTTTTAGGCTTATGCATTTATTTGTTGAATGGTTTGGTGCCCTATGATACTTGTAGAATGCATTAGAATCATAGTTATTTGGAAGAGGATATTTTGCATCAACCTCTTTAATTGGAGAGAGAGATATGGCATTTCATTCTAAGAGCTTTTGTAAAACCTGTGCTGGTGACTCTAGAAGGTTGGTGAAGATTCGATGTTGAGTAGACAAAACCAATCTAGGAGATGGATCAGAAGCTATATTAAACCATGGAATTTTGATCCCTATTTTTATTAGTGTCACTTAAATTTTATGGAGGATTATTTTAAATCTTATTAGTTAATTCTAATCCATTGGTATACTTGAGTTTGCCCATTGATAAGAGTTTAAACTCTATTTATTTTATTGTGTGGCACAAATCTGTAAATATAGGAATCTTATGGAACAAGATAAATTTATGTAATGTTGGTAAAATAATTTTTTTTAAAATATTTTTGTTAGTAAAAATACTAAGGGTGTAGAGGGGCATGAATCAATTCCCTTAAAACATTCATTCAATTACACTTATCCTTCATGAAGCATTCATTCAAACACATACATCAACCAAAACATAAATAAGCATTCACATAAGCATATGACATACGAACATAAGATATGTGTGAGAAAAAATCATGGAGGATAAAAACCACTAAAACATATCTTGGACTCTATTCCTATAATCAATGAATCAAAATTTAATGATGCACTAACCCCATAGGGAGCACCAACTCAACTAGGCCTTTAGAAAGCACCAACTTGCAAGGAGGCACCAACCCCATAGGTAACTCAAAAAAAACTCAACTACATAGAACCTATAATCACCTTTGGACACCCATTTCTCACTCAAATTATGATTATCACCTTCTTTTGCACTTCACACTCTTTTATCTCTCTCAAACAACCTATTAGGCCTCCTTGCTCAATTAGCCCTCTTCTTGATAGATTTAGGTCATATCACCTTGCTCATAATATGTAGAATTATTTTTATAAATTCATGACATATTAAACACACCTATTATATGTTATTAAATCTCTCTACCTATTTTTCAAACTTCTATTTCATTCATTCATGTGCTTAATATTCTAACTAGTCAATTAGTCCTATTAGACCTTCTTTTTATACTTGACTCTTGATTTCACCAACCTTGTCAACAAAAAACCTATCCATAATTATATCAAAATTTTAATATATAAAAAAAAAATGTTCCAAAATTAAAAGAACCACTACATAGGCTAGTCACCACTCATAAGGACTCAAACCACCATTAGGCCTAATAGATACCTAATGCAATTAGGCCTTCTCAAAGTACACATTTCACCTTGACGATTTTGGAAAAAATTGAGCCTCCATAAATGGATGAAACACTTTATACACACTTTAATTATAACCCTAGTAATCTTACCTTATTTTCCCAACATCATTTATCTTATTTCACTCCTTGAACCACACCATTAGGCTTACTCACAATTAGGCCTTCTCATTACCAGAAAGTTTGCTTTGAATATCTAAAGTATACACTCAAATTTTACACATAAACATATAAAAAAATAATATTGATATAAACTCCATGACCTCATGATTATCACCATGTCCATTATATTTCACCATATAGGGTAAAATACCTCAAATTGACCACTTCCATATGCTCACTCAAAACTGCAAGCAAGATTCAAAAACCATTCTAGAACCTTTGAATTTTCACACCTTCATAGGGGTTTATAATGAATAAAAATACATTAAAATTAACATATGATACCTATATAAAAAATTCATGTGCATTTTATTTTTCAACTCTGGGCATAATGACTTAGGAACATCAATGTTTCTAACACACAAAAAATTGCCTGAATGCTCCAACACATAGTCATGGAAATAATAATCTATAAAACCTATAGATTCACTTTCATGAAATTAAAGTATGTTTATATGATCCTTTATCATACACATATAAAATTATAATAAATATATTGTAATTTCCAATAGCAATATTTTTCTTACAGACCAATCTCATGGCTTCACTGTACACAGACCTCACTTTGTTAGACAAGTTAGTTTGAGATAAAATTTTTGCCATACAAACACATTTAAAAATATTATATATAATGGGTACATGTGTGAAATGTATTTAAAAAAAATCCTGCACAATTGGATCTATCCTTATTCCATGGCAACACATCCCTAATCTCATTCCCATTTCTGCCTATTTTTATCACTATCTTCCTCACTAGGCCTTTTTAGCGATAGGTCAGCTTTCATGACCAGTTTAGCATATTTTAATTCTATAAAATTATCATAAACTTACATTCACACAAAATAAAAGTCTCACACATCATTCTCCAATAATTTTCATGCATTGAGTTGGTCAACCCTACCTACTACATTTAAAATGTGAGAAATATGGGGTTTCCTATAGATTTCACTCACTCTTATGACAGACCAATGCCAACTAGAGATACTTGGGAGAGTCCTATACATGATCCAATCACCAAAATAAATCATTAAAACCATTATGATTCATTTAAAACAAGATCTTCCATGTTGGGTCATTATTAGGGTTTTATAGAGGGTTAAGACCACCTTACAATCTTAATGATCATTCATAAATCTTGGGCCCTTAATCCAAAAATGAATGCTTAGAAAATTTATTTAGAATCATTACCCAAATTTCATGAACTAATTAGGATCTCATTACAATTTTGAAGGTGCCAATAAGCATAATAAAATCCTTATCAGGTTTACAGTACCCCATTCTATACACAAAGAAAACCTCAAAGCCACATTTCATGCTTTATCCTTTCGAATTTGACCTCATATTTGGTCAATACACTTTAAAAAATATTTCACACCTTTTAAAATTATATAATGAGCTTTATTAGTTGGAAATATTGTCATTGATGTCAAAGGTTTAGCATTATTGGTGATAAAGGTCCCATTGCATTTAATGTTGTTTGTAATAAATATATCTTGGCTAATATGAGTTAATATTTATTTAATATTAACCAATATATTTTTAGTTGCATATGAGACAAAATAAGGGCTCATGGAGAAGTCGAAGAGCCACAGGGTAAAGACAAAAGAAGGATGGGACGCATTTTCCCATGAAGAGTCATCTTGGGGAATACCAAGAGTCACCAAGTGAAGACAAAAGAGTAAGGGCACAATTTCTCATAAAGAGACAGTTTGAGGAATATGAAAAGTCACCAAAGATAAGGACAAAAGTGGGAAGGACGTTTTTGGTCATGAAGGGTCACCACATGACTTTTCAAAGGCTTGAATATGAAGGGTCATCCAAGATTGGCACCATTTTCCATGAGGATTAAAGGGTCACAAAGGAGGAAGGCCAAAGGTCACTTAGAAAGCTATAAATAAAGGCTTGAGAAGCCATTTGTAATATGAAAGAAAGAGGTTGATTTGATATTGTAATATCTATCTTAGAAGAGCAATTATGAAAGATGAATATGATTTGTATTTGTTATATCTAGCTTATAAGAACAAAGGTGAGAGAGAGGAAAGAGATGTCTTATTAATCTATCATTTGTTGAGATAACAACATTGAGAGATAGTTGTGTGGTATACATAAAGGGGTTGGTGCTCATATGGGTTAGTGCTCACGAATTATTGCTGGGTTGGTGCTCGGCAAAGGGGTTGGTGCTCCTGTGGGTTGGTGCTCACGAATAGTAGCTGGGTTGGTGCTCGGTAAAGGGGTGTGACTCTCCTGTGGGTTGGTGCTCATGAATAGTAGTTGGGGTGGTAATCAAGAAAGGGGTATGGTGCTCCTACAATCTTGGCTTGAGAATATTGTTTGGGTTTGTGCTCATTCATATACTTGAGATTATTCTCCATGGTTTTTCCCACATTGGGTTTTCATGTTATATTTGGTGTCTCTCTTTATCTTGTGTGGTGTTTATTGTTTGAATTTTATTGCATATCTTGAATGTTTGATTAAGTGAAATTTGGTTAAAGGAAAGTTTTATAAGATATATGATATACTGATTCACCAGCCCTCTCAATATATCCTGTGCTTAACAATTGGTATTAGAGTAGGTTCCTTCAGAAAGGGTTTAATAGCTTGAAGGTAGATCAAAGAAAAGCATAAGATGGAAAAATAACTAAAGAAGGAGAATCAAGAGTTGAAATCTATGGTTGAGGCTCTTAAGGAACAGGTGTGTATCTTGGATTCTAAGTTGGCTATAGAAGTAAGAGAAAATAAGATATTTATTCAAGATCTTAAGAATTAGTTAGAGGCTGCAAATTCAATTTTAACATCAAAAGAAGAAGAGTGTAATCAGTTGAAGGTTGAGTTAGGTTCTTTAAAGGATAATCATGAGAAGCTTATAATCAAGGTTGAGAAAGATCATGAAATATTAGTCAAAGGGAGATCTCAATCACATTCAAGAAAAATGTATGAGAAATATTGTTTGATTTTGTTGTCATGAGGTTGGCCATATTGCTAAATTATGTCAAAATAAAGTAAAGAGATATTCAAGGTATGTCAAAGGATATAGAGCCCCTAGAAAATATGAGAAAAGACAAATTCAGGTTTGGAGACCTAAATTAGTAAAGGTTGATCAGGTTGAGTTTAAGAGTGAAAATGAATTACTTGCTATAGTAGATAAAGAATCAAATAGGAAGGATTGTGCAGAATCTCTTGTTACATTTGAGCATGATCTTTGTCAAGATAAGATAGTTGCAAAATTTGAGAAGATGAAAAACATCATAAATGATAAGGTTAGTAGGTCAAAAAGGTTAGACATGCTTAAATGGATTTTAAAAGAAAAACACAAGAAGATCAAGGAAGAAATAGAGGAGATGTGGGAATCTTCTGAGATTTGTTTCTAGGACCCTTTTGTGTGGGGTGTCTCTTCCAGGGTTCAAGGAGACACTTTTAAGAAAAATTGAAGCATGGTGGATGCTATTGGGTCTTGGTTATGTTGGATGACAACAAGGTGAGTTGACAGATTAATTTTTATATCTTTTGAGGGAATAGATTTTTGAAGAAAATTTTGCATCAATATTATGGTTTGAGGCTATTAGAATGATTCTTACATATGCAGTATTTCAAATGATTATGGTCATAAGAAATTAGAATGTTGAAAAAGAGCTAACAATTTTAGAAAGAAGGAAAAGAATACTCATGAAGATTCAATGAAGAAGGATCAGAGTTTCAAAGCTCCATTCATCAAGAAGAAGGTTCAAACATGTTCATGGCAGAAGAAACAACCTGAAGATTCTTTGTTGGTGCAAATAGCTTTGCATGTAAGAAATAAAGATCAGCCATGGTTCGTTGATAGCGGATGTTCGAGGCATATGATAGGAGATAAGAGTAAAGAAGATCAATGGTGGCATAGTGAAATTTGAAGATAAAACCATTGCCAGGATAACTAGAAAAGGTATTTTAAGTTTGGATATTAGTAGAACCAAAGCTATGAATTGTTTTGTAAGCATAATCTATTGAGTGTAAGTCAAATATGTGATCAAGGATACACCTTAAAGTTTCATGCGAAAGGTTGTGAGATTAGAAGAAAAGATTCAAATGAGTTGATTGCAGATGCTCAAAGGACATGGAAAAATGTGTATGTATTGTTAGATATCTTTTCAAAGGCATGATCAAAGGATACATTCAAAGATCGACGAGAGGAGTTGGGAGTAATTTCTATTACTTCCTGCCATTAATGTTCAACATCAAGTGAGGGAGAGCTAAGTGTTAGCTCCAGGTAGGGCATTTGCCATTGATGTTAAAGGGGGAGAATAACATGTACATGTGCAAAAAATAGGTACAAGGAATAGGTATAGGTTGCTACAGTAAGGGGGAGTTACTGTATATTTTTAGATGATAGTATGTGCAGGTGACAAGATGTGGCAATTTCAGGATTGAGGTTGCCATCAATGACAAATGGGGAGATTATTGGAAATATTGTCATTAATGTCAAATGTTTAGCATTATTGGTCATAAAGGCCCCATTGCATTTAATGTTGTTTGTAATAAATATATCTTGGCTAATGAGTTAATATTTATTTAATATTAATGAATATTTTTGGTTGAAAATGAGAAAAAAAAGGGCCCATGGAGAAGTCGAAGAGCCATGGGGTAAATACAAAAGAAGGATAGGACGTATTTTCCCATGAAGAGTCATCTTGGGGAATACCAAGGGTCACCAAGTGAAGACAAAAGAGTAAGGGCACAATTTCTCATGAAGGGACACTTTGAGGAATACGAAAAGTCACCAAAGATAAGGACAAAAGTGGGAAGGACTTTTTTGGTCATGAAGGGTCACCACATAACTTTTCAAAGGCTTGAATATGAAGGGTCATCCAAGATTGGCACCATTTTCCATGAGGATTGAAGGGTCACAAAGGGGGAAGGCCAAAGGTTATTTAGAAAGCTATAAATAAAGGCTTGAGAAGCCATTTGTAATATGAAAGAAAGAGGTTGATTTGATATTGTAATATCTAGCTTAGAAGAGCAATTGTGAAAGATGAATATGATTTGTATTTGTTATATCTAGCTTAGAAGAGCAAAGGTGAGAGAGAGGAAAGAGATGTATTGATCTATCATTTGTTGAGATAGTAACATTGAGAGATAGTTGTGTGGTATACACAAAGGGGTTGGTGCTCTTGTGGGTTGGTGCTCACAAATAGTAGTTGGGTTGGTGCTCGGTAAAGGGGTGTGATGCTTTTGTGTGTTGGTGCTCATGAAGAGTAGCTGGAATTAGTGGAATTCCTACCACCTATTATTATTTATGAATCTATTGTTTGACCTTGTTGAAAATAACTTGTCATCTTTAATTCATTAGTTGGAATCAGTGGAATTCCTAGTTAATAATTCCATTTGTTTATAAAATAAGGAACATATATGTTCATCATTTACCTCATAATTGGATGTTGTTCTGGAAAAGTGTTTGTCATGTTTTTTAACCTTATTTTTCTATCCATATATTTCACTACTTTCTCATACTCCCTCATCCTTTTCTTTTACTCCTCATGATTTTACCTTGCCTTTGTTCTTTCTTTTCTTTCCCTTTTAACTCGTTCTCAATTTTTTATGTTCCTTTAAATCCTTACTAATTTATCTTAGTGTCTTATTATATTCCATTTGTTTTTTATTCCTAGCCTTAATTTCATCTATTTCCTTTTTTTATGTTTATTAAACATAAAACATTTCTTAAAAGTAATCTATATTTAAATTTTGAGACTACCACCTTAATCTTACTGTACCATTTGATAATCAAGGGGAATTCACACAACCATCTCTATTGGCATTTTAAGGAAACTATCTAAACTTAAGCTTGTTGGATTTTATTTAATTTGACTACATTCAAGTTCTTCATTCTTGTTCTTCATTCTTTTTTCTACCATATATTTTGTTTCCATAAGATTAATTGCATCATCACAATCATTAAAAACCTTTGTAATAGCATAGTATTGCACCAAATATTTATCAAGTATAGTTACATGAAGGTATGCCATTGAAAAGCCCATATTTACATTGGAAAATTTGAAGTTTATAGATATTTTTATTGCCCATTCCTTGATCCATTTTGGTTGGCTTATTTTCAATGAAAGGCTCAACCCCTCTCTAATAACATGCTCTTGAATGTCATACACATGTTATCCTTGACCTATTTATCTGCCTTCTTCATTACACTCTTGTGTTTGGGTTACATGTGTAACCTGGATGATACTATGTGGAATTAGATCTATATTGTCATTTTTAATTACTTCGTCTAATTTTTTAAGTTTAATAATTGCATCTATCTCATCCTCTCCATATCCATCCAACCACATGATGTTTTATATTGTAGCATCATCATATTCATCTACAACTTCATATGCTTCACTTGGTTCCATGTCTTCAATAAGTGCATGTTTATGTAATCACCTAAAAGTGGTATTTGAGTGATAAGAGTGCTACTTGAGATAAACTATTCCTAGTTTATCCCTAGACTTATCCTAGAGCCTTATATCACATTGTTTTAACCTTTTTATAGACCACATGCACATGCATCCCTAGTCAGTTCATAAATAATCTCAGATCTTCATTCTCAGATCTTGGTTTTTCATGCCCAACAACCTACCAACTAGACATTGGAATTACATTAAGGACATTAGAGTCACATGATAGTAGTTTCCCCAACTTGCTGCTAGTGTCTCTTACCCTAACTCTCCCAAATAGATATATTTTCAAAATTTAAACCCTCATAAGTCAGCTTAAGCACATTTTATTATTCACACAAGCTACGAAATGATATAAATACATGAATTTTAGACCTCTATATATTAGATAGAAAATAAATGCAAAATACCTATTCAAATAAGAAACAAGTTGATCAAAATCAAGGTTATTAATCCCTATTCTACCCTAATTCTACATACTACCATCTACAGTTGCCCTAAGCCCAACTTTCTAGGATTTCCAATCTTGAGCACACATAGGGAAATTCAAGAACACTATCATCACTTACACTTGTACCAGTACTTAGGTGGGGAGAACTACATCAAGATTGGACCGTCTTCAAAGTATTGGTATGTAGGCAACTCTCTTCACAGTAGAGTATTGAGGATTTCCAGTATATCCTACTAATTAATGCACATTTTTATCTCATGCCTTACTTTCAAGGAGTATTAGGGTTTTCATCATAAATCATTTGTTATAGGAAAAATTCAAAGTTTCATACTTTGTGTGTACAAGAAAAAAACCTAGAAACACAATCATAAGTACACCCAAAATTTAGGAATAGTGCTACACATAAGATACTAGCACCATTTTTAAGAAAATAGAGCCAGATGGTGCTATTATCCAAGTGTGGCACTATTATCTAGGAGAGGATATGACATAGGGATCTTGTAGAAGACACTCACAATTATTCATATCTTAATTTTTAACACTTAGATCTTTTATGTCAGGGGTTTTCTAAATAAATATTTATTTGCGCATATTTATTACTATTTTTAAAAATTCAAAGCAAGTCAAAATATGTAACAAATTAGTGGTTATTTATTGTATATTATTTTCATTAATTTAGACTACTCAACCTTTTAATCAAACATAGAGTTTGCATAGATAAACCCTAAAAGGTTAAAACATTTGGTGAACCTGACTTACATCTAATATTGTTTTAAACCCTAGTTTACCTTTTCTAAATTTTTGTGCAATAAATTAGGGTTACATTCTTTTTTTTCTAATTTTTGACATAACCTAGCTCATTAAATCGATCTCATATTAGGGTTTCATTTATTTAAATATAATTTATTTTTTTGCAAAGCAACCCTAAATTAAAAAAACCCTAACCCTAGAAACTCTTAGGTTTTGTATCCTTTTTCTGTTTATGCTCAAATTTTAGTTCCAAAATATCATATTTGCTTCCACATTTATTTTTTGCAATCTTGCTTAGATTAACATTCTTCAAAGGTTCAAAATAAAAAAAATATTTTTTTTCTACCTTCTAAACTACAATGGAAAAATTTACTAACATATTTGATGAGAACTATAAACAACAAATACAAGATTTTATGTCGAAATATACAGATATAAAAGATAGCTTTATCACTATTCTTTAGGAAGAACTCCAAAAAAACAAATAAAGGTCAATCTTTAACTCCTTTAGTTAATAACATTGTTACACCTATAGTTAGGCCAACTTAGCTATCACAACCTAAATTTGTAATTTCATAAACTTTAGTGACAGTTAAACCTCTTATGTCTAGTTCCTTCACTCTAGATGTACAATCCCTTATGCATGAGATCCATACTATACAGTCTAAGGTGTTACATCTTCATAAGGGATCCATTAGGCCATCACATGCCTTGGATTCTAATTTTCTCTTAATTACACCTTTGGCACATCACATAGAGGCAAATCCCTTGCCATATAGTTTTGTGGCACCTAAGATTACATTATATGATGGTAAGGGTGACCTAGAGAATCATCTCAGAGATTTTCATGTAGCATGTTTGAACTATTTGTCTAATGATTAGCTTCTTATGGAGTTATTTCCAAAAAGTTAAAAGGATTATGCCCTATAATTATTTTATGATTTACCAAATCAATCTATCATATCATTTAATCCTTTGGCCAACTTGTTTTTATCACACTTCTCCATCAACATTAGTGATAATATATCATACACTCAAGTAACACAATTGAAACAAAAGTCAAATGAACCTATCATAGATTATGTCTTATGATACAAAACTATATTAACCAAATTGACTAAACCCATGGCAAATAGAGAGATTCAAGATATATTTTTTGAGGTAAGTCAAAGTTAGTGTCATGCATGGTGAAGTGGTATGTGACATGGAGTCTTATGACAAGAGAGAATTTGAAGGAAAACTATTGTCTCTTTATTGAGAGATAATTTGAAGGCAAAATTATAATTCTTTTGATGTTAATGACATGCCAATGTTAAGATCAAGATACTAGGTAAAAATACTTTTGAGCACTACTATTAAGGACCATTACCATATCATGAGAATGTGTATGAAGATGGTGGTTTAGGATGGATACACATAAGTATGAGTGGATGTTAAAGGATTCCTAATCATGCATATGATATGTGGGAACACTGAGAAAAGTTTTAAGGTAAAACTACAAGGTTAAGGTCTTAAACCTAAGCATACAACCAGACTAGTCCTAGACCCTGCTTGACCTAGTGAGAAGGCATAAGCTTAGTAACATGATGAGGTGAGTATTTTGATGCTTGTGAAAA
The DNA here is from genome assembly GCA_037957365.1 of Torreya grandis. Taxonomy (NCBI): domain Eukaryota; kingdom Viridiplantae; phylum Streptophyta; class Pinopsida; order Cupressales; family Taxaceae; genus Torreya; species Torreya grandis. The sequence goes on along the minus strand of JARHVA010002528.1, from coordinate 627,251 downwards.
GAAGATTAATAGTGTGTGAAAATGGTATTAGGTTATATGACATGAACATGAAGTTTTGAGAGTAGTGTAAGTGGTTTGAAGGTATGTTCAAGGTCTAAGTGTGACTATGAGTTCAAGACCTAATGTGCAAAGAGACCTAGTGTGGCCTAATGAGGGGTCAATTTCAATTTCCAAGGTGCTAGAGATCATGAAATCATTGTCAAAGGTGTAAAATATTATGTCAATTATTTTGAATAAATATGAGGTCAAATTCTAAAGGAAAAGGAATGAAATGTGGCTTTGAGTTTTTTTGTGTGCATAGAATGAGGTATTACAGAGTCGAGAAGGATTTTATTCCAATTTTTGGCACATGAAACATTTGCATGAGATCTTAAGAATTTCATGTAAGTTGGGGAAGGATCCTATCTCAGGTTTCTAAGCATTATTTTTTAGATTAAGGGCCCAAACTTTATGAATATTGTTAATATTGTAAGGTGGTCTTAACCCTCTCTAAAACCCTAACAATGACCTAATTGGAAGATCTTATTGGAGATGGATCAGAATGGTTTAAATGACCTAATTTTGTGATCGTATCATGTATGACTCTCCTAGGTACCTCCATGTGGAATTGGTCTATTAGAAGAGTGACTATAAGCTACAAGAAACCCCTTATTTCTCAAAATTTTTATATAGTAGGTTGGCTTGACCAGGTCAAAGAATGAAATGATTTAAGGATGATGTGTGATAATTTTAATTTGTATCAATGTAATTTTATGACCAGGTTACATTATTAAAATATGATAAATTGGTCATGGAAGTTGACCTATCGTTAAAAAGGCCTAGTAAGGAAGACAATGAGAAAAACAAGCAGAAGTGAGAATGAGATTTGGGATGTGTTGCCATGGATTATGGATGGATAAAATTTAAAAGGGTTGTTGTTAAAGAAATGTAAAAAATATCCCTATTGGATATCATATTTTTAAATGTGTGTGTGTGGCATACAGTTGATCTCAAACTAACTTGTCCAACACGGTGAGGTCTATGTACAATGAAACCATGAGATTAGTTAGTAAGATAAATATTATTATTGGACCTTATAATATATTTATTTTAATTTGATATGAATATGATAAATTATCATCTTAACCTATTTTAATTTCATCAAAGTGAATCTATAGGTGTTATAAATCATTATTTCCATGACTTTGTTTTGGAGCATTCAGACAGTTTTATGTGTTAGTAAGATTGATGTCCCTGAGTCATTATCCCTAGATTTAAAAAATCCAATGCACATGAAGTTTTTATATAGGTCTCATAGGTTAATTTTAATGTATTTTTATTCATTATAAAATCCTATGAAGGTGTAAAAATTCAAAAGTTCTTGACTGGTTTTTGAAGCTTGCTTGCAGTTCTTAGTGAGCAGATGGAAGTGATCAGTTTGAGGTCTTTTACCCTATATGGTAAAATATAATGGACATGTTGATAACCCTAAGTTCATATAGGTTATATCCATATGATTTTTTTATATGGTTATTTGTAAAATTTGAGTGTATACTTTATACATTCAAATTAGACTTTTTGGTAGTGAGAAGGCCTAATTATGAGTAGGCCTAATGGTGTGGTTCAAGGAGTGAAATAAGCTAAATGGTGTTAAGGACCTAAGGTGAGATTATAAATGGTATAATTTAATTATGTGTGAATTTTTTCATACATTTATGGATGTCAAAGATTTTCCAAGGTGGTTAAGGTGAAACGTGTGCTTTGAGAAGGCCTAATGGTGGTTTTGGTCCTTATGAGTGGTGACCAACCTATGTAGTGGTTGTTTCACTTGTAAAAAATGTTTGTTGATATATTTAAAGTGTGTTAAAATTATTATTTATGTCTTAACAAGGTTGGTGAAATCAATATTTAATTTTAAAAATAAGGTCTAATAGGCCTAATTGACTAGTTAGAATAATTAGGACATGAACAAATGAAATAAAAGTTTGGAAACTAGGTAAAGATATTGAATACCATAAGATAGGTGTGTTGAATATGTCACGAATTTGTAATAATAATTATATAGATTATGATCAAGGTTATATGACCTTAATTTGTCAAGAAGAGGGTTAATTGAGTGAAGAGGCCTAATAGGTTATTTTAGAGAGATAAAAGAGTGTGAAGAGCAAAATAAGGTCATCATCATTATTTGAGTTAGAAACAAGTGTAAAAGGGTGATAAAAGGTAATAGGTAGCTAAGTTGGTGCTGATTTACTTATGGTTTGGTGTCTCCTTGCAATTTTGTGCTTGTTAAAGGCCTAGTTGAGTTGAAGCATGACTAGTGAGGGGTTAATGATCCTTGTGGGATTGGTTCCTCACTAAATTTAGATTCATTGCTTATAGAACTATATTACAAGATATGTTTTAGTGTGTTTTATCCCCCATGAGTGTTTCCCACATATCTCTTGTGTTCATATGTTATATGCTTATGTGAATTCTTCTTTATACATTGGTTAATGTATGTGTTTGAATGAATGATAATTGGAATTTAATGAATGTTTTAAGGGCACTGATTCACCCCCATCTCATTATTTTTACTTCCAATATTTGGTATCATATTAGGTCCTTTTTATAAGGCATAATAGCTTAATGGAGATCCTAAGCAAGCAAATATGGCTAGTCAAGCACAAGGTGTTTTATCTACAAGGAAGGCTTCATTATTCAATGGATCTAATTATGTTTTTGGAGTGTTAGGATGAGAACATATTTGATGTCTCAAGTTCATGATGTTTGTAAATTAGTTTATTATAGATATATTGCACCCCTTATTTCCCCTATAGATGTAGCACGAAGGAAGTCTAGTGACAATAATTCAAAAGAAATGAATGGCATTCTTTGTGGCCTATTATAGATAGAACTTGTGAAGGTGATGCACTTTATGTATGCAAATATATGTGGGACAAGCTAAATACTATCCATGAGGGATACTCCAAGTTCAATTTGACTGAATTATAAACCCATAGAAGATAGTTTGAAAGCCTAAGGATGAATGAAGATGAAACCATTATAGCCTAACTATTGAGGGTTGATGAAGTTGTAAACATCGTAAGAGGCCTAGGTGAATAATTGAAAGAGTATACTATTGTCCAAAAGGTATTTAGATATATCACTCCTAAGTTTGATTCTAAAGTGTTTATTGTTGAAGAGGTGCAAGATCTAGATAAGCTAGAGATGGATGGACTTCATGGCACCCTAATAGCCTATGAGATGAGGACAAGTGAAGGAAGACCTGAAAAGTAAGAAGTTTCATTCAAGATAGAAAATAATTCAAAGTAAAAGAAGACATAAGTTTATAATTTAAATATAATGATGATTCTGATACTGATGATGATGATGATGATGAGTTGATACCTATGTTTGCAATAAAGTTGAAAACTAGTTCAGGTAAATACAAAGGTAAGCTGCCCTTCAAGTTATTTAATTATGGATAAATTGGACACTTTGCTAACAAGTACCCTCATAAGAATAATAAAAAGGATGATGAATATCATGACAGTGACAAGAATTCCTATAGGTCTAATAAGAATAGGAAAAGTTTTAGAAAATATGATGACAAGAAGTCTTTCAAGAACAAACGAAGCTTGTACACCAAGGAAGATTGAAGCTCATCTAATGAGAGTGAGAGAAGTGATTCTAAGATTGACCATGAAGGTGATGGTCCTAATGTTAATTAAGTTCTCTTCATGGCTAAGGAATCAAGTTATTCAAATCAATAAGAATCCATGTGGTTTGGATGTACTATTTGTGATTCAGATAAAGAAAGAGATGAGGTGGACTTTGAGGCTAAGTTGATGGATGCTCTAGAAGAATTAAATATGGTTAAGAAGAAGTATAAGGTGATGAGATATCTTTTCAAAGACTATGAGGAAAAAATCTTTTTGTTTGAAAAGAGATTGAGCAATAACTCCAAGGAAAAAGAAGAAATAGTCAAACATGTGGAGACTCAAATTGAGATTATGATTGCAAGTCTAATTGCTAAAGAAGAATAATGTGATAGGTATGTAACTAAAGTAGATTCTTTGAGATATGAGTTATATTAGGAATCAAGTAAGGTGAAGTCCTTTATAAATTTTTAAAAGAGTACCAATGTTATATACAACATTTTGAGTAGTCAAAAGTCTGTTAATGATAAAATAGGTCTTGGTTTCAATGGAGACCAAAATAAGAATACTAATGTGATCAAGGAGAATTAAACCTTAAAGGTTAATGATCAATCAAGGAATGATGGTGCTAGTAGAATGAATAGTAATCCTATCAGGTAGTCTAATGCTATAATGTATGCTAATGCTTTAAATGGTTATTGTTATTCATGTAACCAATTTGGTCATAGAGCAAGGCATTGTATAATACCCTCCAAGAATTAATATGTATAGAACTATGAGGAGAATCGTCAATCAAGGAATATGAATGAGGTTGTTTGTTATAGTTGTCATGATATAGGACACATTAAAAGATATTTTACTAGTAAGAAAGAGGAAATCATCAATCAAGAGGTATGGGTAATGATGTGTTTCCATCAAAAGTGATATTGTGTTTCAATTATCAAAAGGTTGGTCATATTACAAATTTTTATAGGCATGGATTCTCAAGTAAAAACAAGAAGGTTGAAGCCCATAGAGTGCAAGAAAGAAGACAAGATAGTGAATGGAGACCAAAGGTAGATAGTGTGAATGATGATCATTATGCAAGTCCAAGTGGATTATTTGGCATGATGGAGCATAGTTTAGATGTAAAGGAGTGCCAAGAATTCTCATTATCAACTTAGGTTGTGGATAAAGGAGTCAAGACAAGTATACCAAGTTATAATGTTTTTAAAATAGAGATTGAAGAGGTCAAGCCAAAGAGGATATTCAAGCCTAAGAGGATCATGAAGAAAGTTCAATCTATTGAGGACATGGAAATGTAGGAATCTCCTAATTATGTTATTTTAATATAGTAGAGAAGAGGTGACTTTGTTATGATTCATGGAGGTACTTAGAAGTGAGAAAAATCATGAAGGATGCTTAGTCTTATGGGGAGCTTTGTATTACTTGTTTTAGATACAAATTTAGTTAATAATCTATTGGAGGTGTGATTACAAGAGACGGGTTACAAAGTATTTATATGATGACTTGATCAAACTAAGTCACATTTATGATAGTGTCTAAATACCTCATAGATATAAGTAAATCCAATCATTCTCAAAGATTAGGTGTGTTTTTCAAGAATATCTATAACAGTCATGAAGAAATTTGAGTTATGGATTGGTCTACAAGATCAATATGTTCATGAAGCTAGTTGGTTGTAAGCCTAATATATGTTAAGTTATTCATGAAGAGAAAGAGACAATGATTTTGCTTAGAGAGAAAGGGTGTGTTTTTCTAGTTCCAAAGATCATATATTTGTCAAAAGTTGAACCTTTTTCATTAATGTCAAAGGGGGAGAAAACTTTTAGTTTGGAAGAAAGGTCAGTTTGAAGAGATTCAACTTGGGGATATGAGAATGATCATCTTTGTTTAAGTGCTTTACATCAATGACAAAGGGGGAGATTATTGATGTGTGTACCTAGTTTTAGTGTCTTGATATAAATTCTATCATTGATTTTAAGGTGAATATGGATGTCATTAATGTCAAAGTCAAAGTTAGAGTCATTCATGGTGAAGTGGTATGTGACAAGGATTCTTATGAAAAGAGATAATTTAAAGGCAACCTATTATCTCTCTAGTGAGAGATAATTTTAAGGAAACATGGTAATTCTTATAAGGCTAATAAGAGCGGGGGTGAATCAGTATATCATATATCTTATAAAACTTTCCTTTAACCAAATTTCACTTAATTAGACATTCAAGATATGCAATAAAAATAAAACAATAAACACCACACAAGATAGAGAGAGACACCAGATATAGCATGGAAAGCCAATGTGGGAAAAACCATGGAGAACAATCTCAAGTATATGAATGAGCACAAACCCAAACAATATTCACAAGCCAAGCTTGTAGGAGCACCATACCCCTTTGACGATCACCACCCTAGCTACTATTCATGAGCACCAACCCATAAAAGTATCACACCCCTTTGTCGAGCACTAACCCAACTACTATTCATGAGCACCAACCCACAGGAGCACCAACCCCTTTATCGAGCACCAACCCAACAACAATTCGTGAGCACCAACCCATAAGAGCACCAACCCCTTTGTGCATACCACACACCTATCTCTCAATGTTGCTATCTCAACAAATGATAGATCAATACATCTCTTTCCTCTCTATCACCTTTGCTCTTTTAAGCTAGATATAAAAAATCATATTCATCTTTCACAATTGCTCTTCTAAGCTAGATATTACAATATCAAATCAACCTCTATCTCTCATATTACAAATGGATTCTCAAGCCTTTATTTATAGCTTTCCAAATGACCTTTGGCCTTTCCCCTTTGTGACCCTTCAATCCTCATGGAAAATGGCACCAATATTGGATGACCCTTCATATTCAAGCCTTTGAAAAGTCATGTGGTGACCCTTCATGACCAAAAACGTCCTTCCATCTCTTGTCCTCATCTTGGTGACTTTTCTTATTCCTTAAAGTGTCCCTTCATGAGAAATTGTGCCATTACTCTTTTGTATTCACTTGGTGACTCTTGGTTTTCCCCAAAATGACTCTTCATGGGAAAATGCATCCCATCCTTCTTTTGTCTTTACCCCATGGCTCTTTGACTTCTCCATGGGCCCTTGTTTTGTCTCATATGCAACCAAAAATATTTTCGTTAATATTAAATAAATATTAACTCATATTAGCCAAGATATATTTATTATAAACAACATTAAATGCAATGGGGCCTTTATCACCAATAATTCTAAACCTTTGACATCAATGACAATATTTCCAACACCAAAAATATAGAAAAAATCACATTTGGTTTCACTATTTAGATAGCATTCATGAATTATCCATTCCAAAATATTCCTTGTTGGCCACAACACATGCCTTTACCCTTAAGGTATCTTACATTGGTCACATTTAAGCACAACTCTCTTTCAAATAAGCCTAAGTCACTTTTTAGGTCCTATGGAGAGCTATTCACATTTTTGATACTTCTATGAGAAAATTAAGAACATATGACACTTTAAAATATATGTGTCTACTTTGTATGTCCCTTTAGACATCCTCAAATGACCACAAACAACTCTGCTCACTTCTATGTATGATAAACAACTCAAACACTGATTTGGTACATAAGAACATCATGAACAAACACACAATCAACTTATTAATCATTGTTCATACTCAAGATAAATTTATCACACCTGAAAATAAACATATAGTATCCTTATTTAGTATACAACACTCTCTAATAGCTAAGATAATATGAAAACATTGAAATAACATAAACATAAGCTTGAATAATCTTTTTAGGTTACTTGCAGAGAAAATATGAAAACATAGTAAAATTTTAACATTAATAACTTTGAATAACAAACTTTCATACCTTAAAAACTATATTTACAAATTCACCTTGGAGTCCTCTACAAATTCACTTTTTACACCATCAACAAATTCTACATAGATCGAAAGATACGGCCCAAAAACTAGACACTAGTCTTTCCTTTGTTAAATTCAAATATTTGAATTAAAATGGTAATAGTTAAACATAAAACACCATGATATCTTGTCATTTCGTCATTGATTTAGATAAAATGTGCGCCATCAATCTTATTTAAACTTTAATGCATAGTGCACCATTGCCCAAATGTTAAACTTTAAAAAGCTGACCTCATCTCGTGCAATTTGGTAACTTTGACCTCTACACTCCATCTACAACTTCAATATTTTCCTAAATTTAGTCATGCTAGACAAATATCACTTTGGCCTCTTGAATTTAATGAAAAACAATGATCTTTATATATATAATCACCCACTCATTTTTGATCCTTGGAAGAAGCTCGATCTTTATCTTTGCTCAGTGTTAAGCATTGAACACTTGGCACCATCTTATTGATTCCTAAAATCTTAGAGTAGCGTGCTCCATTGATGATTTTAAAACTTTACCTTGTGAAAAATTTATTATGGGAATTATTGCAATCTTTCTGAGAATCTAACTTTGGACCTCAATAAATTTTGTTGCACTTAGATGCATGATCCAAAATTTAGACCATATGATCTCCTCACATAGGATAATCCAACAAGGTATAATCCTACTCTTGGAACCTTTGCACATGTAAATATAACTACATTAATCTACTCATTTATATTTTTATGCCACAAAGCTAACTATGCCATGAATTATCTAGAAGGCTAACTTTACACATGCATATATTTTTATGTACTTCATTGCATGACCTAAAATTTAATGCAAATCAACAAGGCAAAAAATTGAATAAACTAATATGACCAACTTATCCTTGCACTTTCACACATGTGAAATGTGACTACATCAAAATTATTACTCAACTATTCTTGCCACATGTAAATTTGGCTATGTATGGGAAAATAATATAAAACTACCTAGGAGCCCAACTTTGTACTTGTATATCTTTTGTCGTGATTAGTTGCATGACCTATGACTTAGTGAATAAGAACTAATAACAATAATAAACAAACCCATGTGAAAATTTCATCTTGAAACCTCTATGCGTGTGAATGTTGACATCATTAACATGCTTATTAGCTCTATTTGAACATAGTAAACACTGTCAAAATGCTTGAGAGCCCAAATTTGCACCCACATTTATTTGAATATAGTTTATCACATGAATTAAGAATTAACACATATAAACTAATAACTAATGTGATCACAACCATATGACCAACTCCCCCAGACTCATCCACATGTGTCAATAATGGCATGAAAAAAATGCCTATTCATATTTTCTACCACTAGACCCAAAATGTCTAGAAGAAAACTATGGACTAATAAAAGAATTTGACTCATGAAAAAAAGCAATTAAAACATATAAAACATATTATTGGACCTATTTCACATGTCAAATACACCATAATCATCCCTGAACATCTCTAATCATGACAAAATAGAAGATCAACCAAGCTAGCTTCAAGCATACTAGGACAAACACATTGCACTCTTTATCATTGTCGCTTAGGATATCAATGCACTTCATCCACTCACTTTTACATCTCCATGACATCACCATGACATAATTTATAATTATCCAATAATCTCCCAATTTTTCATTTATGTCAACACACATCATATAGCAATATACATCTCACCTTCCTTCTATCTCTTCAAATACTCCATAATAAGAACTTTCTCCCCCTTTGACACAATGAAAAAGTGGGCACCAAATGATCTTGAGGACCAAAAAATACTACCAATAGGATAGGACCACCTTATAAATATGATTCAAACTCCCACTTACCTTGAGCCTACCTCTTCTTGCCTTCACAACTTCCTCTTGCTCCATGCCAACACTCTCTTCAACCAAGTACTACAACTAATTAAGAAAGAGCACACCAAACACTAAATTATGATGAAAATTACCAAGATACATCTGATATGGACTCCCAAAAATATATATGAGCCATTGCATCACTTGAGCATCTTCAGATCTCCATACACCATGAAGAACCACCATACAGGGTTATTAGCTTTCTCTCTTAAACCACCTCAAGGACCACCAAAATAACTTCGTGACACTCAAAACATATGAAATATGCAATTAAAAAACTTGATAAATCACCTTGAAATACTCATGCCTTACTCTATTGGGGAAATTGAATTAAAAAATACACTATTTTTCTCACTAAACTTGTCTAGTTTTCTTACAGGCCTATCTGGAACTTGCAGAGCCCACAAATTTCAATAGATATCTCTTTAAGACCTAAAAAGACATATCTAGAGAATTCACATATTATCCCTCAAGCACACCAATTTTCATCACCAAGATCATCCTTTTTGACATACTTCCTTCACAAACCTACTAGCTATTTAGGCCTCCATCTTGAAAAAACATGAATAATATAAAAACCACAAACCTTTAGATCTAAATGAATCTTTATTTGACAACCCATTTATCCAATTCAACCTATTAATAATCCATAGACCTCAAATAACAAGGCATACCACTTTTATAGCAAAGCCCAATACCCTAGAAGCTTAGAATAAACAAGGTCAACAAACCTCCTTCTGGTCAACATCCAACTCTAAAAATTGTTATACACCTAGAGACACACATCACACACTTATTGGACCAATATTTGGGATTACACACCTTTGGGAACCCATACATCGTATAATCCATTTTAAGACCTGCATACTCATAAGCACAAATCGAGAAAATTTGAGAGAAAACAAAAATCTCCAATTTGACTTCAACATAGCTTTAAACGAAAAAACTACCTGAAACATTCTATAATAAGGTCAACAGACCTTTCTATGCAAAAATATCATCTTAAAAAATCATAGACCCTCTTTTTCTACCTAAAAAACCTTTAATCTGACCCTACAAACTGACCATATATAGCTATGACATCACTTTAATATCACCACAACATCTCTTTCACTTGGATATACCTAATCCAACAAAAGAAACTCATCTCTAGCCTTCTAGGTCTATCTAAATAACACCATAGAAACACTTTCTTCTTCGCTAAAAGTAATCTCTTAATAAGTATCGATAGAGACATCCTTTACATCATAATTCTCTAAAACAAAGTAAAGCCAGGAGTTGCCCACATCTCTTCAATAACCATTGAAATCCTCTTGTAGCTTTAAGATTTATTATTTTTGTTATTCTTCTTTTTAGTTTGGACTATGACAGCTAGTTCCTTTTCTAAATCACTATTCTTCTTTTCTAAGATTATATTGACAATACATGGAGAAAACATAAATTTATGACATACCTTTTCATATACAAAATCTACCTTGCAGTTAGGAACCTCATCAATAGGCACTAAAAATTAATGTTATTTGTATTATACATGCTCAATAATGGAAGGATGTTCACTTAGATCTATACACATGTCAAAAATAGCCTCAACTAGTACCTTAGTCATCTCCTTGAAGTTGGTCTCTTCATTCACAACATGAGCAGATAATGAGAGACCTTGTCACTCATCTTATATAGCATTCTCCACCATAACAAACATATCACTTGGATCTACAGTCTCATCATGACTCATACTTACCACTTTTGGTTTCCATGAGTTAATTTGTTTTCTTCCTTGTACTCTAGGAGTATGATTAAACCTATTATAATTTGTAGATTTTTGCTTGTAGAATCTAGAAATGTGACCAATATTTTCATAGTTGTAGAAAATAATACTTTTTGATGGAAACATAGCTTGTCTTACCTTAAATGGACAATGTTTTTCAAAGTGTCCCGCATTATAATAGTTAAAATAATCAACATTGATTACACCTTTTAATTAATGACCCCCATCATAGTCCCATGAAAACTCATTTCTAATATGTCTTCTACATTCTCTAGCTCTATACCCAAACTGATTACAAATATAGTGATAACCATTAAAATTTACATACCTCATGAAATTTGGTTATCTGATCTTATTTGTTTTCATTCTTTTATCACCTTCATTCCTTATCTGATGATTTATTTTCAAAATATGATTTTCCTTATTCACATTAGTCTTTATATTGTCTTGAGTTGCATTCTCTAGTTCTTCTCTATATCCAAGACCACTTCTATCACTTGCATATTTTTGATCATTAAAAATATTGTCTAGATCACTTGAGTTCTTTTCAAATATCACAAATGACATCAACTTACTAGATGTATTCTCTAACTCAGATTTTAATGACTTATTTTTAATTACAACCTTGAACATTCATCTTATTTATCTTTCAAGATTGTAAATAAGATTTACAATCGATAACTGAGATGCTTGACCATATCTTCATGATCCTTAGTTTCTTCATTCATTCTTTCCTCACACACACTGAATTGCTCCTAAAAATCCTTGAGTTTATATTTCATCTTTTTATTGATCTTCTTCTCAATCTTTAGTTCTTCAAGAGCATTTATCAATTCAGTCTCATAGTCCACCTCATCTTCATTATGATCTAAATCACTCAAAGTAGATTCATTTTTATGTGAGTTCCTTAGCCATGAACAAGGCTTCATCTTTAACAAGACCATCATCTTCATGATCATATTTTGAGTCACTAACTTCACTCTCATCTGATGAGCTACAATATTCTTTAGTGTAGAGACTATTCTTGTCCTTGGAGTACTTCTTCATGTTGTCAAAACTTCTAAATCCCTTTTTTACTTTTATAAGACCTAAATGATCTCTTGCCATCATTATGACCTTGATCATGCTATTCATTATCATCCTTCTTATACTTATGAGGGTACTTATTAAATTTTTTTCCTACCTCTCCAAAATTGAAGCATTTGAGGGGTAGTTTACCCTTATACTTGCCTGAACTTGTTTTCAATTTCCTTGAAATCAAAGCAATTAGTTCATCCTCATCTATATCAAAAATGTCATCCTCATTAGGTTTCTTACATTAGAACTTCTTTTTTGGCTTCATCTTTATCTTGATTGTTGATTCCTTCTTTGGTGGTATATCATTATTCTTCCTCATCTCATAGGCAGTAAGGGTGCCATGTAATTGATCAATATTTAATGGAGTAAGATCATGACTTTATTCTATAGTAGATACTTTCAGATCAAAATTAAACTATAGAGATCTTAGTACCTTTGGAACTATAGCAGCCTTCACAAGGTTCTCTCCAAGAGCTCTGATGATGTTCAAAATCCCATCAACTATCTATAGAATGGATGCCATAGAATCTTTTTCCTTCATCTTGAGACTTTCAAATTTCCTTCTATGAATCTACAACTTTGTAAAGCTTGAAATTTTAATCTCCTTCATAAATGATCTACATTTTATTCCATATCTCTTTAGTATATTTCTAATGTATTACCGTAGTGAATTCAATCTCTATAAGACCATAAGTGATGGCAATAATTTCCTTATAGTTATTATCAAATAGCTTCTTGTCTATCAAACTAGATGGAGGAGTAGTAGGAACATCATAACCATCCACAATATATTTCCATACATCAAACCCTAGAGACATAATGTATGTCCTCATCCTAGTACTCTAAAATGAATAATTGTATTAATTGAACATCAATGCTTGCTTAGTAGAGAAACCTCCTTGATGACTACCCATATTATATCTTGGATTGCATTCAAGCTATCAATCCTTTACCAAAGGACATGCTCTGATACCCATTTTTAGAGGTAAAATCACTAAGAGGGTGGGGGTTAAATTAGTGATCCTATATTTTTCAATTTTAATTCCAATCCTTCCAGACTATTAAACAATCAACAAATATCAACTTGATCAAACGACATTAACAAGAAAGCTCATTCAATCAATGCATACACAAACTAAAACATATAACATAAAGTTCTTATGGGAAACCCTCATGGGGAATAAAACCCACTCTCAATCCTACAAGACATGGACTACTTATCCTATAATAAATTATAAACAAGAGACTGGTCAACTCCTTTAGACCATAAAACCTTGATCAAATCCTTCTGACCAAAGGCCTTTAGTGAAACACCTATTTTTCAAGGAGAAACTACCCCTAAGGAAGATCAAGTCATTTAAACCCTCATTTGAAGTGAACACCTCCACCTTAGAACAAATGTCTTCAACACTTGATGATGGACCTCTGATTATCTAACCACTGCACAAACTCCCTTTCTATCTTGCATAGACCTATCATATAGGAATGCCACAATCTCTCTCCTTCTTCACTCAAACTAAACTCATATTCATAATTATACCTATTTACATATCCTCAAACTATAAGATCACTATTATGAAATCATAAATATGACCAAAGGGTCATACACATAGTCAAAAAAATCTTCTACTCATGAACTCATCCAATATGCACACTACCTATCCTCTTTGCCAACAAGCCTTGCTCAAGTCTCTCAAGTCTTCCATAAATATAGAAACCATCACATTTGGTTTCATTATTTATAAATATTTCATGAATTATCAAGTCCACAGTTTTCTTTATTAGCCACAACACATGCCTTCGCCCTTAAGGCATCTTAGATGGGCCATATTTAAGCACAAATCTCTTTCAAATAAGCCTAAGTCATTTTTTAGGTCTTATGGAGACCTATTCAAAATTTTGATACTTATCCAAGAAATTAAGAACACATGATCACTTTAAAATACATGGGTCCACTCCTTATATCCCCTTATAAATCCTCAAATGATCATAGTTAACTTTGCTCACTTTTGCATATGCTCAAATAATTCAAACACTGATCTGGTACACATGAACATCATGAAAAAACATACAATAAACTTATTAAGAAATTTTCATACTCAATATATATTTATCACACCTCTAAATTCCACACAAATCATCCTTATGGAGTCTACAACATTATCTAATAGCTAATAAATCATGAAAACATTGAAATGACATCAACACAAGTATGAACAATATTCTTGGGTTACTTGTAGAGAAAATATGAAAACATAATAAAATTTGAACCTTCATAACTTTGACTATACACACTTTAAAACTTCAAATATATATTTTTATATGCACCTTGAAGTCCTCTACAAATTCATTTTTTACCCCATGAACAAATTTTGCATAGATAGAAAGATATGGCCCAAAAACTAGGCATTGGTCTTTCCTTTGTTAAATTTAAATATTTGAATTCAAACAGTCATAGTTAAACTTTAGACACCATGATATCATCTCATTTCATCACTACTTCACATCAAATATGTATATTTGATCTTGTTTAAACTTTAACATATAGTGGGCCACTACCCAAATGTTAAATTTCAAATCGTTGACCTCATCTCAAATAATCTTGTAAATTTGACCTTATATGCTCATCAATTTCTTCAAGATTGTCCTCACTTTAGCTATGATATACAACTATCACTTTGACCTCTTTAATTTAATGTGAAACATTGATCTTCATCTGTATGATTTCCTACTCACCATTGATCTTTGGAAGAAGCTCGATCTTTGTCTCTGCTCAGCATCAAACATTGAACACTTGACACCATCTCACTGCGTCCTAATATCTTGGAGCAACATTATCCATTGATGATGTTCAAAATTTACATTGTGAAAAATTGACTAAATATGGGAACTATTTCAACCTATCTCAGAGTCTAAATTTGGACCTCAATAACTTTTGTTGTGCTTAGATGCATGATCTAAAATTTAGACCATATGATCTCCTCACATAAGAGAATCCAACCATGTATCAAACTATTCTTGGAGCATTTTCACCTGAAAGATATAATGCCATTAATATTATCATTCAAATTTTTCTTCCACAAAGCCAATTCTGCCATGAATTGTCTGGAAGACCAACTTTGCACATGCATATATATTTTGATGTGCTTCATCGTATGACCTAAAATTTAGTGAAAATCAAATAGGCACAAAATTGAATAAACCCATATGATCATCTTGTCCTTGCATCTTCACACATGTAAAATATAAATACATCAAAATTATTGATCAAATATTCTTTCCACATGCAAATTTGGCTAAGTATGAGAAAACAATGTCAAACTACCTAAGAGCCCAACTTTGCACTTGTATGTCGTGCTTAGTTGCATGACCTGAGATTTAGGGCATAATGACTAAGCACAATATTGAAAAAACCATGTGACCATTTTCTCTTAAAACCTCCTTGTGTGTGAATGCTTACATCATCAACATGCTTACTTGGCTCTATTTGAACATCGAGAACACTATCAAAATGCCTAAGAGCCTAACTTTGCACCCTCATATCTTTGATTGTGCTTCATTGTATGACTTGAGACTTAGCACATAGAAACTAGGGACTAATGTGATCAAAACCATATTATCAAATCCCCTTGACTCATCTACACATGGAAATGATGATGTCAACAAAATGCCTATTCATATTGTTTTCCAATAGACCCAAAATGTTTAGATGAAAAGTATGGACTACTAGATGATTTCCACTCATGCACATAAAAAATCAAAGCATATAAAAATTATTATGGGACCCTTGGCACATGATTAATACACCATATTTATACCTAAACATCTATAATCATGCTAAAATAGAAGATCAACCAAGCCAACTTCAAGCATACTAGGACAAACACATTGCACACTTTATCATTGTCACTTAGGCTATCAAGGCACCTTATCCACTCACTTGGACATCTCCATGACATCACCATGACATAATTTAAAATTATCCAACAAAAAACACCTTGGAAGGTTTATGTGATGTCCCCTTCTAATAGGGATATATGAAAGACACAAAACTCTGATACCAAAGACAAAGCTCTGATACCACTGTAATGTCCCTTACTTAGGGGCTCCTTTATCTACACAATAGCTCTGATACCACTGTAATATCCCCTTCAAACAGGGAATATATAAACTCATAAAGCTTTGATCACAGATACAAACTGCAGAATAGATTCAAGTATGCATAAACAAATCACAGATCTTATCATTCCTTCAGATGATTACAAAAGATGTCCTTCTAAACTATTATAATTGCAGTCCTTCCTTATGCATATAAAAATGAAATACAGTCTTAAAAACTCTGGCTTAGCAAAAATAGAAGTGAAAAGTGGATTTTGGAAGGTCTCGGCCTTTCTGTGTCGACACATAGACGCCGTCGTCGGTCGATATATCACCGACGTCGGTCACTGTCGATCAGCTTTTTGCCGACGTTGGTCTTCAGTCGATCGATGTCGATCACTAGAAGCCCTCTGTCTGCCGAGGTCGGTGCCTGAGCTGATCTGAACGGACCTGTACGGACTTGGTACGGCCGCCAACCTATCTGTTCTTAACCCCTGATTGCTAAACAACCTAATCTGAAGATATACTATTCTAATACAGAATATCTCTATCTGTATAATTTATTAAATAACAACTAATAAAATAAATACCTGTAATACTGTGATAACTTCTAAGTGAAGTTATCTCTCAACCTTGAAATTCTATGATAACTTCTGGATGAAGCTATCTCTCAAATCTGTACCTCTGTGATAACTTTTGGATGAAGCTATCTCTCAATTTGGCAATAGATCAGCTGATCTTTCACAACCTCTGAATCACACACAATGAAGAGTTGACGTTCTCCACTACAAATGGAATCCTAGAACCCTTGGCTCAGTCTTCACAGAAGAATTTCTCCAATTTCAATAATCAATTCATACATACATAATCCATAATGGCCTCCATGTGAAACCCTTATACCCTCAAAAGATATGCTTGCCCTAATTAGGGTTTCTTAAATTAGCATTAGGGTTTCTAATTTAAAATTAGACCAAATAATTAATAATTAATTATTAATTATTAATGAGACCAAATAATTAATATTTGATTAAATCAATCAAATATTAATATCTCCCTCAATATACGTCGGATCCTCAAACCGATCGAAGCAGGTGAATCAGGGAGTGATTCTGCACATGACCATACCAAAATAAAGGTGCTCTGCTGCATATCAAATATCCCTAAAAAGTAGGAGCTCAGGCCCAATGCATCTAAAATAACCTGAATGAAAACCAAACGTAGAAATTCTGTGAATCAAAGTCAAGCCAAGCTCCATTATGACCCTCTATCCATCGTATTAGCCTAGGAAGGTCGTATAATAGGCTAACCATCAAGTCTGTCAATGTCCACGAAAAAGGGGACATGACAATCCGCCCCTCCAGAAATTGCTTGTCCCCAAGCAATCTCGAAACAATGAACTACTCGATCCACCTGGATCCCAAATGTAGTTATGCTCTGCACTGCTGTGAATCAATGTGAGTACCTGCAATATCATCAGAAGTAAAACAAAGAGGAACCCATAATCAAATTGGTGAACACAACTCAACCAATCTCTGAAATCACAACTGCCCTGGATGTGTCGATACTGTAGGCTGTGTAATTGGAAACTGCAAATTCCATCTACAAAAGATGGTGTTAATCCATCCCATAAATGATCCCTCTGTAAAGGTGGCACAACAGACAGTACCACACTATCATATGCATGAGAAGAATCAATCTGGAGACTCGACTCCACTGGTATCTCTAACTCATCAGAATCAGGTACTCCCAAATCCTGAACATGTGTGTCAGCATCAATAACATGCTCCTCAATGACCCCTATAGGAATGTACTCACCACCAACCATCTCAATATATAAATGGACTGGGCCTGGTACTGGTGAAGACCGCAAATGCTCCAACTCTGCAGTCACCTCAGCTAAATGAAACTGTGACTCCTTGAAAGCCAACTGCGTACTCTCAAGAATCTCAGAAGTCACCTCAAGCTGCTGAGTAAGCTCACTCACCTTATCTTCCTTGGCCAATAATGCATCATACACTGTGCCACCCCACTCTATAAGATAATCTCTATCGGTGACCAACTACATATAGTCCTGTCTCAGAATCTGGATAGCCTCCCATAAAGAGTGGATCTCTGTCAAGGATAAATAACTACCTCCCTGCTCAATGCTAGTAGGAGAACCCCATCCATAAACTACTAACAACTGATGAGAAGCATCGAAATGCTTGCAAGCAATAGCAATGTCTCGCTCACTAACTCTCAACTGACTAGACACATGGTGGCACTGGCTAGATTGTCTCCTACAATCCTCCTCTGATGCATGGCCCAAAAGAGTAGACTCAAAATCACTGACCTCTATAATACTACCATCCATACTCTGTGAATCAACTCCATAGCTCATATCAACATATAAAGTATCAACAACTATAGCATCACTATCTATCTCTTCCATACCGAAAGGAACTGCCGGTGAAACTAAGTCCTCAAAACTATCCACTGCATTCTCCTGAGTATCATCTACAATAATAGGATCATGGGACTCTGCTACAATCTCTGCCATAGTTGAGAGATCATCAACCCTCAGTGCACTAACATTTGAGCACACCTCTACACTCTGAGTGCAAGCATCTAACTCATCCTCATCTTCACTATATCCTATCTCATAATCATAATAATTATGGGACATGCTGCTCTCTCATCTAAGTGATCTGTAGTGCTCTCTCCTCAGCTTGACAAAATGATCAAAGGTTGTCCTCTCTTGAACATGAGGAGGTAATAAGTCCCACTCATCATTCGCTGTCTTATACCTTGCGGGTTTGTTTTTGGATGTAGGATATGAAAGAATTTCCTTCATCCTCCTCTGGGTTTCATCCAACTGCTTCAAACTGTGTTCCAGCTTCTTCATATCATTGTCCCACTGTTTCTGAGTATATGAAGGCATCATGATACTTTGTTGATTCAATCTACCCAAACTACCCAACAGGATGGCAAGACATTAGCTCTGATGTGCCCAACAGGATGGCAGGAATTTGGCTCTGATACCACTTTGATGTCCCCTTCTAATAGGGATATATGAAAGACACAAAACTCTGAGACCAAAGACAAAAGCTCTGATACCACTGTGATGTCCCCTTCTAATAGGGATATATGAAAGACACAAAACTCTGATACCAAAGACAAAGCTCTGATACCACTGTAATGTCCCTTACTTAGGGGCTCCTTTATCTGCACAATAGCTCTGATACCACTGTAATATCCCCTTCAAACAGGGAATATATAAACTCATAAAGCTCTGATCACAGATACAAACTACAGAATAGATTCAAGTATGCATAAACAAATCACAGATCTTATCATTCCTTCAGATGATTACAAAAGATGTCCTTCTAAACTATTACAATTGCAGTCCTTCCTTATGCATATAAAAATGAAATACAGTCTTAAAAACTCTGGCTTAGCAAAATTGGAAGTGAAAAGTGGATTCTGGAAGGTCTCGGCCTTTCTGTGTCGACACACAGACGCCGTCGTCGGTCGATATATCACCGATGTCGGTCACTATCGGTCGGCTTTTTGCCGACGTCGGTCTTCAGTCGACCGATGTCGGTCACTGGAAGCCCTCTGTCTACCGAGGTCGGTGCCTGAGCTGATCTGAACAGACCTATACGGACTTGGTACGGCCGCCAACCTGTCTATTCTTAACCCCTGATTGCTGAACAACCTGATCTGAAGATATACTATTCTAATACAGAATATCTCTATCTGTATAATTTATTGAATAACAACTAATAAAATAAATACCTGTAATACTATGATAACTTCTGAGTGAAGTTATCTCTCAACCCTAAAATTTTATGATAACTTCTGGATGAAGCTATCTCTCAAATCTGTACCTCTGTGATAACTTCTGGATGAAGCTATCTCTCAATTTGGCAATAGATTGGCTGATCTTTCACAACCTCTGAATCACACACAATGAAGAGTTGACGTTCTCCACTGCAAATGGAATCCTGGAACCCTTGGCTCAGTCTTCACAGAAGAATTTCTCCAATTTCAATAATCAATTCATACATACATAATCCATAATGGCCTCCATGTGAAACCCTTATACCCTCAAAAGATATTCTTGCCCTAATTAGGGTTTCTTAAATTAGCATTAGGGTTTCTAATTTAAAATTAGACCAAATAATTAATAATTAATTATTAATTATTAATGAGACCAAATAATTAATATTTGATTAAATCAATCAAATATTAATATCTCCCTCAATATACGTCGGATCCTCAAACCGATCGAAGCAGGTGAATCAGGGAGTGATTCTGCACATGACCATACCAAAATAAATGTGCTCTGCTGCATATCAAATATCCCTAAAAAGTAGGAGCTCAGGCCCAATGCATCTAAAATAACCTGAATGAAAACCAAACGTAGAAATTCTGTGAATCAAAGTCAAGCCAAGCTCCATTATGACCCTCTATCCATCGTATTAGCCTACGAAGGTCGTATAATAGGCTAACCATCAAGTTTGTCAATGTCCACGAAAAAGGGGACATGACAGTTTATCTCCCAAGATGAGTAAATATGTCGATGAAATAACAAAAGGTGATGTGTGTATATAAGGGAAAATGTAATTGACCTAAAAACTAATCCTAGTTTAGAGAAGATAAATCATAGTTATAATTTTACTTATCGATACATTTAGACATTTAGGGCCATGACCAAGATGTATTATTTGTACCTAAATAAGGGGTCCCTTATCACAATAAAATTAATAACGACGGTTTGAAAGCCTCTAGTCAATCAACACCATGCAATAACCCTATATAGGTCATATGTTTTCATATTCACAAAGTATATGAAAAGTAAAGTAAAATATAATCTAGTGATCACCAAATATTGTGACAAAAAGTGGGGGTAATAAACATAAAAAGTAAACATGCATAGAAGATCTATACTTAAGTAAATGTATAGGAAATCCTAATGCATGGGAGAGAATCAATAATGTAAATCTATCTACTTTAACAAAGGAGGAACAAAGTTAGGAATACTTACCTTTGAATACAAACACATCATTCCTCAATCTCTCCCTTGGATAAGGTGACTCATAAGAGTTATTGTGTATGTTGAAGAAACTAAGGATGAATAATAAACTACAATTTAGCCAAGGACCTCCTAGTGGATCCCTAATTTTCACAAAACAAGATTTGTTTCTCCAAGTTTAGTATTCAAACCCTAAGTAATGCTCCTCAAGTAGAATGGTGGAAAAAAATATTCATAATATAATATTCTTCTTCTTATCTTCCTAATAAATGGTGGAAATGGATGTGTATCTATAGCATAATCTAATCCTAAACCTTTTCAAAAGTTTAGTCAATAGGGTTGGCCCAATTTGACCTTGTATCATTAATTGATAAAAATAAGTTAGGTCCCAGTTTGGGTCATCAAAGGCAGAACTAGACTCACAATGTGATAATATTAATTTAAACATAGGGTTAACCTAAGCTGAAATTATTTTTTAAATGTCAAAAAAGGTTTTTGGCTTAGTGTAGAGTAAGAATCCAAAATGAGTTAGATCATGTATTAGTCAAGAAAACTCAAAATAAGCATAAATAATATAAATCACAAAGAAAAATCCCTCATGGGGTTTTGTAAATGAAGACTAAGAGATATTTAAAGAAGGAATATAACACTAAATCTTGGGGGAATATAAAACTAAACCTTCCCAAGAGCATCCCTTCAAGTGTGGGTCAAAAATGTGATTGTCCCTTGATTTGGTGCTCCAAGTCTTTGTTAGTGATGTGTGGCTTACTCCTCCATCATCTCTTAATGCACCAATGAACTAGACTCATGAAATTGATTAAATGTGTGCCAATAGTTGAGTTTATCCTATTGTAAATTCAACATAATAACATTACACAAAATAGCTTATGAAGATAATTTTGCATAGTAAGTTTACACAAAAGGAACTTGAATGGATGAGTTAAGACCCTTGTATTTATAGATTTTTGGAGATGATTAGAATTAACCATGACCATAAATATTGATATCAAGATGTGTGGCCAATTTTGGAGGCTTAATTCATAAATAGCCCCATTAATATTTAGAAGAGTGGGGCATTAATGAGGCATGGGAGGGTTTAAACCAGATATTTGTTCCATTTATGGCTTATGGATGCCACCACATTTTTGATGTCATAGGGTGATGCAGATATTAGAAATGAATTTATAATTAATAGATCATCAATAACTTACATGGATTTTACACTTAAGCTCTTAATTTGGTTTAATTTGCTTAAGTGAGTTTAATTAATTTTTTGCAATTATTTGGAAATTAGTTTCCCATTTAATAAAATTTGTTAAAATGTCAATTTATTGAGTCATAATTTGACTGAGTATAATTAGAATAAGGTATCAATTGCATATAGACGAATACCCCAATTCGAGCATTGTAGACATGAAATAATAGATGCACATGTTATGTGCTTCTAAATTAGAAGAATTCAGTAGTCCAGAGCATCATTTTACATGGTCAAAATTTGACTTGAAATGATTCTGAAATGTATAATAATAACATAAATTACATTTCCCCATTTAGGGATACCTTACCTAAATCAACACTTGTATGTAACAAACTCGAACCATTTAACACATTTTAGTGATTTTGGCCCAAATTGTGTGTTGTCATAGAATTTTGAGTAAGAGTTACAATTTTACCACAATGGTGATAAGAATTGGATGTCTACATTTTGCCCCTATTTTAGAAGGCATAGTGAGACACTCAATTGAAACAACATCTTTTCAAATAATGAAAGAGTTGTCAATAAGAAGTTAGAAGGAAATGGCCCATAATGCCCCCTCGAGAGGATGTATGAGGATGAAAGAAAGGGATGGAATCTTGAAAAGAGAAAAATATTTGAAATTAACCGATGGATGAGATTAAATCCATATGATCTAATGATTTCACATGTTGAATTTCAATGATCATAATATAATATAATGGGCCCCAAAGTGGGGGGAAGTGGGAAGAATACAATCCAAAAATATAAGTGACACACTTTTACACACCCAAAAGAGGGTGAAAGCTATGGGCTTAAGGAATGATCAATCTTGTGACAAATTGCACATTTTAAAATTACCATAACAAGGGCAAAAGTTGTAGATCTTGAAATTAGAATAAAAATGAGAGCATTGTTCTAGAGAAAGGAAATAATAATGTGCCCTAGTAGAGTGGATTTGATTAGTTGATGAATTAATTTTTCCTTAGTAAGGATGATTTTGATCACTGATAATTAATTTTTCCCCAGTAGGGATGAATGGATTGATGATTGGTCTAAATGTTGTGACCCAGTAGGGAAAATTGACAAGCATAGATCAAAAAAATAACCTAATGTGTAAATTAAATATGAGCGAATGCAAACATAGATGTAATGGTCTAATGATTGAATAATCCACAAAAAAACTAAGAATACGAGGATGGACAAAGTGATGAAAGAGATGATGAGAAGAATGAGGGTGGTCAAGCTGACTCAAGATACATCATGTTTCAAAGCACTACCTATATAGTCCATATGGACCTCAATCCAATGTAGTTCACATATAAGAGGGAGAAAATGAAATGAGGAATGAATAATAGAATAAAAATAGACCATTGTTCAATTAGACTTATCATGTATGATAGGAGATGCACATCTTACATAAAGTCACATGTTAGGTATGGTGAATTTTAGAGTTGATCTTCAAAGATGCATTCACTTTTGGACTTGGAATCCAAATCACTTGGTGATTACTATAGAAAAAGTGAAACTATGTATCATAAATAAGAGTAACTTATAATAACATTGTATTTTGATTATGATGAGCTGGTTCAAATGTGAATATTTTTAACTAAGGATAATGATAGAAATTACCAATAATAGAGTTAAAACTATTTAAGTTTAAATAAAAATTAAAAAAAACAATGTTAAAAACAATACATAAATTTAACGTGGCTTAAAATCAAGATATGAACAATCAGGATTTAAGTACGAACAAGAATGTATAAAATCAAATCAAGAACAAATTAATAAACAACATGAAAGCAAGATATGAATAATCAAGCTCCATGTTATTAGCAAGATGTACTTGGAAAATAAAACAAAAGAACAAGTTAAATACAATTCTAAATAAATGAAACCTAACTAAAAACTAGACTAAAAGTGGTTATAGAATGTATTTGAACTCAAAAGAACAAAACAATACAGGACAAGAAAAAATAGTAACACAACAGACCAAGGTAACAAAACACCAATAATAAACAAAAAAGGAACAAAAAAGAACAAAATATTAACAAAATAAAATGGAGAGACAAGAAAACACCAAAAAACAATAATAAAATTCAAATAAACACCCATAAACAAGAGTTAGTCACAATGTTAATGAGAACAAAAACCAATTATTTATGCACCTATAATAGAGGTGTTACTCTCTATGATATGGTGACCCCTAATCTAATAAATAATGAGACTAGTATAATATAACAAAACAAAACAACATAAAACAAAATGGGGGGAAAAAGAAGAAAAGAAAGGGGGTGGCCAAGTTGAATCTAAATGTATGAGAAAAGTGAAAGTTACCTGCATAACTCCTTGGATGCAAGGTCTAACATGAAATTAAGGTCAAATTTAGTTCTCCCAAAAAATGGGATAGAAGAATAATGATGATAATAAAACATGATTGATGTTATAGAGGAAATAAGGAATCAGGATCACAAAATGGTGAGTGCATTTAAACGAGTACTCATAAAACAGTGAGAGCATGGATTTAGAATAAACAAAAGTGCAAGACAATGTTTTTGTTTGTTTTATCAATCATTTTCTAATGTTTTTGTGTTTTTGGGATATGAAATAAAAATGAAATATGAATAAAGGACCCAGGGAACTACGTAACTAAGGAGATGCACTTCCATGGGTAAGAGCTCAAATAATAGATAAACCAATTATAATGGGGATCATGAATATAAATAATGGCACAAAACACCAACTAATAAAGGAGATGCACATCCATGAGTAGAAGTTCCAATAAAGATAAAACTAACTGTAATGGCCTAAGCCCATAAATTGATAAGAGCAAGAACCCGTTAAGGTAACAATGCCTACCAAATAGTAGTAAAATAATAATATAATAGTATGCAATGTGAGATAAATCTAAAATTCCATTAAAAAAGAAAAAAACGTGTGTTGATGTATCTGTGTTCACTTGTCTATAAGAGGAAGCTACAAAATACTATTTAGGTTGAACTGCTTTGTAGAATTAGCACTGAATGTGTCCATAAATGCTTGAGTCATAATCAAGATCATAATTGGTCAAGGTATAGAATAGTCCAGGTTACAATGGTCCAAGATATGAAAATAATATGGTTTTAAGTAGAATAGTTTAGGATAAATCAAGACAAAATAAATATGGTCCAAGATAGGATGATCTAGGGTGGGATACAAAGAGTCTAGTTGGAATATAAATGACCCAAAGTACCAATAGTCTAGAGTTTAAACTCTCTAGATTCATAAAATAATATGTTTCTCATGAGAATGATCTAGGGTAGATCAAGAGAAGATGAATATGGTCTAGAATATGATGGTCCAGGATATAATAGTATTATAAAATGACTTCAACATAAGTTGACCCCAAGTAAGGGCCCTTGTAAATCATGGTTTAAATGGCTATTAAGTGTAGAACTGATTGACATGTACAATGTTCATGGGTTCTATAAGTTCTTCACCATTTGGATTAGCTAGTTAGTATGCCCCTAATCCATGATTTGATATAATAACATATGGTCTTAGCCAATTGGGTTGAAACTTACCCTTCTTCTTCTTCTATTCAACATTTATGTTCTGATTTTATTTCAAGACCAAATCACCAATTTAAAACTCTCGAGGGAGAATACACTTGTTATACATTTTACACAATCTATTTTGATAGAGTTGTAAGTTATCTAGGGAAACCAAATGATGACCATCAAGGAGTTCTAGTTCATCCAACCTAGAAACTCTATACTCTTTGTCATCTTAAATATTCTCCAAGGATACTCAAAGTGAAGGAAACTCGATCTCAATTGGGATAATATCTTATGTGTCATAAACAAGGGAGTATGGAATGGCTTCTATGGGGGTTTGATGACTAGTGTGATAAACCCCAAAGGTAAGAAAATTTTTCAAGTGCTAATTATGGTCAGTTCATTGACAATCTTCTTAAGTATGGAAACAATGGTTTTGTTTGATGCCTTAGTTTGATAGTTGCCTTGCAGGTTATATGGCGTGGATTCCTTGTGATTGATTTTGAATTTTTCATAAAGAGATTTAACATCTCAGTTGATAAATGATCTGTATTATTGGATATAATAGGACTGGGATACCATATCGATAGATGATATGGTAATTTATAAACTTGACAATCTACTTCTCGATGAGAGTGAGGGGAATGGATTTGATCCACTCAGTAAAATACTCAATATAAATGAAAATATGTTTATCACCATAAAAATATGTTGGATTTATTTTCTCGATGATATCAATGCCCCATATAGAAAATTGCCATGGTGTAGTGATTGACTATAGTGGAAAGAAAGGTGCATGCATCAAATTACCATGTTTTTGATAAAAAACACACTTCCTTACATAATTAAAATCATCTATCTCTATTTTGGGCCAATAGTGACCTTTTTTTAGGAGCATTTTAGCTAGGATTACAACATTGGTGTGGGCCCCACATATTCATTTATGAACCTCCTTAAGTACTAACTTGGATTCTCCTGAAGATAAACAATGAAGTAGCATTCCATCATAGCCTTTATGGTAAAATGCATTTCCAAGGAGGGTATAATAGGCTATGCGATGAATGAAAGTTTTTAATGATTATTAAAAAGGTCAGGTGGAAAAATGTGTTCATGAAAATAATTATAAATGTTTTGAAACCAAAGTAGTTCAGGTGGGGGATTAGGACCATCAATAGGGCATACCCTTTTTGAATTAGGCAAGACATGAGCAAGCTATAAAAGATTTTCAATGAAAAATTGATATTTTTTAACACTATTATCAATCTATATCATGGACCCAATTATTGTTATTGTATTGGTAGATCTCTTATTGGCCTGTAATACTTATTCAAATTAAAGGGATTTGAAGCGAGTCTTGAGATTATCCATAATATTCTTGTAATGTACATGATTGTCATCTCTAGTTTGATACTAATATATGGTTTGATTGATAATCAATTGGGAATCTCCATAGACCATTAACCATTAGATATCCCACTGTATTGTAAGATGAAGTCTTATAATAAGTGCCTCATATGTAGCCATATTATTGGTATAATGAAAATTGATTTGAAACACTTTGGGAATCAGATCCCCTTATGGTGTAGTAAAAAAAATACCAACCCCAGATCCACAAGATGTAAAGGAGACATCAAATTATAGTTTTTATTGCTCAAGTTCATGCAATACTTATTCTATTGTCATAATAGAATCATCTAAAAAATCAAATCTGAGAGGTTGAGTGTCTATAATAAGGGATTATGCAAGTTGATCTGTAATTACCTGCCCCTTGATAGCCTTTTGATTTTGATATTCAATATCAAATTAAATTAAGATCATAACCCATTTGGCCATGAAACCTATGAGAGTTACTTTAGACAAAAAATATTTGAGGGGGTCCACTTTAGCAATAACAATAGTTTTGTTATTAAATATATAGTGTCATAAATTTTGGGATGCAAACACCATAGCTAAACATGCCTTCTCTATAGGTGTATACTTATGCTAATAATCCACCACAATGTGGATTCAATAATAAACTACATGTTCCTTTCCCTAATCATCATGTTGAGCCAAGAGTGCCCCTAGTGCATGTTCAATCATTGAAATATAAAGAAGAAATGGTTATCTAGGTGTTGGTAGTCTCAACACTGGCAGGGTAGACAAATATGTCATGATCTTTTTAAATGATAATTTACACTCATAAGCCCATTGAAATGTAACCCCTTTCTTCAAGAGATGTGTAAAAGGGTGGCATTTATCTACCAGTTGTGAAATAAACCTACTAATAGACTAGATATTTCCTTACAGGCTATGGAGATATTTAAGATTAGAAGGTGGAGGAATTTAGACAATGGCCTTGATCTTAACAGGGTCTACTTTGATCCCTATTTTCAATTTAATAAACCTTATAAATTTTCTTGAAGTGACACCAAAGACACACTTCTTGGGATTCAAACAGACCTTGTACTCATGAAGTCTATCAAAGATTCTATGTAGAACCTCCAGATGTTTAACACATGTTCTTGATTTAGCTAGGATGTCATCAACGTAGTCTTCGGTAATATTATGTATCATGTAATGGAAGTTGATAGTCATAACATGCTGATAGTTAGCTCCAAAATTGTTCAAGCCAAATGACATGAGTTGATAATATAATGTTCGCTATGGTGTGGTGAATGTGTAGTTTTATGATGTTATTATTTGAATATCTTAATTTGATTGTATCTATAAAATCTATCCATGAGGGACAACATCTCATACCCAATAGTAAAATAAAAAATTATGTCAATGTTGGGTAGAGGAAAATCATCATTGGGGCATGCCTTGTTGATATCTCTAAAATTAGAATAAAGCTTTATACCCTATATCTTTTTATTCACTAGAAATATATTTGATATCCATTTGAAATAGTCTAGTGATATGATGAAGCTTGCTCATAATAATTTATCTAGTTCTACTTTTATCAAAATAATGATGTATAGATGCATATTTCTTTATTTATGTTTGACTGGCTTAGCATCTGGATGGACAAGAAGTAGATGCACAACCAAGTTAGGGTTTAAGCCTAGCATGTTGGATTAATCCTATAAAAATATGTCTATAAAATCTCTCAAAATGGTGACAATGTGATCTCACTCCTAATCAATGAGGGAAGATCTAAGACAATTTTTTTTGAATAATCATATGTTCCTAGGTTCACTTTGGTAGTGTTTTCTATAAGGAGTATAGAACAATCTTCTAGAATAGTAGGTATCAATTGATCTAGATATTTTACTTCTATAGTTTCTAGTTGTTCTTCCCAAAGCTCTAGATAATGTGATGAATCTAAATATGCCTGTTTAAGTAATGGCCAACTAGAAAATATCTTAAGAAATTCAAGAGTAAGACACTCAAAGACTTGTTATTTTTATGATGTGATGCTGGTATTGGCTACAAAGTTAGGCCTTGACGAACCTTGTGCAACCTTTGGGGATGAGCAAACTTACCCATCCAAGAGAACCTAAAAAAGGTTTTCACTCAAGGGCTTATATTTTTCTTTGCTATTTCCCTAACTAACGAGTGCCACAAAGAGGTTTTCACTTGAGGATCTTGATGTTTTATCTTTTTCATGACCAAGAAAGTTTACTTACTCTTCAAAGAAGGCAAACATATGTAAATAAAAATAAAAGACTTGTTTATTATTGCCAATTTGCAATCCATCTCTAATGCCGATGTACTCTAAAATAGATTCCTCATTTTGGAATTCATCAAGGCATATGACCAAATTTTGATGGTCCCAATAAATGAGTTCAGGATGGTAAAGGCAAAGTGAACAATGGGGTGTGACATTCATAATGGAGTTTAAATAGAATAAATATGTGTCAATAAACTCATCATAAATACTATAATGGGAAGCTGTGTCACTTTTAGGAGTCTCATTACTAGTCAATTCAAAAGAATCAATATCAAAAGTCATGAGGTCGCCCTTAGGTGGTATGAATCTGAGACCTTGATTCATGTTAGGTTTACTAGATGATAAAGGTTATAGGATTCCTTGCTCTCATGGACCAAGGCCCTTTTCTATATAATCAAAATTATCCATAATCTAATTAGGGATATGATATTTAGGATTTTAAAAACAATTAGCAATGCCATTAGAATATAACCAGCCTCCTTCAATGAAAACTTCCTGATCCCAATTTGATGAAATAACAGGTTTGAATACCATTAGTGGTTTTTATGTATATTTCTTATTTTTCCAAATCATGTTGGGTCTTAAAGGGCTTTTAGAAGGTTTTGGTTTTCCAAAATATTTAGGAGACTTAGGTAATTTATCAATATGGAAGGCATATTTAAGATGGTATGTAGAAATGCCTATTTTTCAAGGGTTGCAAGAAATGGATCAGCCAAAGTGGAAGCAAGGTTTGGATTTGGGTGGATGCAAAACTATTTACTTTTTCTTCTTCATAGTGAATTTAGAATTAGGACAATAGTTATAATTATGAAATGTAGCCTTTAGGTGTTTGTAATACTGGTAAGGCTATAGATCAATAGGAATGGTGACTTTGATCTCATCATATGGAAAATTGAGGCACTAATGCAAAGTGGATGAGAGAGCCTATACTTTATGGATCAGAGGACACCAAGAGGTTTTTTATAAGGTAACTCAATATCCATAATATGTAAGAAGCTTTGGTGGGACACAAACCCAACAATGATTGTCATATAAATAGTATTGAAAGATTTAGTTTTCATATTATTGTATGCCTTGATTGTAATTGTATTTAACTATATGTCCTTTGCCATATAACCCAATCACTATACTATCTTAAGGGACACTATGTTCAGCCCTAAACCATTGTCTATAATAACCCACTTGATTTCATGGTTTTTAATGATGACCTCAATATACAATGGGTTTTTATGGCTAGGACCAAGAGTGGACATGTCTCTTTGATCAAATGTATCTTGTCAAAATGAAGACAAATATCCTACAAGTGTTTGGAATTATTCAAGGTTAATGTCTTGGGAAACATTGGATTATTGAAGAAGGTCATTCAAAATAGTTCTATGGACTTCAATGTATGAAAAATATCTAAAATAGAAGTTTGCACAAGGATTTTACTTAGTTGGTCTGAGATACTATAAATATTTTCAACAGTAACATGAAGAGGTTTAGCCTTGGCTGGCACAATGTTCAACTTTGGATACAAAGGCACAATGTTCACATTGGGTGTAGTGTTAAAAGAGGGTAAAGGGACTTGAAGGGTAACTCATGAGAATCTAATTGTGATTATGTAATCTAGAGGTGGCAAGGAGCCATTATAATTAGAATATGAAGGCAAAGGGTCTTGAAGGGTGAATCATGGGCATCTAGTTATGATTAAACAATCTAGAGGTGGCAAGGAGCCATTTTAATTAGAAGAAAGGGGTGTAGAAATGGTAACCCATGGAAACTGATGTGCAATAGAATTGATTATACTCAATGTAGCATTAATTAAAGGGTAGGGTAATGACCCTATAGTGAGTGTTCTAGTACTTCAAGAAGCATGAGATGGTTCACGAGCCTTGGCAGTGATGGTGGCAATGTGGTTTATAGAAATACACCCCACAATATTATTATAATCATAAGGTATGTTGTTGTAACCCAAGTTATTAGCATAGGTATTATGATCTTGATTATGATCATGATAATTATGGTTTTGTCCTTGGGCTTGTTTCCATTGATTCTATCCTTGGTTTTAATTGTTTCTTGCCAGTTTTTGATTATGTCTAGGAAATGGATCTTTGTAGATGCCCATATCCTGATTAGTGTTTTTGGGGGTAAGTTTGATTTTAACTTTGTTGATTTTGATCATATATTCAATGAGATGTAAAAATTGAAAACATTGATAGACACCATGACCAAAAACATGATGAAAGTTGAAAAATTCATTCACCAATACCAATTGGGTTTAGGTTGATCTTCATGAAATGGCCTTGGTATAGGCCACACAATCAAATTAATTGCTATAAGCTTTTGGAACATGGCCTGGATAGGCTCTCCTAATTTATTAAAGACTCTATATTTGTTATTGAATACCCTTCAAAGAGGTATCCTTTACAAATTAATTGGTGGATTAGGTAGAGCTAATTCCACATTTAGAGCTAGTAGAGCCTGTACCATTTATATATGCCTAGATTCAGTCACTCCATTCCCTACCATGTTCTTATTTTTATTAAATCCCTTAGGTTTATTTGTTGTAACATTTTGGACATGTTATTGGGTCTGATTTGATGTTTTCCCCTATGAATAAATATTGATAAGGCCTTTAGTGATAAACACCTTCTCAATCTATACACCCTTGTCTATAATGTATTCAAATGTTTTTATGCAAGTGAGTCATAGATTATGCACCACCTCATGGTGTAGTTTATGAAAAATGATACCAGCAAACTATTTGTCGAGTAAATTATGTTAAAATCATCTAGATAATGTTTTCCACCACTGTAGACATGTTGTGAAGCTTTCTCTATCTTGTTGTTTGGCTTTGCATAAGTTGACCATAGTCAATTCATGCTCAATATTGTAAGAGATATGGTTGACAATTTTTATAAATAGATCATTCTAATCTACCACTGATACCTTAGGTAACTTAAGGAGCCAATCTAAAGCTTGTCCTAATAAACTTTGTGGAAACAAATGAAGCAAGTAAATGTTACTGTAAGCTACCTCTTGGAAAAATACAAAAAATGCCTGAATATGTTCACGAGGGTTAGCCTTCCCTTTATATTTGTTAAAATTGGGTGCCTCAAAATAACTTATAAAGGGTACTTGGATAATACTCAAATGGAATAGATATGGACATATCTTGTCAAACTTGTATTTCTTGACTCAATTTCTTGTCTCCAATCATTACACAATTTCTTTCATCAAATTCCATTCTTGTATGTTCTATGCACTAATAGGTGGAATATAATTTTGTTGGGGTGAAATTTCCCCTATTGCATTGAGATGTTAGGGATATACACCCTACGATCTATAGCTTTTTTTTGCTTCACTCCTTGAGTCAAGTAAAAAAGCCACTGATTCTTGGGTTGATAAACATTCCCTAAAATCTACCACCTTGAATTGTAAGTGTTTTGTTAATTTTAGGGAGTTTATGGTCAATTTACTAATGTACACATTTGTTGATAAGAACTTGCTAAAGTGTTTTGAATAATTTCCTAAATACATACTACATGTTTCATTCTTTAGCTTTGTAAAGGAATAAGAGGCTCTTGATTTTACAATATGAGTGAAGGATTATTCTTGCTATTGTTATTCTACCCTAAGCAAGGTGCGTAATTATTCCATAGGAAAGTTTGATGGTAATTTAGCACTTGATTCAATCAATCTTATGAGAGATTCATCTTTGTCCTCTAGGGGTTGATGTTCAAAATAATATTCTTCAGATCCTAAAATCATGGTAATGTCTTTAAACACCATGAAATTATCTTGTTCATCATAAAAATGATCTTCCTTATAGCTAGGGCTATAAGAGACCCACTACAAGCATACCTTTGCATCATGTGTAGAAGATTTGTCTCTACATTTTATAATATGTAAAATGTTTTGCAAACATTAAAAGGTGTGTTTTGGATTTCTTCAAACAAGTGACAAAGTAAAAAGAGACTATAATAAAAAAGAAGTGGCATAGTACCACACAATTAGAATAAATGGTCATGAATTTACTCAACTTTGGTGGGTTAAAATTGTCAAATTATAAGAGGGTATGATATATTTAGAACCTAAAGTACAAGTTAGCACAATAAACTTAAGTCAAAAGATACGTCAATACTATAAAAGTTAGATACAACTATGATGAGTTGCGACTACAAAATTAGAAGAGGGTCTTTCTGATTAGGATTATAACAATGTGAACTAATAAACTCAATATGTGAAAACACACAATGATAAAAAATGATGATGAGTCTATATAATGGCCTTTAACCCAAACAAGAAATCATACCCAAGTTAACTCAAACCAAATGCAAATGGCAAATTGATTAACACCTTGGCCTAGAACTTAGAAAGGTGAGATTTTTAATTTTAATTAAAAATGAAGGACTTGAATATTTTTGTAAAATGGTCTAGACTTAAATGGATAAAATCACAACACTTTTTAGGAAAGACAAACACAATGTTTCAAATGATGATTTGAACAAGGCAAAAAGAGGTTTTAATTTGGTCAGTGTAATGCCTCCTTGTTCAAATAAAATGGTGGATAACAAAGGTGTTTGATGACATGTTTTGGTTTTCAAACAAGTTTTAGACTTGATAAGACCAAGCAAGTAAAGGATAAAAAGACAAATTACAACTAAGTATAACATCCAAAGTCCTAAAACTAACAAGATTGCATCGTACCATTGAATTCTATCTATATACCTACTCTTGGTAGGATTTTAAGTGTTAATCTAAAAGTAAAAGTACATGAATAAGTAGGAATTTTACACCCCTTCTCCCAAGAGATTATATGATGACATGGACCTTGGGGCTACTTGTCTTGCATCAACAATATGTCCATGACAAGTGGGGTTATTCTAAAACTAAATTTTTGTATGTCTAGATGGTCCTAAGAATGGATAATACTAGAGATTCCTCATGTCAATTGGACCCACATCAATTGGATTGTTATTAAAAGGTATTTTAATTTTCAAAATCACTACATCCATTGCTTACTTAGTGTAGTACGATGTTTGAATTGCCCTTATGGTCCAAGTTACAATACCACTAACAGAGTTTGCTTAACTACTCAAGCAAATGTCTCAGTGGGTTACCCTCAATTTGTATACCCCACTATGAATTGGGGTTGAAATGATGCTAGGAGATGAATTCTTAAGTCAATGATTCCCTAGAGAACCTATTAGGAGGCTATGAACTCTCGATCACAAGCCAAGTTACATAAAATAAAAGACTAAGTAAAAATAATTTAAGGTCATATTTAGATCACCCAAACCATATGGCTTTGAGGAGAGAATTAATGATGTTATTTTCATTCCTTTTGAAAAGGTAAAAATTTAAATAAAGGAGAATTTTGGTCACCTGAGTTCCCTAAAGGGGATGGGGGAGAACATACACACCTCAATTATTTTATGAAAAAACAAACAATTTTGAAATATTTAGCATAAAATAAAACACTCTTAAGAGTTATAATCTATGTGTGAGTGTTTTTTTTAATATACCAAAGTGAAGTGTTTATGAAATTTGGCCCTTGGCATTTGTTAAAAAACCTTACAAAAGAAACATTCACAAACAACTAAGCATAAATAATCTAAATTCCTTTTAAGCACTAAATGAAGTATTCAAGACTTAACCATTTTCAAATTTATGCTTTTTTATAGCTTGTGTCCTAAAATTTTTAGAGGGTTTATGTCTACCTTGAAGCCTAAATATAAATGAGAAAATAAGATTTCAAAAATTTCTCTCGAATCTCTATTTTTGTTATAGATACAGACATCAATGCACACAAGGACCGATATCGGTTAAAAGAGAACTGACGTTGGCTAGTTTAATCAAGATCGATTCCGATCGATTGTAAAAATGCAAGAAAAACACAATGATTTTCACACATAAAACTATTAGTAAAACAAGAATGAAAATAAGATAAGTCACTAGATACTGCAATAAAACAATCAGATAGAGAGTATGCAAGTTTTAAAATAGATAATAAAAGCCATAAATTTTAAAGAGAAACTCAAAAACCAATTTTTCTAATATGTTCCACCCTTCACATAGGGGCCGATGTTGGTTAGGACATGATCGAAGTTGGTTAGAGTAAATCGACACTGGTCACTGTGTGAATAGTGTGTCACCAAAAAAAAAACATGTGAAAAATAAAGACAAAACTTGATTTTTAGAGACTTTTAAGCATATATTAGAAGATCTAAAAGTTAAAAATTAGTCTCCTTGCTTACATAGGATGCATATTCCCACTAGGCATCTGAAGATGTAGAGTAGGAATCCAAAGTGAATTAGGTCATGCATTAGTCAAGAAAACTCAAAATAAGCATAAAAAACATAACTCACAAAGTCAACTCCCTCATGGGGTTTTGAAAATGAAAATTAAGAGCTATTAAAAGAAGGAATACAACATCAAACCTTCCAAAAAGCATCCCTCCTCTAAGTGAGGCTCAAAAACGTGATTGTCCCTTAATTTAGCTATCCAAGTCTTTGTCAATGATGTGTGACTTGCTCCTCCATCATATCTCAATGCACCAATGAACTAGGCTCATGAAATTGATGAAATGTATGCCAATAGTTGAAGCTATCATATTGAAAATTCAACATAATAACATTACACAAAAATAGCTTGTGAAGATAATTTTACATAGTAAGTTTACACAAAGGGAGTTTGAATGGGTGAGTGAGGACCCTTGTATTTATAGATTTTTGAAGATGATAAAAATCAATCATGACCATACATCTTGAGATAAAGATGTGTGGTCATGGATCAATTCAAGTTTGGAGGTTCAATCCATAAATATTCCCATTAATATTTATAAGAATTGGGCATTAATGAAGCATGGAAGGGCTTAAACTAGATATTTATTCCATTTACAACTTGTAGATGCCACCCCACAAATGATGTCATAGGGTGATTCAGCGATTAGAATTGAATTTCCAATTAATAGATCTTCAATAAATACCATGGATTTTCAATTTAAGTTCTTAATTTGGTTTAATTTACTTAAGTGAGTTTAAATAATTTTTTGCAATTATTTGGAGATTGGTTGCCCATTTAATCAAACTAGTCAAAATGTCAATTTAGCGAGTTGTAGATTGCTTAGATTATAATTATAAGAAGGTGTCAGTTGCATATGAACCAATACCCCAATTAGAGAATTATAGACTTGAAATAACACATGCATGTGTCATGTACTTCTAAAATAGAAGAATTCAATGGTCCAGAGCATCACTTCACATGGTCACAATTTGAATCAAAGTGATTTGGGAAAAGATAATAATCAAATAAAATGCATTGCCCCATTTAGGGATAAATTATCCTAAATCGACACTTATACATGACAAGCTCAAACCATTTAGTGCAATTTAGTGATTTTGGCCTAAATTATGCATTATATACACCCTAAATTGGACAAGCAACCACACATATCATGCCTTTTCATAGTCTTCTTCATAAGAGACTCCAACTAGAGAATATGA
This sequence comes from Torreya grandis, assembly GCA_037957365.1. Lineage (NCBI taxonomy): Eukaryota > Viridiplantae > Streptophyta > Pinopsida > Cupressales > Taxaceae > Torreya > Torreya grandis. The sequence continues at coordinate 589,968 of JARHVA010002528.1, read as the reverse complement.
GCTTTTTTCACATTGGTCATGTATTTGTATCAATTATCTTGGTCTTGTTTCTTGCATTTATCACCTCTCTGTTATCTCAGTCGACTGACCTATACCCCAAAGACACCCAAACATGGTCTATGTCAGTCCTAGCCTATTTTTTTGAGTCATAGAAAATATAATTATGTAGGACTATAGTGCTTGATGCTCCTTCCTACTCGGTGTTGTTGTCCAATGGATGTTTTTTCTTGCTTAACAGGGCCCTAACCCTTCTTAGCCCTTCCCTTAAGTTTTATTTAGCTTTTTGATGTCAGCTAATGTTAATAAATCTCCCAAATTAAAAATAAAGAGTCTCCTATATAAATCAATTCATAAGGCATTTTATATCTATTACTTACTACTTTGGCATACTAAGTAATTAAAAATAAGTCAATAGTATAGCTCAAAATTTTACATCACACATAGATTTATATGTTTGATCAAGAAAGGGCCTAGGCAAAAGTTCATTCTTTCATATACTATGTGAATTGATTATGAACATTCCCTAAGGGAGAACTAAATTTTATCTGGTACCCTAGCTTGAGGGTTAATATAGGTAGTGATCAAGACAACAGGGGTTCTAGATCATTCTATCATACTTACCCTAACCCAATTTTTTTCACTTTTGCTCTTTATGTTGTTTTTATTTTGTGTGTGTAGACAGACCTAGGGTTATGAGAATAAAATATGTTATACATTGGTATCTATAGGTGATCATGGAGAATTAAAGACACCTATAGGACCTAGAAACTAGACTACACTAGAATCCAGAACCATAAATTTAATTGGACAACAATGTCAAAATTGGACTACAACATTGGACACCAAAGTGTCCTATTTTAAACACTCCTATCCTTTCAATGATAGAAATACAAATTTATGTTTTTGACATCTTCCTAGTCTTGTACAATAGTTTTCAACTCCTGTATCTGCCATCTCAGCCTATTTTTCTAGATAAGTCATCTCTTTTCCTCATGTAATTCATTTGATTAAATTGATATAAATCTATGTTTTATTACACTTGATTATATTTCACCCCTTAATCTAGTACCTTTATTATTTAGGAACTAAACTCTAGTTTACCAAAAACAATAAAACATTTGGTGAACCCAACTTACTTTGAATAAATCTCAAACCATAGGTATCCCTAGGGTTTTTCCTTCACATTTTTGTGCAAAAATTCAATTTAAAAAATCTGATCTTTGTATAAATTTTTGTACATTTGTTTTATTTAAATTTAATTTTAGAATTCAAATTATTTCAATAATTTTAAAACTCTAAAACTCCAACCCGAAACCCTAGATTTTTAAACTAGGACCTCAAACCCCAAGCCTTCCTTGCAATTTTTAGATAATTTTTTTGGAATTTTTACAAATTGTTTGGAGTGTCAAAAATATTTCAAAATATCTATGTTAGTATTAATTCTTGCATTTTTTTTCTTAATAGTAATTTTACATATTCTCTTTGGTAAAATCACTAAAATGGACACTAATGCACTTCTTCCCTTTCATCCTATAGATAAATGTCTAAATTTTTCTCATAATTATGATAATGAATGGACAAATTTTCAAAATTGCACATTAGCCAAAAATGTGGAAAATTATTTCATTATCAATGAAGACAATTAATGTTGTTGTAATAAGGAATATGATGATACATATGAAAGTGATACTATATCAAAAGTAGATGCATCTTCTTCTCTCAAACCTATCTCTTTTCTTGCCTCTTCCAAAGAAAATAATTTTGATAAATGGGAAAGGTAATTTTCACCTCATCCTCCTATGCATAATGCATCAAATGAACATATTAGCCATGAATTTCCAAGTGAACCTCTTATTGGTGATAATTTTCTTGTATTTGAACCTAGTCTCTCTCTGTTTTTCTACTTTTATGTTCAAATTACAATAATGTAAACACAATATAATCAAATTTCCAAGGCATAATTCAAATGATAAATCTTATGTTCTTAACTCTACTATGTCATATCAAAAAATCACAAAAGAATGTTTAAATGATAACTCTCTAACTCTTACTTCTCAAACTTTAAATGAAAATAATGCATGCACTCCATTCAAGGATAATATAGATGCACATAGTATTCCAATTTCACATGACATTTTATTGCATATTAGATAAAGAATTAACAATTCTCTTACCCCTCTCCCTAGCGATGATGGAAGTGATAATGAATATGATAGTGAACATGCAAATGAATATGACAATCAGAGTGAATATGAAAGTGATACTTCTACTCCTCCCTTTCAAATGAACAAAATTTTGATTGTGATAATGTATGGAATAATGATTACTATTATACATATAGTGAAGAATAAAATGCATCTCATGCTTATAAATCTTCTTTCACTCCTCTCAAACATAAAACATTCCAAAATGTTGCTTCTACTTCTATGCATGATTTTATTTCAAATAATGCACATGTCAATGATAACATCACATATTTTATTCAATTATAATGTGATTCAGTAAATACTAAAGCTACTAATGAATCTCCCAAGACACCACATACTATAGTAACACCTATTTCTCACTCTTCACCTAAAGATAATGATAGCCCACATTCCTCTACTAATGTCCAAGTTACCATTCCTCCAAAGGTTCAAGTGAGCACACCCCCTCTCTATAACCCAATTGCTAAATTTAGCATTCCCATGGCTAAAATATATGATCAAATTCAATGATTAAATGAACCACTTCAAGATACTAATATACCATCCCAAGAGATCATTTCTTTGATGCATGCAGTTGGTGAATTATAACATCAAGTACATCTCCTTAATTTAGAATACAAGGATTATAAGTCTTTGATGGATGCCGATGACTTACGTGGTAACCCTCTTTCAAAGACATTTATCAAAGCTTCATTGACTAAGAATTTTTAGATACCATCATTGCCTCAATTTGATGGAATTGGAGATCCATTCATACACCTTAAAGTCTTTTAGAAGGCTTTGACATCTCATGCAAGTCCTTTGATTCTACTCAAGTTGTTCCAACAAACATTAATGGGTAATACACATAATTGGTTTTTTCATCTCCTCCTTATTGGTTCCTTGCATACATATGATGAATTAGAAGAGGAATTTCTTAGATATTACATAAAAAACCAGCCCTCATGTTACATATGAAAAACTTACTGCATTACATCAAAATACTTCAGATCCAGTTAGTGATTATATCTTATGATTCAAGACTCACATATTAAGATTGATCTATAAACCAAAAAATTTAGAGATTAAACATATCTTAATTAAGGGGATTTTCCAACCCCTCATATAACACATATTATATTATATAGATTCCTCTTTTAGGCACTTATGTTATACATTTTTAGCCTTGGAGAAGAAATTAGGATTGATGGAGTTAGATTCAGCTAATTGCATTACTTTGGATTTCACATCATTACCTCCATCTACATCTCTTAGCACTCAACATCCACCATTTCCAGACTAAGATAAGATACCATAGCCATAAAAGTAACTAATTAATAATAAAGAGCCAATTTACAAAGCACCACCTATAATATGCACTATAAAAATAGTAGTACAAAACCACTATAATTTGAGTCAGAGTGGAATAGCCCATATGTCATATTATCAACACTAATAGATAAGAGGTTAATTAAATTGCCTTCAACTCATCATAAAGATCCATATATCCCACACAGGTAGCCACATCAACACTTTTATAACTATCGTCGTATCTATGGACACAAATACAATGATTGTTATGAACTCAGGGACTGTATTAATAGATGTGTTGATAAAGACATATTAGAATTAATACCAAGATATCCTCCATCATGGAGACATATACCTCATTCTTACATGACTGAGTCATCCCAAGACATTTCTTCATAATAATCATCAATTAATCATCATTAGAGTAATTGGGTATCTAGGACAGAGCCTCATAGGATATCTCCTATCCCACCTACTCAGAGGGTTTGGAGACTAGTACAATGAGAAAAACCTACATATAAGAGTGTATTATGAGGAGTACATAGTGAAGTTCCATATATATATATATCCAACATAGTCATAGGCACCACAATAGAGTTTTTAGGGTCCTATCTCATGTAACAACCTACTACAATAATGATTAGATAAACCCACATTATAGAGTACCACTTCAGATGAATATTCACTACAACTAAGTTTTTAGGGACATATTTCACATAGAAACCCACTATAATTTGGATTATATGAGCCCCCATCATAGGTTACAATTCCATCTCAATATGTTGCTTAGTCATACACATCATAGTAGAGGCCATAGGGTGTTATTTCACATAACAATCCACTATGATTATAGATAGATGAGTCTCCTTCATGTCACACAATTTTAGTTGTGCATCCATTAAGATTGCATCTTATAGAGTCTCAATGTATATATACAATTAGTGAACCATAGACAACATCAAATATAGGGCATATTCCTACACAACATGAGTAGTATGGGCACTTGTTCAGTTGGCCATCAGGGTTTAGATAATGATACAATAGATAGGGGTTGATACACACAGAGGGATATGTTACATCTTTTTCTACTAATAACTAAAATTTATAGTTCCAAATAACCATCCCTAGCTAAACCCAATTATCCAAATCTTGATCTTACCAATATCCTATTCTACCAATATTAAACCAAATCATTTTATCAAATCAACTTACACATTATAAAATAACAATTTTTTTACTCACATATGATTCAAAATCAAAAGTAACATCACACTTGAACCTATAAAACAATAATCAAATCACATCCTAAATACCATTTTACTAAAACATATGAAACCTTAACATCAATGCCAAATGAACTATTTCTAATCAACCATTTGTAACAAATATACCAATATAGTCCAAATTCCATAACATAATATGCATGAGTCAAAATAAAATAAATATTCATATATATATAATGAGTTTTTGAAACATATAACCATATCAAGTATAATTAGTCAGGAATTGACATCACACCCTCACTCTTAGTCTCACTCTCCCCACTAGTGCTAGTCCTATAATCCATCCTAGCACTCGATGGCCCAACACCTCCTTAAGCTGTTGCATGCCTCTTGTGACAACTCTCTCACTCCAGTAGCTAACCATGTTCCTCATGAAAGTCTCCATATTACCTCTAAAGATATATTTACTAATCTATGATCCTCATGCTAATGGATCCTCAATTAGGTGGGGACATCTTGTTCTTATCTAACTCATCTCTTAGTTCATCTCTCTCTTTTTCTACCCTAACATATGTAGCCATTGGTATAATAGCCCTGTCAAACAAATGGGCATGAATACTAGCCATAATTTTTGCTCACTCTATCAATCCCTCCTCTATTACATAATTAGGTACATTTCATGTGATCTCTCAGAGTTTTAACTCAATTATGGTCTCCCAATAGTCATCATCTCTATTTATTGCCCTAGCCTATGCTCCATCCTATGCACCTCCCACTTTACCTACACAAAAAGTATGACACTACATTAGCTATATGCTTTGAAACCAAAATAAAATAAAAATTCTATACATAATTCAAATGTAATAACTACTTACCTTCCATCATTTGGACCAGCTTAGGATCCTCATACTTTGGAGCATCGCCTAACTCAATAGGATATAATAGAGCCCACCAATGCCTAGCTGACCATACGGTATATGCATCTATACATCTAACATCATCCACATCTAAAATATCTATGGTCTCATACCTTGTATCCAAAGGTAATGGTGTAATCTCAACCTTAGTAAGTCTCACATGAGCTCCTACCCTTGCAGATGCTCATGCACTCCTCACCCACACCTATGCTACTAGGGGTACATTTTGTGGTACCCCAAACTATCTAATAACATGTTCATATTGAAAGTGCTCATGTAATCCACCCCAATGGTCATATATCTAACAATTGAACCTCATATATCACAATTACACTCCATCCTTTGCCCACCTAGGAAATCCTTTGGAAGGCCTCGATATGATGTCACTAGCCACCAATCTATCTAAAACCCACTTATAATGGTCCATACCATGGGATTGGATAGCCAAAGAACTCATCCACTACTCTCTAAATGGCTATGGAGGTTCACACTTTTCTTTTGATAATCCAATTAGCTACATAAATGCTATGTGCTTATAGGCCTAAAAATGCAATAAGGTCATCATGCTCACCCCACCACGAAATGAATCCTATGTAAACTTATAGAGATCCCTATATAAGTGGGCTAACATAGTCCTCCCTGATGAGAATATAGTACCATATACCTCTACACTATGCACAATCCTATGCATCCTATATAAAATAGATACTCCACTCCTATCCACAACAACAAAAGATGCCAATAAAATAGCCAACCACTTCTACAAGCATGAACCATTATACTACACATTGACTGATAGTAGCACATCATTATCACTACCTCTTTTATGTATACTTGAGGGCACACTTGTAAAATACAAGGATGCATGACCAATATCATCAACACTCATATCATCCTATATCATCACTTTCTACCCACTAATAAGTAAATGCAATATGTGATACATATCCTCCAAAGTCGCATTCATCTCCCTTTTAAAAATCTAGAAGTACATGTATCTACATTCCACCTCTCACATAAGCTAGTCATCATATATCAATCCCACTATACTATACCTAGGTCATACACATGACTTAACCCTATCCTATCCATGGAAACCCTCAAATCAACAGATAATGGTAACAATCTTAATGTCTTCATCACCTAACCTCTATATAACTTTCTCATCCATACCTCACCCTAAAAAACATAAGAAATAACACATATACCAATCAACAATAACAAATCCAAAGCCAAAATAGAACAATAATCAATAATAAAGTAACATCATTGAAAAATTACACCTCCAAGACAAAAAATTCTATAGGATTATAGTGCCTAGTGCTCCTTTCCTACTCAGTGTTGTCCAATAGTCATTTTTTCTTGCTTGATGGGTCCCTAACCCTTCTTATCCGATCCCTTAAGTTTTATTTAGATTTTTGATATCAACTAATGTGAATAAATCTTCCAAAATCAAAATAAACAGTCTCTTATATAAAGGACTTGATAAATAATTTTATATCTAGCACTTACTACTTTGACACACTAAGTAATTAAAAATTAGTCAATAGTATAGCTTAGAATTTTGTATCACACATAGATTTGCATGATTGATCAAAGAAGGGCCTAGGAAAAAGTTCATTCTTGCATCTACCATGTGCATTGATTATGTACGTTCCCTAAGGGAGAACTACATTTGATCTGAGACCCTAGCTTGAGGGTTAATGTAGATAATGATTAGGACAATAGGGGTTCTAGATCATGTGATCATACTTCCCCTAACCCAATTTTTTCCCTTTTTGATTTTAATGTGTTTGTTGTTTCATGTGTGTAGATAGACCTAGGGTTTTGAGAATAAAATAGGTTAAACAATGGTATATATAGGAAATCATGGAGAAATAAAGACACCCACAGGGCCTAGAAATAGACCACACCAAAATCCGAAACCAAAAATTGAATTGGACAACAGTGATAGAACTAGACTACAATGTCGAACACCAAAGTGTTCTATTTTTGGTGCTCTTATAATTTCATTGAATGAAATCTAGATTTAGATTTTTGACATCTTCCCAGTCTTGCACAATAGTTTTTATCTTTTGTATTTACTATCTCAGCCTATTTTTCTAGATAAGTCATCTTTTTTCCTCATGTAATTCATTTGATTAAATTGATATAAATATATGTTTTATTACAATTGGTTATATTTCAACCCTTAATTTAGCCCTTTTATTGTTTAGGAACTAAACCCTAGTTTCCCAAAAATAATAAAACATGCATTATCATAGAATTTTGAGTAAGATTGACAATTTCAACATAATGGTGATATGAATTACATGTATATAAGGTAAGTGCTGAATAAGGTGGTTAATTTATTAAAGGAGTGTGTAATAAAAGATTAAAATCTTAGGGAAGTGTATAATATATGGTTGTATAGATAATAAGTGGTGGTATAGGGATAATAATCTTGTGAAGCACCAATGGTCTACCCACATTTTTCACGGTGGACCCTTTAAGGTGTGCACTCAGAGAGATTGAGACTAAATGGGTTTTTGAAAGAGATAAATCATTAGTAATTTATAAATTTTGAAAATATTATGTTTATACATATGCCTCACTTAAAGCTCATCATGTGTCATGTAGGTATAACATGGACTAGTGCTTTGGGAAAAGAACATAACAACAAATAACACTAAAGATAAATAAGTTATAATAAGAAGAAAATAAAATAAATGAAAGGATATAATTAAAAATACATACCTTTACTTACATTAGTGTTATAGATAAGGAATGAAGTGAAATAAATATGAAGGTTTCCAATGAGGGAACATTAGGAGAACCTATACAAATTAGTGAAAAATCATTTTTTTGAAAAATATACATGTAATATGTGAAAAGAGTTTCTTCAATGTTAGGATTCTAGAACATCTCATAGTGTGTTAAAAGAGATATTATAAACAAAGATACGGTTGAAAAATGGAATATGATGGTAAATATTTGATAGGTAAATAATTTTGAATAGTAAATTTAATTAAGGTGAAAAATAATTCATTTGTTATTTTACTATTTTAAGAAAATAATGCTCTGAGAGACCCAGTTTAATCCTAGAGAGTGACCATGGTGAGGAGGTGACAACTATGATGTGGAGGATGTTTAGTGGCCACCATGAGTGTAAAATAGGTAAGAAAGCATTAATTTAAATTTTTTGATAAATTTTAATAAAAAATAAGTTAAAGATATAAATTGGATGGTAGGAAAAATATAGACACTAAAACTGGCCCTATGAAGTTTTTAGGCTAGGGGTAGAACATGGTACTGGGTAGGAAAGTCAGACTAATAAATGCCTAAGGTATTTATGGTAAATGATTAAAAGTCATCATGAACTAAGAATAGAATTATCCCTATTGACTTAGTTTACAACGTAAGATAAAAATAAGGGGCCGAATGCATAATAGTGGGCTGATATAGTATCATTTGATATGGTTGACTATGTAGTAATGGGTCGATTTAGTTAGAAGCAAGAATATTGGCCAACATAGGGCCCTTAGGCTGATGCAATTTATACTAAGTGATTGGTGTAATTTACTAAATGAGGTCGACTACGTACCAAAGGGATGATATAGTATATTGTAACTATAAAAGGGTTGATTTAGTATCAAATAAGGTTAATAACATCTGAAGGAAAAAGGACATTTGAATACTAGAGGGTCGATGCAGTATTGAAAAACTATGATAGGGTTGGTTTAGTATTAAATAGGCTGATTGTGTATAAAAATAAGAAAACCAAGAAAATTAAATCATACAAGATGATGAAATAGTTATTTTGTAAATTTTTGATAATATTTAAGAATGTATTTTGTTATTATGACATTAAGATATAATACATTCTCCATTGTTTAATATTTTTTAGAGATACCAAAGATTTTGGTGCTTAGTGGATGCATCCTAGCTACCAGATCTATTTGAGTAATTGTCAAACATAGATAGGGTTCGATTGGTCACCTTAGGATTTGGAGGTATTATGGAGATGAGATGAATCTTTTTTAGTGTTGATCTTGGTATCATGTTTATAGGATCATAAAAATTATTGGATAACACTTTATGATGGGAGGTGTAGGGGGATACTATAGAAGTGGTGATCACCTTGGAGGATGTCCATGTGTTGTTTAGAATTCTTATAAATTAGACATTGGTGATTTGTGATACACTAGAGTTAGAGGATGAGAGATGAGCCTTAGCCCAGTGGGTGATAGGATTGGATAGGACCTATCTTGGGTTACACATGAGTTTATTTGATGTTTACCTTGAGGCCATTCTAGATATCTAGAAGGTTGTGATAGGGTTAGTGACATCATGAGTGTTGTGTTACAAGTTAGATAATAAGGTAACATTTTATGAAATAGCCTTATACTAGTCAATTTTAGATCAAGAAGTGTTATATGATCTTGGTTTTGTCATTTGGGTCTAACTCATGCATGACATGTATGAGATGCTATCCAAAGGATAGAAGATGATATGAATTATTATTCTATTAATCACATGGATATATGATAGATTCCCTATATATCAACCAACTGGGTTTCCCCATGTGATCAATTATAAGTTACCTCAGGTCATTTAATAAAGGTAGGACCATGTAGTGTAGGTCGTGCCCCATGTTTCAACTTTGTAGTCTATCACACAAGGGTAGATAGTGTGGTAACTATATACTCACATAACTACTATATGGCTAAGTTGGGCTACCATTATTATAGGTTTAGCATGTCTAAAAATTAAGAGCCACTACACTTCATGGGTGGAGCCTCATCTAATGGATCATGTACCTAGATAGCTTTGACTGGCACATATAACAACCCTTATAGTAGTGCTTACTTATTAGGCATGACATGCTAGAAAGTTGAGAGGGACAGGATGAAGAGGGGCACTTATTGAGATACTGGTGATTAGGTCTCGATGAGTGATACCATGGGATAGTTAAATATGATAGTAGGAGGAAGTAAGGCTTAGAGGATATGACATGATGGATGTGGATGCAGGGCTTATGAGAGTGTAGTAGGGACCACAAAAAAGGTAACAATAGCTAATATGGGCTCATTAGAGATAGAGACACCATCAACACATGGAGACATAGGCCTTAGATATCATATAGGGGATCCTATAGTGGTTCTATAACATAGTTGGTTGATAGAAAGGCTACTAAGGAGAGGACCATGATAGGCTCAGGTGATGCCCCCCAATTTTGCATTGGTATGGAGGAAACCAATGGGGAGGTGATTGATATGTGAGTATATGAGGAGATCATGGTCAGTGGTATCAAAAATGGTGAGAAATGTTTTAATTTATTTTAACTTTTTTATATAAAACACTAGTTACATCATTGGTTATGATAGATAGATTTTTTGATATATATATATATAGGTGATCTGATGTATATTTTTTTCTTTTTTTATAGATCTTACTACATAATAGGTTAGATGGGGAGCCCTAATTATGGGTATGCATTATAAAAATTTCGGATGGGGTGCTATCATCATATGACCCTACTACTTTGGATGATTATATGGTTCCATCTGCCTTAGATCATGTGAGCTAGTTTAGACTAGTGGGAGAGGTCGCATGATAGCTAAATGTGTGAGTGATGAGTTGCAACCACTGACAAGGGTATGAGATAGAGAGGTTAAGGCCTATAAGGCCTAAACATAAGAGAGAGATGGACACATGGAGAATACTATCCAACTCATATAGGTACAGGCCTAGGTGGCCAACCTATAGGGATAGGTTGATGGCTTAAAATCCTAGACTACCTCCTTACAACATACCATTTAGAGGGGTCAGTCATAAGCATCCATGGGTAGTGTGGCTAGGCCATAGGATAGTTAGGATAAGTCACAACTTTAGAGCTGTAGCTATTGTATTTTTTACTTGTATTGTATAAAACATATGGTATATAGATTTATTTTGACATTTCATTGATATTATGAGTTATACTTATATTTGGATGTGGATGCATGGATATATTTCCTTTCTAGCACATGTATTTAGCTTTGGTTGTATATGTTATGAGAAATATGTGATGTATATTTTGTTTTCTATCATTATGTGATTCACATGCATGATTAAAAATAAATGGGGGAAAATGATTTGAGAAAGTATAATTAATCAAAACAAATGTAATACACACTATATCATGATGGAAAATGTGTAAAAATGAAAGATGAATATCTATAATAAACCAAAATGGTAAAAAGGGTAACAAATGTTTTCAAACCATGTAAAATATTTGCACCAAATTAAAAAAATTAAAAAAATCATACTATTATCATGTTGGGAAGTATAAAATTTGTAATAAAATAGAAAACACATGAAAAATAATGATATAAAATTAAAAAAAAAATAAATTTAATCAATAATACTAAATTAAGCTAGGAAGTATGAAAAGAAAAACCAAATGTAAGTGGAAATAAAATTAATCATACTAATTCAAGATGGGAAGTATGAAAAATTTAATAAAATGGTTGTAAACATACACACAATCTTAAAATAAGAATATAAAAGTGAAAGACTTATGAAGTTAGCATAAAATATACTAAATCAAGATGGGAATTATGTTAATGACGTGTAGTTCATAATCAAACACAAATTATCTCAAATTTGAAGCATTTAATTTCATAGTGAGTTGGTTATAGTATGAATTGAGTATTTAAATATTTTGTGAGGAGGGCCTGGTCTTATCCATGGTCTTACACTACAACTCATAAAGGGAACACCAATGAGGTTTAAAATAACTATGATAATGATTTTAAAAGATGTTTTAATGTGGTAATTTTTTATGAGGGCTTGGTCCTATCCATGGTCTTACACTTTAGTTCACAAAAAGAACACCAATGAGGTGAATGATAATAAGGAAATGTTTTATTAGGGTAATTTGTGAGGAGAGCTTAGTCCTATCCATGGTCTTACACTACAACTCATAAAGGGAAACCCTAGGGGGAATGATCAGTTAACAAAATAATATTTCTCAAGGGGAAATATTAATAATGTTATAATGAAACAAGGAATGTAAAAATCATGACATAGGCATCTATGAGAAGACCTTAGGAAACATGAGGTGTACTAAGTATAAAGGAGAGACACCAAGAGTATAGTGACCATCAAAATAAAAAGGATATCTGCTAACAATTAGTGAAAAGTTTTATAGAAAAATAAGTGAGATAATAAGATCAACCCATGTTGGTTATATGATCAATAAAATTAAAATGGACCTACCTTACCACAACTTGTTCCCCATTCCTCAGGACCTCTTATAGAGCCATCAGTATACTATGAATATTACGTAATTGTGTGAGAAAGTAGGTAGCACTTATAGATTATTTATTCTCCTATCTCAATCTACTGGCCTATCAAACCCCAATGGACCTCAACTCTATCATGAAGCAAATTATGGAGTTTGAGATTCAATTAGAAATAGGATATGTGTTATTAATTGCATATTTTGGTGTGATTAGAATTTTGAATTGGTATGTTGACTTTTTGAATCATTGTCTTTTGTTTAAATGATGTGGCTTTTAAATTTTTTATAGATTTTATGATTCCTCTTCCGTATAGATTTAAAATAACTAACACGAGTGATAAAAGTAATACACATGAATGAGATTTAGACTTTTGTTTCAAAGAGGCTAAGTATCTAAAGATATGAATGACAAAAAACTTAGGTTTACCTATCAACCAATATGTAATATAAAGTTTCGATCATATGTATGCTTAGTATGTGAAAGGAAGATAAAGGAATAAAGGGGGATCAAAGTAGATCGGTAAATAGTAGTAGTAAAATGAGATGTCTTGTTTACTAACTGATCATATGGTAGAGATATATTACTAAGGGAATTAAATCTTGTATAACCAAGTTATAATAATAATTATTTGATTTTTGAGTGAGATAAGACAACAAACAATCATTGTAAAAGAAAAAGAATCCATGAAAGAAGTGAACTCAAAAATATAAGTGTGCAATCATGAAAAGAATGAAAAAGCCATAATAAAGGTGAAAATAAATGAAACCATATAAAACACATAAAGCATAATATAATGATCCATGTAAAATAGATAAGTGAAACCAAATTGGACACATAGTTAAGTGTATAAGTTATATAAAAATGGATCACAAATCTAATCTAAAGTCATAATGTATAACAATGTGAAAGAACATGATGTCATGTTTATAAATACTAATATATGTGACCTCAAATATTATTCATGGCATTTGAAACATCTCTTTGAAGCTAGATTCTGATGATAACTAGAGTCTCATCAATCTTCACAGAAAGTTATATAAAGACTTCCTTCTGAATCTCCTCAACTAAAACTGTAGGTATAACTGATGAAGAATCATGATCATGGGGGATATCATGAATATGATAATAAAGGAGAGGAATATATGTGTGAATGGGAATACTATTTCTGGGGAAAGAAGGAGGTTCTACCAATAGATAAGGAGGAGCCTTCTTGCATTGGTGATCTATGGAAGGAGGAAAGACTGATGTGGGTGTCGACTGTGGGTGATCAAAAAGGTTATGTTGGAGACTATGATAATAATCAGTATGATGTAAACCACATTAGTGACAAAGACAATATACCTCCCTATATTTAAGGATATACTCTAGTAATATCTTAGGAGGAGGTATAGCCGTATTATCTTTGGGATGAGCAGTGGTCAGATGTGATGTGTCAATATACCACCTAAGTTTTTAGTAAATAGTTAAAGAGTGGTTGTCTATCTCATAAAAGAAAAAAATATGTTTGTTATTATGCTTTGGGGGCCTACTAGATAAATAAGTGGAAGGATAAGCCGAGGGTGACTAATATAATTGGTAATATTTGTTCTAATGACTGACAACTTTGTGGATATCATAATAAAGCTGATCAACCGATTGGGTAGGCATGGGATCAAGCTATGACACATGAATAAGGCCATGACCAAGGGAAGGTGGGGATAAAAAAGAAACTATACTAGGATCATCAAAATGTAAATTGGTAGAAAAACCCAGACTAAGCTCATATAAAGTTGAGGCTAGCTAGGCAAAAGGTTTAAGAATAGTAACTAGCATAAATAGAGGAAATAAACTATAGGGATCCTAGTCTCTATCAAATTGATAAGGGAGTATCATGATGATATATAATCATTCTCTATAGGGGCTCTACTATAATTGGAAGTGTACCATGTGAGCTCTCAATCTCTACCCTATGACAAATAGGAATAAGACTAGTATTAGGTACTATAATGTAAGGAATGATAAAATATGAATGAAAATAATGAAATAAAGAAGTAAAATATCCAAAAATTTCAACATTTATAGCTTGGATGAGTCAACTAAAAATGATTCATCTAAAGTGTAGCTATCATCATATTTAGGTGTATGCAAGTTGATGGTACATGTAGGTTTGACTTTATCATTAGAAGATGTGTGATGAATAGAATGTCTAGTCTTGGTTGGTTGTCAGGATCAAGGTTGAAAAGAGGGAGGAAGTTGGGAGATAATATGAGGGTTTGATCTTGAGGCTAATCTCATCTAGTTTATCATCATCATAATTTAGGAGGTTAGATGTAATGTTCCATATTAATTCAGGGTGACCATTATAACCTCAAGTAGAATTGATGAGATAATTGAAGAGTTGGGTTTCCCTAAATGAGATACTAGACAAAGGTTAAAGGGTAGGAATTTTAAAGATACCATGTTATTGAAATTCTTTGAAATTCTAAGGATTTGTGTCTCCTTGAATTTTTAAAATAGATCCATTATGGGGTAATTTGATGCATTTTCATACAAATGAGGAAACTGCTCTCATAAGATGAGTCCAAGGTCAACCAAGTAAGATGTTGTAAGAGATGGTAAAGTTAAAGATCATTAATTTTTACATAGATAGTGATAATATGAATGGTAATGGGAAGCCAAACACAACCTAGAGGAGGCATTTGCCTTCTATTGTATCTTAGACATGTTCTATGTGTGGATTTGAGGTTGCATTTAGAATATCCAAGTGTGTTAATGAAATCAATAGAGGTAACATAAGTACCTAAAACTTCATCAATTATGGCACACTTAACTTTAATATCACCAATTTATATTCTAATGACTAGAGGAGGATCATCTACATGAACCATATTATCGTTGGGAATCATGAAAGTGATAGGAAAATTAAGTGAAAGTGAAATATCCACTCTTTCATCAACATGTATGGACATATCTTCACTTTTTTGAAGTATACTATATTTGGAGTAAGATAAGGTAAATTCATGTCTTGTCAGAGGAGGAAAATGGATGTTCATTTCAAAAAAAAATTACATTATATGGTTTCGATGATGGGGAGAAGTTCACATTAATTTGAGGAAAGGTATTTGAGATGGGAGATGAGAAAGTTCCACAATGAGATCCCATTCATCATAAACCATGGGAAGGTTTCTAGATATAATCAATTAATGTTGTAATAAATCCTAGGAAGGAGGGTTAGAAGTGAAATTAAACTTGTGTTGATACGGTGTAGTTAGTTTGGGTTGATTACAAATGGGTTGATTGAGTTTAGGTGGTGTAATAGTTGGTTGAGGTATTTATTTTCATTGGGTTGAAGAAATACTATTGTATGTTTGGGGAAGATTAGAGATGGAGTGAGATGTATAATCAAGTTATGTTTTTTAGAGTGGTTCTTGGAAGGTTATAATGTCCTCTTTCCCCAATTCCATTAGATGGGATGCAAAAGTGTCTTGAGCGATGCAGAATAATTGAGAGGTGTGATGTGTAAGTGTGGGTTTTGAGTTAATAAAAGTAAATAATCTTCACATGTTAGTCATACTAACCAAATTTTCTTGATTAGTAGTGATGTCTATAAGACTGTCAACATTGTTTGTAGAAAGAGTAGGCTTATCGATGCTATTTTGGTGGTTGAGAAGAGGATCTTTGTAGATAGCAAGATGAGCATTAGCTTGGTTTAAATCTTGTTTTTTATTAAATTTCATGGGATTTAAAAGCTATGTAATATGATTTTTGATGTTTTTGAATAATTTTTTCATGATCAAATTTTAGACCAATAATAAAATCCATAGCTAGGTTGTGTAATTATCTGCAATTATCATGAGAGTGGTCCTCACTTACATGAAAACAACAAAATTTGTTTTGATCATACCATGATTTCATAGGATAAGTGGGGTCAATATCTCATGGTAGAGGTCTTGGAAGACTCATTTGAATCTCTAATAGGGATAATGGTTTTTGAACATAGTGTGGTTAGTTTGAGAAAAGGTAGGAGTATGAGTGTTGTTTGTAGGGTGAGAATGATCCATAGCATTATTTGAATCAATTGCTTGAATGTTATGAATAGTGTCATAGGTATCAGTAACACCATCATTAGTTTCATGCATTTTTTTATGAACATATGAGTTCCCATTTTAGGTTGATATGGTTCAAATTGACACATGAGGAAGTCATGTCAATAATCTTGGCTAATGGCTTATTTCAAAGTTCTTGGAGAGAGATTCCTAACCCGATATTATAATTTGGGGTAGAGAGCACTAGTGAATAAGTGGAAGAGGTTGTCATATGCCATATTATGCTCACATTTTTAGACAATTTATTCCATCATTTGATGAAGTCTTGTGTCATTTGAGTTTCAAGTTATTTGTAATTTATAAAGTGGGCTAAGTTATTTTCGAAAAGATCACTAATTTGAATTTCTTAGACTAGTGAGCTAACCAAGTCTTCAAGGCTAGTGATATAGTGGGTTTTTAATTGATTATACCAATCTAAAGTATCTCCTAATAATGTTTTAGCTAATAGTTTGTTAGTGGAAAAGGTGTTAAGTTTGGCCCAATATTTATAAAGGTTACCAAATATATATAAATGCAATGTGGGATTAGTGGATCCATGATAGGTGATGGTGGGTGTGATACCTCCTATGTCAATATTAACAATTTGAGGTATTAGAGGTTCAATTTTTAGATGTTTGATTATTTTATTAATGAGGGGTGGCTATGGGATAATGTTACCATGGGAATCCCTCAGGGGGGGTAGCAGGGGCATTCAGATTTTGGTCTCCCTATGAAACCTTTTGAGGCTGGTTTTAAAGATGAATGAGATGGTTTTGCATTTGCATCATCTAATTTACATTATTAGTTCAAAAGGTATGCATTTTATTAAGTGTTTATAATAAGAGTTGGTTAGTTTTGGTAATATTTTGACTAGCGTACATAGTGTGTGATGCATTAGTATTAGTATTAATGCCTTGAGTTGCACTATGAGTATTAGTATGCACTGCACTAGTGGCATGAGAAGCATTGGTATAAAAATATGAAATATTAGTGTGGTTAGCATTAGTTAAAAAAGATGCATTAGTATCATGGTTAAGGAGAAAGGTCTTTTGAAGAGGCCCACTAGAAGTTGAACCTACCATGTTTGTAAAGATAATTAACATGGAGGTTAAAGAAGTCATAGAAGAAGATGTCATGGTATGTGAAAGAGACAATAGAAATAAAAGGTTGAGATGCAAAGAAAGTGGTTCCCCCAAATATGTGAGAGAAGGTAGGGGAGGGTGCATGGGGTTATTCTACTTGAGGACCTATTATAAGACTATAAATGGTTGAAGGGTCTTTTCCTCTATGTTGAGAAAATTTATTGATGAAAAAGATTATTTTAGTTGTGTACTCTAAATCATGATCATCTTATAGTGAAAACAAAAGATTATGAACTGAGGATGAATGATGAGGAGTCCCATAATTGGTAGTGTGAGTGCCAATATGGACATTGCCTTCATCCAAGGTGGGTACCATAAGTTATGTCTTGGGAAACATACTAAGATTGGTAAAATGCATCATGTTTAGATAATTTTAATGTATATTATCCTTAAATAATAAATTCATGATGGAGGAAATAAGTTTAAAAGTTGATGGAAAGAAGGATCAATTGATAAGGTACATAATCAAATTGATCGATAATGTTATGTAAAATATGACATAAAATTGGAAATAAAGGACATAGTCATACATGTCAACTGTGTACTAGAAGATAGGGAACAAACGAAGCTAGAAAAAATACATATTCATACAATTTGATCATGTACTTTAGAGGGATAAATTGAATAGGATGAAAAAGATACACAATCGTATAGGGTGACCGTTTAATGAAGATGAGTAATAATAATAGTCTATAAGAGACTATTTTGACAGGGATAATAGAGTTTTGAAAATAGAGATTTTTTTTCAAGATAATATCTAAGCAAATAAAATAAATCACATAATCAATTAGATAAATGTGGTTGATCTAATTGGAGCACACAACACAAACCTTACACTAACATTGGGTAGTACAAGTTTTATAATATAAAATACAATGATAAAAAATAAGCAACAAAACTTGAATGTAAATGGTAGTTAATTGGTCATTCATGGTTATTATTAAGTTATAATAAATTTTGAAATTAATGTGATAGAGAGTTGGCTGTAAAAAGGAACTAGAAAGAAATATATGAATAGTTTCAAGTAGTTTAAGCTGAAAAGGATCTGTATTGGTGATGGTACTAGCTTGGTATTGGGGCCTACCCCCTCACTTCACAATCATATAGTGATAAGGGTGTCAGGTGATTTTATAATATATACCATGAATTACATATTTATACTTGGCCAAAAAAACAAGTTGACTTCTTCCTTGGTGATGAAACTAAGTAGGTAGACCTTGAGAATAAAAAAATTTAATGTTTTTTAGTATAAAGTGATTTGGAAGTGTGTGCAAAATAGAAAAATAATGTGACTAAATTGATAAATTAAAAACCCACCTAATTAGTCTATGTTTATTAATCTAAGCATATAATTAACTAAAATAAAAAGTGAATTATGGTCTGATCCACACCTATAATATTAATGAAGAATATAATGTAGATCAACAGAACAAAAAAGTATAGTTAGGCCAAGATTACCAAATACTCAATATATGTAGAAATAGAATACCCTTAATGTAGGGCAACACCATAAGATACTCTTTTAGGAAGGAATAAATCTATAATGTCTCTTAGACGGGACAACCTCCAATATCCTCTTATAATAGAAGACTCAATTCTTACTTGATTCCCTTAAAATGATAACCATCTCCTTTATATATACCTATATATAAATAACAATGTATGGGTAACCTCCTAATCCCAATGTAGGTCGACCATTACCCAATGCACTAATTCCATAAGTTACTCTATTATCCTAATATATTAGACCCATATAACTAACTAAGGGGGATGTGTGCCACATGTTAACATCTCCATCAACTCATTTACATTAATATATAATATCACTAGATACATAACATTCCTTCCCTCCTTGACATGTTTCATCCTCAAAACATAGGATGAAACCAAATAATGAGTGTGCTTCAAATCATTGCACATTTGTCTCCAAATACGATCATACAACCACCCATATGTGATCCTAGTAGGGGATAGCTTTCCAACCATGTTTCCAAATGCCAATGTGCTACTTTGATTCCATTCATGATCATAACTATATTACCTTGGTGTCCATGAATAATTATTCCTCCTTTGATTCCATGTACCATATTCAATTGTGTTACTATGATTCCATTCATGATGATAGCAGTTATTATTCCATGCACAATCATAGTGATTCCCCCACTAATTCCATGTTTCATAGGCCACTTTACTACACTGATTCCATACTTAACCATAGTAGTCCTTCTCTGGCTTCTATGCATAGCCATAATTATTGGAACTTTGATTTTTTATATAGCCAAAGTGCCTATAATTATGACACTCTCTCACAAGGCTTCATGATTTTTTCCTCTCATGATGATGTGGGTGTCTATATACCGGATTTATTTTTTATACTTTGACCTTGTCAACCTTTTCTTCTACCTCTTCCACCTTTTTATTTGGTGGTTCCTTTTTTTTATTGAGTAGATTTTGTGTTTTTATTTACTTGTATTTTTTCATCCATGCTTTCATCTGAATCTATCACATATTCTTATTTACCTATTTTAATCTCATCTTCATGATCTACCTTGATTGTTCTTTGTGCCTTTCCAACTATGATATCTTTCAAAGTGACATTTTTCCTATACCAAAACTCATTAAATTCTTCTAAAAATTAATATTGATTTTTCTCAAAGTCTCTAACCATGGATATCCAAGAATTATATCCACATCATCCATATCCAAAGCACCAAAATTTGAATGTAAAACATATTTTTCCATAATGAGCTTCAAATCTTCAAAAACTAGAATATTCTTACCATCTACTTGAACCTTATTGATATTATTTTCTTGAACATGTAGATGAGTGGCCATATTGATGTTGATGAAGATATACTTGCTATTAGGGTTTATGGACAAACAACCTCCTTCTTCTGAATGCATCCATGAAATTGAAAAATTGACTTGGATTTATTTGGAGCCAAATTATTTGGACCCTTATCATCTAATTATTCTTCTTCTTTGAGATCCTCTACCTCTCCTTTTGTACCATATGTACTCTCCTCATTATCTTGATGCTTGATTTCTTCTTCTTCATCATCACTTGCATGTTCTTCCTCATTGTCATTATTTTCTTACACTAATTTTTCTTCCTCATTATCTCCATTCTCTTCTTCATTACCATCATTATTTTCTTCCTCTTCTTCATCCTCTTGTTCTTTTATATCCGATTGATCTAGGAAGACCTGTTCCATTTCTTCCCATGAATAATACCTTTGTGTGAATATTAATTGTTTAAACCAATGTTGTGCAGGCCCAAACAAAGAAAGAGATAATTATGTTTGCCACAAAATTGTTTGATTATTATTCTCATTAAAAATGAGCCACCATTATCTTGCATCAATGCCATCCTCTCCTAAAAATACTTAAAACTTCATGATCCACAAAAATTACTAGGGTTATTAAAACCCTAAAATGTCAATAACTAATTCAAAACTGATCAAAACAGTCCCAATTTGTTACCGTATCTTCCCCTTATGATATTATAACTTCATTAAAATTTTTGTGAAAATATTCCACAAATTTATACTATATATTGATTATATGAAAAACCATAAAATCATAATAACTCACTCTAAACGACTTAAAAAACTCTAAAATTTTGTATGTAGCTTTATTATATTATTATACATCAGTAAAAATTTCACAAAAACATTCCTTATATTTTAGAAGATATGATGAAATCAATTCAAACCCTAAAATATCAATAAATCCTTCAAAACTGATCATAATCACTCTAGTTTTTTACTAAGACTTATTTAAAATATTATTTGTATCTAGTAAAAACATTGGGAAAAAAATCACAACTGATTGAAAGATATTGATGATTCTAAAAAATGAGGGTTTCACTCCACATAAATTACCCAAATCAAAGCTTTGATACCACTTGGTATGATCCACACTTATAATATTCATAGATAATGTATAATATAATTTAGATAAGCACAACACAAAATATATAGGTTGGAGAAGATGCCCAAATGCTCAATATATATAGAAATAAAATAATCAGCCTTAAGATAGGGCAACATCATACAATACTCCTTTAGAAAGGAATAACTCCACAATGTCTCTTTGAGGAGACAACCTCCAATATCCTGTTACAATAGAAGACTTAATGCTTACCTGATTCCCTTATAATGATAATTATATCCTTTATATATACCTCTATCTAACTAATAATGGATGAGTAACCTCTTAATCCCAATGTAGGCCGACCATTACTCAATGCACTAATTCCACAAGTTACTCCATTATCCTAATAAATTGGACCCATATAACTAACTAAGAAGGATGTGTGCCACATGTCAGCATCTCCATCAACTCATATACATTAATATATCATATTATTAGGTACATATCAAATTAATTACTACTAAAATAAGTTAATTTATTTGACTATGAAGAGTATAGAGTTGATTCAGGTGACACTATATGAAAAAAATACAAAATAGAGTTGATAAGGTTGCTACTATTCTACAGAAGTAAGATCTAAAAGGACACATTTGAATAGGTCAACTATATTTTCTAGAGAGAAAAAAAGTTACATAATTATGTTGAGATAGTTGACCTAGTTCACTGTAGGGTTGTAGTTTTATAAACTGTAAACTTGTGAATAATAAGACTATAAATGAAGAGTAGAAATGATAGAGAAGGTAAGAATAAACATTGGTAATTATGAAGATGCATACTTTTCAAATTTTATGTTGTGTTGCTCAAGTGTTGATTATAATATTCTATGATTATATTTGATTGGGTCAACATAGTCTACAAAACCTATATGCTAAAAATGATCTATGAGTAGAGTTGACTAACCTGACCATGTCTCCAAACTTATATGCTAAAAACTAAGAACTATGAATAGAGTCAATTGGCTTGACTATGTATGCAATTATGTATCTAAATAAGAATACTATGTTGAGATGATCGATCCATTCACCTATATTTGAATAAGACCTACACAGAAAAAACAAAGTAATTTTAGAGTGACTATGTGATAAACTTGCACATAGAATGTTAGATTGTATTAATAGGTTTGATGTAATACTGAAAAAATAAAATATAATGGGTAAGTGCACATAGTTTTGGGATAATTTAGTGGACATTTTCATAATGTGATCATGTTATTGACATAACGTGATCACATTATTTAAATTATGGCTATGTAATTATTGAGGCATAACGTGATCACATTCTTGTTGTTTTGCACATTAAATCATGTGAACTTGTATATTGAGGGAATATTGGTTATAATAGATAATGTGATCAAATTATTATAAAAATAATAATGTGATCATGTTCCTATTATTTTTCACATAAAATCATGTAGACATGCACATGAAGCCAATCCTAGTTGGAAGATTATATTTATTATTCTAAATGTTAATTATAAGGAAATAAATGTAACTATATTACATTTATTTCCTTATAATCTAAATTTATTTTAGTAAATATAAGAAATTAGAGTCACTCTACATCTGATAAAATTGGTCTCATAACTACATGCTTTACAATGTAGAAAATAGTTTTTAAAAATATTATCTGGTCAGTACTTAGGCATTTTTAGGGTCTAGTTAAACCTAGGGATTTTAAGGCATAAATTTTGTAATTGATGTCCATTTTAGTAAACATATAGTCATTTTTGGGTTTTTATGCCTTTTGGATTGATTCCTAACATTTCTAAGAGTCTTAGGTTTGTCAAAATTGAATATTACAAATCATTCACTTTGAAATTGATGCAAAGTGGTGTGATTGGGGTAGCATAGGTCACATTAATGACCTACACACATAAAATGGGCACTATATTTTAATTTTAATTGTTCATCATCCCTCCCTCTTCCTTTATCACTTCTTACTCATGTGTCATCACCCCTAATCACTCTCTCATCATTCCTCATTATCCCTAATCACTCTCTCATTGATCCTCACTATCCATAGTCATGTCTAATCACTCCCTCATCATCCTTGATTATTCCCTCATTCACCCTCACTATCCCTTATCATCCCTAATCACTCACTCCTTGTTCTTCATCATCACTCATCACTCCCTCATTGACCCTCACCATCCTTCATCATCTTTAATCAATCCCTTATCATTACTAATGACTCCCTCATTAGCTCTCACCATCCCTAATCACTCTCTCATCATCTATAATCACTATTTCATTATCCCTAATCATTCCCTCCTCATCTCTAATCACTCCTTTGTTGATACTCACCATTTCTCATCATTTATAATTTCTCTCTCACCATCCTTAATAACTCACTTATTGACCTTCACCATCCCTCATCATCCCTAATCAATACTTATCAGAGGATTCACCAAGGTCTGAATAACGAGGATGCAAGAGTCATGGTTGCATGGGACAAAGCAAGTGAATACCACAAAATGCTAAAGTAAATGAAATCAGATAAGAGACAATTACATAGACAATTTGGAGAAAAGTCAATATACCATTAACATGAGATGGCCATAATGAAGAATACATATAGGAGAGCTCGTAAGTAACTCCTCCACAAATGGTGGTCAAAGCACCCCAAGAATAGACTCTAACTCCACAAAAGGTGGTGACAAGGTGCTAAGAATAGAGAAGGAACTCCCATACCCAAAATAGCTGGTCAAAGGAGTTACTTATGACATTTTTATGACACCTATGACACATCTATGACACACATCTCCACATAAGCTAGCCTATCCCACAAATGTAGGAAAACTCCATGTATGCACAAATATATAATTTCCCTAATTAAATAATAGAGAAAAATAAAAACCTACACTAATACCCCCCATAAGCGTGGATTAGGTGGGTAGTGTGGAAATATAAAATGGGTCCTGGCAACTAGGCTTGATGAGGTACCCATGTACAAAACCAATCTCCCATAAGATAGAGAAAAGGAGAAAACCTGTAGGAAAAAACTCCCCGCCAAAAGAGACATAAATAAATGAGAAAGCTAGAAGCCCCCCTAAAGATGATGTTATTGTAGATGTAAACCACACCCCAAGAAGAGCTTGTAGATGAATGAACTTGCTCTCAGTGAAAGGTTTGGTGAAGATGTATGCAACTTACTCTAAAGACTGAAAAATATCAAGTCAATGACCTAACTATGAATAAGCTCCTGAATGAAATGCATGTGAATCTCTATGTGATTGGTCCACTGGTGATGAACCAGATTCTTGCAAATCTAAATGGTACTCTAGTTGTCATAAAAAATGATGGTGGGCTACCAGATGGGAATGCCAAACTCAAAAAGAATCCCCTAAAGCCAAATAGCCACAGTAGCTACATTAATAGCTCCCCTATACTTTGCCTCTATGGATGATATAGCAATAACATTCTACTTCTTTCTAGACCAACTGATGGGACCAGAACCTAGAGATAAACTATAACCAGAAGTAGACTTGTGAGTCTATGAATCATCAGCCTAGTTTGAATTTGTATATCCAACCAAGTCAACCTCTATGCCAAATCTATAATGAATCTCATATCTATGCAAACCCTATATGTAATACAAGATCCTCTTAGTTGCTTTCCAATGTAGCTCATGAGGTTCTTACATAAATCTGGAGACAAGTCCCACTACATATGATATGTCAGGCCTGGTGTGAGTCAAGTAGATGAGACTGCCATCAAGTTGTTGATACCGAGTGGCATGAACCAATGGTGAAGAATAGTCAGCCTCAAGCTTAACTCTTGATAGAAAGGGAGTTAGAGATGGCTTACAATCAGCCATGTGAAATTGAGCCAATAATTCAAGAGCATACTTAGGCTATGTAAGAGAAATCCCTGAATCTGACTATGAGATCTCGATGCCAATGAAGTAGTGTAACAAACCCAAGTCTATCATGTCAAATCTATCTTGGAGAGATGCCTTCACCACTACAATAGCCGATGAAGAACTCCCAGTGATCAGTGATCAAAAGGTCATCAACATAAAGAACCAGAATCAAGAGTGAGTCATCCTGCTACAAAAGGTAGACATTAGGATCAGAATGGCACCTAGTGAAACCCACTGTGAAGAATCTTGAACAAATCCTAGAAGTTGCTCCATGTAGATCTCCCCCTCTAGGTCTCTGTGAAGAAAGGCACTCTTCACATCCATCTGGTGCACATCCCAACCATGTGTTATGACAATAGCTAAGGTGAGTCAGATAGAAGTCATCTTTGTAACAGGTGCAAAGGCCTCTAAGTAGTCAATGCCTGCCACCTATGAGAAACCCTTGGAAACCAATCTTGCCTTGTACTTATCAACTAACCCATCTGCTACAAACTTGGTATGATAAATCCACCTACATTGAACCATCTTCCTTCCCTTAAGAAGCGAAGTCAAATCCTGAGTGTGATTTTTGATTAAGGAAGAATATTCTTCCTCCATAGCACTATCCCACTCAGGTACCACTGATGCCTCTCAAAAATTCTGTGGATCTAAAATTGAAGAAAAGAAGGCATGTGGATCTCTCTAAAAATCCCCCTAGTTCATCTATCATCTATGAGATCTCTTACCCAAGTACCAGCACTCTCAAGTGTCTGTCTAGCCCAAAATGGCCTAGAAGTGGGTGAGTCAGGTGCTAACTCCTCATCTTCTGACTGAATAGAGGTGGATGACTTTGCATCACTATCCTCACTATCTGAACTCTAAGAAGATGTCTCTGGCTTAAGAACCTACTGTGGCTAATCTAAATTTGATGGAGAATCATCATGAAGAAGTAGATCTGATGAAGGAGAAGAAGTGCCAAGTGTTGAGTCTCTAGGACTCTCTTAAAAATGGACACTTCTCTTGATGAACAACTCATGAGTGGTCAGATCTAGAATGCAATACCCCTTAAAATAATTTGGATATCCTACAAAGATGTAAGGCTTGGGCTAACATTCCATAGCTTTGCATTTCTTCTTTGATATGCGGGCCATGGCTAGGGATACAAAAACCCTAAGGTGATCAACATCAGGTTTCCTTTTATGCCAGGCTTTAAAGGGTGTTATCCCTTTTAAAGCTTTGTGAGGAACCCTATTTTGAATGTAGCAAGCAAAATTGATGGCTTCAACCCAGTACTGTGGTGCTAAGGATTTGGAGTGAATCATATAACTACCCATCTCTTTCAAGAACCTATTTTTGCATTTTTCAACCCCATTCTGTGAAGGACTGTAAGTGACTGTGCACTACAAATCAATCCCCTCTGTGGTGTAAAATTGCTCAAACCTATTGCTGACATACTCCTCTCCATTATTAGCTCAAAGAACCTTGATGGATTTCTCACTCTATTTCTCAACAAGAGCCTTGAAGTCTAGAAAAATTTTAAACATTTCAGACTTTTGTTTGAGAAAATATATCCAAATGTACCTAGAGAAATCATCAATGAAAGTGAGGATGTACTTGGCCCTTGTGAAAGATGGTTTGGGAAAGGGTCCCGATATATCACTGTGGACTAACTCCAAAGGTTGTGAAGCCCTCCAAGCTTTGCCTTTGTTGAATTTTGCTTTGGGATGCTTCCCAAGGGAACACCCCTTGCAAATTCCTTTTAAGAATTAGACACGAGGCAAGCCAATGACCATGTCATATTTGCAAAGTTACTCAAGGTAGCAATAGTTAAGGTGGCCAAACCACTTATGCCATAATTTGCTAACTTCATCTGAATGAGTTAGCAATGCTGTTGGAGAAGAATCTGGTGCAAAATATGAGAAGGTGTATAACCTTGCTTGGTGATCTGCCCTACCCATTGCCACTATAGTATCTCTATGCAACTCGCTGATAGCCACTAAATCTGGTGAAAACTCAACTCTCATGCCCTGACCAATGTGAGTGATTTGGTACACTGATAGGAGATTGGTTGAAAGAGAAAGAACACTTAGAACATTATTGAATGTTCCTCCGTCCATTTCAACTGACCCTCTCCCTGCAACAAAAATTGATGTGTCATTACCCAAACTAATTAAAGTCATGTTACAAGGCTCTAAAGATGAAAACTCAACTAGGGAAGAGCCCATGTGGTGAAAGGCACCCAAGTCAATGACCCATGAAGATGTAGAAATTATTGTAGTTATAAGGGCCTTGCCCTTTTCTTTCTCCTTACCCTTACCTTTTGCCTTAGTAGAATCTTGGGTAGATGAATTCTGCTTGATGGACTCAGGAACACCTATGTTGTGCTTCTCTAGAAGATGAGTTAGGTGATCTATTTGTTTCTTCATGAATTTGTGTTCATCATGCCCTATCTTATTACACTAGGCACACTTAACCTTCTCCTTCTTAGGTTTAGCATTGGAGGAGGAAGACTCAGTGTTGTTTTTGGCAGGATTGTTGTTTTCTTTCTTCTTCTCCTGGTCCTTATTCTTTTTCTTCTTCTCCTTTGTTGAAGTCTTATCCTTACCATTTCTAGATATCAAAGCTTGGGGTTGAGTATACTTCATTGTGCCCATTTGAATTAGCTTATCTTGCTCCCTAGTCAAGTTGACAATGAATGAATCTAAAGAAGACATTTTTCATGCAGTGCCAAGGGCACTTTTTGTGGCATGGAAAGTGGAGACAAGGACTGAATAGCTTGGACCTAACTTTGCAAGAATAGAAAGGATGAGTTGATCATCTTTCTTCTCTATCCCACATTCTTTCAATTGCAATCTAAGGGCCTTAAACTTAGTGAAGAAGTCCTGTAGGGTATCAAAGTTGCTAGGACTTAGACTTATGAGTTCATTTTCGAGCTCATGACCTCTCATTTCATCAAGCTTCCCAAATAAGGTTTCTAGGGTGTCCCATATGTCTTTGGGAGTCTTAGAGGTTACTAAATGGAAGAGAAGTTCTAGAGACACTGCCAAGCTCAGTAATCCATAGGCTTCATCACTACGGTTATACCACTTGACATTTTTAGCATCACTGCTGGGTTCTACTTCAATACCCATGGTGATCCTATACAACCCTTTGCTTCTAAGAATGATTGAAATTTTAACCTTCCATTCATGATAGTTGAAGGGTGTTAGGGGTTTAAGTTGAAAAGAATCCATTTTAAGCTAAATTTAGTTGAAGCTGTGTTGATTGTAAGTTTGTGAAAGTATGCAGAAAGAAGAATGAAAGCAAAGATTGTAAGTGCTGAAAAGCAATCACACCCCCCCAAAATATTGAGTCCCACCAAATATGCAAGTGCATGCTCAAAAGACGTCGGGCTCAGTCGAGAATGCATCTTAGAGCAATCAGTGCAAGACTTTAAGCAAACATGACGTCAGACTCAGCCAAAAATGCGTCTCGGGAGACCCAAAATTTTGGCACATTATAAACTAGTGCATTTTTAACATATAAAAAGCCTACACTGTATAGAATTGAAATACAAACACTTTTGAAAAAAAATGGCACCCAAATTTGAGCTACCATTTGCAACATATTAAAGATTCAATTTCCCGTAAACTAGTGTTTTTGCAATAAAAATAGCACTAAAACAATAAAAAATGCTTGTTTTGAGAGATAAAGTGGCTTTCTAACCAGTTTTTAGACTCAACACGGAGTGAGAAATCCAAGGGAGGTTTTTGTGAGGGGGCATTGGCCTCCTACCAACCCAGGCCTCACCCTCTGTCTTCGATAGGCGAAGATACAAGTTTAGAAAAAACTCAAATATTGTTCAATCAAAGAACCCCCCCAAAAAGATATGATTTGACACTTTATATTAGTGCATTTACAACTGCCACTAGTAATAAATACTAAGTGGTCTTGATTTCAATGCTTTACAAAACCCTCATGAAGAGCATATGCTGAAAATACAACTTTGGCATAATATCTAGAGAAATAAACATAACCACTGTAATCTACTCAAAAAATTATGCACTTTCAAAAAAAGAGTCATCTCGATATGAGGTCTTATGTGAAATTTATGATCCTCCGAAGTTTCCAAAATGAGAACTGTGCAATGTCACGACTGAGAATCTGCTATTTCTAAAAAATCTTAGCATCAAAATCAAAAAACATCTACACTAGTGCATAGAGCATGGAAAAATAGCCAAAATCAAAAAAAAATTCATGGGAAAAGGAGTCCGTATGAGCAAGAACAGAGCATTTGAAAACTGCCTTCAAAATTGCAACTGCCAATGGAGAGGGGTCCTACTGTAGCTTTTTGAGTGCATTTCTGCAAAGTATACAAAATATATGCAAAAATTTAAAGATACTCATATGGTTTTTCTGGGCTGCAAACAAAACCTAGAAGGCATTTTTCTTGCTGATGTACAGAAGATGTAGATCTAGTGTAAAATAAATGCCTTTAGCTATAAAAAATGACCCCAACAACAAAAAAATGGCATGAAAAGGTAGAATCAACTACCAAGAGATTGCAAAGGCATGTGACAACCTACAATTCTAATTAAAACACAAAATATGCAAGTTGATTGATAGAAACAAGATTATTAGATCTTGCAAAATCCCGTTTGCATGTATATGGAGAGACCAAACAAGCCATGGAAGGAACAAGAGCACGGAGAACTAGCAATATCTCTTGAAAATTTTCAAATTTTACAAAAAAAAGCCTTAACAAAGCCCTAGATTTAATTGAAATTAATAGAAAAATAGACAACCAGTTACCAAGGTGGCTGTGATACCATATCGTAGGATTCGCCAAGATCTCAATAATGAGGATGCATGAGTCATGGTTGCACGGGATGAAGCAAGTGAATACCACAAAATGCTAAAGTAAATGAAATCAAACAAGAGACAATTGCATAGACAATTTGGAGAAAAGCCAATATTTCATTAACATGAGATGGCCATAATGAAGAATACATATAGGAGAGCTCGTAAGTAACTCCTCCACAAATGGTGGTCAAAGCACCCCAAGAAAAGACTCTAACTCCTCCACAAAAGGTGGTGAAAAGGTGATAAGAATAGAGAATTAACTCCCATACCTAGAATAGCTAGTCAAAGGAGTTACTTATGACATTCTTATGACACCTATGACACATCTATGACACACATCTCCACATAAACTAGCCTATCCCACAAATGTAGGAAAACTCCATGTATGCACAAATATATAATTTTCCTAATTAAATAATAGTGAAAAATAAAAACCTACACTAATAATACTCTATCATCCCTCATCATATTTAATCACTCCTTCCTCATCCCTCATCTCCCTTAATCACTCCATCATTAACCCTAAACATCCTTAATAACTCCCTCATCCTCACTAATCACTTCCTCATTAACCCTCACCATCTTTCATCCTCCCTATTGACTCCCTCACCATCTCTAATCAATTCCTCCTCATCCCTCCTTATCCTTAATCACTCCATCTAATACCTTGATGGTGATATTTTTTTGGGGTTTAATAATGCTAGGAGCTACAAGTGGAGAGTTGAGTGCTAACATAAAATATAAGACATAGTGATCCAAATGATGTGGAGGAAAATTTGAAACATAAATATTTATCACCTATGAAAAAATATGGGCCTATTAGAAATGATGTAATTCATAATTGAAAATCTGCTAGAAAAAGAGAAGAAAGTAAAACCACCATAACACCAAAAATGGGTAGTAAATATGAGGATCACTGAGCTATGTGATTTCCAGAAACTAATCAATTGATTTCCATATGAAGACATTTTATGATCTGAATAATTACATTGAATGCATTTTATTTTTATGTATATTGATTGAGTCATCATACTAGAG
This sequence comes from Torreya grandis, assembly GCA_037957365.1. Lineage (NCBI taxonomy): Eukaryota > Viridiplantae > Streptophyta > Pinopsida > Cupressales > Taxaceae > Torreya > Torreya grandis. The sequence goes on along the minus strand of JARHVA010002528.1, from coordinate 558,201 downwards.
AGTGGAAAATAATTTTAAAATGATTAGTACAAGCATTTAAAGATTGGAAAGTGGTGCTTACTTCATAACTTCAATATTCAATACAATGAAGAGTGTCACATTATGAGCTCTATACTTGCAAATCTTGAGAAGTGGGTACAAGTTATATAACACTATAAAAAGGTAAGTATATAATATATTATGAACCCAATGATATTATTGGTATTAAAAATATCTCTACTTCCCCCAACAAGAAATTATATGAATTAAAAATATTGTTTCATTAACAAATGTAGATTAGTGGTGAGCCAATTCACTTCATCATTTCCACTGGAAGCCAAAATAATTTAATTTATCCTAGAGGATATATTCAAAAATTGATTTTTAAATTCATACATCATCCATAACCATACATTAGTGTATGGTCTAGTGTAGGCATTGAGAAATGGATCACCTAGGAGTGTCACTTGGTGTAAAAAATCAATTTTTTAAAAGATGGAATCCTTTGTGACATCTCACCATTATAGGTGTGTGGTGTTTTACATGTGGTAAATAATATATTTACTAATGACATGTAGTCTATGAAGTAAATCTTTGAAATGTTTTGATAGATTTTCATAATATAAAATACCATATATCATAGTTAGTCAATAATCTTTTAGTCATTAGTGCCAAGAAGTGCAAGAATGTTTTCAGTTCTAGTAAGAAGTATACTCTTGATGGTAATAAGTAAATTTAATAACATCCTTATGACACCATACCATAGTGTGTTTTATCCAACAGTAACAAAGATAAAATAATTGAACCATAAACTAGATGAATACAAGGATATCTTTCAGTCACCTAAATAAGTTCCTACATACTGTACACTAAACAATACTATTAATTTGATCCCTTAACTACCTATAACTCAAACCTCTTTATACAACATATCATTTCTAGAGAATGAATAGATCAAGTGGTAGATCCATAAAATCATGGATAATGGACACATCATGCCCAAATCATTCCCTGGCAGAAGCCCAATTATGCATGTGCCAAAGTTGTGAATCAATTAAAAAATCTTAAAAATATTAAAGTGAAGAAATATTATCCTCATATAAATATTAAGGCATTTTTATGCCATATCCATGGTGTAGAAGTCTTTTCTAAAAATGATCTTAAGTTTGGGTATCATCATATTCATGTTGAACGTATAGACATTTGGAAAATAGTCTTAAAAACAAAGGAAGGATTGATTGACTAGTTGGTTATGCATTTTATATTAGCTCATGTAGTGAATTCATTCATTGAGATGTAGAATGACATCTTTAGGCCCTTTACCTATGCCATTTTTAAAAATCTACCTTGATGACATCTTAATATTTAGAAAACATGGGATGAACATCTACATCATGTTGAACTAGTGTTTCATATTTTGCACAAACATATTTTTATGATAACATGAATAAATGTTCATTTTTCATGCAAGAGATTAAATATTTGGGATATATTATGCACACAAGGAGTGCATGTGTGAATCTAACCAAGAATCAAGTCATACAGGAATGTGAAACACTAAATAACTTTACATTTGATTCAAAATATTCTTATAATTATAAAACTATAAAAGAGATTTGTGATTAGTTTTTATCTTTTGAACCAAGATACCAAAGATGGAACCAAATAAAGTTTCATCTAGTCATCTACACAACAAAGATAATTTGATGAACTAAAATTTAGACTGTATTTTGTGTTAGTACTTATGTTACTTGACTATAAATTTAGAAGATCATCCACTTAATTTAGTAATAAAATTAACTATCACAAATGGGTATTGAAAACAAAATAAGTCCTAGAAAAGAGTTAATTTATATTATAATGGATTAAACAACATATGATTGGAATCAAAGATATCTTTAGAGTATATACTTACGTCAGATGATATTATTAATTTTATAATAATGTGATTACATTATCTATTAACATGATCATGATATTTGAATTTGAATTCAAATATTGTGCCTTTTGGATAAAGAATGGCGTGGATTCCCAAGCCAAAGGCTTGAACTTGTCACTATACATCCGAGTCTAAGGGGTAGAATAAAAAACAACAAAATTTAGATTTGATAACCAAATACACTATGAATTTCAATGTGAAAATTCAAAAACTTAATACCATCATGATGAGCACACTCTCCTCTTTCCAAAAATATGATTTTTATAATTTTTGGACTAATTTAAGGTTTCAAACTATGCTGATTTCTAACTATACCTTTTTTATACCACTACATGCTACAAACATACATGCCTATACATGTTAATGTAATTTTTATTTCTTTAATCCAATTAAAAAAAAAATTATATGGTTAAAAACTAGGCCTAATTCTACATACATTTAAAAAAAAAACTAATTCTCATTTTTTCTGAGTTAGTTGGGCACACTGCATAGGTGGCTATCCATTTTTTTCAATTTTTAGGATCTATTTACTTGAAAAATTCATTAGAAAAAGTATCAATTGAAAAAATATAAACAAATATAGGTCTCAAACTAGAAAATTTGATCTAAATTTTTATTTAAGTGTTTCAAATAATATTAAATATTTCTAAAAAAATGGTGCACTGCATGGCCGTCTACCTAGTCTATTTTCTTTAAACAAATAGGAGTTACTCTTCAAATTTTAGATGTTTGACTTAGTTATACTTAACCATTTTTTTTTTAAAATTAGTGTTTTGGAAACTATACTCAAAATTATACATTTCATGTTCGTATACCATCTTCAAATTTGGAGTGTAGACATCTTATATTATTTAAATAAGTTCAGATTTATGAAATTTTAAGAAAATCATATCCATAGGTAGGCCACGTTTTATCCCCAAACTTTTTGCACTTACCATAATATGATAATAAAATCATTTCATGATAAGAAAACCTAAAAGGGTTTTATTTACTTCCGATTCACCAAAACGCATGCAAGGGAATATGCAGTTGACCTACAAATCAATCTTAGCTTGGATAAGATAAATCACACTTACACTTCTTCTTATTGATACATTTAGACATTTGGGGTCATGACCAAGATAGATCCTCTAGACCTAACCAAGGGGTCCCTTATCATAATAACATCATTGGAGTAGGTTATAAAGCCTCTATTTAAGTAACAACATGCAATAACCCTAGCTAGGTCCTATTTTTTCATATTCACAAAGTAATGCAAAGTAAAGTAAAATCCAACCTAGTGCTCACCAAAGTTAATTTCACAAAGTGGGGGTAATAAACATAAAAAGTAAACATGCATAGAATATATATGATTAATTCAATGTATAGGAAATCATAATGCATGAGAGAAAAGTACAAATGGAAATCTATGTACTTTCACAAAGGAGGAACAAAGTTAATAATACTTACTCTTAAAGACGAACACATCGAGACTTAATCTATCCCTTGGCCAAGGTTATTTACAAGAGGATCTTATGTATATTGAAGAAACTAATGATGGACAATGGACTATAGTTTAGCCAAGGACCTCCTAGTGGATCCCAAGTTTTTATAAGACAATATTTGTATCTCCAAGTGTAGTATTGGATCTTTAAGCAATGCTACTTATTTTTTTATTTTTTAGAATAATGGAATTTTATTCCTAATTAAATAAATGGGTTTGATTAGGGTAAATTAGTAAATAATGTGAAATAATTAATCCATTAATTTGTGTAAATAGATTGTATTTTTACCTCCTATAAAAATAGTAATAATAGAGAGAAAATCAAACTTAGCTGGAAATTGATTGAGATAGCTATTATAGGGTCTAGAGATTTTTGTGTAGGCTTGAGAGACTATCACAAACAAGATCCTAGGTTTTATTTCTAGATTTAATAGGAGAATTAAAAGTGGGACACCCTAATTTTTAGCATTATAGTCCTTTTTTGGCACTATTTTCTAGGTAATTTGAGTTTTCTAGGTTCTACTTGGTAGATTTGTGTTACCCTATCAATGAAATATTGAAGCCCAAAAGTTTGTGAAGCTTATTGTGCATCTATTTTAATCTTAAAATCCTTAGGAGCTCTTTGTGTTTGAAATTTAATGGCAACTTGGAAAAGAGAGATAAGGGGTTAGTGTGTAAAGGATATGCTAGATGCATTTCACACCCTATGTGGGGGCATGCTACCTACATACCAATACTCCATGGAGGGATCAAGATAATGTAGTTCTCCCATTAAAGTGCTTGGTGTAATTATGTATGAAAATGCAACTAGATGTGAAAATGGGTGTATTTTAGATGGCTAGGGGGTGGTGTAAGGGTTTGAATAACCTTGGAATAATATTGGAAGGTTGTATGCAAAGAATAGGTAAAAATGCTTGAATGTACTTGCTTGTATTCTTGCTTCTCTCTTGTAAATAATTGAAAAATATTCTAAATGGATTTTGAATTACCTTTTATAAGGAAATTAATGATCATGGGATAAATGAATTCACATTAGTCTGACATGAATTAGGATAAATATTTGAGAAAATATGACTGTTAAGACCAAAATTACACTTAGACAACAATGCCAAAAATATGATACCCTAGTTTTTAGCACTCCTATCCAAGTTGGGCATTATTGTTTAGAGGGAATGAGACCTAGGGAGATGGATCTGGGCCTAAAAGAGCTACTTGGGTCTATAATGGTTAAGTCTGAAAGGCTATGGATGATTAGGAATTAGTGAAAGAAAATCCTAAAAGGTTTGTGCAAGAAAGTAGGAGGACCTATGGATTAGGTGTCTTTAGCCATGCTTAAGTAACCAAATTTTGCATTTTATATGACTACATTTACCCCCCCTTTATTATAGTGATGCATCAAAGTGAAATACTAGGATACAAGAAAAAAATTTAAAGCGTACTTGAACTTACCTGCAAAGGTGAAGCCCATAAAGCTTGTGTGATGCTGAGTAATGCTGGGTAGTGCATAGAGAGAACATTGTGCAAGTGTGAATCTACGAAACTAAAAAAAGTGTAGATTAGTTCTTATTATATGTGATATAAAATAAAAACATACAAAAGATGAGTAAAATAAAAAGGAAGAGAAAGGAACGAATACAAGTCATCAAGTACATGAACCAATACAAAACCTATTGTGATCTTGAGTAAGGTTGAGTAATGGTGGATTGTGCTAAATGATGTTATACCAGAATTTATATCATGAATGGAGTTGAGTGATCAATTCCTTAGAAAATGGCTCAAGAATATAAAGGCTAGCCCTTTGGCTCCATCATTTCCTACTGAGTGAGGCTAGATGATCATGCATGTGATAATCAATGTATGGACTATGTGTTCAGTCCCTTTAAATAAGTGGCTCATGAATACAAAGGCTAGTTAGTCCTTTGGATCCATAATTTCCTCATAAAGTGAAGCTATGAAGTGATACCGATATGGAATAGATGTTATATGAGATGGCTCATGGATCCCATGGATGTTCTAAAAATATGATAATGTGGTGTGGATAGTTGAATGTATGCTAGAAAATAGGCCAATTTTGGCCATTCCAAAAGATGGAGATTAGGCATGTATGAAAGCCACTTTGAAACTGATGCACTAGGATTATGTGAAAGATAACTTAAGAAATTAAGTACTAAATAAGTAAAACTTATATGAAGGTTTAACTTGAAAAATATGCCAACCACCTATAGATGGAGTAAGGCATGTAACTCTTGAGAATGCCTAAGTAATAAACTAAACTCAAAAACAAAAGAAGATTTATGTACTGTGCACATTGCTCCCAATCACTAGTGTCTAAAACATGGATTTTGATCTAAAAGTTATGTCAACTACCTAATCTAAAAATAGAAGTGAGAGCCATCATGTCATGCATGATACCATCTATATCTAGATTTTTTGAGAAAACTATACTGAAATTATTGATCTTGACTAATCTAGATGTGCAAAAAATTGTAGCTGAATTACACTTTTTTCCTATTACTAGAAAACTTGGGTGTTTTTATGCCTAGATAAGAGCACCAAAATGAGGAAACCCTTGTGTTTGGTATTGTTTTCCATTTCCATTATTGTTGTCTTATGCTAAAACTAGTTGTTGATATGGAATTATCACTATTTTTTTGTTCTATTTTGACTGGTTTGACCTCTAGAATCTAAATTGGGTGATCTGAATGTTATTATTTTGACTACTAGGAGCTTTGATCTCTATGATAAAACCCATATTTATTACCCCCTCTTTTGAGGGTAGGAATGATTTCACCTGTAATGACTACCCTCAGAAGGAAAGAGTCCTACAAGTGTGTTATGTTGCATAGATACATGATATAACAATGATATTAGACAAGATATCTCTAGATATAGCAATGTTTATATTGAGAGATTGTTAGATCATTAGGGGTATTCCTAGATAGATATAACAATGTAAAAGCATGATCAATGTATTGAACTAGAATTAGAAATGTTAGAGGTTAGTTTTTATTTAGAGGGATGGAGCATTATGTCCATCATGGCATCCAAGAAAGAAAGGTAAATGCATGATATGGATCATGTCATTACAAACAAGGACAAAAAATCAAGCAATAAGAATACAAAGAAAGAAGCAAGAAGCATACAAGGTTGTCCAAGGGGCCATGCAAATAAGGGACATGGACACATGTCACTTTAACTAGAAATCAAGCATACAAGGCATGTTCAAATGTCGCATACACATAAAATTTGAAAAAAGCAAAGATTGGAACGAGGGCTACAAGCACATCGAAGAGTAAAAGTAGGGGACATTGGCAAATGTCCAAAGGTACACACACATGAATAAAATCAAATGACATTGGCAAATGTCCTAAGGCACACATAAGAAACAAAATTAGAACTAGAAATGTAATCACATATAGCTATGCAAAGTAAGAAAGGAAAGCATGTAAAACTTGGAAAGGTACAATCACATCTAACTAATCAAAGCAAGAGTGAAGTATGCAAGACATGTTTAATATAATACTAGGTATATGATAGTAAATACATAAGTGTTAGATACTAGTGAGTTTCGATGTGGTAATCTATATAATCTAGTAATTAATGTATGTCAACATGATAACTATAGTGTGTGATGTAAGAATGACATAACCTAGATAGTGTAGTCATGTAGAAGATGCCCCTAGTGGGAAGATGTATCGATGTGCATTTCAAATGTAGAAGTAGGATGCCCCCTCAATGGGTAGAATGAAGCAATCAAGGAACTAAAAGCCACTAAACACACTCAAAGAAGATCAAGTGAAGCATGGTAATGTAGATAATTGACAAATAATAGCATGGAAAAACAAATGTAAGTCTAATATACTAGTAGAAATGTAAAACATGGATGATGCATACAATCTAAATGTTTTTGAATTATTTGAATGTTTTTATATTTTGAAATAAGCTATGTACAATCAAGCAGAAGAGATTATGTATAAGGAAAGTTGAGAGAAATTTTTTTATGTACAAGCATGTAGAGAAAGTGATATATACATGATAATATAAAAGACTAGGCTGGTGGGGGGAAGGGATCCAAGGATGGAGCCTGCTAGGGATGGAAATGGAGGAAAGGGTCATGGCCATCATCAAATTCCTCAAGATCATCATCATAAGTATCATCATATACTATAGATGTTGTGTTCATGGTGTCATTATGTCGAAGGTTAACTTAAGGTTGCTTTGCTGGTGGAGATGTTGGCTCTACTCTGGGATATTTAGCCCTGATAATAGATGACTTTATTGGAAGTGGTAGTATTGGTGTTATTGGTAGTGCTATAATCTAAATAATGCCTTGATATTTTAGTTTATTCAATCTCTATTATAAAGTTGTACATGATTTTATATCATGGCTTGTAATCTTATGAAAGGTACAAAATGGGTGACCATCTTGATGTGATAATCTCCTATTGTAGATAACGTGATCAATCCATGATCAAGTAATATTTGTAACATAAAATATGGCTAATGTTGTGTGCTCCCTACCTAAATTTGAATAACTGACTCTATATCCATAGAGGTAACCATGTGAACTATATGTGTCAAGTGATCTGACTATGGAGTATATCCTAAGAGTGTAGTGCAAGATGATAAAAGTATTGTAAGATGTGGTATGAGATCTCTAGAGTTATCTCTGTATTCTCCTGGGTTAACTAGTGTAAAGTTCAATCCACACAAATAATCATCTATGAGTGTGTGTGTCGTATCATCATTTGAAGAAGCATGTGAATCTGTATCAACATCATGTATATATGGTAACTCAGAATTTACCACAAAGGGTAACTGTGATATAGGAATATCATCATCTATAATAGTTGAATATGGTATTGCTATAAAGGTATATGTAACCAGTGGTGAAATCAATTAGAACTATTGGTACTACTATTGGTGATGGTGGATGTGTAATAGGTGTCAAAATTATGACTAATGAAGTAGTTAGAATGGCTAAAGTTGTTATGACCGGTGGAATAGCTAGTGCTGATGGTGTAACTATAAGTGGAATAGTACAAGAAGTGCTAGTCTCTTCAGCCTCATATGTATGTATTTGATCGAGAGAACTACTATAAGGTGGTGGTTATACTATGAGATATGGTGTCCCATCTAGTGAAATAAGTGAAGATGACTTTGTATTTTGAAAATATTTGAGTGGTTGGTTGTTTGTTGGACATGTGTATAGATATCCCTCCTAGAGAAGATAATTACATTGATGGAGAGTAGGAGTAATTACCCCCATATTATGTATCTATGGTCATCCAAGTAAAATATTATAGTGGAGAGGACCTGGCATGACCTAGAATTGTGTAGAGAGGGTTTTTGGTCCCACCATGATATCTAAAGTAATAGTGCTCACTGTCTATCATAGTATATCATTGAACCCTTGAATTTTATTATATGATTTTTATGTTGATGCCAAATCTACACCCATGGTCTATAAGAATGTGATATTACATATATTTATTCTGGAACCACTAACAACAAGAACTCTCTTGACTATGTTGATTTTGACTTGTATTTGTATGAATAGTGGCAAATTTTGATCAATAACTGTCTGAGAAGGCATGTCCTCATTATCAAAAGAAATTACATTTTTTATATTTTTTAAAGTGTTGACCATTGATGCAAAATAAGAAGGTTTCAAATTAATAGGCATAGAAGTCTGAGTGAGTGCTTGATAAAGATTGTCCTTGAATACATTAGTTTTTTGAAGTAGTTATAACATGGAAATTTTAGCTGGAGTGTTTCTCAACTAATCAAAAATGTCATATGCCTTATATGCAAATCTACCTATGTGGGTGGGTTGGGCCTAGGATGGGTTGCAATAGCAGGGTGACGGGGCTCCTGGGTAGGTGGAGGAGGCATTAAAACATGTTGAGTAGTAGCTCTAACCACATTATCTACTATTTATATATTAGGAGTAGTAGCTATGGGAGGAGAGTGAAGATAATTGATGGGTCGAGGAGGTGGAGGGACAAATGGTGTGAATTGGGCTCTTTAGCAATGGGTAGTGACCTAGGGAAGGGTGAAATGTACCCTACAATATGACTTGGTCAAGAGGTGGGGCTCTAAGGGAGGTGATACAAGAGATAGATTAACATGTTTAAGAATAAATTTCTTAAAGTCATCCCATAAAATGAAAGATAGTCATGAAATTCAAAGAATGAAACTTTGTACTAATATATGATAGACTTCATCATTCATGTACATGATAGGTCCCATTATGGTTTCCTTATTATTTACAAGAAATGTAAGAAAAGTTTGTAAATAAATGAGCATCATTTTTGAAATTTGATTATGGATGTAAGGTGATCCCTCAAGAAGCTAATATGTGTTAGTGTGTGCAACTAGGGATTTTTCAAAAATATTTTTGTAAAATACTATGAATTTTTTGAAATTAAAAATGAATTTATGAGTTAAGTTTTCAATAAAAAATTAAAAAAATTATGGGAAAATGCTTGATTTAATGGGACCTAGTAGATGCAACTAGGGTTTTGACAAAAATATTTTTTTGAAAATTCCTATGAATTTTTGAAATTTAAAGTGATTTTCTAATTTTAATATGCAACTAAAAATTCAAAAAATAATTGAAAAATTACTATAAAATTAATGAGACCTAGTGTATGTAACTAGGGTTTGAAAAAAAAAATTTTAAAATTTACTACAAAATTTTAGAATTTGAGAGAAATTTATGATTTTAATATTAAACAAATTTAGAAATTAATGGAAAAAAAATCAGCTAGGAATTTACCCTAGGGTTTCTAGGGTTTTTATACAAAATTTGAAGTAAGTCAGGTTCACCAAATATTTTATTATTTTTTAGAATAATGGAGTTTTATTCCTAATTAAATAAATGGGTCTGAGTAGGGTAAATCAATAAATAATGTGCAATAATTATGCCACTAATTTATGTAAACATATTACATTTTTACCTTTTCTAAAAATAGTAATAATAGAGGGAAAATCAAACTTAGATGGAAACAGACTGAGACAGATGTTGTAGGATCTAGAAATTTCTATGTAGGCTTGGGAGACTATCATAAACAAGATATTAGAGTTCATTTTTGGATTGGATAGGAGTGTCAAAAGTGGGAAACTTTGTTGTTTGGTGCTATAGTCCTTTTTTGGCGCTATTGTCCAGGTGATCTAAGTTTTTTGAGTTCTACTTAGAAAATTTGTCTTACCATGTCAATGAAATATCAAATCCTAGAAGTCTATAAAGCTCACTATGCATCAATTTTAATCTTCATATCCCTAGGATATCTTTCTACTTAAACTTGAATGGTAACTTGGGAAAGAGAGAGAAGGGTTTAATGTGTAAAAAATATAATGGATGCACTTCACACCCTGTGTGTGGGCACACTGCTTACATAACAATACTTTGAGGAGGGATCAATCTAATGTAGTTATACCATTAAAGTGCTTGGTGTAATTATGTATGAAAATGTAATTAAATGTGAAACTAGGTGTATTTTAGATGGCTAAGGGCTGGTGTAAGGGTTTGAATAAGCTTGGAATAATATTGGAAGGTTGTATGCAGAGAATAGGGAAAAATGCTTAAATGTACTTGCTTTTATTCTTGCTTCTCTCTTGTAAATGAGTGCCAACCTTTCTAAATGGACTTTGAATGGCCTTTTATAGGGAAATTAATGATTGTGGGTTAAATGAATTCATGTTAGGCTGACATGAATTAGGATAAGGATTTGTGAAAATACGATTGTTAGGACTAAAATTACACTTGGACAATAAAACTAGAAATATGACACCCTATGTTTTAGTGCTCCTATCCAAGTTGGGCATTATTATCTAGAGAGAATGAGACTTGGAAGATGAATTTTGACATGAAAGAGCTGCTTGGGTCTATAAGGGTTAAGTTTATAAGGTTGTGGATGGCTGGGAATCAGTGAAAGAAAAGCCTAAAAGGGTTATCTAAGAAAGTAGGAGGACCTATGGATTAAGTGTCATTAGCCATACTCAAGTAACCAGATTTAGAATTTTATATGACTACACTACTCAAGTATAATGGTGGATAAACAAATGCATAATATAATATTCTTCCTCTTCTCTTCCTAATGAATGGTAGAATGGATGTGTATATATATCTAAATCTAACCCTAAACCTTGCTAAAAGTTTATCCAATAAGGGCAGCCTAATTCAAATTTGTATCATTAATTTATAAAATCAAGTTAGGTCCTAGTCTAGGTCTACCAAGGTTGACCTAGAATTATAATGTGCTAATATTAATTTGAATACAAGGTTGGCCTAGGATAAAATTATTTGGTAAATGTCAAAAAGGGTTTTTAGCTTAAGTAAGGTTTGAATAAGCTGGTGAATTACTTAGAGGAGTGTGTAAAGAAGGAGGAAAAGCTTAGGGAAGTGTATAGAAGATGGTTATGTAGATAGAAAATTGTGTTATAGGGGACAATAGTCTTATAAGCTATGAAGTACCAATGGTCTACCCACCCCTTTCTTGGTGCACCCTTTAAGGTGTGCACTTAGAGAGATTGAGACTTGATGGGTTCTTGCAAGAGAGAAATCATCAATAATTGATACATTTTAAAAATATTATGTGTATATAATGTGCTTCCATATTTAACAATCAGTTGGGTAGTACCTACCTTACGTGGATAATCATACTTGGGATTCCTTTTAGGTTGAGTTGGAGGAATTTATAAATTTTGTGCTCTTTGTGTGGAAGAGGACACACCTCTACTTGAAGATCCCCTTACCACCTTCAAAACATTGGCATGAAAATAATTTTAGTGAGAGACTCTAATTTCTAGAAGAACTAAATAAATATTCACAATACAAATTTTGATAGACCATTCAATTGATAAGTGGATTTTTACTATTTTTTCTACATAAAATAGTTAAATTTGATTCTTTCTAAAATGAACTTATTATTGCTAGTATTTGTGGCTATGATACCCATCATTACTCTAAATTTTGATGATGGGTTATGTAGTAAAACATGAAACATTATCTAGAACAAGTTATTTTTTTAAGCAAAAAGAAAATGTAACTATTCTGCACTTAAAAAAATGAGAAACAAAATTGTAGATAAATCAAATATAATAAATGACTAAATTGAATATTTGTGTTGCTTGCGAAAAATTCTAGGTAACAAGGGATCATTAGTTGAGAAACCAGTGCACCCTTTCTCAAATTTGACTAAGGATAAAAGTTGGGTGAAGTAAGCATGGGGCCTTCCTCATAATTTATACATGATGAATTCAATCATTTTGGAAGGAAAATACTATTCATTCAACTAGAGAAAAAAACATTCATAAACTCATTTATGACAAGTGAATATATTTGGTCTTAAAGCTACTTGATACAAACTTGAAGATGTTGACTAATAAAAACCACTTGATGAACCTAACATAACATTTCTCAAATTTAACTTAACATAAAATTTTGGGATAAGAAATCATAAAGGATTCAAACAATGTGATATAAGCCTCCAAATTTTGACATAATTTACAAAAATAATAAATCAAAAACCTCCACAACACCATTTCTTAAATTTAACTCAATGTAATATTTGGGGAAAGAAAATCTATGGGTTTCCTTTTCCTAATTTTATACACAATATATTTTAAAATAAAGGAAAACTCATTTTAGTTTGAAACTTTGCTATAGGACACATATAAGTCTAACATAGATATGATCTAAAATTTTGTGCCTTTTGGGTTTAGTCATTATTTGAACTTCATTTTTTTAAAGAGGAAGTTTGACTTGATTAGAGAAAAACAAATGAATCAACTAGGTCTTCATGTAGCTTGCTTCAAACCTATATATGTAGAAATAATAATCAATTATAAAATCTCAACACACAATTTCTCAATTTTAAATCAACATAACATTTGAGTGAAAGTTGAAAACTAAGGTAAGGGTCTTTTTCCACATCCAAATTTTATGCATAATAAGACCAATCATTTTGAAGAAAAGATAGACCCATTCATTAACAAGTGTAGCTATATATTATAAGTAAATCAAATAAGGGTGATGTTAGGAAATAATAGGGACCTTAGAAAAAAAAAATTGACCATTGTTGTTAATAAGGATAATAGTCTTGGTGCCAATATGCTTTGTAAATCCCAATAAAAAAATTAAAATGGATCCAAATCCAACCATCTTTATGCAAATTATGCCTTCTCTAATTGAAAAAACAAAACTCAAATTTTATAAACTTGAAAATTTATGGTACCCCAAACAATAATTCACATTATGGAATTACAAATTAAAAAATGAAATGCCTTCAATTCAATGCGAGGATTTTCCATATAGTTTACGGGCCTCCATAAACTTGAGATTCTCTTATGTTGCCCATATCTCCTTTTACTTCATTATTGTATAGGGCTTCCTCACCCATAAAAATACACTCCATTTTAGCTTTTATAAATCCCCAAAATTACATAAGGAAAAAATGTGGATGTTTTTAAAATTACAAAAGTAGGTTGGTCTTATCATATATTCTTAAGTAATGAACACATTTTCAGTTCACTTACAAGCCATATTAGGTAAAATTATACATAAACACTTACAATTATAACTAGCTACAACAAAATATTGAGTAGGAAATATTAAATCAATATAATCAAACCCCCAAGACACAAAAAATTCATATAAAAAGGTAGACCTACTAAATAAAAAATCTTCTAAAAACATAATAGACCTACTACAGAGTCAAGGTAATCAACAAAGCTAAGAAAAATCATTTTAAGTGTAAACAATAAAACCATATATAGTTTTTAACTATAAGCAATGTTAAAGTGTCTCAACTCATCACATTAGTAGGCTTACTATAATAATTTCACTAAACTATATAAATACACGCAAATAAGCGTTAATAAACACCTTTTAAGTTTTCTTTCAAAAAACCCAATATTAAATTCTTACAGCTTAAGACAAAATAATGATGCAATCGATTGTTAAATATTGTTTGCTATAGTGGATTAATTAATAGTATTTTTAGGATTCATTGTTTAGGATTTTGTTTACTAATAATATCTATTTTCCTAATTACCCTATTTTGGTGGAGTTAAGGGAACAACTAGAGTTTATAACTATTTTTATAAATAGTTACTCAATTTAGGAGTCTACTTCTTGTTACCTATTTAGGATTGAAGATAAATTCTTGTATTTTAAGAGAGTAGTACAAAAGAAAAAAATAATGGATTTGATGTAATTTGTTTTAGATGAATAAAAAAAGAGTTTAATTATGTTGAAGTTTGATTGATGAACTTTATTTACTACCACCCTTCCATTCTGATGTGTTGGATAATTATTAATGATGTCATGGTGATGTCATGGAGGTGTCTTAGTGAGTGGGTAAATTGATTTGATAGTCTAAGTGACAATGACAAAGTGTGCAATGTGCTTGTCTTAGTATGCTTGAAGAAGGCTTGGTTGATATTCAATTTAGGTATGGTTAGAGATGTTCAAGGATGATTTTGGTGATTTGAGTTTGTGAAAGAGATCCCTAAGATGTTTTATATGCTTTTAGTGTTTATGTGCATGAGTGTATCTCATCTAGTTCATCATTGTTGTCATCTTGACATTTTGGGTCTAGTGGCAAAAAATCTATGTAGGTAGTTTGCTGACATCACCATTGCCACATGTGGATAAATGAAGGGGAGTTGGTCATATGGTTGTGATAAAATTTATGCCTAGTTGTTATGCACTAAATTTTAGGTCATGCAACGAAGTGCAACATAAGATATGTAAGTGCAATGTTAGGCTCCCAAGCAGTTTGACAGTGTTTACCCATACTTAGCCAAATTTGCATGAGGTAAGAAAGCATTGAGTAAATTTTTTTATGTTGTTATATTTCACTTATGTGAAGGTACAAGGATAAAATTATCATATGGGTTTGTTTAGTTTTGTGCCTAGTTGATTTGAGCTAAATTTTAGATCATGTGATGAAGTGCATCAAAAGATATGCATGTGCAAAGTTGGCCTTCCAGACAGTTCTTCTTATAGTTGGCTCTATGGTAGAAAAAAATTAAGTGATAAAATTAATGGTGTTATATCTCACACATGTGAAGGTTTCAAGATCTACTTAATACATGGTTGGATTCCTTTTTCAAAGGAGAACATATGGTCTAAATTTGAGAACATGTGAATGAATGAGGTAAAAGATATGACTGTACAAATTTGGGCTTCCATGAAGATTGTAATGGTTCTCATACTTAGTCATTTTTTTACAAGGTAAATTTTGAGAAACATGAAAATATTGCATTACTCCAAGATGTTAGGAAGCAGTGAGATGGTACCAAGTGTTCAATTTTTAATGTTGAGTAGAGATAAAGATCGAGATTCTTCCAAGGATCAATGGTGAGTGGGGGATCATATAGATAGAGATAAGTGATGCACATTAAAGTCAAGAGGTAAAAGTGACACTTGTATAGAATTGTTACAACAAGGGTAATCCTATAGAGATTGATGATGCATATCGAGTCAAAGTTGCTAGATTGTACTCACTAAGGTCAATTGTTTGAAGTTTAACATTTGGGCATTGGCATACTATGAGTTAAATATCAAATAATATTGATGGTGAGTGATTAATTTGAAGATGCAAGGACAATATATGTGAGCATAGTGTCTGAGGTTTAATTGTGACCATTTGCATTTAAATATTTGAATTTAACAAAGGAAAAAGTAGTGCTCTATATTTTGGCCATATCTTCTGATACAGGCTAAATTTACTCATAGTGTAAAAAGAAAACTTGTAGAGGAATCCAAGATGAATTTGGAAATATATATTTGAAGATATAAAAGTGTGTACAATAAAATATATTGAGGTTAAAATTTGATTTTGTGTTCGTACATGTTCTACAAGTAACTCGAGAAGGGTAATGAGATTTTGTTAATGTTGTTTTGATGTTTCATGATAACTTAGATATTGGAGAGTGTTGTAGACTCCATGAGGATCATATATATGAATTTTGGAGGTGTGATAAATCTATATTAAGTATGAAAAAATATTAATAAGTTGAATGTGTGTTCATTCACAGTCTTCTTATGAATAAGGATATATTTTAAATTGATTGAGCTTGCACAAAAGAGTGCAATGATGACTATAAGCATTTGATAATGTCAAAAGGGTCATGTGGAGTGGACCTATGTAATTATAAGTGGTCCTATGATTATTTTTTACTCAATGAAGTGATAAATGGGTGAATAAGTCTTCATGAGACCTATAAGAGCTACAAGTACCTAATTTAAAGGTGCAGCTACTTAAGGGTGACCCATAGATGTTATGTCCAATCTATGTGGATGGAATTGAGATATGTCTCAATGTGATAGATGAATTAAGGGTTAAGGTATACCTAATTGCTAACTGATATGGTTATGATCATGAATGCTCTAAAATAGTGAAATCAAATTAGTTAATTTCTAGACTGGTGTGAAGACTTGTAAGAGGAGTGTGCATGTGAGAGTTATGGAGTGAAGGAGAGTAAGAGTGTATAGTAGATGAGTTGATGAGAAGCGTAGATTGATGACTATGTGTATGATCTATGGGTCATTTTTTTGATGTCAAAATAGTGCTCTTACAGATTAAGGATGAGTGAAGAGCTCTAAGGTGATCCAAAAGGTGGCTTTGGATGCATTGAGTGTGTAGAGTTGAAGAAAGCTAAGATACTTTATATCTTCATCAGATTGGTAGGAAACCAATGTTAAATAGTAGTGTTATTCATTGGTGTTGTTTTCACATCTCAACATCTAGGGAGCTATGGCCTCCTTGCAAGGTGAATATTGTTAAAGGTTTAGTTGTTGTGGCAACTCAACTAGATAGGTTTTGTAACACCTTGTGGGATTGTAGTCTCAATAAATAAGGGATGGTAATTATTTGATCATTTGAAGTTGGTCTAAATTGGTTCTTTATATTATAGGATAATAGTCCAATTATAAGTTCTAGTGGGTTTTATCTCCCAAGAGGGTTTCCCACATATGACATGTGTTATGTGCTTGATATTGCATTATCTTTCTTGTTCATTGCTATGAATTTTGTGTAGGATTAATAAATGATTATGGTAATTGACTAAGATTTTGAAAGGGTTGAAATTAAAATCAAATTATTTGGCCTAACTGACTCACCCCCCTCTTAGTGATTGTACCTCTAATAATTTGTATCAGATCTAGTCCTTTGGTAAAGGCTTGAAAACTTGAAGGTGATCTAAGGTACAATATGGGTAGTCATCAAGGAGGTTTCTCTACTAAGCAAGCACTGATGTTCAATGGATCCAATTATGATTTTTGGATTACAAGGATGAGGACATACATTATGCTCCCTAGCATTTGATGTATGGTAATTTTTTTGGATGGTTATGTTGCTCTTACTACTCCTCCATCTAGTGATATAGACAAGAAGTTGTTTGAGAATAATTCTAAGGTAATGAATCCCATTACTTATGGTCTTACATAAACTAATTTCACCAAGGTAATCCATTTTCAATATGCTAAAGAGATACGGGATAAAATGTAGATCATTTATGAAGGAGCTTCAAAGGTTAAGCTTTCTAAGTTGTAGTCACATAGAAGGAAATTTGAAAGTCTAAATATGAAGGAAGAAGATTTTATGGCATACTTTCTACAAAGAGTAGAAGAGATTGTGAACATCCTCAAAGGTCTTAGAGAAAACCTTGAAGAGGCTATTGTAGTCTAAAAGGTATTAAGGTCTCTATCCTTCAAAATTAGCTGCTATAGAATAAAGTCATGATCTTACTCAATTAAAGATGGATCAATTGCATGGCACCCTTACTACCTATGAGATGAGAGCAAATGATGATATATCACCAAAGAAGGAAGCAACATTCAAGACACAATGAAGCCAAAGAAGAAGTTTCAAGGTAATAAACCCAAAGAGAATGACATATCTAACATTGATGAGGATGAATTAATTACTTTGATTACTATTAAATTGAACATAGGCTCAAGGGAGTATATGGGTAAACTACCCTTCAAATGTTTCAACTGTGGAGAGATGGGACATTTTGCTCATAAGTGCCCTCATAATCATGAGAATAATGATGATGATGAACATGGTGATGACCAAGATGAAGACATGAAAATATACAGGAAAAAAGGATTCAAAAAGTATAACAACAAGAAGAAGTCCTTCAAGAACAAGAAGAGTCTCTATACCGAAGAAGATTGCATCTCATCAGATGAGAGTGAAGACAATGACTCAAAGTATGATCATGAAGATGATGGCCCTATTGAAGATGAATCCATATTCATGGTTGAGGAAGGAAGTTACTCACATCAAAAGGACTCTACTTGGAGTGATTCAGATGATGATGAAGATGAGGTGGACTATGAGATTGCATTTACAAATGCTCTTGAAGAATTCAAGATTGAGAAAAAGATCAATAATAAGACGAAGTCTCAATTCAAATAATATTAGGATAAATTTAATGTGTATGAGGAAATAATGAATGAAGACATAAATGAGCATGAAGATATGGTCAAGCATCTCAGTTTTTAATTGGACATTCTATCTATAACCCTAAAAACTAAAGAAGATGAATGTTCAAGGTATGTAATTGAAAATGAGTCATTGAAATCTAAGTTAGAGAAGACATATAGTAAGGTGATGTCATTTGTGAGATTTTAAAAGAGATCAAGTGATGTGAACAAGGAAAATCATACTTTAAAGACAAATCATCAAACAAGGAATGATGGTACTAGAAAAATGAGGACAAATCAGATTAGACATCCAAATGCTATGAGGTATGCAAGTTTTAATGGTTGCTATTTCACATGTAATCAATTTGGGCATAAAGATAGAGAATGTAAGGGACCTAATAGAAATGATTTTGCATGGAATAATAATGGGGGTCATTAGTCAAAAGGTGTGAACAATTTTAAGTGCTTCAATTATCTTGATGTGGGAAACTTTGCAAACCATTGTCCACATAAGATTAGATAAGGTGAGTCATCTTCAAAAAGAGGAGGCTGGTTCATTTTTCATGACATATGACACATTTCAAGTTTGTATCCAAACAAGGTAAGATAAAATTTGTTTCCATCAAGGAGTATTGTTTTCTACAACTATGAGAAGATTGGCCACATTGTTAGGTTCTACATGCAAAGATCATCAAGTCAAAATGAGTTCAATAAGGCTATTAGAGTGCAAGGAAGAAGACAAGTTAATTATTGGAAGATAAAGGTGACAAATGTGAATCATTATGAGTCTACAGGTCCAATTAATCTATTTTATATGGTGGAGAAAGCTACAAAAGTTGAAGAGTGTTAAGAGGTCTCTTTGTCTGCTCATGTTGAGAATGAAGAAACCAAGCTCAAAGAGAAAACCAAGGTACTGATTGAGGATAGTTCTAAGATATGTATGGATTCAATTAAACATCCTACTATTTCTAAGCATGTTTTATGTAGAGAACATCAAGTGTTTGTGCCTAGTGATGATGTTTTGAGCTGCAAGGAAGATTCTACAGATGAAAAGGTATGTCATGAATCTATGTTGTCTCCATGTAGTGTCAATTCAATCCTAGAATAAAAGGAGACTATTATAGTGGATGAAAATGTGGCTTATATTAAGCCTAAGAATAAAAATAATAACTATAAGTATTACATGACCAAGGAGGATAAGAAATACGAGAAGTTGTGGATAACTCCTAATTTCACACCATTTTAGGACATTATGAAATAGGGTGTCTCTGCCTATGCTTCTTAGGAGACATATTTCTTATGGAGAAGCAAGTTTGTGTGCTCAAGATCATAATTCAAATAATAGAAGGTCATTGGTTAAGGGGGAGGAACAAGTTCATGAGCTTGTTTTAAAGATTTGTGAAAGAGCTATAGTACATGGTTAGAATGGGTGTTTTTAGGTGGTCTAATGAGATTGATGCAAATGTAAAGAAGATTTGATTCTTAGAAAGGTTTATGAACTTATTTATTATGTATTATTGGTAGTTTTGTGTCTTGATGATCCTATTTGTGCCAATTAAAGATTTTTGAGTGCTCTCAATTTCTCAGTTTTTGACTTAAGGGCAAGCAGGTCTAAAATGGGTTATAGGAAGTCTATGTTACCAAAGGTATGAAGGATCACTTTTTGTTCTAGATGTGTGTGATGGGTGTCTCTAATTGTGTAAGATGTTTTAGAGGTGTATGTTAATCAGAAGGAGTTTTGTTGACTCTATTTATTTTGAGAATCTAGGGTTTTGGGCTATGATAGAAAAGTTGTTTGCATTATGAGTTGAGGTTTGATTTTTATTAATATATTTAATGGGCCAAATGGGTTGTTAAATAAAGATTCACATAGATCTTAGTGTTTGTGTATTTCAAGTTATTCATGTTTTTATTAAGATGGAGGCCTAATTCGTAGGTTGGTTTGTGAAGGAAGTATATTTCATAGGATGAGTTAGCTGATGAAAATTATTATAGTTAAGGGGACATATGGGAGTGATCCAAATATGAATTTTTAGATCTTGAATGTGTGTATACTAAAAGTTATGGGATTTTTAATTTATAGGTAGGGCTACAAGGAGACTAGATAGACCTAGTTTGAAGAAGATTGTTTTTTTCTTAGTTTATCCAAATATAAAGGTATGAGTAGTTCAAGGAGATTTATAAATATAGATTAGATCATGTTTCCTATTTGGTAAGTGGCATGAAATTTTGTCTAGTGGTCCTTGAGGTGGTTTGGGAGAGAAGGCTAGTAAGCATGTATGGTGGTTCTTCATGGTGTGTGGAGATCTAAAGATACTCAAGATATGAAATGGATTAGAGATCTTAGTGGGAGTCCCTCTTAGATGTTTCTTAGTGATTTCCATCAGATTTTAGTATTTTGTATGTTTTTTCTTCATTGATTGAAGTGTTTGGTTGAAGAGAGTGTTGGTATGGAGCAAGAGGAAGTTGTATAGGCTAGAAGTTGCAAGTTCAAGGTAAGGGTGAGTTTATATCATATTTGTAAGATAGTCCTTCCTGATTGATGGTATTTTTAGGTCCTTAGGATCAGATTATGCCCAGTTTATCATTGTGTCAAGGGGGAGAAAGTTTTGTTATGAGAGTGCTTGAAAAGAGACAAGGAAGGTGAGCTATATATTGCTATATAATGGTTGTTGACATAAATTAAAAAGTGGAGATTATTGGATAATTTACAATGATGTCATAGAGGTGTCATATTGAGTGGATGAAGTACTTTGATAGTTTAAGTGATAATGACAAAGTGTGCAATGTGCTTGTCCTAGTATGCTTGAGGAAGGCTTGGTTGATCTTTAGTTTAGGCATAGTTAGAGATGTTTAGGGATGAGTTTGGTGATTTGAGGTTGTATAAGAGGTATCTAATATGTTTTATATGCTTTGATTTATTGTGTACATGAGTGGATTTCATTTGGTTGATAATTGTTATCATCTAGACATTTTGGGTCTAGTGGTGGAAAATTTGAGTAGGCAGTTTGCTAATGTCACCATTACCACATGTGGATAAGTCAGGGGGAGTTGGTAATATGGTTGTGATAGAATTTTTGCCTATTTCTATGCACTAATTTTTAGGTCATGCATCAAAGTATAACATAAGATATGTAAGTGCAAAGTTAGGCTCCTAGGTAGTTTGATAGTGATTTCCTATACTTTGCCAAATTTGCATGAGGCAAGAAAGAGCCAAGTAAATATTCTAATGTTGTTATATTTTGCACATGTGAAGGTAGAAGGAGAAAATGTTCCTA
The DNA here is from genome assembly GCA_037957365.1 of Torreya grandis. Classification (NCBI taxonomy): domain Eukaryota; kingdom Viridiplantae; phylum Streptophyta; class Pinopsida; order Cupressales; family Taxaceae; genus Torreya; species Torreya grandis. Next base: position 536,077 of record JARHVA010002528.1, on the reverse strand, counting down.
TGGGTTTACTTAATTTTTTTCCTAGTTGATTTATGCCAAATTTCAAATTATGTGATGAAGTACATCAAAATATATGCATGCACAAAGTTGGACTTCTAGATAGTTCTTGGCATTGTTAGGTCTATGGTAGAAAAAATCTGAGTGAGTAGATTAATGGTGTTATAGATCATACATGTGAATGTTTCAGGAGATGCTTAATACATGGTTGGATTCATTTTTAAAAGAATATATGGTCTAAATTTGAAAACAACAAGTGAGCGAGGAAAAAGATATGATTGTGCAAAATTAGCTTTCTAGGTAGATTGCAGTGGTTCCCATACTTATTCATTTTTACACAAGGTAAATTTTGAGCAACATCAATGGAGAACATTACTCTAAGATTTTAGGAAGCAACGAGATAGTGCCAAGTGTTCAATGTTTAATATTGAGTAGAGATAAAGATTGAGCTTCTTCAAAGGATCAATGGTGAGTAGGTGATCATACAAATAGAGATCAATTGTGCACATTGAATTCAAGAGATCAAAGTGACAATTGTCTAGCATTGTTAAACCAAGGAAAATATTGTAGATATCAATGATTCATGTTAAGTTAAAGTTGCTAGATTACACAAGATGAGGTTAATTGTTTGAAGTTTAACATTTGGGAATCAACACACTATGATTTAAATCTCAAATAAGATTGATGGTGCATGATCAATCTAAATATGCAAGGACATGAGATGCAATCATAATATCCAAAGTTTAAATGCAAATATTTGTATTTAAATATTTGAATTTAACAAAGGAAAAACTAGTGCTCTATATTTTAACCATATCTTTTGATATAGGCTAAATTTATTCATGGTGTAAAAAGAAATATTGTAAAGGACTCCAAGGTACATCTATAAATATAGATTTAAATATCTAAAAGTGTGTATAATCAAGGGTATTTAGGTTTAAATTTGATTATGTGTTTGTGTATGTTTTTCAAGTAACCTAAGAAGCGTAATTAAGCTTGTGTTAATACTGTTTTGATGTTTTATGATGACTTAGTTATTGGAGAGTGTTTTAGACTCCATTAGGATCATTTGTATAAATTTTGGAGGTGTGATAAATCTATCTTGAGTATGAACAAAGATTAAAAAGTTGACTGTGTGTTTGTTCATGGTGTCCTTATGAAAAAGGCTATTGTTTACATTGATTAAGCTTGCACAAAAGTGTGCAATGATGAATGTAAGCATTTGATAATGTCAAAGGGGTCATGTGGAGTGGACCTATGAAATTATATGTGGTATTATGTTTTTTTTTTGCTTGATGAAGTGATAAATGGGTGAATAGGTCTTCATGAGACTTATAAGAGCTACAAGTGCCTAATTGAAAGATGTAAATGCTTAAGGATGACCCATATATGCTATGGCTAACCTATGTGGATGGAATGGAGATATGCCTCAATATGATAGATTCATTAAGGGTTAAGGCATGCCTATTGTCCAACCATGATGTTGATGATCATGAATTCTCTTTAAATAGTAAAATCAAGGAAGTTGATTTCTAGATTGGTGTGAATACTTGTAAGAGGAGTGTGCATGTGAGAGTTATGGAGTGAAGGACAGGGAGAGTGTCTAATAGATGAGTTGATGAATAGATCAATTTTAAGACTATATGTATGACCTATGGTTCATGTTTTTAATGTTATAATAGTACTCTTATATATTGAGGATGAGCAAAGAATTCTAGGGTGATCCAAAAGGTGGCTTTGGATGCGTTGAGTGTGTAGAGTTAAAGAGAGCTAATATAATTTGTATCTCCATCACATTGTTATGAAATTAGTGTTTAGGATATGTTTTTTTCATAGGTTTAATTGTGGTGCCTCAACATCTAGGGGTTTTTAGCCTCTTTGTAAGGTGAAACTTGGTAAAGGTCATATTGTTGTGGTAGCTCAGCTAGATAGGTGTTGTAGCATAGTGTGAGATTATAGTCTCAATAAATAAGGGATGGTAGTTATTTGATCAGTTGTAGATGGTATAAATTGGTTCTTGTAATTATAGGATAGTATTCCAATTATAGGTTATAGTGGGTTTTATCCCCCAAGAGTGTTTCCCATATATGACATGTGTTATGTGCTTGATCTTGCATTGTTTTTCTTGTTTATTGATATTAATGTTGTGTATGCTTCATAAATGCTTGTGGAAATTGACTAAGAGTTTTAATGGATTGAAATTGAAGTTAGATTATTTGGGTTCACTTATTCATCCCCCTCTCAATGATTATACCTCTAGAAATTGGTATTAGAGGCGATCCTTTGGTAAAGGATTTACAACTTGAAAGTGATCCAAAGTATAATATGAGTAGTCATCAAGGAGGTTTCTCTACTAAGCAAGCACCGATGTTCAATGACTCTAATTATGTTGTGAAAGGACGAGGACATACATTATGTCCCTAGGGTTTAATGTATAGAAATATGTTGTGGATGGTTATGTTATTATTACTACTCATACATCTAGTGATATCGAAAAGAAGATATTTGAGAATAATTCTAAGGCAATAAATTCCATCACTTATGGTATTATAGAAACCAAGTTCACCAAGGTAATCCATTGTAAATATGATAAAGATATATGGGACAAAATGCATACCATTTATGAAGGAGATTCAAAGGTCAAGCTTGCTAAGTTACAATCTCACAAAAGGCTATTTGAAGGTCTCAAGATGAAGGAAGAAGATTCTATGGCATCCTTTCTATAGAGTGTAGATGAGATTGTGAACATCATCAGAGGTCTTGGAGAGAACTTTGAAGAGGTTATTATAGTATAAAATGTATTAAGGTATCTATCCCTTAAGTTTGTTCCAAAAGTATCTACTATATAATAAATTCATGATCTTACTCAGTTAAAGATGGATTAATTGAATGTCACCCTTACTACCTATGAGATGAGAGTTAATGATGATATACCACCAAGGAAGGAAGTAACATTCAATACAAAAATGAATCCAAAGAAGAATTTATAAGATAATAAACCCAAAGAGGATGAAATATTTGACATTGATGAGGATGAACTAATTGATTTGGTTATTAGGAAATTGAACACAGGATAAGGGAAATACAAGGGTAAACTACCCTTCAAATGTTTCAACTATGGAGAGATAGGACATCTTGATCATAAGTGACCTCATAAGCATGAGAAGAATGATGATGAAGAACATGGTGATGGCCAAGATGGAGACAAGAAAACATAAAAGAAGAAAAGATTCAAAAATTATAATAATGAGAAGAAGTCCTTCAAGAACAAGAAGAGTCTCTACACCAAAGAATATTGTAGCTTATCATATGAGAGTGAAGATAGTGACTTAAATTATGATCATGAAGATGGTGGTGCTATTTAAGATGAATCCCTATTCATGGCTAAAGAAGGAATATTCTCACATCAAAATGAATCTACTTGGAGTGATTCAGATGATGATGAAGATGAGGTGGACTATGAGACTGCATTGACAAATACTCTTGAAGAACTAAAGATTGAGAATAAGATCAATAATAATATGAAATATCAACTCAAAGGATACGAGGATTAATTTAGTGTATATGAGACAAGAAGGAATGAAGACACCAAAGAGCATGAAGATATTGTCAAGCATCTCAATTGTTAATTGGAAATTCTATTTGCAAGCCTGAAAGCTAAAGAAGATGAATGTTTAAGGTATGTAATTGAAAATGAGTCATTGAAATCTAAGTTAGAGAAGACATATAGTAAGGTGAAGTCATTTATGAGATTTGAAAAGAGCTTAAATGATCTAGACAATAATCTAAGTCATCAAAAAAATGATAGTGATAGAAGTAGTCTTGGATATTAAGAAAAAAAGAATGTAACTCAAGATGAGATAAATATTAATGTGAAGATGGACAATCATAATTTAAAGACAAATCATTAGTCAAGTAATGAAGGTACTAGCATAATGAAGACAAATCAAATCAGACATCCAAATTCCATGAGGTATGCAAGCTTTAATAGTTAATGTTTCACATGTAATCAATTGGGGCATAAAACTAGAGAATGTATGAGACCTATTAGAAATGAGTTTGAATGGAAAAATTGTGGGGGTCATCAGTAAAAAGGTGTGAAAAATGTTAAGTTCTTTAATTATCTTGATTTGGGACACTTTGTAAACCATTTTCCACATAAAATTAGACAAGGTGAGGTCTCTTCAAATAAAGGAGGTTGTTTCATTTGTCATGACATAGGATACATTTCAAGTTTATATCCAGACAAAGTAAGACAAAATTTATTTCCATCAAGGAGTATTATTTTCTACAACAATGAGAATATTGGCCACATTGCTAGGTTCTGCAAGCAAATGTCATCAAGTCAAAATGAGTTCGATAAGGCTCCTAGAGTGCAAGGAAGAAGGAAAATTAATTATTTGAAACCAAAGGTGACAAGTTTGAGTCATGTTGAGTCTAAAGGTGCATGTGATATATTTGCTATGGTAGATAAGGCTAAAAAATTTGAAGAGTGCCAAGAGGTCTCTTTGTATGTTCATGTTTAGAATGAAGAAACCAAGCTCAAAGAGAAGACCAAGGTGTTGATTAAGGATAGTTATGAGGTATGTATGGATTAAATTAAACATCCTTATATTGTTGAGAATGTTTTATATAAAAAACATCAAGTGTTTGTACCTAGTGATGAGGTTCCAAGCTACAAGGAAGACTCGATAGATAAAAAGGTATGTCATGAATCTATGTTGTCTCGATGTATTGTCAATTCAATCCTAGAAGAAAAGGAGAATATTGTAGTGGATGAGCATGTGGCTTATCTTAATCTTAAGAATAAGAAAGATAAATATAAGTATAAAATGACCAAGGAGGAGAATGAATATGAGGAGTTGTGGGAAAATCCTATTTTCACACCATTTTAGGACACTATGAAGTAGGATGTCTTTGCCTATGCCTCTTAAGAGACAGATTTCTTGTGTAAAATCAAGTTTGTGTGCTTAATATTATAATGTCAATTAGATAAAGTCATTGGTAAAGGGGGAGTAAAAAGTTTATGAGATCATTCTAAATATTTATGAAAGAGCTATAGTACAGGGTTAGAATGGGTGTTTTGGGGTGGCCTAATGCGATTGATGCAAATGTTAAGAAGATTTTGATGCTTAGAAATGTCTATGCACTTATTTGTGATGTATTCTAGGTAGTTTTGTGTTTTGATGATCCTATTTGTGTGAATTAAATATTTTTGAGTGCTATCAGTTTTCTTAGTTTTTGACTTAACAGAAAGCAAGCCTAAAATGGGTTAGAGGAAGTCTATGTTCCCAAAGGTATCAAGGCTCAATTTTTTGTCTATATATGTGTGATGGGTGTCTCCAAGTGTGGAAGAAGTTTTAGAGGTGTATTTTGAAAAGAAGGAGGTTTATGGACTCTATTTATTTTGAGATTCTAGGGTTTTGGTCTATGATAGAAAAGTGGTTTGCCTTATGATTTGAGGTCTGAGGTTTATTAATATATTCAATGGGCCAAATGGGTTGTCAAATTAAGCTTCAAAGAGATTTGAAGATTTGTGTATTTCAAGTTATTCATGTTTTTTTAGTTAGGTGAAATAAATTAGTATTCTTGAAGGGGAATATGTGAGTGATCTAAATATGATGTTTCAAGTCTTGAATGTGTGCCTAATGAAAGTTGTGGGCTTTGCAAGCTCTGGTAGGGTTACAAGGAGACTAGACATGCCTAGTTTAAAGAAGAGTGATTTTTGATCAGTTTCTCAAAAAGAGAAAAGCATGAGTATTTGAAGGAGAGTTCTCAAGATGGATTAGATCATGTTTCTTATTTTTTAAATGGCATGAATTTTTGTTTGGGTGGTCTTTGAGTTGGTTTGAGAGAAAATCCTTGTAAGCATGTATGGTGGTTCTTCATGGTGTGTGCAGATCTAAAGATGATCAAGATATGAAATGGATCATATATATTGGGGGAGTCCTTATCAGATGTTTCTTGGTTATTTATATCAAAATTTAGTATTTTATATGCTCTTTCTTCATTAATTACAATGTTTGGTTGAAGAGAGTGTTGGCATGGAACAAAAGGAAGTTGTCAAGGCAAGAAGTTATAGGCTTATGGTAAGGGAGAGTTTGTATCATATTTGTTATATGTTCCTCTCCTAATTTATGGTATTTTCATGCCCACAAGATCAGATTATGCCCACTTTGTCTTTTTGTCAAAGGGGGAGAAAGTTCCTATTGTGAAAGTTCTTGAAAAAAGAGTTTGAAGGTGAGTTGTATATTGCTATATGAAGGTTGTTGACATAAATAAAAAAGGGGGATATTTTTGGATAATTTTAAATGATGTCATGGTGATGTAATAGAGGTTTCCTAGTGAGTGGATGAAGTTATTTGATAGTCTAAGTGACAATGACAAGTTATGCAATGTGCTTGTCCTAGTATGCTTGAAGAAGGCTTGGTTGATATTCATTTTAAGCATGGTTAGATATGTTTAAGGAATATTTTAGTGATTTTAGGTTGTAAAAGAGGTCACTAAGATGTTTTTTATGCTTTGAGTGCTTGTGTTCATGAGTGGATTTCATCTAGTTGATCATTATTATCATCTAGACATTTTGGGTCTAGTGCTAGAAAATCTATGTAGGTAGATTCCTGACATCACCATTGCCACGTGTGGATAAATCAGGGGAAATTGGTCATATGGTTGTGATAAAATTTGTGCCTAGTTGATACATTATAAATTTTAGGTCATACAAAAAAGCACAACATAAGTTATACAAGTGGAAATTTGGGCTCCCAAGTAGTTTGATAGTGTTTTCCCATACTTAGACAAATTTACATGAGGTAAGAAAGAGATGAGTAAGCATTTGTGTTTTTATATTTCACAAGTGTGATGTTTTGAGGATAAAATTATCATATGTTTTTATTCAATTTATTCCTAATTGATTTGTGCTAAAATTTAGATCATGTAATGAAGTGCATCAAAAGATATGTATGTACAAAGTTGGCCTTCCAGATAGTTCTTAGCATAGTTACTCTATGGAAAATAAAATTTGAGTGAGAAGATTAATGATGTTATATCTCACATGCATGAAAGTTTTATGAGATACTTAGTACATGATTTGATTCCTTTTTGAAAGGAGAATATATGATCCAAATTTGAGAACATGTGAGTTGGTGAGGTAAAAGATATAACTATGCAAAGTTGTCCTTCTAGGTAGATTGCAATGGTTCCCATGATTAGTCATTTTTTCACAAGGTAAAGTTTGAGTAGCATAGATGGAGTTCATTACTCCAAGATGTCAAGAAGCAATGAGATGACATTAAGTGTTCAATATTTAACATTGAGCAGAGATAAAGATAAAGCTTCTTTCAAGGAGCAATAATGAGTGGGTGATCATACAAATAGAGATCAAAAGTGTGCATTAAAGTCCAGAGGTCAGAGTGAAAATTTTATATCATTGTTAAAAAAAATAAAATCCCATAGATATCAATGATACACATTGAGTTAAAGTTTCTATATTGCACTAGATGAGGTTAATTAATTAACGTTTAATGTTTGGGCATTATATAACTATGAGTTAAAGCTAAAAAATGATCGATGGTGCATGATCAATCTCAAGATGCAAGGACATGAGATGTGAGCATAGTTACCAAAGTTTAGCTATGACCATTTGCATTTGAATATTTTAGTTTAACAAAGGAAAAACTAGTGCGTTGTATTTTGGCCATATCTTTTGATAGAAGTTAAATTAGCTCATGTTGTAAAAAGAAAATGTGCAGAGAAATCAAAGGTACATCTGACAATATAGATTTGAAGATCTAAAAGTGTGTATAGTAAAAGATATTGAGGTTCAAAGTTGACTATGTGTTCATGTATTTTCTTCAAGTATCTTGGGAAAAGTAATTGAGCTTGTGTTAATGTTGTTTCAATGTTTTATGATGACTTAGCTATTGGAAAGTGTTGTAGACTCTATGAGGATAATTTTTATGAATTTTAGAGGTGTGATAATTCTATCTTGAATATGAACAAATATTAATAATTTAACTATGTGTTTGTTCATGGTGACCTTATGAATAAGGCTATTATTTGAATTGATTGAGATTGCATAAAAGAGTGCAATGATGACTGTAAGCATTTTATAATATTAAAAGGGTCATGTGGATTATACCTATGCAATTATATGTGGTCTTATATGTGATCTAGGAATTTGACTCAAGATAGGGGTTTGATCAAGTGTTAGTTTCATAATGAAATCAAAATGAAAAGAACACACTAAAAAACATGACATATCTAGACCTAGACACTAGGGGGAGCTTAGTAACAAACATGGATATGAAAATAATAACTAAAACATGAAATAAACATTCATTCACTTTGCTTGGAGCTTTTAAATAATTTTTAGAGTGGCTTGCTTAGCTTGTGCTTCAAAGGTATTTGGCAATGGAGATTTGGATATCTCCACCTCCTCTTGGTACCATTGGCTTTGTGTCTTTAGCTCAATAATTTGGCATAATGAAACTACATCAAGATATGGATTGAAGCCATTTGGGCATGGTAACTTTGACTTGAGATAGTGTAAAATTATGAGTGTGAGGCCTTCTATTTATATATTTTTTTAATTGATCAAAATAAACTTGAACTATCCATCTTAAGATGAAGATGTGTGGCTAATAATCCATTCAATTTTGGAGGCTAAAATCAATAAATGACCATTAAATATTTGGGATAAAGAGGCATTAAAGAGGCATGTGATAGATTAATAAGATATTTGTTACAATTAAAGCTTTTGGATGCCATCCCATAAATAACCTCACCTGATGATGTAGATATTACAAACCAATTTCCATTAATGTAATATTGAACAAGTTCCATGGAAAATTAACTTAAGATATTGATTCAAATTAATTTGTCTTAAACATGATTTATCAATTTTGGTGTACATCTTAGAAATTAGTGCTCAAGTTAATTAAATTGGTCATAATGTCATATTATTGGCTCAAAATTTGACTGGATTGGAATTATAAGATGATGTTAGATGAGTTGGATCCATTATCTCATTTAGGTTATCACCAACACAAAATAACATGTCTCGTGCAAGAAATTTGGTATAAAAGAGCAATCCAGAGCACCCAAGTGCAAAAATGTCATTTTGACTCAAAATGATCTAATCAAAGTTAGCTATCTCATAAAATACATTACCCTATTTAGGGATCGATTGGCTAAAATCAACACTTATGTATGATAGATTCAAATCATTTAACATGTTTTTGTGTTTTTAGCCCAAATCATGATATTTGATAGAAATTTGTTTGAAGCTTGATTAGAGGTCATTAATGGAAACTTTTAGGTGTCTACATTATGATCTTATTTTTGTAGATGAAGTGATAAATGGGTGAATAGGTCTTCATGAGACCTATAAGAGCTACAAGTTCCTAATTGAAAGGTGTAGCTACTTAAGGGTGACCCATAGATGATATGGCCGATCTATGTGAATGGAATTGAACTATGTCTTAATGTGATAGATTCATTAAGGGTTAAGGCATTCCTATTATCTGGCCAAGATGGTGATGATCATGAATTCTCTATAAATAGTGAAATCAAAGAAGTTGATTTCTAGACTAGTGTGAAGACTTGTAAGAGGAGTGTGTATGTGAGAGTTATGGAGCAAAGGAGAGAGAGAGAGAGTGTTCAATAGATGATTAGATGAGAAAATAAGATTGAGTACTATGTGTATGACCTTTTAGTCATGTTTTTGATGTCATAATAGTGCTCTTGCAGATTGAGGATGTGCGAAGAGGTCTAGGGTGATCCAAAAGGTGGCTTTAGATGCATTGAGTGTGCAAAGTTAAAGAGAGATAATATACTTTATATCTATATGAGATTGGTAGGTAATCAGTGTTTACGAGATGTGTTTTTCATAGGTGTTTTTATGGTATCTCAACATCTAGGGGGTTATAGCCTCCTTGTAAGGTAAACAATTCCACAAGTTGCTACAACACATGTCTAGTTGTTGTGGTAGCTCAACTAGACATGTGTTGTAGCAACTTGTGGAATTGTAATATAACTAAACAATAGATGGTAGTTCCTTGATCAGTTTTAATTAGTATAAATTGGTTTTTTTTATTATAGGGTATTAGTCCAATTATAGGTTCTAGTGGGTTTTCTCCTCCAAAATAGTTTCTTATGTATGACGTGTTATGTGTTTGATCTTGTATTGTCTTTCTTGTTCATTGCTATGAATGTTGTGTATGCTTCATAATTACTTGTGGTAACTGATTAGAGCTTGAAAGGATTGAAATTAAATTTATATTATTTGACTCACTGATTCACCTCCAACTCTCAGTGATTATACCTTTAATATGATTCACTAAAATGTTATATATAGTAGTTGAGTTTCTTTATATTTTGAAAAAATTAGAGGAGTTTCTGCATTAGTTAGCATCAAAGCATCCAAATATGTTGATAATAGAGGAGAGTAAAAAATATCTCAAAGAGACTTGTGGCTATGGCTATGGATGAAGAGATGGAATTTGGACACCAACTAAAAATGATTAAAGAAATTGATAGGAGAGTGGACAAGTATCTTCAAAGAAAGAGAGTTTTAGCCTTGAGGATTACAGACATAGAGAATTATTAAAGAGATATGGATCAATAGATGATGAATAAGTAATAGATTTGATTATCAACTTAAATTATATGGTTTTGAAAAACAAATATTTCTCAAAATCATAGAGAAGGGAAAGAGGTGAGAAAGATGGCATGGATCACACCATGTGTTTTTGGAATGAAAAATAAAAAGGTGTTGATGTGAGTTTTATGAAAAACCAAAAAAAATTTATTAGTTAACCTCTAAAGTCTTAGTATTGGTGAAAATATTCACTTTGTGGCACGAGTTGTTGGGTATTCAGTTTTATAAACAACTTATTGGTGGAATAGTGGTGAACAAGGTAGTTTATTTACCATGAATGGGTCAGATATGGATAAATATAAATATAATTGAGGTGGATGGAGTAATGATGGATCTATCCTAAGGTGTGTAATAATTAAAATGAAACTCAAAAAATAGGGAAAGGTAGGGTAATAAAGGAGGCTTATGGACCACACTCGATGAAACTTTTCTAGACCAAAAATTAAACTAGAAATTGGACAAGGAATCAAGGACCAATATTTTCTATAGGATACTACAGTACATCAATAGTCAAACACATTTAAGATTCAAATGAAAACAAAATATAATATAAACACATAAAAACAAAGGTTTCCATGTTTGTAAGATTGCAACAACACATATACAATGGGGGATTATGATTCATATGAAAAAGGCATTCATATCAATGATAGATCAATATGAATAAATGTATATAAAATAAATAAATCATACACAACCAAAAGACTAAGAAACTAAAATTACATAATTTCTTACATAATCTATAATTTGGAGAAGAATCATATTTTGTACATCAATACTCCTATATAATTTTTTATTAATCTTAATAACCAAAATTATTCTTTTAGAATACAAGGATACAATTATAAATAAGATTGGTATGGGGAAGGCCTCATCTCTCAAGATAAGTATAAAAATACATATCTAAAAATATCACTATATGTGAATCTCATGCAAAGTATACATGTACAATAATGATTTCTCAAAATAGAATTCTCCATCTAAAATACAATATATACAAGATAAATTAATTAGAAGCTAATAGTTCCATCTCAATCAGAACAAATATATATGTATATTTAGAAAGTGTTAATAAAACACTAATAAAGGAATACAACTATGGTATATCCAAAGTAGATGTCAAAGTCGATGGAACTGGAGTTGAAATTGGCATTGCAACTAGAGTAGACACTAGAATTATAGGTAATCCTGAAGTGGTTGCCAATGTAATTATGGCTATGATCACTAGAAGCGATACATAGGTAGGCCGAATTTGAGTTTTTAATAATGTGTACTTCAGAAGTTAAACACTATAAGGTAATATAGGCATGGCCTCTACTGTTAAAGTGAATTTATTGACTACTTCCATTTGTAGGTAAAGTGCATGACTTGCCTACAAGTCAACATCTATGGTGTCAAAATCAAGCAAAGCTTTTTTGAATAATTTAGGAAGCTTTTCCATCTATTTATTCTTTATGTATAATAAAACTATAAGCTCAACATGTAGTGCCTCATCCCTATAATTTTTTCCCTTGTAAAATTGATTGATTACATTATTTCATCACTTGTTCTATAAATAATGACTTCAATCTCTACTCTAAAACTATCTTGTGATACTCATAAAAGATTCTCAAAAATGGGTATGGGCATCAATTATCCATATGGAATGTTTACTTAAATAAATATTATGTCAGTCAGGATAGAGATAACTTCCCTCTCGTGGTTTAAAATTTTTTGTAGCAGAGCTCACATTTCTTGATGCCACCCATCCATTTTTGTAACAATATAATTTTCTACCCAAGCAACTTTAGATGCTATTATTAAATTCAAGTGGGCATAAGCCTTATTCCTTATTTCTTAGATTATAAAATGTAAATTTCCATCAATATATTTTATTTTATTGAATAATTGAATAATGTCTCCCCACTTGGGTTGGGAGGTGGCCTTTATGGATTTTATTGAAGCAATAGTGTCAAATAATTTCCTAGTTATCCCCTAAAAATTGTCCACTATCTCTTTAGGATCTTGAATAGTAATCACCATTGGTTGCTTCTATATAAGCTGATCAAAATTTTTGAACATTTATTTCATGACTTTCCAAACAACATCTACAAAATTATAGGGGTCCTCCCTCTATTTGTTTAGGTCCGAGGGTTTTTTTTTTCATTTTGTAAAAGCGAATGTCTTCTCTTTATTCTAGCTTAACTTGCTACCCTTCAACAACAATAGTTTTTCTCTTCATCTTTCTCAAGGTGTTTGCCTATCTATCAAAATGGAAATTTATTGTAGGTTTCTTATTTATCACTAAATCTTATCTCCGTATTTATTCTTATTGCAACTATTGGATCCATTAAGGAATGTCTAGTGTAACTTGTTGATCTCTCTATTATATTTTTACAATAGGAATTACTAAGAGGGATTATCTTGGAGGTATCATGGTCCTTAGGAAGGATGTCCCTAGTTTAAGAAAAGGAGGAATAATCTTCCTCCATATAGTAATCTTCCTTTGGAATAGTGTGTCAATGACATATTTGGCCTTCCCTGTTGCTTTATGGACTGAAGCGATAGGTGAGTATAATTGAGGTGTTAGGCTAATGGACATCTATAATTAGGTATTCATCTTTAGAGGGGTATTTAAGGTATAAAAAATTGATGTGGATACCAAGTTTTCAAAATGTACCCATTTGATTGGCTTAGGGGACTATGGACTAGTTCCATTAAAGAATGAGTAGGTTATAGGGGTGCTCAAAAGGTTTTGTAAATAGTTAGTAACATAAGTATATGACCATAATAGTCATAATAGTGGTGGCAGGGCCTATAGTAGCAAGATGGGATATGGTAATTAAAATGGGCATTGTAGCTTCCTATGGTTTATTTATTTATCTTAAATAATTTAAAGAATGTAAAGGATCTCCTATATCCCTAGTAATTGTAATAATTGATGAAGTTACTAAATAATGTAGACTTTTAGAACTTATAACCAAGGGAGAGATAGTTGGTGTACTTATTGTTATAGTTTACATTATAGTGATATAAGGTGGAGAGCTTAGAGGTATAGTTGGGGATGGCCCCTATATTGTGATGTGAAACTTTGACTTTGCCTCTCCATCTATATCTCCTTCTCTATCTCATAGTAAATCAACACCCATGGAGTTACCACTTTCTTTGTTGAATTTTACATATTTATGTAATAATTTTACCCCTCTTGATGGGGTGCTCCCCTCAGTTATCCATTCATCATCATATTATATTTGAGTGGTCTCATCAAATGATTTAATATCTTTTATTTTAGTATTTGAGACCCATTATATATACATGTAATTTTTTCAAAATTTTTTCAAATATTGATGCTTTCTCTTTTGAAAAAAGCATCGAGACTCAATCTCTCTGAGTGAATACCTTAAAGGGTGCACTAGGAAAGGGGTGGGAAAACCATTTGTGCTTTGCAATATTGTTGTTCCTTATTTCCACTTATTACCAATCCAACTAGATCCTAACAACCATTCCCTAAGCTATTACTCCTCTTTTGCATACTCCAATATTTTCCCACTTTCCATCCCTCTTTTCTTGAATTTAAGCCTATTTTTATAGTTTGTTATACTAGGTTGACTAGGTCAAATGTATACTATTTTGGATTAAATTTTTTTAGGGTCTAGGTCATTTCTTGGTTGACCTAGCCCATGACTTAGTGAATTTTTGTCCATAATTGTACTACATCAACTGGGTTGACCCTATCAACCGATTTTTTTAAAAAGGGATTAGGGTTAAATCCACTTCTATATACAAGATCATTTTATCATTATTTACAAATGAACAAGAGCTATTATTCACTTGCACTTCTTTACAATTTTCTCTTCCTCCATTTTTCTTGAGGAGTCTTAGTTTAGGGTTTCTACTTGAAGAATCTAGTATTGTGGAGAAGTCTTGGATGCTTTGGCCTTTCTTAATGATCCTTAAAAACCACAATAACCTCTTGAAAAACACATTTATCCAAGGGAGAGATTGAGTCTCGATGTGTTCATCTTTTAGTTAATTAGTTTCTAACTTTACTCATATCTTTAGTATATAGAGGTAGTATAAGTATTGGCTTCAAATAATATTACTCTTCCTCTTCATGTATTAGTGTCTTAATCATACATAGCTTAATTGAGATTATCCTATGCATTTTTTTGTTTACTACCCCCATTTTGTGCCACAAGATTTGGTGAGCACTATATTACATTTATTTAGTTTACTTGTTATTAGTTTAATGAGATATGAAAACATAGGACCTAGCTAGATTTATTGCATGATTGTGCTTGACTATAGGGTTTAGAACCCTCCATAGCATCATGTATTATGGTTAGATATCCCCTAATTGGGTCTATAATATCCCCCTATTGGTCATGTTATTGATTATCTAATGTATCCCCAATTGAAAGTGTAAGTATGATCTATCTTCTTTAAGTTAGGATTTATTTATAGAAATGATGCATTTTTTATTGCATACATTTAGGTGAACCTAATGTGAATCTAACCCTTGTAAGTTTTATTTCATGTTTTTAATTATTTTATCATTTCATTTATTAGTTTTCTATATTATGATATTGGGTCAATAATATTAGTATAGTATTTAACTTCTGTGCACAAGTTTAACACACAATCACATCAATACAACTTTGTTATGCTTGTGTAGGTTTTTTATCAGGTACAAGCTACTAGATTGATATAGTCAACAAAATACACTTTCAAACTTCCATAGAGGTTACTAGGTTGACCCTATTGACATATTACACTTCCATACTTCTTAAAATCATACTAGGTTAACATTATTGGCATAGTATTTTTTACATGTTTTAACAAATAGGGAACTGTATAACTAGGTCAACCCAGTCGATATAGTTCATAGAATTTGCAAGTAAAAGTTAAGGTACTTCAACAACAATCTCATTTTTATCTACATTTTCCAACCCACCAAGGTTCCTTTCTCTCTTTATTTATCATTTATTTTATTTATTATAGTTCTATTTTGCACATTTTGTAGTATTTAAAACTACCCTTATACAATAAATTAGGTCCACTCTATCGAACTAGTTCTGTATTCTGTCTACTATTTGGAAGACTAGGTCAACACTATCAACATAGTTATTTAATAAATCCTTTCTTCAATAGTATAGTGGAGACCTTGTCAACTCTATTCTATAATCTCTACATACACTATCATTTGAACTGACATTGTATTATGTTTCAAAGTTAGAATTAACACTTATATGCTAGTAATTAGCTCACACTTTCACTTTAAATTACTTTCATACTTAGAATAGATCACATAGTCTAATTATGTGGTTTTTTAGTATACCATTTAGTTTCACTATTTTTCTATTTTATGCACACACTAACAAATCACATAATCTTAACATGCATTTAAACAATTATCTACCCAAGGCCTACCTACTTGGATTTCATCACAAAGGGGGAAGTTGACATAGTTTTATAGTCAAGTTTAAACATATGGCTAATGATATATATTGTAATATCACACAACACACTTATCGCCATGGTGTGTCAAGTGAGGGGGTAGGCCCCAATACTAAGCTAGTACCATTACCAACATAGATCCTTTTTAGCTTAAACATCTTAAAACCATCCATAGATTTATTTATAGTTCTTTACAACCTACTTCCTATCACACTTAAAATCATACTCTAATAATCTAACAACATTCAGGATGACCACCTAGTTAGCATTTACTTTCCAAGTTGACTGCTTGCTCTTTGCTCAATTGTATTTTGTATTGTAAAAATTTGTATTTGCTAATTTTGGTGCAAGGTTTTGTCTGTGTGCCTTAATTAGATCATCCTCATTGACTTAATTTATTATGTGTTTATTTTCATTTATTTCTTTCAAAATTACTTGTAAATTTTTTCTTATTTCAGTACACAGTCATTCTACTTGACACAGTTTCTTATAGACTATTTGCTTCCCCTGCCTACAATATTGAGTCGACCCTATTGACACAGTATTCTATTTAAACTCAACATACCAATGTGCATACCATTGAAACTATGTGTCCTTCTTTCAATCCTTTTATTAAAGTTTTGTAGAGGACATGATCAATGATGAAATTATTTTTTGTGCCGATGGTCCACCAATTTTCATTAAAATTACCATTAATACTACCCTTATTCATAAATTTCTAGTTGATGAAGGCTTTGATATTAATGTGACATCTTTATGGCTTATCCAATAACTTGGTTATAACAAAGATCATCTAAAATAAACCCATGTTACTTGTCATGCTTTTGATAAGAATAATCAAAAGCCACTTGGTTATATTTGCCTTCCCCTAACCATTGGACCTAATATCATTCAAACTAAGCTTATGGTCCTTGATTTACCCTTATCTTATAACATACTCCTTGGTCACCCTTGGACTCATAGAATGAGAGCTATTGCTTCTTCCAGTATCCAATGTATTAAATTATTACATAATGGAAAATGATATAAGCATGAAGTTGATCCCAACCCTTGGAGTATTCAGCTTCATAATCCCAAATCTTAGTATCATATTCCTACCACTCCTAATGTTAATAGTGCTCCTTTATCCAAGTTCATCAACATCAATCCTAATTTAAAATTCATTCTTGCTTATTCAGATGATGATGAACATAGTGATTTATAACATACTTGAAATATTACCAAACTACCTCCCTACATTTCAGAGTGGCTTCCTCCTTCTTTATTACCTTGGGACCATATCATTACCCTCATTAATGATATTACTAAATTTTACCATCCATGTAATGCTAAAGATACTTATTTACCTAAAGATGCCTTCACTTGCAATGACTTTGGAGTGGTCAAATTATTTCAATATCCTCTCATCATGTCTCCATGTACATTTCATAATATTGGGATTTCACCTTGTGAAACACCCCTTGAATATCAAACATGTAAAATTTCTCCAACATATGATGATAATTACATAATGGCCCAAGATCAGTCTCATGACCTGGATTCTCAACATTATAAAAAAACCTTAGCTCAAATTCATGCTTTAAACCAAGATATTCCTACCGTTTCCATTTATTATGAATTAGATCTCGAGGTCATGTGCCTCCTACCAATTCTCCACTTTTTGATACTCCTTGGGTGGTAGAATAAATCATACTTTCTAAACCTCCAAATTTTTTTGCATCCTCTCTATCACCAATGGATCCAATATTTGCATCCAATCTTTCCCCCATCATAGAAACCAATGACACACTAATCCCTTCTGATCCATCTACTTATCCTACTCCCAAGCTTACACTAGATGCCAAGGGAATCAATGTTTATCAAATACATTATGAGTATGATCTCTAAGGTAATCAAATTATAGACATAAAATTACATGTTGAGTATTATTGTACTCTTCCCACCTTGCCTATTGATGAATCTATTTTAAAAATACTTCATGCCTGATAACCTCAACTTCCTTGGTAATAACACAAACCTGGTAATTTCAAAACCAAAACCCCTTGTTTTAACTTCATTTCTAGCATTGATCATAAAACTAATCCAATTTATTATTTACCTAATGTAAAATACCATTTCCAAGATTGAAATGCTATGCTTATCAAAGAAAATACTCACATTGAATATGACATTGCATCTTATCCTTGACCAATTTTAGTTTTTCATGAACTCTCACCTACCGAGTATGATAGTTTTATCTTATTTTTTTAATAAATATCATGAGATTTTTGCCTAGTCCTATGAGGACATGCCTAGTATGAACCCTATAATTGTGGTGCATAACATCATCACTTATCCTGATGCCAAACCTATGCATCAAAAAAACATAAATTTCCACCTAAAGTCTCCAATTTATGTCACAAGGAAATCACCAAGCTTCTCGATGCTAAATTTATCAAACTAGTGGATTATTCTAAATGAGTTTCTAACATAGTTCCCATTTGGAAAAAGGTCACTATGGTCATTCACATATGCATTGATTTTCATAATCTTAATCTTACTTGTCCCAAGGACAACTTCCATTTACCTTTGATAGATCCCATCATTGATTCCACAACTGGTTATGAAATGTTATCTCTTATGGATGTCTTCTTGGGATACAATCAACATCACATTGTTTCTAAGGACCAAAATAAGACAACTTTCACCATGGAATGGGGCACTTATTACTATGTTAAAATGCTCTTCAATCTAAAAAATTCTAGAGCCACTTATTAATGAGCAATGATTCATATCTTTCATGATTTTATCCACAAAATTATTGAAACCTATGTGGATGACCTCATTGATAAATCCAAAAGTCATAAAACTCATCTCTCTGATCTTTCTATCATTCTTGAACTGTCTTCTTAAATATCAGATTTGACTAAATCCTTACAAATGTGTCTTTAGTGTCACGTCTAGAAATTTTTTAGGATTCCTAGTCTCTCCATGGCATCAATGTTGACCTAGCTAAGATTAGTATTATCATCAACATGCCCATTCCTCATTTCATTTTGAACATTTACACTTATATAGGTAAACTTGGGCAAATTATATGATTCATCCCCAAAATGGCTTATCGTATCTACTCCATCAATTTTATTCTTAAGAAAGGTAATGCTTTAGAATGGATGGATCTTTGTCAAAAAGCCTTTGATAACATGAAAGAGTCATTACTTCACCCACCTACATTTCATCCTCCTTCCAATGACTGACCCTTGATTCTATATACTTCTTCTACACCCATATTAGTTGGGCAAATGCTCACCTAATAAGATGATAGTGAAAGAGAGTATGTCATTTATTACATTAGATGAGGCATCATTGATTATGAGAAATGTTATATAAAAGTTTAATGTTATTTCCACACCATTTATTTCACATTTCAAAAAATTTGACATTACATGCTATACCAGACCACTTATATCATCATTCAATCAAACCCACTTCATCACTTCTTCTCTAAAACCTTTCTTCCTGGAGATATAATTGGAAAATAGATGGTCCTCCTTATGGAATTCAATCTCCACATCGTAAATAAAAAATCTATTAAAGGATAGGTCATAGCTGATCAACCTACCATATCTCCTATGCCAGATACCAATCACCTTAAAGATAGTCTTCTAGATGATAATATTCTATATATTGAAGGTCTTGTTGGTGTTCTATATTTACACCCTAGCTAAAAAAGAGGTTTGTTCAGATCTTCCTACTCAAATCTAGTCCAACATAGGACTAATATTAGGTTATGGGTATCCTAATAATGGATAATACCTCTAGAGAGGTCTGGCTTCCTTTTGGATCTATCACCTAAACTAGACCTAATCTAACACTTGCTTGGAAAAGAGATAGAGAGATAAAACAATATAAGAAAGCATATAAAATGGGGTGATGCACTAGTAATTGGAACACTTATACTTTGCACAAGACACACTTTTGAGACACATTCAAGACCAAAGAGATTAATTTCACATAAACATTTCATAATAATGCATGAATCAATTATCAAACTAACATGAGAGGGAACATAACCACTTTCAAGCTAAACACCAAATTTCAAATTTGCACTTATAAGAACCTTTGAGGATTATTAAGCACTTCATGAAGGTGAGAAGACTCAGACATAGATAAATAACATACATTCACTTAACTACAATACATAAATTCATAGAACACACTTCAATCTAGCTTATAAAATGGTGGAATTTACTCTTTATTACATCAAATGGTTTCATAATATAAATTTTGGCATATCCTAAGAAAGACAAATCATAAGAGTCTATTTATATAAAAATTACCAAAGATTTCTTTCTAAAACTTTCAAAGAGTTATACATGTGATATAAGTTGGAATATATATAGAAAAAATGAAGAGAAAGAGGGAACTGTGATGTATTAGCATAAGTTTGAGAATGCTAACTCATGCCCTTATCAATGAGAAATAAATTTTATAAAATAATTAATTCCCATTGCCCTTATCTATCCACTAGGTCTCCTTCTTAGAACTCCATGTTATTATATATCTAATCTACTAATGAGGATCGTGTCTTGGAATTGATATAATTATGCCACATCTACTTTAGGTGGCCAACTATATTTGCTCATTGAAAAAATGACCCTGATGATATGTGAGACATATCTCCATGGTGTGTATTTTCTCAAATATCGAACACAAGTCCACTTATAAGTGAAAACCAATCCAGTTATTGGTTTTCACATAGTCACAATATCCATGGAAACCTAAAAACTACTTGAATTTGCTTCACAATCACTAATCTATCTCTGATCTCTGTATTAGGCTTAAAATACCTATTTTACCTATATGGAGCTCTGTTGGTGATGCTTTGTCCCATTGGTTCCACTTGATTCCACTTGGATCTTACTCAAGCTCTAATCACTTTGTTTTTATCTTCTCTAGATCAAATAATGCCACACCAAATTTCATCTAAATGTACTAGGCTCACCCTTTATTTATTGGCTATCAATTGCCAACTCAGATCATTAACATGTTGACACATCTTACTCTATTAGATCTTGCTTGTCTGGATGAATGCTAATCATTGATATTCTACTAGTTGAATGTGCTTTTGACACTTATCATGCACATATTTTCATTTAAGATTCACTTACCCTTTTGACCTCCACATGCTATTAGATCAGAATGTACGATCAAATATATGATGTTAGATATACTTAGGACCCATGGTTTGAAATCCAATGGTTATTTATCAGGTTTTAAATTTGATGTCTTCACGATCATCATTTGAAATTTGCACAGATATATTTGACATCCTAAAGACCATCAAATTTAATATCTAATGTATTTTTTCAATGGCTTAAAGTTGACATCTACATGAATGTATGCCATTATTTGACCAACTTTGAGGATTTATATCTTGACATGAAAAAATCATGGAGGGACCAAATTTATTATAGATGTTCCTAAGGTCAAAAGGATTCTACCCACTTGATCCACTAGTTTTTGGAACTTTCTAAGTGGAGATAAAAATGCTCAAACAAGTTATTCTATGTTTTTTTGCATGATGCTTTTATGACTAGATCATTTGAATCTCAATGACTAGTCATCGAGTCCTAAATTTTACACTTGCATGATTGTACTGCTATGCATGACCAACTTTAAAAATCCATTACTTAAGGTAGGAAGCTCATGTGGACATGAAACCTTCAAGATATGTTCTTGGCATAAGGGACTTTATGGCACTTTAATTATATTGCTTACAAATCCTTCTGAGCTTATTTATAAAATGTACAAGTAAATTCATTATTTATTTCCTATGTGACATCTTAGCGATGGTCTAGTTCCTCAAACATACATAATCCATATTTTTCTCAAATTTTCAAGGCTCTGATGATCTCCTAAATCTTTTGTGACCTGGTTCATGTTCTTGGACACTATGAAAACTATTTGGAGCCTTCACTTGTAGCTATAGACCTATCCCTTGGAGATCACTTAGATCACACTTTAAGATTGTTTAAAGTGTTTCAAAATATTTTCAAAAGCTATATTATCTCTAGTCAAGGTCTATCTGTTCCTTGTGACATTAGATCATTTCTTCAATCAAAATCCTACTCATTCCTTGGATTCTTGGACTAGGCATATTTTTGGTAGGTAGACTAAATTTGGTCAACATATTTGGTGACTTGGTTGGGCAACATTCCTACTATACTTGATAATTCAACCTAGATACATGACTCTTGGTTAATTTACATGATACATGGACCATTTACATTAACTACAAGATAGCCTTTTCACTTGCAAAAAGAAACTTGAAAGGCAAACTAACCTAATAAAATAAATGCAACTAACCTATTAAACAACTATCCAACAAAGCACTTATTTAGGACTAAATAGAAACAAAATAATATGATAGAAAAATACTTAGAAAAAAATACAAAAAAATTAACTAACTAATTGACACAGTGATTATTTATTGCTAAAACAACTCTATATAATTCAAGAACAAGTTTTGGCCTTCAATCTCCAATAACTCTTATGCATTGACTCAGTCAACCCTACCTGTAGTACTAAAATATTAAAAAATAAGCATATTTCTATACCTTCTGCTCATTTATTTGACACACTACTACCACTTAGAGATGCCTAGAGGAGTCCTCTATACCTTCCAATAGTCAAACTTGGTCAAACAATCCATTTTAAGTCCCCTCTAGTAAGTTCTTTCCAATCACACCATTATGAGGGTTTATAGAATGTTTTGACCAATTTATATTCTTAATGAATGTTCATAAATCTCTGTCCCTCAATCCACTAAAAAATACTTGAAAAACCTTCTTAGGTCCATATGCCATCTCTCTAAAAAGGTTCAGCTCCCCATTCAAAGTCTACATGTGCTAATGAGTATCACAAACTTGTTCTTCGATTAGGAAACCTCCATTTTTGCATGCACATAATACTTCCCAACATACTATCTTACTTTTTATTCCTCCTCAAGGATTGAAACTTTGTCAACACCTTTGATAAATCATGTCATACCTCAATCCATCCTTACATAAGCTTTATCAACTAGAATCTCTTCATGACTTCTCATAGAGACCTCATTAGCCCACATTGCCTATTAGGCCTAAAACCACCAGGCCAACTTACCTCTTGAAGGTACTTGGAAACTTATCCACTAAGATAATAGTACCTTATATATCTTTAATGAGCTCAATAAAATCACTATAATCACCTAATGAGAACATACAAGTCATACAAACCTCCATATGCAACCAAAAAAGGTCAAACATACAAGGATTATGATGATTAGAACTCCACATGAAGACCATATGAGAAGACTTCTCCTACTAGAATCATACCAAAAACATGTAAAATTATCTCTCTCCAATTTCCATGATATCCACTCATGCCTCCATAGAACCAACTACTCTGATTGCTCACACTAACATCCAACCTTACAAGATCAATGAAGACTGGACCAAGAGTATTCTCTCTCACCAGTTTATCATCATTCATGCCTATTGACATCAATGACAACACACTACCAACAATGTCCCAATAATCTCACCCTTTTTAATTTATGGAAACACTTGTTTTCTCTCTCTACCTTTGCCAAAATGACAAAGTGGACTCATTTATCAATAACAAGCTCTTCTCTTCTTCAATCAAGAAAATTTCAAGATCTAAACTAAGAGCACATACCTTCATCTCCCTCACTCTTTAAAACTTAGATAAAAACTTATAAAGAGAACATAAATAAGCCTTAGAATAACACAAGACTCCCCCTCATATCAAGCTCCTTTCTCAAACCACTTCAAGTCATTTATCCAATATGCCTTCAAGATCCTTGGACCTGACTACCTAGGAAAGCACACTAGCTCCCCCTCATACCACTGCCATTTAAGAAACAAATAACTCAGCTCCCCATTTCCTAAACACTAAACTCAAACCTCTAAGTCTCTAAGAGACCTAGACAACATTGAAGCACACTCCCTTCTTTCAAAATATTTGACCAGACAATTGAATCTTCTCAAGCAAAATTGAATAGCTAGAACTCAGTCCTTCCAAGCTACCTAGATCCTTAGACCTATCACCGATTTCATAGTAACATAGCTCCCCCTAGGATCCTACTCCACTTTGAAAGATCCCTCTTAGTATATACAACCCATGCATACTTGTAGTATCTTCAATAATAGCTACCATCAACTCATACAATAATATGAGCACCATAGCACTATGCAATCTCACATACCTTATACTCAAGGCACCTTGTAGAACATCAAAGGCACTCAAAGTAAAGAAACATACCTGAATCATGCTTATAATAGACCAACCTTGTTAACTAGAACCAATAGAGCCAACTTTCTTTGGAAATATATAACAAAACTGCTCAATTTATCCATTAAGCCGACTTAGACCCTTTGTATCCCTATCTGGCCACTGTAGACCACATAAATCTCTTCCATAGTCATTTTAAACCATGAAATTCCATATATAAAGTCCACTACCATGCACCCATATACATGCCAAGAATTAACTTCCAACTCATCTTCCTTAGTATACTTTCTTCTTTATCCCTATTGGCTAATTAGGTCTCCTAGAAGACCAAAACTTGATTAAATTGAAATATGCTTACCTTCAAATCAATTTAAAACTCCAAATACAAAGATAGACCACTTATCTAAACATGCCCAAATCACTATGCCTTCAAAGAAATAAGTAGTCAAAAGTCAACCTCCAATCAATGCCATAACTTAAAATTGCTTCCACACATGTAAGTCACATATCCTCACTTCTACAAAAAATTTAAATCTACCATTCCATGTGGAACCATGACTTCCTTTAAGCTACTAAATGCATGATCATGAGAAGGGAAGACAATGACCATTCAAAATACTCCATCTGGCACAAAAAGATTCAATAACCTATGTAATCACTTGGAGCATGTATAAAACACATGTGTAGACCTTATTAATTGTTGATGCTTAGAATTGTGTTGTTTCTAACACCAACAATGGGAAGTCTCGAGAATGTGGGACTTGCGACCTGAAATGACCTCCAGATTTTAAAGAAGCTGGCTCTTCTTTATCTCAAATGTATTGTGAGAAAAGGGATAGAAATTAAACGAAAGCACCAATGTAACAAAAGAAAATTTAACTATGGTGATGCACCTGAGTTTAATTCAATCCTTAATACTAAGCACAATGAAGGTATCTTTAAGATTCAATTACATTAAAGAGCAAACAATGCATGATTATTGTAAGAGATGAAAACAAATAGAATCAAAGGCTCACAACTTAGACATTTTTTTGTAGTAACATAAAAAATATCAACAAAGGCATAGAACTCAGTCTTCTTATTAATTTTCTAGTCACATAAAAGGCACAAAAACATGCACATTTATACAAACTTTCTAAATCAAGAAAATAGAAAAAAGGCAAATGATATTACTAGCCACATCAAGAAAGTCTAAGAAAACTTCTTGATAATAATCTCTTGCAAAAAAATCTCTTTTTTGATGATGATTCCTTTCTAGTGATCTGCACCCATATTTATAACATAGGATTGGCTCTAGATTGCCCACATGTTCCCTTCCCAATAGTCTAATTGAACTCTAACTTGCTGGAAGTGTCTAACAAAAGATATCTTTCAAATCTAAAACATTTAGTCTCCTTGCATGATCAAATCCCAATGGCCTAACCAAACTGGAACTTAGCTGGAAGTGTCTAACAAAAGATATTTCTTGGATCTAAAATGTTTAGTCTCCCTGCAAGTTAATTAGCTGAATTAGATACACGTGACACTTCCCACTATGAAATGAGTGAGGACACTTGGTAGCATCTACTTGTTTCACTTGAAAACCATCTCATTATTTAGGAGGCACTAGAAAATGACACTTGGCAGCTTTCATGACACTTACAGAAGACACACGACACTTTTTGAATTACCTGTACTCTTTACTATGTCTTTATATTAGGAGTGCTCCGTCTTTGAGATCTATCATAGTCCACTGCTTTCTAACTTTGTCAACTTACAGAAAATGGGACCCACAACACTTCCTACCCAAGCAGCTTCAAAAGGGGAATAGGGATAGGTGGCACTTTCCATTGATCTTTAAAAAATGACATGTGGTGGCTTCTGCTTTTCTATAGAAACTTTAGATACTTTTTTAGAATCTTGTGGAAGGTGACATGTGGTAGTCTCCACAGGGCTCTAGCTATACTATAGAAACATTTGGGACTCATTTTAGATTCACATAGATGATGACACTTGGTAGCTTTCACTTACTTTAGAAACAAAACCTGGGACCCACCATAGTCTTTACTCAACAATGAAACAAAATGAAGAAAATGTAGATGTTGACACTTGGCAGCTTCCACTGAGCTTTTAGCAAGGGACACATGGTGGCTTTCACTTTATTTAGAAAAACACATCAAAACCTTCCATAGTTGCCACTTGGCACCCTCTGCGTTTACTAAGAAAAGCTTATTGAAATAAGCTTTTAAAACTCATAAGAAACTTGAAATTTAGATGCTGATACTTGTCATGCTCTATTGAGTTATACCAAGACACGTGGCAGTCTCCATGCAACTTATAGAAATTATAAAATGTGTCCTAGTTGATGACACTTGGCAGCTTCCACTCGACTTTGATACTTAGACAAAATTTAAGCAAAAATGAAACTTGCACCTGTGCTCTGTGTCAAAAACTTCACTGCTTCAAAATTGAAACACGTAGGGACAAAACTTGGAGTGCATAACTAAAAATCAAAATAAAATGTAGAGTATTTTACTCTACAGATCTTAGCAACCTCGAGGACTTTTGAGCCTGCTCAAAAAAGAATCCACAATCTCCCATATATAAAAATGTTGCAAAAATCACAACTTCAGTAAGGCCATCTGATAAATAGACCACTTAGCATCAGATAGTCCCTACTTATTTTCCAATTCATGGAAGGCTAAATCAAGGTTGATGATGTCCTTGTGAAAAAAACTCTACAAAATATGAACTACAACCTTTAATTGTAATTCAAGCTGGGACATGGGGATCAAGACAGCTTTCACTTTCGACATTGATGAATCATCTGTTAAACCCTAAAAAACTGACTAATTATTCTGTATGGCTAAAAATAAAGGTTTAATCTCATCAACCATTAACACAATGTTTCTATCAGGAAAAGGGGAGGGAAGACCCAATTGCACCAGATCTTCAATATGTTGCTTCATGTCTTTGATTCCCACTTTTACCACATCTACGAGCTCTTTGCAATTAATTGCTATAGAGTTGCAATTGAGAACTTCATTCACCCTTTTTATAGCAATCATGCTATCACTAATCCCTATTATTGATAATGTTACATCATTTGCATCATATAGCTTTTGCAACAACATTTGAGAATCAAACACTCTCAAAGAGATAGTGGATAGAGTGGCCTGAACTGAAATCTCCACCTTTTCACATAATTTCTATGCATTTAGTAGGAAAGTTAAAGAGGGTTTGAGATAAGTAATCTCCTCAAATATTCTTTTCCATATTGATACATAGAGCTCCTTGACTAGATTCAGAACTCCTACATTCTTTAGCCTATTAGCCAACTCAAGTGTCAACTGTTTTGTTATTTATTGCTCAGATTGAAGTTGGGCTTGTATGGCAGTGGTGTTGCTTTTCTCATTTAGTAGCTTTTACTAGAACTGAGTGACTTGTTGCAAGTTTTTCTCACATTCTTTTTGTAGTGTTGCCTTTTCCTACCTTAGGACTAACACTGTAGCTTTCTCCTATGTTAGCTCTTCTTTTAAAGAAGCATTTTGGGCCTAAATACCCTGGTGAGTCTGAAAAAAATAGTATTTTGTAACTGTTTGTTGAGACTCTCTATTTCATTATTCTTGATTTTGATTTCTGTAGTCAAACTGCTACAATTTGCTTTCTCTTGAGCTAAATTAATGTCTAACTTCTGTAGATTTTTTGATACTTTCAAATAATCAGTAGTTACAAAAGAAGTGGTTTCATTCAATAGGTCAACCTTGTCTTATGGTCTAAAAAGTGACATATTCATAGCCACTGCATTCATTGTATAATCTTTAGGTTGCATCTACTTGTTTAGCTTGACTACATTAGGTGACAAATGGGTCACCATTAGTTGCTACTGGATTGGGTCAAATAGTGACCTCATATATGGTGTATCCAGAGCTTTATTATCTTTCATCCTCTTTTTATCCATCAAGGCTTCCCTAGCCTTCTTAGCAGTGTCTACTTGAGTTTGGAAGGTAGAGGGAGAGGCAATATGCCCACCTGCAAAAGGATAACCCTATGGCAAGCCATAGGGAATAACCAAATGTTGGCTAGGGGGAATCTAAGGAGGTATTATCTTTGGGATAGAGGGGGAAAAGTGAGGTAATGATGTGGCCTGAGTAATTATGGGTGGGGAAGATTGGGATATTCGCATAGTAGAGGTGGCAAGCTATATTATTTGGCCAGTTGGGATTGTCACCCCTATAGAAGAAGAAAGAGACTGAGAAGAAGAAGGAGAAACAACATGTACATGAGGAGCAATAGATGTACTCAGTGGTTTATGATGTGAGGGCTCTACCTCCTCTGAATCAGGCTGAAGTTTTAGCCTCTTATGTTTTCTTAGCCTTTCTTCTTCTTTTTGTGCTTCCTTTTCTTCAATGTTTACCACTGCTGCTAGTGGTGATTGTACAAAATTGGGAACCCCAAAGGCTGACATTGATGTAGAAGCTCTAGCTGGTGAGGATACTATAGTATTTTGTTTTTCTATGTCATCGAGAGATTGGGGCCAGACGGTGATAGTGACTGTAGATGAGGTTTGTCCTGGGGCTTGCACTATATGACTAGATTTTGCTCTGGCTTCTGACTCTCCACCCTGTGTCTGTAGTTTGCTTGTATCAGGGCTAGAGATAGGAGATGGATTACATTCATCCTAGATTGTCTCCCATTTCTCATCTGAATCTACATCACCAAAAGAGTGAGTTGTCTCACAAATCTCCTGCCTATACTTCTAATAGGATTCTATTTTCTCAAGTTTCCAGTCTTTGTTCTTCAATGCTCTTCTTAAACTATAAGTCATTCTGATTTTAGGGTCAAAATCTTTTTTCTTATCATAAAAGGTCTCCCATGTTCTGGCGTCCTACAAGGGCAAATCTGTCAATTCTACATACAAATTAGGAATGTCTTCCTTATGGTTTTTTCTATTTTCCCAAAAGGGATGGCCCTCATGCACAATTATAGTGGTAACCTTGTTATTCTTGACTCATGAGATTATGAAACTACTTGGGTCATATCCCCATTTGTCTTCAATCAAAAAGAAACCTAGGAAGGCTAGCTTTCTCAGCAACATGTGCTCAACATCTTTGACCTCTAGGGCCATATTGTTCATTACCCATGGAATATCATACATTTTCTTCTTCTTCTTCTTCTTCTTCTTCTTCCTAGTGCCATATTCATTATCCACCACAGACACTAGCCAGGTGACCTCTAAGAATGCTAATCTAAGAGTCAAAATCTTGGGTAGCAACACTGGTTCTTCATTAAAACCATGGACCCTAATGATTGTATGATGATATTCAAAAAAGTAGTCATAAGAAATAGTGTAATTTGTCATTAAGCCTCTGATACTTGGAATTAATCTATTTTTAACTGGCTCTGGGTTTAGGTGATAAAAGGCAGGGGCAAAAAAAATCCCAAAATTCATATGAGTCACTTGTTTTGGACAAGATATGTGTCCATGTAGACACATGAATGGTCCTATTATGATTGAAACTTGGGTCATACATATTCAGATGCATATATTGGGAGAAGATGCTAGAGTTCTGATACAACATGAGGTGAAACAGATAAGAGGAATACCTAAAAACCCCTTTAGATTTGAAATGGGTGAGTTGGTCAACCATTGAATAGACAATTTGCTCAGAGAAATCTAGTCGATACTCCTGAGTCTTATCTACAATTTTTAATCTAAAGAGAATGGCCATTTATTCTTCATAGATAGTTATATCCTCTTTCATCCCAAAAATGAATGCCATCATGGATAGTGCCTCTTGACTAGCCTATGCAAATTGTGCCCTTCTTGTTGGCAGCACCAACACAGTGGTATCATCATCCCCTAATTGCAATTTTGATTTGAGAAACCTCATTTGATTATTAACATTTGCCCATGTTCTCTACATTTTGGCAATGGTGGGAAATGTGGCTGTCTTGTCATGATATAGGGCCAACATGTCCCTGATGGCCTTTGGTGTGATTTTCACTATGAATCAACCCTATTGTATGGTGTTTGAGGGTGCATGAAACAATTCAGCACATATTTCAACTAAGTCAAGGCACAGATGTACACCTGAGACAATGAATTATGCCAATTGGGAAGTCCATATCCTCATTACAAATGTTTCGTATTGTCTAGTCTTTGCTCTCTAGATACATCTTTGGTGTGCCCCTTCTCACAGAGCTTTTCCAAACTTTTAAAGGGTTGGGTCCTTGATTCCATTTGCAAAATCCTTCACCTTTGGTGGGTCACTCACATAACCAACTTTAGGGACTCTAGTCTACGGATAGGTCTTTAAGGGTTGTGTAATGGCTGAAGCATATGATTTGATAGTGAGAAGCTTATCAATAAATTCATAAATCCTAGACCCCTATTGTGAAGACTGTGCTCCCTCCATATCTATGTCTATATTGGGAAATAGTGAACTTATGTAATAGGTATGGAGCTTTGCAATAGGGAAGGCACTTTTACTAAGCCA
Organism: Torreya grandis; assembly: GCA_037957365.1. Classification (NCBI taxonomy): domain Eukaryota; kingdom Viridiplantae; phylum Streptophyta; class Pinopsida; order Cupressales; family Taxaceae; genus Torreya; species Torreya grandis. The sequence goes on along the minus strand of JARHVA010002528.1, from coordinate 505,231 downwards.
ATTTTCTTATGAATTGAAAATGTAGGTAACAGGGGTTTTCTAGCAGACATTGGAATGTTTGAGACAATGTTAAGCCTTAACTCTTGTTATTGGGGTATTTAATGACCCATCAAGTCTAAAAAATGGCATTAAAACTGGATAACCATTAGTAAATATTATAAAATCTGTGTGGGACAGTGAGTCAGACACATCATGAAATGGATGCGTAAAGGTACCTTGGGGAATTTTGGAATTTGAGAGAGATTTAATGAATGCATGAGTTTTCAAAAATTTGAAAAGACTCTGAGCTATGGCCATGTGTTCAAAGAACACATATTAAAAAAAAAGTAGGAAAGAAAAATGGGAAAATAGAGCAACAAGGAAAGGGAAACTATCTTACTATAATACAGCTAACCAGGTATATTTACCTCCCTCCTAGATCAAAGGGGAAATTTATGAAGTCTCCTTCATGGCAAGGAGACTTATGGTGCTAGACAAGTAGTAGATGAATGGGATGGAGCTCTAGTGACTTGCTCTTCTTGCTTGCCACCTTGATTGGCCTGGATCTGAGTGGATTAGAGTCAAACATGCTTCCAACATATATGTACTCTTCTTGCTCTTGGAAGCTTGTCTAATGATGGTTCTTCATGATAACATGTCTCATCAAGAAATCGATGGCTATTGGCTCATCACCATAAGCCCTTTGATATACATCATTGATTGTCTTATCTCTTTCTGCCTCATGCTCGGGTTCCATTACATGATCATCCTCCTTGATGACTTCAAAAATATCATCTTTAGATTCACCAACCTCTTCAAACAATAAGTCTTAAATATTGTAACAATTTTGCATATTTATTTGAGTCTCAATGTTGCCTTCTCCACCTATAACCAGCTCACATCCTCCTTGAATAATAGTGTAACCTGCCCCAATGAATTCAAACAAGTCATTTAAAACATGATCAAGGGAGTGTCCATGCTCCTCCATGGCATCTTGAAAAGTGATAAAAAGGTTCAAATTATCTCTTCCTCATCAGAGATAGAGGTAAAAGCTTTTGACTTTTCCTCTTTTTCATCAAAGGGTGTACCTATGGTGATCTCCTTCTCATCTGCACTCATGAAATCTTCCTTACCAACCATGAACTGAGCACACTCCTCCTTACTTACTTCCTCCAAAAAAGGTTCCTCTTTGAGAAGGGATGAAGTGGAAGGCTAATGGTTATACATATGTGGGAGAAGAGGAAATCCTTGAGCTAGAATCGAATGATTCTCCTCTTTACATTTTAACATCACTTCATCTATATCAAATGTGGCTTGATAGCTCTCCTGGAAGGGTGTAGATGGGGTGTGTTCAAATGTATGATCTTGTACTTGATCATCACCATGAGTAAGAGCAGCCTTGACTTCTTCAAGGCTTTGAGCAAAACTTTTCTCCTCCTCCTTTCTACCCCATGATTCCATTGTTTGTTTCCAACTCATGACCTTGGGATCAAAACTTTTCCCTTAGGAAGAGGCAGCAATTTTATCTTCTTCAAGGTCCTAAGCTAGTTCATGATTTTCCCTCTTCCAACTCAAAATTTGGACATCATGTTGAGAAACTTGAGGATTGGTAGAAGAGGTTTCTTTTGGCGTAGGCTCCTCTCTAAGGTCTGAAAGCTCTATCTCTCTTTCACTAAGCAATCTCACCTTTGCCTCTAATTCCTCAATTTGCTTAGCTAGATTTTCTTGAAAGAGTATTTCTTGGAGCTCATAGGAATCATCATAGAAGTTGAGAGTACATGAAGGCTGACATGAAAAACAAAAAGCTTCTTGAGGAAGGGTAGGAGGGACTTGAAAGGGACTAGCCTCATTTTATACCTCATTCTCTTGGAAAATGTCTTTCTCCTCCTTGTTATTCCATGACCCAATGACTTTACTCCCTCTCATGATATTAGGATTGGAAATCTCCTTTTGGGGGGACGGGGCTGCAAGGTGGGGGGGGGAGTGAGGGTTTGGATTCCACTTCCCTTGTTGCCAACATAGACTGTTGCATTTTAAGATTTGTTAATTCAATTTTTTTTTATCAAGATTAGCCTTAAATTCCAAATTTACTATTTCATAACTTTCCTCAACATGATTGGGGAAAGGACCTTGACAGTCTCAACTTGGCTCATGAGCAGGGGTTGTGTATGTCTAATATGAAACTTGGGGAAGTGGATATGTAGGTTGATATACTTGGTAAGGTTGACTCTCATGAATACTCAGCTTCTCTTCCAAAGATGCAATCAAGCCACTCACATCCAACATCTCATTTGTAAGCCTTTGCCAATTGGCTCTTTCAATGGGAGTCCATTCACCCTTAACCAAATCTAGTGCATTTCTCACTTGATGGATGACATGATTAGGGATTTATTGGCCACATCCCCTTCTAGTTTCAAGCTATACTACATACTTTTCATATCCCAACAGTGCTTTTTTGAAGGTGGAAATGGGTCTATTGGCAAAGAGATTAGGTTGAGTATGAGACATGACATATTGGGAAGACTGGGCATAAGACTGATATAACTCATGACAAGGTTGAGACTGGTCACATTGGACCTGTGAAGGGCAAAACTCATAACTGTATGCATCTCTGTTGCTTGAGGAAATTTCGTGAACAACCTGAACTTGATAAAAAATATATGGAGCATAAGACCCATGGTTCTGAGTAACTGAATTATACATACCAAATGGTGATTTCTTGATGGTACCAAGACTGCTTAACTGATTGATTTAACTCAGAGTCACCATTGATGTTGATAAAATAAAAAACTCCAAAGGCTAGTTGGTCGAAGAACACACCAAAAATTCTTTAACTCTAAAAAATTTGAGTCCCACTAGGCGTGCCAAAAAATTGTTGATGCTTAGAATTGCACTATTTCCAACACTAACAATGGTAAGTCTTAAGAATGTGGCACTTACAACCTAAAATGACCTCCAGATTTTAAAGAATCTGGCTCTTCTTTATCTCAAATGCATTGTGAGAAAAGGGATAGAAATTAAATGGAAGCACCAATGCAACAAAAGAAAATTTAACTATGGTGATGTGCCTGAGTTTAATTCGATCCTTAATACTAAGCACAGTGAAGCTATCTTTAAGATTCAATTACATTAAAGAGAAAACAAAGCATGATTAATGTAAAAGATGAAAACAAATAGAATCAAAGGCTCATAACTTAGACATTTTTGGCAATAACATAAAAAAATCAACCAAGGCATAGAACTCAGTCTTCTTATTAATTTTCCAGTCACATAAAAGACACATAAACATGCACAGTTATACAAAATTTCTAAATCAAGAAAATAGAACAAGGGAAAATGATATTACTAGCCATAGCAAGAAATTCTAAGAAAACTTCTTGATAACAATCTCTTGCAAAAAATTCTCTTTTCTGATGATGATTCCTTTCTGGCAATTTGCGCCCATATTTATAGCACAGGACTGACTCTAGATTGCCCACACGTTCCCTTCCCAATTGTCTAACTAAACTCTAACTTACTAGAAGTGTCTAATAAAATATATCTTTTAGATTTGAAATGTTTATTATCCTCACATGATCAAATCCCAATGGCCTAACCGAACTGGAACTTAACTGGAAGTGTTTAACATAAGATATTTCTTGGATTTGAAATGTTTAGTCTCCCTACAAGTTCATTGGCTGAATTAGATACATGTGATGCTTCCCACTATGAAATGGGTGAGGACACTTGGAAACACCCACTTATTTCACTTGAAAACCATCTCATTATTCAAGAGGCACTAGATAATGACACTTGGCAGCTTCCATAGCACTTACAAAAGACACACGACACTTTTTGCATTACCTATACTCTTTACTGTGTCTTTGTATCAGGAGTGCTCCATCTTTGACATCTTTCATAGTCTGTTGCTTTATAACTTTATCAACTTATAGAAAATGGGACCCACACCACTTCTTGCCAAGGAAGTTTCAAAAGGGGAATGGGGATAGGTGGCATTTTCCACTGATCTTTAACAAATGACACGTGGCAACTTTTACTTGTCTATAGAAAATTTAGATACTTTTTGAGAATCTTGCAGAAGGTGACACATGGCAGTCTCCACAAGGCTCTAGCTATACTATAGAAACATTTGAGACTCATTTTATATTTACACAGATGATGACACTTGGTGGCTTTTGCTTACTTTAGAAATAAAACCCACAGCCCACCACAATCTTTACTCAACAATGAAACAAAATGAAGAAACTACGGATGTTGACACTTGGTAGCTTCTACTGAGCTTTTAGCAAGGGAAACATGGTAAATTTTGCTACATTTAGAGAAACACATCAAAAACTTCCACAGTTTCCACTTGGCACCCTCTGCATGCACTGAGAAAAGCTTATTGAAATAAGCTTTTGAAACTCATAAGAAACTTGAAACGTGGATGCCGACACTTGTTGCGCTACGCTAAGTTATACCAAGACACGTGGTAGTCTTTGCATAACTTATAGAAATTATAAAATGTGTCTTGGCTGATGTCACTTGGTAGCTTCTGCTTGACTTTGATACTTAGACAAAATTTAGGCAAAAATGAAAATCACGCCTATGCTTTGTGTCAAAAACTTCACTGCCTCAAAATTGAAATGCGTAGGGACAAAACATGGAGCACATAACTAAAAATCAAAATAAAATCTAGAGTATTTTAATCTACATTGATCATATAAAACTTTATGATACATCTTTATCCATCATATGACCTTTGAAACCAAGCAAACTAGGTACATAGGCTCATTACTTACAATAAGCACCTTGATCAAATGGTCAAAATCACACTTGGGCATCTGAAGAGCATCTCCAATATATATAACCTTATTTGAAATGAAAAAATAAACTTGAAACATATATTAGTTACCTTATATCCACCTTGAAATACCAAATAGCTATATTTGCACCTTCTAGGTAGTCATCACCACCAAAATAGGTCAATTTTGACTTTTGACCACAAAACTCACATCTGTACTCATCAAGAATGCAGACCACCTAGGAATGAATCATGGAAATCTTATACATGATCCCATAAAATTATCCACCTTTATCCTTCAAATCACTACCAATATCAAGCATAAAAAAAATCAAAAATGCACTTTAGGACCAAGAGACTTGATCATACCTCTTTAACAATCATCCTTGCTTCTTTCTCTTCACTGACCTATAGGATCAATTAGACCTCCTCAAATAGGCTTGAACATCTTCATAACATTAAAAAATATTTTTATAGGAATTATTTAAATAACACAATCCATTAAGACTTAAATCATATATTAACTTCTTCTCATGGAGCAATTCAACCTCATAAATAAGATAACTCTGCATGTCACAATCTTTAACCTCTATTTTTATACAAAAAAGACCTAGCCTGATAGCTCAAAATTATAGGAATCTTTGGATCATAAACAATACTTTTTGAGTTTACCAAAATATTAATAGACTACTGCAAATCAAAACAAGTCCTTCATGAATACATCTACAGACTCCTTTTCAAGAATACAAGAACCTTGTGATGCTACAAGACATACTCATATTCATAATACTATGAACTCCTTCATGATTATTAAATTATGGAAATAATACTTCTTATACAATATAACTCTTCTTGAATACTCTTCATATATACTCAAGGAATCAACTTCAACAAACACTGTCTGGATTTGATAAGAAACTTAGAACTTATCATCTGTAGAACACTTAAACCTTATTAAAACTTCATGAACACCAACTCTCATCTTGAAGAACATTTTTATTTAAATTAAATCCTAAAATAACTATCCTTCATATCTTGAGATATCTCTTTAAATTTTGATATCGAAAGATCAATCTCACCTTCACAGTTAAGACCTTGTTATGAAAACTCATAACTATTATCAACCTCAAATTACTCAAACTATCTTCATGATACCATCATACTCCTAAATGAACTTATGAGGTAACCTTAACACCAAATAAATAGGATACTCACTATAAAATCTTAAAATCACTTGCATATACTAACAACACACCATTAGGCTATATGTTTCTCCTTCAATTGCAAACCTCTACCTTTCAAGACACTTGCATATAGTTTTACCCATCATGCTTGCTGACCAAGAGACCATATTAAATAATCCCTACCATACAACTTGGGTTTATCTTATATTTGTATTCATTATATTCTTTATTCTTTTCCATACGCCTTCTTTTACAAATTATCATGCTTGAAGAACCATTTGTAGCAACAAACAACTCACCTTGAAGAACAATCCAACTCTTGACATCCATATTCTTATCAAAGCAACTATCAAAGCTCATCAACCCTTAAATTCAAAATTTATAAAACATGAATAACCATTATATAAATATGGATACCATACTAATCATCAACAACTCTATCAACTCTGCCAACAAGTTGACTAGGCGAACACCATCAACCAAGCTACTCGCAAAATCACTTTCCAAGATGATTAAGCCTAAAAAAGGACCTGATCTAATACCAATTATTGAGAGTAACTACTAAGAGGGGGTAAATTATTAGACAATAATGTAAATTTAATTCCAAAACCCATTCATCATTCATTAATCTGATCTGGCAACATGAACATGAAAGCTTAAACATCCAAAACATGAATAAGAGCATACATCATGTGAACACATAATTTATGTGGGAAACCCTATATGGGGAGAAATACCACTCTAAATCCTATAAAACAATTGAATAAAATCCTATAAAGATATAAAAACATGAGAATTTAGACCAACACCAATTGATCAAGGAGCATCTACCCCTCAATTTAGTCCAGTTTTAACTAGACCTTTAACTAGATCCAGATAGCAAGGCAGCTATAACCCCTAGGTGATTAATAACCTATTAAACCACATATAATATTATTTACACCACTTTTTTTATGTCTTATACACCTAATTATGATCTTAGCTTTCTCTAACACCTACAAAACTGCTTCTCTTCATAAGGCAGACACACCTACCTCATTCGCTCAACCAAGTCACCCTTTAGAATATTAGGTCTAATGAATTGTTAGCTCATGAACATGATCAATCAAACATGAATTATCCTCTTCACCCTCTAATTTTCCTCAATGAACCATCTCTACTCCTTGATTGAGCTTTTTTATTTGCTTTTGTCTACACTCTCTCACTCTTTTCAAATAGGCCAAATAAACCTAGTATATATATCACTTATTCATCTAACCCATCTTGGTCAGACAATATATTTCACATACTTGTCTTACCCTTATAAAATATACTCATACATTCCATAAATCCATCTCAAACACTCCATAGGTTGTCCATACTTCACAACAAGCTCAATTCTCCTTTATATCTCAATTATGCCTAATGCATTAACCCTTATAGGTCATTTGCCACATATGACCATATCCATGAATAATAGCCATAAAAAATGATTAAAACACATAAAAAATACCTAAAATAGACAATTTATCACTCCCACATGGGTCTACAACATCTGCAACTTTAATTCATACCTTGAACCAAGCCTTTTAGACTACTCGCTAATAGGCCTAAAAACCCAGAAAACACAATCATATAGAAATGAAGTATATAGAATATTTTATCAAATAAAAACCTAAAAAAAAAACACATGGATATTTCCTCAATGAATTAACACATATCTCACATAGGTCCAAACCAACTCAAACAAACATATTACTTAAATTGGTCATGCACACTAGAAACTCAGTTAAAGATATTTGACTTCTCCAACCAAACTAGAGACAAGTATAAAGAAAAAATACATTTAATAAATATATTACACTCATATAATATCATAAATATCTCACTCACCTCAAAATATACTTATAATATCTCAACCTAGCATCTCCAAATAGGCCACTTTAGACTGATTACAAGCTCCAAAAACCAATCATGATGAACATGACATCTAACAATTGTGAAAACACTTTCTTGATATTCCAATGCATTCATGTGATACTTAAAAAAATTAGAACATTTAATATAAAAAAATTAATATGCTTCAATGGCCACTTTTCTACTACAAACCATTCTCATTGTCATGGGCTCCAATATCTTGTCTTACACAGACTAGTCATTTTGTGAGCTCCAAGGCTAAACATACAAGGCCTAAGATGATTGGAAATCCACATGAAGACCATATTAGAAGAATTATCCTAATATTATCATACCAAGAACATGTCAAAATATATCTCTCTAAGCTCCATGCTATCCACTCATTCCTCCATAGAACTAACTGCTCCAACTACTCACACTAGCATCTAACCTTACAAGATCAATGAAGACTGGACCAAGAGTATTATATCTCACCAATTTTTCATCATTCATGCCTATTGAAATAAATTAAAACACACTTACAACAATGTCCCAACATGGAGACCTCTTGACTAATCTCTTTTATCAAGATATTTCTTCACCACTACTTGATGGGCTTCCATATCCAACATGGACTGATGTCTTGTCTCTTCTAGTTTCATAAGCTTAGCATATTTGATTTTCATTGGCTCATTCTCCAAAATATCATGTTGATGTATTATTATTAAAAAATAATAAATTCAATAAAAATATGGATTCTTTCTTCCTTACCATATACTAGCTTGTATGGAGAATTGGCAATTAACCTTTTACAGATAATCCTGTCAGCCCACATGGCTGACTTCAATTTGAGATGCCATGATCTATAATTATCTTATACAATCCTCTTAATGATCTTTAAAAAATTATTGTTAGTGGACTTAGTAAGGCCATTGCCTTATGGATAATAATTTGATGAGGTTTTGAGAAAAATACTATGTTGAACTATGCATTAGATGATCTTAGACCCTACAAAAGCCATAACTTTATAAGAAATTATAGTTAAAGGGACCCCAAATATGGTAATAAAACCTTAATAGAAGTCCAAAACATTTGTTTCATTGTCTTATTTTAATTCTACTACCTCTGTCCATCTAGTAAAATAATCTATTGCAATTATGATCCAATTTTGTTCTAAGCTTGAAGGGGGATTAATAAGACCAATAAAGTTCAATCCCCATTAGACAAAGGGTTGATTTACTAAAATTGGTTGGAGGTAAGGCTGCAAGCTTCACATTTCCAACAAACATAACACATTGTCTACATTTCCTAATCCATGCATGACAATTACCAAATAAATTTGGCCAATAATACCCACCTCTCATGATCTTATGGGCTATGCTCCTCGTTAAATAATGTCCTCCACTATGTCCATCATAAAACTACTCAAGTAGTTTCTATGTTTGAATGGTTATATGCATCTTATTAATATGCCATTGAGATCCTTTTGAAATAACACATTGTCAACAAGAATAAAAGAAAATGAATACAATCTAAAATATCTCCTCTTTGAAGGGGTCAGATGAGAAGGATAAATACCATCTTGTAATTATCTTACCATATCTTAGAATTAGTTGGAAGGTGAGGCCTGATCACTTGTAACTTCATCATTTGAAACATAACCACTCCATTAGTCTCTTGAAAGTATTGGGCAAGATGTTCATAAAGCCCTTTGCCTTTAACCATTTTTGTGACCTTGATCTCAACATCACATTCCATGACATTGGTTATCCAACTAGCTATTTTGTCATTTATATCTTTGTTCAAAAGGAAATATTTGACAATTAGATGTGCAACCATCAAATGTATCTTATTATTGGTTAGAAAGTAAATAAACTTTTTAAGATACCTTATGACTAAAAGTACATGAATCTCAACAAAAGAATACCTTGTTTCATATTTTTATAAGCTTTTATTGAAGAAGGATATTAGCTTCTCTAAAGTATATTTATTCTGTTGCATGAGAATACTTGAAATTGTGTCAATGTTAACATAGGTGTATAAGAATAAATATTTTGTGAAGTTAAGGTTCAAGAGTGTTGGAGTACTGAATATTACTTTCTTGATCTCTTCAAAGCTTTTTACTCATCCTTTGGACCAAATTAAACTCTGATCCTTCTTTAGCATGGATGTGAGTGGCCTAGCTAAAATATCAAAATTTAAAATGTATCTCCTTATGAAATTGATCTTGCCTACAAAAATTTTCAAGTATTTTTTGTACTTAGGTAAGGAAAGTGTAAGAATTGACTCTATCCTATTAGGATCTTTACTTGTACCATATTTTGAAATCACACGTCCAAGAAGCCTACCTTCATGAATAGAGAAAACACACCTTTTGGGATTCAAAGACACTCCAAATTCCTTGCACCTTTCAAACACTTGTCTGAGGTGAATCATATGCTCATCGGCATTGTTATAGAACACTATTATGTCATCTAAATAAACAATAATTAACTTGTTATGGAGACCCTAAAATTCCATATGCATAGCTTTCTAAAAAGTGGCTCCAACATTAGATAAACCAAAATGTATTTTTATGTATGCAAATGTCCCCCACTTTGTGGTGAAGGCTGTTTTGAATTGGTCTTCTTATTTGACCAAAATCTAGTTTTATCCACTATAATCATCCAATAAAGAGAACCTTTCTAAACCTAAAACTAGCTATAGAATTTATTCTATTTATGGAAATGGATAGTGGTCTTTAAGAGAAGCCTTGTTTAAGTCACAAAAGTCAACACATAGCCTTATTTCACCATTATTTTTCCATAATGGAATAGGGTTTGTTACCCAAGTTGAGTGCTTAATTGGAAATACTATATCTAACTCAATGAGCTTATGTAGCTCAGCTTTCATCAACAGTTCAAGCTTTAGGTTAATAGGCCTTCATCTTTGTCTAACTAGCCTAGTCTCATATTCCAATTCAATGGTATGTTGAGATATACTTGGATCAAATACGTTAAGTTCACTATACTTCCATGAAAAGACATCTACAAAAATTGAACATAACTCAGAAAAGGTTTCTTTCTCTGAACATGTGCAAACTCTACCCAACTTTAAAAAATTACTAGTTACAATCTCTACATTTATATAGTATTATTCCTTGGTTGATAAACCAAACTTTTTTATTTCTCAATTCATCATCTCTACTGAATATGTTTTTAAGTGTGACTAACCCTTTAGGAAACTTTTTTGTCTTTAATTACACAATCTAGTCACCATACTGTTGTAATTGCTTGTCTTAATTCCTTGAAGAGAATTCAGCTTCTTCTTGTAAGAATCTAACAATATGACTATCATATTTTAATAATTTCAAATTATCATGGTTGTTTGGGATAAAATGACTTACAAATACCTTGATGTGTGATTGAAAATTTTCATTTTTATGTCATTTGGGATACTGAATTGTGACCCAATGACAACCAACTTATCTACATGCTTGTTCTTATTTCTTGACATGGCCTAAATATTAAAAGTTTTAAAGTATTCAACTAGGTCCCATAATCTATGCTTATAGGACCTATGTATTCGTTTCTTTCATATATTAAGTCCCCTTACTTGGTGAACTATTAGTTCACTATCTTGAAAAACTTGTAAAGAATTGACCTTCATCTTTTTTGCCCATTAAAAACCCTGCAGTAGTGCTTCATATTCAGTAACATTATTAGAACAACCAAACTAAAAATTGAGAGAATATTAATACCTTTGATTGGATGGATAAATTAACATCATTCCATCTCTATTTCCATGTTTGTTTCTAGATCCATCAAAATATAGTTGTCACAGTCCATCACTAGGCTGATCATCTTTAATCAATGTTGGAATTGGTGTATTATTTTCATAAAGACAATAGACACCAAGTCCTTATTATTAAATTAAATTTTAGGGATCATGTCCATGCAAATTAGAGTCCCATTCATCAAGGAAAAGATTTAGGACTCCATATAGAGGTGATTCAAATTCTACCTCACTATTTTATAGTACCTTGTTTGAGATAAAACAATTAGTGTTCACCATACTTGGCATATATGGCTGAAAGTGAAATCTTGAAATAGGTTAAAAATTTATTGTTACCTTAGTACCATACCTATACCTAAACATTAAATAGGTCCAATCAGCTGATAAATATCCTCCAATATTTGAAGTAAAGTTTCTTGATAGACACATGGTAAAATAGGGAGGCAAGTACACTACAACTACATCTTGCTAAATAATAACACTGGGATAAGCATGTAAAATCAGTTTTAGATATTTGATTATGCCTATTGTATTTTTTGGTGACCCATATAATTTAAATACTTCTTAGCTCATAAACAAGAGCAATATTTTCTTTAATTTATTTGGGTATGATAGTGTATCTAGCTCCACTATCTACCATACAATTATGGACTAAGTATTCACCAAATATAAAATAGATATAAAAGGGAAGGTTTTTATTTTATTTGACATTAGTTTTTTCCACCTTTGTCATGTTATGTACTTACTAATTAGGTTTCTTGATTTATTGGTCTGAATTGGCCAAGATAACTCCTTGTTTCTCAACTAGCTCTTTAGATACATTAAGATTTGAAAGCTCTTGAATAACCCTGTCATTTTATCTTGGAATGGAAAAGGAATCCCACATGCTAATGATAAAATTTGATTTTTTCATTTGATATATTTTGCTGAATGAGGTTCCACTAACCTTTAGTTGAAACTTTTGAGCCACTAGTTGTTCTCTAGTTAGAGGTATTTGGGGAATCTTCACTGTCTCTACATTTTGAATCTTTTGTGCTATAGGAACAACAAATTGATCCTTAACACTCTTAGAAATAAAATTAGGAACACTAGAAGTATTTCTCACATCTTGATCTTTCTCAGCTGCTCTTATTTTATCTCTAGTCAGAGCTACTGTTATGTAGACTAATTACCCAATGATTACTAGATTCACTAGTCTGATTAAACATTAATTGTCAGCCCTAGGTACGTAAGATTTTAAAGAGTTTCAACACTATATATGCATTATTGATTCAAAAATCAACTTGATTTTCTAGGTTTAGTACAACAAATTTATGTTAAATTTACCAGATAGATATATTATGAAATTGTTGTAACAAAATTACAAAACTATTCCACACTTATGTATCACACATGCATCACACTTATATAATCAAATTAAATAGCAAAATAAACTTACAAAACACACTAATAATTAAAGAGGGTTAGGATCTTCACAACATCTTGGTCTAAGGGGGCTCTTCCTCATTTAGAACTGAGCTCCAATATTTTTTTGAGAGAATTCACAAACTTCTTACAAATTTAACTTTCTCATTACTCAATTTTGGATACAAAGTATATATTAAAAACTTATACTATTATTTCCTCAAAATTATCTAACTCCTAATCTAATATAGGTTCTACCTTTAAATATTAAAGGTAGTTTATTAAATCTTAACCAAAAACACCAAACTAGGAAAGAATGTAAATACTTAGAAACTACCCCAGTCAGCCTTTGAATAGTTAGTAACCAAAGTTACTTATTTTAGGTTTGACTAGGTTAGAGACAAAACATACTATTTTTTTTTGTTTTATTTTCTTTAGTATTTTCTTATTATCCTTATCTTTACCATCTTTGGCAACACATCTAATCTCTCCTTGCATATAGGAAATTTGTACAATAATTATGACTCTTCCTAATCATTCATTTAGTTTCCTAAGACATCTAGATGTGTCTACAAGGTCTCCTCAATAGTGACTCTATTTTGCATAGGGGTTATAGGCACTCTTCAGTAGTTATAGACAACCTGTAGGTGAAACTTTTAGTTGATGTGAGCATTCTATAATGGCTATAAGAAACCTGTAAGTGGAGCCTATAGTTATTTTAGGAACTCTATGGTGGCTATAGGCAATTTATAGGTAAAGCTTACAGTTGTTACGGGTATTCTATAGTGATTAAAATCAACCTATAGGTAAATCCTATAATTATTGTGAGCACTCTATAGTGGCTACAGGAAACTTGTAGGTGAAGCCCACAGTTGCTATGGTATCTTGTAGAAGCTATGGATTTAGCAAGAAGATGTAGCTTTACATGACCCTTCAATGTTTTTTAGATAAAGTCACACCAATATAATTCAATCAAGGAAAATCATCAATAATTCATAGCATAACACACACATACACACACACACACACACACACACACACACACACACACACACACACACACACACACACACACACACACACACACACACACATTAATGAACATACAAAATCATAACTTCATTCATTCATTTACATTCATGATGGATAGTTATGAGATTTACATGGAAAATGGCATAGACTAAGCGTGGATGAGGATATAACAGTAAGCAATTGGTCTCCTCATCACACCCCCTACTTAATCTCTTTCTTGACCTCAAACAAGCCTTGGTGCCATTCTAAAGCCACAAATTTTTTTAAAGTCTAGGGCCTCAAGGTAACTTGCCCCTTCAAAGATGTAAAAACCTTTAAAATTCTCAATGTTACTTAATCTTTTCTTCTTTTTCTCCTTGTTAGCTAGAACATTTCCATCTTGGTTAGGAATTAGGAACCAGAATATAGGGGGTTGAAACATCAAACCCAACCATTGTACTCTCCACTTCCTAATAAGCTAAATATATAAATATACCCTATGGATGGCCTCCCTAAGGTTTTGAGGGGAGTTTAGTTCCTTTCTTTTTAAGGCATTCAAGAGATCTACCCATCTTTGAGAATAGGCAACAAAAATTTTCTTACCATATCCTTCCATAAGACCCAAATAATGGTTTTCAACTTCTACCTACTTTCTGGCAACCCATTCTTGAGGAGTGTCTTTATTCATAAAGTAAAGCCATTCATCTATCATAAAATTTGAATCCCTTGCTTCACTCTTGATCATCAGGGTAGCTTCTTTTTCTTTTACTTGATATCCTTCCATTTGTTTTCCTCTTCCAATTTCATTCAAAATATATGAAGAGAAGACATTTAATATAACATCCCCCAAATAGATGTTGGGACTCCATTCTATATCACTAGTAACATCATATTGGTGAATGTAAAATTCACTTAGCTAGGTTTGAAGATTAGGATTAGCATGTCTATACTCTTTAAAGAAATATTTTGGGTCACAAACCATATAAGATTGATTATTATAAATCTTCTCATACTTAAATTTCAACCATTTTTATTCTAGGTACATGGCATATATTGTAGAAGGTGGTCTACAATCCATTAGTATTTAAGTAGTTTCATGCAATTTGCCAATCTTTTACTTTAGATAATTAATCCTAATTTCAACAAATTATAATTTTTATTGTAACTCATCATGTTGTTCTTTTGATTCAACATAACCCTTGAATCTCAACACCAATTCTTTGTGGTAAGCTTCATTATTACTAAATTTTTCCTTCAAAAAAAATCAAATGATCATCAGTCTCTATTGGAGTAGTGGCTGACAAATCCACATCAATGACTTCTTTTGTAGTAGGTTTTGTTGTAGTGGGCAAGGGAGGAGGAAATATTTGACAGAAGGGTACCAAAGCTAGATAATCCTTTACTATAAGGAAGTCTATGAACAAGGTGGATGAGGATGCTATAGGTTCCTCCATGAATGCAGCTACAGGTTCCTCCACTATCTTCTCTTTGTCCCTAGAGGTGTCTACAAAATCTACTACTCCCAGAAGCATTTTGATGCCTTATTTTCATTTTAATTCTATTATCTCATTTTTGAGTCTATATATTTCCTCCATAACTTGTTCCCATGTTTGGAACTCCTGATCATGAGAAAATTTTACTTATTCTCTTCCTTTTTTCATAACCTCTTCTTCAATAAATTATTCTTCTCCTTTTTCCATAACCTTTCTCAATTCCTCCTTTATGTATCCAATTTTTTAGAGGAGATCAATGTCCTCCTCAATGAATCTGGATGGAAGAGGTGACCATTCTTCTTCTTATTCTTTAGCAGATCCTTCATCAATATACCATTATTCTATTTCAAATCCATAAGGGGTTTTCTTAAGCCTAGGCTCTTTCTTTTGTTTTTTCATCATCATTGATATTTATGGTTAAGGAGGATGAAGAGGTCTTTTAATTCTTCATCCTTTGAGATCTCCTAAAAGGATGTCTCCTTATTTTTGACTCCATGGGTTTCTTACCTTTATATTTCATTTTCCTTGTAGGAGGGGTGACTGATGGAATTTGTTCTTGTACATTAGTTGACAGGAGAACTTATTATTGTCCAACAAGAGACAGTGTGGAAGAATCACCCTGAGGTGAGGAAATAATGGGAGAAGGACCAAAAATTGCTTCCAAGTGAGGTTAGATCTGATAGAATCTATTCCTTGTTTAATTATGAGTCATATGAGGTAGTGGTGAGATATGGTTATTTTAGTGCCTTTATGATATTCATTAGACATTCTTTTCAAGATATTTCATAAGAAATTATGAACATTAATGATTCTATTGTGTCTTAAATGATTTAAAAATTTGAACTGGAGAGTGTAAATGAGGGAATACCTTCCCTCATAGGTCTTGTACCTAATAATATATGCTACTATTTCTCTCCATTATATAGGTAGACTAAGTCTTTTCACACCTCCCTTATTTAATACTAATCTTTCATCTTCCTGGTAGAATTGTTGCCTGGCCTCTTTGCCATTGGGTCTATTTTGCCAATTTTCCCCCATGCTTAGTAGCCCAGTTGCTTGGCTCACCAAAATATTAGTAACTAGAAATGTGATGCCACATAAAGTGGCTTAGTTTCCATAAAAATAACCTAAAAATGTCTTGGAAAGAGGTTCTAAAAAATGTTGTAACCATTCAAAATAGGTAGTCCAACTAGCTCTATGGAAGACATCCCAACTAGCTTGGTCTCTCCATAAGTACCTATGGTCTAAGGAATCTATTAACACAACTAACCCTCCCATTTTAAATTATCTATCAGTCTCTTCAATCAATAGTCAACTACACACTCTTTGGAATGATAAAAATCTACGTGCAGTAAGTTTTAGGTCTAAAATAGTGAAATATGGGGTTTACAGGTTGCAGGGTTTGGTTCACAAATGACGAGTATAAGGTTGGAGGGTTCTTATGGTGTGTGAGGTTTAACCTATAAAATATCCCAAACTTGAGCTATCACATGTCCTCAAGTGATGTGGTAAAAGTAGGAATTATGAGATGAGATAGGTTATTATGGGGAATAGTGTAGGTGTAGTGGTGAGGTGACAGACTTTTTAATGAATGATTAAAGTCGTAATTAAATATGATTTATTAATACTATATGGTTAGATTAGAATAATGAATGACATTTTAAATGATGAAATATATGGTGTACCTTTTAATAATGGTGTTTTAGATGTGGCATCTAAAAATTTAAACATTTGTTAGCATGCAAATATTTACATGGAAATGATTAATGATGCAATGATTAGTTTGGCAGTTGGAACTGGAGTTAAGTGGAACCTTTATGAAATGATTGGGATATCATAAATGGTTAGGCATTGATGATGCCTATAGTACATGTGCATGTGATGTAGGATAAGCTACATGGAACAAGGGTCTTGGAATTAGAGTATAAATGATTGCTATCGTACCATAAGGTGGCAGTTGAAAAATTGATTGCTCCAAGTGATGGCTAGAAGATCTTGAGTAGGTAGCTAAGGGAAATACTTGATAGTGACCTTCATCTAGATGAACCCAATGATATGATTCTAGATGTTGGATATGCCCTATAGGTTTTGTGCTTGGGCTTGACTATAGTAATCAATAAGGTCTTCAACATGGAACCAAAACTGTAAATGAATCATGATTGTCCCTGTAGGCAAAAATTTTAGTCTACAACATTTCCTCATGGAAAGAGAAGTTGTATTCTTTATTATGGATCTATAATTTGATATTCAATTGTAAATTTAGGTAATAGATATGACATGTGGTGCCTTAATCTTCTTACATTCATCTATGAGGTTTTTTGATGACTTTCATGAAATGCCCAAAAGCTAATAGCTAAGCCATTGATGAGATATGTAAGAGGATCTATCTTGTATTCTCTATATAAAGGTGAAAATAAGCATGAGAGGGTACCTACAGTAACTACAGGGGTGCACGTAGAAAACTATAAAGTGATGGCCAACTGTGTAGAAGGTGCCTGTAGTAACTTTAAGAATTCCCATAGCATCTTGAAGAAACTTGTGTGAATAGTTGGGGTTTGAGGGATTGCCTTCTCTCTACTTCTGTATTCACATTCCCATTTTTAGTTTTTTTGTTTTTACCCCTAAATAGCTAGCAAGATAGTTATTTATTTAGGCCCTTTTTATAGATATGGATAGTCAGCATGCTAGTTTTATATCTAGAAGCTACCAATAATGTCTAAAAATGGGTTTTCAATGTTGGATTATATTTATTTATTTATTTACTCTAACTACTATTTATAGTAGAATGTTTATTTAGTGGTCCTAGCCAAGTCACCTAGAAATGTGACTTGTGAAGGACCAGTGGAAGGTCTCATTCATCATGCCAGAGGAGGACTAGGATGTCCTCCTCTCCTTCCTCAACTGAGTGTGGACTGGTGCTCTCATTATCTAGTGGGATAACCTACCTAACCAAGACATCATTGTATCCATCTTATAACTACTACTATATGTGGTTAGTAAATTTTTCTTGAGTATGTGGTTTTTTGTACAACTTAAGTCTATGGTCATTGACTAGTAGACATAATCTTACTGGATTAAAGGTTTGGAGTTGAATTGATCCATTGTCAAAAACATGCTCAATTTCAAAAGGACCAAGCCATCTGGTCTAGAGTTTACCCATGTGGTCCTTCTATTTGGAGTTAAAAATAAGGGCCCAATCTCCAATATGAAATTTCATGGTCTTAATGTGCATTTCATGCCATCCAATCCATTACTACTATATAACTTTTCTATTTTGTAATGCCTATTGTCTATATTCATCGAAGGCATTCAATTATAGAAGCCTTTCTCTTTGGATTTCAAATATATCCACCCCAAGTTCTAGTGTTATCCGTAGGGTCTTATGCTCAAATTTGATGGGCAAAGTAGGTTTATTTCCATATAATAACTCATATAGAGTGAATCCTATAGTGGTTTTCCATATGATTTTGTAAGCCCACATAGTTTCAAGAAGCCTAGCCTCTTAATCCTTAAAAGACAAACTAACAGTCTTCATCAAAATATTTTCTAACTCCTTGTTGGTGACTTCCACCTATCCATTGGACTATGGATGATATGGAGTTTATTTCTTATGCATAATCTCATATTATTGTACAAATTAGTAGTGAATTGGAATCCCTAATTAATGACTATTTCATGTGGCACACCATATCAAGTACATATTTCTTCATAGAGAAAAGCTACCACCTTCCCATCCTTAGAGTGTGTAAGAGCCTTGACTTCCACCCATTTAGTGACATAGTTAGTACAAACAAGGATGTAATCTTTCTTATTGGATTTGGGATAAAAAGTTCCTACAAAATCTAGGCCGCAGTTTTCAAATGGTTCAAGCACCATCTGAGGCTATAAAGGCATTTCATCTAAACATGTGTGTCTCCCCACACATTGACATTTATCACAATGTGTCATATATATTATTGCATCTTTATGGAGTGAGGGCCAATAATATATTGTATTGAAAATTTTGACTATTGTATGCTTGGATGCAAAGTGTCCTCCATAGGGTTCATCATGGCAAGCTTTAAAGATATCTAAAACTTCATCTTCTCTGAGAAATCTTCTGATGATAGAGTTAGGCCTAGTATAGAAAAGGAATCTAGACAACCATGAAAATTTGGTATTTTTGTTAAGCAATGCTCTCTTTTATCTAGGGAGGAAGTGTTGTGGAAGTAACCCTATGACAAGGTGTTAGCAATATCAACATACCAGGGTATGGTAAGGGTGAGAGAGAACATGTGCTCATCTAGAAATGAGTCATCCACTATGGTATCCTCTTTAGGGGGTTTCAAGTGTGATAAAAAGTCAGCCACTACATTATCCTTGCCAAGCTTATCAATAATGGCGATATCAATTTCCTATAATAAGAGAAACCATATTATCACTCTAGCTAGAACAAATAGTTTGTTCATAAGGTATTGAATGGATGCATGGTCTATATGAATAAAGACTTGATACCCTGTGATGTACTAAAAAAACTTGTTGATAGCATAAACTATCGTCAAGAACTCTTTTTTAGTAATTATGTAATTTATTTATGCTACCTATAGGTTTTTGCTTATAAAATAGATGGCATAATTGAGTGCTTCCTATTTTTGGCTGAGCATAGATCTAAGGGTAGTATTTGAAACATCTATGTGAATGTGTAAGGGAAGATTCCAATCAGTACCACATAGAATAGGGGTGGTGGAAAATAATTCCTTCAATTGTTTGAAGGCTATATCACAAGCATGAGTCTAGAGAAATTCAACATCTTTAGCCAGAAGGGTGAACAATGGTGCTACTAATTTAATGAAATTATTTATTAATCTCTTGTAGTAACTAGCATGGACTAAAAAAATCCTAACATCTTTCTATTTTTGAGGAATAAGTAGGTTTTTGATGATGTTGATTTTTGCAAGGTCAACATTAATTCTTGTAGTAAATACGTGGTGGCCCAAGATAATACCTTATGTCATAAGCATGTATTATTTCTTATGGCTAAGAGATAGATAGTGCTCTTGATAATGTTGTAGCACTTTTTCTAGGTTGTTGAGGCATTCATCAAATGTCTCTCCATAGACAGTGAAGTCATCCATATAGATTTCAACACATTCATTGGCAATATCTGCAAAGATACTAAGAATATCCCTTTGGAATATAGCCAGAGCATTACATAACCAAAAGGGTAATACAACATAAGAATAAGTACCCCAAGGACAAGTAAAGGTGGTATTTTTTTGTCCTCAAGAGCAATTCTAATCTAGTTTTAACCACTTAAGCCATCCAAAAAGGCAAAATATTTCTTCCCTGCTAGTGTGCCCAACACTTGGTCAATGAAGGGTAGAAGAAAGTGATCCTTCCTAGTTATTGTGTTGAGTTCCCTATTATCAATGTATACATGCCATTCTCTATTTTTATTTGGTATAATTACCAAAGGTGACACCCATTCACTATCAGAGATACAATATATAAATCAAAGAATCAAATGTTTTTGTAATTCCCTTTTGATGATTTCTCAAAAAGCTAGATTCATCCTACATTGTGGTTGTTTGATTGGTTTACACTCTTATTTGATGTAAATATTATGTGTGCATGTTTTGGGTCTGATTCCTTACATATCCTCATAATCCCATGTAATAACACATTGGTTAGAATGCAACATGCTGACTAGGCACTTTTTCTCATTTGATTCTAACTTGTTATTAATAAATAATGTTTTCCTTGAAGAGATTTTAATTTGCTATGAGAGTGATTTAATTATTTCCATATTGATAATGGATCTGGTTTGTCTACAGCTATGAGGCAACATCTAGTGGAATGTTTCCTATATAGTTGTATCAAAATTATCCAATTCCCAAAAGTTGGAAAAGGGGCACTCAATACTTTGTAAGTGGTTGAGATTTGTAGGATTTTGGTAATTATGCTAAAGAATATTAGAGAGAATGGTATCTTATTTTTTATCAGCTATTGTGCATGCATGGTTTATGGTAAATAAAGGAATTAGGGAAGGTTGATGTACCTCCTCTTTTTCAGCCCATAATGTAGGTCTGGTGAAAAAATTAGCTATGCTGGGGGATAAAGAACCAATTGCTTAGTGTGGTAGTTGTTGGATATCATCATGTTACTTATTCTACAACTAATGAAGGAATCTTCAATGGCAAGCCAAGTTCATCCCAAGATAAGGGGGTATCCACCCAAATTAGACTTAGGCTGTAGAACAAAGAAATCTATAGGATACTCCCAAGAATCTACAAAAATGACAAGATCTTCAATAATTCCCTTTGGTCTGGTTGTAGATCTTTCAACCATTTGTAGCATTGCAGACATGGGATGAATATTAGTTAGATGTAGTTTTTATAGAGTTTCAATTTTCACTACATTTATTACAAGGCCTAGGTTGACCAATGTGTTGGATACCTATTGGTAATAGAGCTGGACTATTACTATCAAGCATCTAGAATCTAAATACTTCTTTGGTAGGGTATTCCCCAACATGATGTCTACTAGCTGACCAATCACATGCACAATATTGGGATCTTTTTTCTTCCTTTTGAGTTTTCACAGATAGAGTTCTCTAATAGCTTTGAAATATATTAGTACATCTTTGATGGCTTAGAATAGAGGTATTTTGATGCAAAGATTCTTAAGCTATCCCATGAAATCAAACTTAGGTTGAATTATATGGCATTGAAGGCTGAGACATTTTTGAAATGGTCGGGTTGTTTCATCAACAACTTTATGTGTTGGTATAAAGAGTTCTTAAGGTGATGGTGTTGGGTTAGAATGTTCTTTCAGGGTTTCATCATCTGAATCCCTTATTATGGGTGGTGCTAAGGGTGGTAGAACCTTCCTTAAATGGGGGTGAACTTCACTAATGTTCACCATATATGTTGGGTATTGAATAGGCTCAGTACTAAATGTAGATTGCACTAGCTTATTTATAAGATTTTAAATGGGTTGGGTAGGTAGCTATTTAGGCTTAGGTGTAACTTGCATATTAGGCATAAGAGTAGGATTTTTTGTTGTTATTGTTGTGTAGGACATCCTCCTAGAGAGATACCCCATGGATGGTTAGGTCTCTAGGAATGTTGCCACTAGTTTGTGAAGGGTGGGCCTTGAGGTGGTTACCAAACTTGCATCCAAGATGGGGAAACATTTTGTGGAGGCTACCAAGAGGTGGTGGGGTAGCTTTCTTAAGGTGGATACCAGCTAGAATTAAGAGGTGGAATTTTCATCAAAGAGCTAGTCCAATTGGGAGTAGAATTTTAAAATTGTGAATTAAAGGAGGTGAAATTTGAAAAAGGTGGATTTTATCCCATACCTTGATAAGGTGGTCACTAAACCCATGGCCTTCTTTGTATAACATAAAAAACTTGATCACCATATCCTCCTACATGTAGTTGTATTGTTTCTATTTCTTCAGTTGTTATGTGAACTACTTTATCCCAAACCTCATAACATCTACAATCACCCTTTTTTCTTACAGTTTGGATAGTAACTGGTTAAGGCTTAATCCAAAGCTATTTGATTTTATCTTGAGTGCAGGTTATCTAGTTGGGTGGCCAAATGGCTAATGATATCCTATTTCATATCTTGTAATAGATTACTAACCTTAGTTTTTTATAGGCCATTTTTAACTGTAAATCAAAGCTTACTTCCCCTGACTTTGTTTATCGTAGATCTATAATAATTCTTGCTTAGCTCTTTGATATCTGAGAATAGTAGGTGAGAAATATCCCCTCCACTCATTAGGTTTATGGCTTCCAGACAAACTTGTTTGAATCCTTTTAGGAAGATGAGTTTTAAAGGTTCTTCTCCAAGTGCATTTTACTTGAATTTTTATACATTGAACATGAGTTGTTCAACATAATCCTCCAAGGATTTATCCCCCTCCTGAGTCATTCTAAAGATGGCATTTATTCTATAGCTTATTCCTCTTCCATATTACTGATACTTAGTCAAAATTTTATTTTTCATGTCTTCCCAAGTGTGGACCAAATTACTACCAAGTCCCATAAACCAACGAAGTGCAAAGTCTTTAAGAGTATCCAAAAAAAGTTTTAATTTTTATGCATCTTGCCTAGAGTCATAGCTTCTATAGAGGATATGAAATTCAAACAATAATGTGTTTAGGTCTTCTGATAATGTACCTCTAAAATTGGGCAAGGATAAGGGCAGGATGTTTTTAATTTATATTATACTTGTTGCATTTGGAATAGGAAATTCAAAAGTAACTATGTCTAAAGCCCACTATCTTCCACAAAAATTCCATCTCTGCTCATGATGGATTTTCTTATGATATGGATACCAAAGGTTCTTAGGATATCATCCTCAAACTCTGTGTTAATTCCTTGGTCAGAATGATAATAAAGGTTTATCTATTGATCCTTAGTCTTCTTACTAGATGAAGGGTCTGAAGATTTTCCTGAGTTTTTTTTTTAATTTGATCAAGAAATCCTTGTTGAAATATCATAAATATGTTACTTTCTAGAGATTTTGGTTCATGTAGTTATTCTCCTTCATTCCTTATTACCAGCTTAGCTAATGCTTCTTCTACTTCTATTTCCTTTCTTAGAGCCAATAGTGCTTCTTCTGCACACTGCCTTCTTCATTTTGTAGTGTTCTCTTCTTCAAGAACCTTCCAAATTATGGTATATTCTTCAATAGGGTTTTTATTTACAAGTATTTTTGGTTCTTTCCTAGTAACAACTTGTGGCTTTTTTGGTAGGAATCTCCCTCAAGAATCTCTTTCTCTCTGCATTAACATTATGCCATTCCTTTAGCTGTCCTATCCCTTCCTACATAGAGTTAGTTGTTTTTTTATTTTGTTTTCATACGTTTCAAAAGGGGTTGTTCAGACCAATTTTTTTATAATAAAATAATATAGAAATAAAGGAATGCTAAAATCAAAACAAAAGGAATTCAAATTTTACTTCTAGAAATCAATACAAATTAACTACTGAAAGCAAGAAAATTTATTCTAGAAAGCAAAAATATTTAAAGCACACTTTGTCAAAAATAAATCACTTTTGCAAGAGATAAGTTATATAAATAAGAGGTAAGTAACTTATACATTATTTACTTCCAAAAACATAGACATCTGGCATAAGACATTGTAGTTCCCTCACTCAACTTGCCCAACTAGAACTATATGTCGAGGAACTTAGACATATAGTATAAGACATTTTAATGTCCTCACTTGACTTACCGAATTAGGTAGAACATTGTATTAACCAAAAAATAATTTTTAATGATTGAATTTATAAATAATTATTGACACCTTCCCTAGTAATGACACCAAAATGTTGTGCAGACTAAATACCTAATTATTACCAAATTCACTAGTCTGATTAAACATTAATTGTCAACCCTAGGTACGTAAGATTTTCAAGAGTGTCATCAATAAATATGCATTACTGATTTAGAAATCAAATTCCTTTTCTAATTAAATTACAATAAATTTATGTTGAATTTATCAGATAGATATATTATGAATGTGATAGAATTATAGAACTATTCCACACTTATGTATCACATATGCATCACACTTATATAATCAAACTGAATAGTAAAATCAACTTACAAAACACACTAATAATTAAATAGGGTCAAGATCTTCACAAAAAATTATTCTAAGGGGGCACTTCCCCATTCAGAACTGAGCTCCAATCCTATTTTGAGAGAATTCACAAAATTCTTACAAATTCAAATTTCTCATTACTCAATTTTGGATACAAAAGATATAGTAAAAAATTTTATTATTTCAAAATTATCTAACTCTTAATCTGATCTAGGTTCTACCTTTAAATACAAAAGGTAGTTTATTAACTCTTAACCAAAAACACCAAACTAGGAAAGAATACAAATACTTAGAAACTGCCCCAATCAACCTTTGAGTAGTTAGTAACCAAACTTATTTGTTCTAGGTTTGACTAGGTTAGAGATAAGGCATACTATTTTGCTATTTTATTTCCTTTTGTCTGTTCTCATTATCTTTATCTTTACCATCTTTGGTAGCACATCTAATATCTCCTTGAATATAAGGAACTCATACAAAAATTATGAATCTTCCCAATCATTCATTTGGTTTTCCAAGATAGCTGGATATGTCTACAAAGTTTTTTCAATAATGACTCTACTTTGCATAATGGCTATAGGCACTCTTTAGTAGCTACAAACAACTTGTAGGTGAAACCTTCAATTGTTGTGGGTATTCTACAATGGGTATAGGCAACTTGTAGGTGGAGCTTATAGTTTTTGCATCCACTCTGTAGTGGCTACAAGAAATCTTTAGGTGAAGCCTATAGTTGTTATGGGTATTCTATAATGACTACAGGCAACCTATAGGTGAATCCTACAATTACTATAGGTAACCTATAGATGAAGCCCATAGTTGTTATGGTAACTTATAGAAGCTATGGCTTTAGTAAGAATTTGTAGCTTTACATGACCCTTCAAATGTTTGTTAGATAAAGTCACACCAATATAATTCAATCAAGGAAAATCATCAATAATTCATAACATAACACACACACAAATATATATATATATATATATATATATATATATATAATAATGAACATACAAAATCATAACTTCATTCATTCATTTACATTAGTGATGGATTATTATGAGATTTACATGAAAAAGGACATAGACTAAGTATGGATGAAGCTATAACAATAAGCAATTAGTGGCCTCATCAGCTACAAATTGACCATTTATGTTTCTAGTTTCACCAACTTGGTTGAATACAATATGATCATCCAACTACCAATTAACATTGATAGCATCAGGCTACCCTAGAACTCATTGAGCTTCTCCTTGGAATGTCATATTCATGTCTTGATACTAACCACCTTGAAGAGAAAACTATTCTTGTGTCATTTTTGGCATAGTGATGTCTCATGATACCAAGTTTTGATTTTGAGTGTCATATAGATTGGAAGGCTACCAACGTGAATCTTACATCAAGTTATTTTGGTGAACAATATCTTTTGAATTGGAAGGTACATTATGATTAAGGGCTATGTATGGCTTAGTTTAGGTTATGGCTCCTTAATTTTGATAAGTTTTCCTATTTTTCTTGAAACCTTGATAAGGGGTTTATTTGTTATTGAAATACTAATAAGTATTTTGGTTTTGCTATTGATAAGGTCTACCTTGGTACTTTTGTCTCTGGAGTTGTGTAATCTCATTTCCAAAAGCTTGAAAAATTATTTTTAGATCACCAATCTCATTATCTTGATTAGGAGGTGCTACAACTTAGACTTTTGGATATGGAAGAGGATCTATAGATGGAATATGGGGAACTTGAGGAGGAGGAATAGGTTGTAATTCTATTAATATGAGAATTAGAGGCCTTAGAGCAAGTTTACTAGCTTGTATTAAGCTATTTTTTACTCTTATTATAATTTCATAGGCATTTGGCAAAGTATTACCACCCATAGACTATATCATGGCACTTATATTAGAATAAAGGGCCTTAATATAGTACAAAAATGCATACTCTAGAGATGGTCTAACTAATACAGGATCCTAGTCCATATCTTTTAAAATCTGAGGTTAAAATCAGACATGTAATCATAGAGGTACCTTTGTATGGTAGTCAATTGTTCAACCAAAGATAGATGATCAGACTTTTCTTGAAATTATTTGAATAAGATTGAATCCAAATCATCCCAAGTAGAAATGGAGGTCAAAGGGAGGCTCCTATACCATTACAAAGTTTTTACTTTGAAGGAGGTAGCAAGTAGTTTGATGGCCATAATATCTTGAGTAACATTATCAATAGAATATAGATTGGCAACATCTTGGATATGCTAAATATTAATAGTTTTATCCCATTCTCTTGAGAAGAAAGGGATACTTTTTAGGTCAAACATAGGGATGTCATCATATTAGGCTAAATTTCAAGGATTACGCCTATTGAATGGAACAAACACTTGATTCCTAATAACCATTTGGGCAAAAGGGATTTGGCTTATGGGGATAATAGATTGGACTAAAACAATAGGGTATATAATAGATGAATGCTTATTTTGAGGATAAGGTGTTGTCTTACTGAATCTCAATCTTTTATAAGAAGTAGAAGGCAATTCAATATGTTCAAAAAGAGTACCTTTACTTGATGATCTTGTTGTAACCTTTGGCATGAAAACACTATCTAAAAGATGCTATAAATTATGTAACTTGAAGAATATTTAACTTTTGATGATGGTAAATGTCTCATCCTTTTGAAATTTCTTCTTCTCAATCTTTGATCTTCAATTATGCAAAAGAAACTTGGTCCCATTAGGTGTGCCAAAAATATTGGTGTTCTAAATTTGTACCCTAACTAAAAAAGAGGATTGTTTAGATATTCCTACTTAAATATATTCCAACATGGGACTGATCATAGGCTATGGGTATCCTAATAATGGATCATATCTCTAGATAAGGATGACTTCCTTATAGATCTATCACCTAAACTAGACATAATCTAACACTTTCTTGGAAAAGAGATAGAGAGATACAAAAATATAAGAAAGCATATAAAATGGGGTGATGCACCAGTAATTAGAACACTTATACTTCATAAAAGATACACTTATGAGACATGTTCAAGACCAAAAAGATCAATTTCACATGAGTATTTCACAATAAGTCATGAATCAGTTATCAAACTAACATGAGAGGGCACATAACCACTTTCAAGCTAAACAACAAACTAAAATTACACTTATAATGACCTGTGATAACTATCAATCACTTCATGAAGGTGAGAAAACTTAGACATAGACAAGGAACATACATTCACTTAACTATAGTACATGAATTCATATAACACACTTCAATTTAGCTTGTAAAATGGTGGAATTTAATCTTCATTGCACAAAAAGGTGTCACAATACAAATTTTGGCATAACCTAAGTAAGATAAATCATAAGAGTCTATCTCTCTAAAAATTGCCAGAGATTTTTTTATAAAACTTTTAGAGAGTTATACATGTGGTAGAAGTTGTAACATATATAGAAAAAGGAAGAGAGAGAGGGAACTGTGATGTATTAACACAAGTTCAAGGATGCTAACTCATGACCTTATTAATGAGAATTTTTTTAAGTAAAAGAATTAAATGCCCATTTCTCTTATCCATCTTTCAGGTCTCCTTCTTGGAACTCCATGTTATTATCTATCTGATCTCCTGATGAGGACCATATCTTAGAATTAATAGAATTATGGCATGTCTACTTTGGGTGGCCAACTATATCTGCTCATTGAAAAAGTGACCTTGATGATAGGTAAGACATATCTCCATGGTCTATATTTTATCCAATATCAAACATAGGTCTCTTTATAGGTGAAAACCAATCCAATTATTGGTTTTCACATAGTCATAATATCTATAAAAACCTGCAAACTCCTTAACTTTGCTTCACAATCACTGGTCTATCTTTAATCTCTATATTAGGCCCAAAAGACATATTTTACCTATATGGAGCTTTGTTGGTGACGCTTGGTCCTACTGGTTCCACCTAGATCTTAATCGAGCTTTGGTCCCTTTGTTTTTATCTTGTCTAAGTCAAATAATTCCCCATCTACTTTCATTAAAATGTCCTAGGCTTGCCCTTTGTTTATTGGCTATTGATTTCCAACTCAGAAAATTAACATGTTGAGCGATATCACTCCATCAGATCCTACTTGTCTAGATGAACACTAATTATTGATCTTTTTCTAGTTGAATGCGCTATTGACACTTATCATACACACATTTGAATTTGAGATTCGTTGACCCCTTTGACCTCCACTCACCATTAAATCTGAATGTATGATCAAATGCATGTCATTAGATCTTATTGGGACCCATGGTTTGAAATCCAATGGTTATTTAACAGGTCTTAAATTTGACATTAGCATGATCATCATTTTATGTTCACATAGACATATTTGATGTCCCATAAACCATCAAATTTAATATCTAATGAATTTTTTTAGTTTCTTAAAGTTGACATCTATGCGAATGTATCCCATTATTTGACCAACTTTGAAGATTTATATCTTGAATTGAAAAAATCATGGAGGGACAAAATTTGTTGGAGATGTTCTTTAGGTAAAAATGATTCTACCCACTTGATCCACAAGTTTTGGGAGCTTTTTAAGTGGAGATAAAAAATTCTCAAACAAGTTAGTTTGTGTGTTTTTGTATGATGCCTATATGACCATCATTGATCATTTAAATCTTAATGGCTATTCACCAAGGCTTGAATTTTACACTTGTACAATTTTCCTACTCTACGTGACCAACTTTAGAGCTCCATTACTTAATCTAGGAAGATCATGCAGACTTGAAACTTGTAAGATATGTTCTTGGCACAATGGAATTTATGGTACTATAATTCTATTGCTTGCAAGGCCTTCTGAGCTTATTTATAAAATGTACAAATAAAATGTTTCATTTATTTCTTGTGTGATGTCTTTGTGATGGTCTATTTCCTAAAACTTACACAATCCATCTTTTACTCAATCTTTCAAGGCTATGATGATCTCCTAAAGCTTATGTAACCTGGTTCATGTTTTTGGACACCATGAATACTATTTGGAACCTTCACCTGTAACTGTAGACCTTTCCCTTGAAGATCAATTAGATCACACTTTAAGTGAGCTTAAAGTGTTTCAAAATATTTTCAAAAGTTATATGATCTCTAGTTGAGGTCTATCTACTCCTTGTGACATTGGGTCACTTATTTAATTAGGATCCTATTGCTTCCTTAGACTCTTAAACTAGGTATATTTTTGATATGTAGACCAAATTTGGTCAGCAGGTCTTAATCAAGCTATTTATCTTAAATATTACTTTCATAAATTCACTATTCATCTTGAAGCAAACAATCTTGATGAATCCACTATTCCCCTTGATACTACTAAACCAAAATTAGTTATCGAAGAAATTACATGAATTAATGTCAACTTGCATGAAGATACTTGGACTCTTCACTTTGATGGTGTTAAATGCCTTCAAGGAGCTGGGGAAGGTTGCATTCTTATAATTCCTCTTATAAAAATCATCCCTTTATCTTTTTACTTAACATTTGACATCACTAACAATATGATAGAGTATGAATCTCTAATCTTAGGCATGAGAGAAGCTCTCAATTTAGACATCCAATACATGCATGCTTTAGGTGATTCCCAACTTATTTGCCTCCAAGTCAATGGTGATTACCAATGCAAAAGTGATAATATAATTACTTAATTACAACCACTCTCTCTAAATATTTCATTTCTTTCACTATTGAGCCTATTCCTTGAGATAAAAATTCTATTACTAATTCCCTTGCTTCTTTAACATCTTTCTTTCATCTCCACTAAGTTCTTTCTGAACCCACTTTTCTTATCAAAATAATAAAATATCCATATTCTACTCAACCATAAGATTATCTTATCTACCACATAAAGGTTCTCACCATTATTAAAATCCCATAGTGTAAAGACATCATTAAATTATTGGAATACCAAACTTATCCTCTTAACTTAGACTCTCATGAAAAGACTCATATCCATAAAAAATATTTCAAGTGTATATTTCAATACAACATCCTTTATTCTCATAATGCTAAAGGTACCTTACTCTATTTTCTTATGAAATAAGAGGTCCCTCCTCTCTTTGAATAGGCACATGGGGGCATTTGCAATGGTCACTGTAGTGGACATGCTATAGCCCATAAATGCCTATGTATGGGATACTTTTGGCCCACTCTTGAAATAGATGCAATAAAATTCGCTAAAATGTGTACTCCTTGCTAGCTTCATGATGATTTAATTCATTCACCTCTAGCCAAGCTTCAAATCATAAAAACCCCTTGGCCATTCTCCATGTGGGGATTAGAGATCATAGGCAAACTACCTCGCTCTCAAGATGGGCATATTTTTATCATCAGAACTATAGAATATTTTACCAAATGGGTTGAAGATATGCCCCTTGTTAATGTCACTAGGAACACCATCTCCAAATTAACTCTTAATAAAATCATTTCCACTTTGGTATTCTCCATGCTATCATTTATGACAATGGTGGTAATTTTAAAAATAAAGATGTCAAACAACTATATGTTAAATTCAAGATCAATAAAAAATTTCCACACCCTATCATCTAAAATGTAATGGCCAAGCCAAGGACACCAATAAAATAGTTAATAAAATTATCCAAAATTCAAATTTTTAAACCTTCATGGATTTTGACCTTCATCTTTATCTTTCTCTTTGGGCCTATCAGACTAGCATTCATACTGTTACTGGGGCAATGCCATTCTCTCTAGTTTATGGTTCTAATTCAGTCCTTCCATTAGAAGTTAAGCTTCCCTCTCTTTATTTATCTCTTCATGGTATCATTCCTAATGAATAATTATGTGAATCTCACCCTCATGCCCTTGATATTTTTGATGAATGTCATCTTTCTGCTTTGCAACATAACCACCAAGACAAGGTTCGTATAGCCAAATAAAATAACAAACGTGTTAAAATCTGCACATTTCATGTTGGTGATCTTGTCCTTAAATTAGAATAAACACATGATAAAGAAGGTAAATATGCCCAAAAATGGTGGGGCCCTTATTTATTTAAATATATTCTTGGTCCATGCACTTATCACCTTTAAACCAATGAAGGCCATGTTTTCAAAGAGCCCACCAATACATGATTCTTCAAGAAGTATTTTGCCTAATTCTTCCCTTCTTTTCACACTTTCTATATGTTATCTCTCTAACAATTTTTTAAGGATGCTTACATGGATCTCTACCTCTACAATAGTTCTATCCTTTTACAAACCTTAGTCCTTCTTTTTTGGTCTTCTAGTTTCCCCTTTTTCTCATGAGTTGCATTGTAAAACCATGGATAGAACCTAGTCTTTCTCATGATGTACCATAGTTTATTTATTTTTATACTTTTTACACACTTTTTTTTACCCCTTGAGTTTCTCTTTTGTGAGTTGTAATGTAAGACCATAGATAGGACTTGGCCTTACTCACAAATACCATCTTTTTATCATCCCCTTTATTGTTTCATGCTTTTTGATACCCTCATGGGTTTCTCTTTTATGAGTTATAGTGTAAGACCATGGATAGGACCTGGCCTTCCTCATAAAATTACCATCTTGTCATTCCTTTTATATAATGTGTTTTTGATCCTTGTTCTTAGCTTTAGATTTTTCTTCTTTTGATAGATGGAATTTGCACAACAATTTATGTCAGCATGTTTTCCTACATTTCCCTCATTTTTATGATAAGGAATCACATTTTTTTTGATTTGAACTAATTAAAATTGTTGCATGTATCATTCCTCTTAATTTCCTTTCATTTCACTCCACATTGTATAAAACAAGGAAGAAGTCAAGATAACACTTTTATTTTACCTATATTTATGAGACTCTTAGACCTGATGCTCTCTGAAGTTCTCACTCTTAGAAACCAAGTCCCAAGTATTCAAATGAAAATCATCTTTAGCACCCATATTTTGTTTTCCAAATTTTTATGGAAGAGGAATCAAAAAATCCATAAATAAAGTTAAAATCCAAATCATTTGAAACAAAAAGCAACATACAAATCTTAAAATTCAAAATCACACCAAAAAATGTGATTACAAGAACATATCCTATGTCTGATCGAAGCTCAAACTCCATAGTTTTCTTCACATAGAGATGAGGTCCATTGGGGTGTGGTAGGCTAGAATATTAAAATAGGATAATTCAAAAAAGTCTATAGTGCTACCTAGTTTCTCGTGCAAGTACCTAATATTTGTAGTAGATCGATGACTCTATAAAGGGTCCTAAGTAATGTAGAACACATTATGGGAAGGTAGATCCATTTTAATTTTTATGCATATAGCCTTCATTGGATGATCTACATACTTAATTTGTTGACCTAAGACTTGTGTGGCTAAGAAAAATTCTTTAGAGTCCTTAATGTTGATAGCCCTCTTATTTTGGCAAACTGAATTTGAGTGTCTTGATTTTGATAAATAATTCCTCTACCTTGATTGTTCCTTCATTATCCCCTCCATATATTTAATTTCCCCTTGATAGGAAAATTATTATTCTAAGTCTATTTTCCCTCTTCTATATTCCCTCTTCTTCATATCTTAAAAACATGCTAGCACTACTTTGTTTCAGTTTTATCTATCCTTAGAACAAAATCATATGTTTGAGAAACTATGGATTATTTTCTTTGCTTTATTTTATCATTTGATATTGTTGTAATACCCCTTTTTATGGGCATCTAAGTCCATTTCTACTTTTATATACTTTTTCCATTATTGAGTGAGGTTGGCTTATTACTTCTCATTCACACATGTTGTTTCTCTTTTATGTACCTTTTTCCATTGATGATTGAGTAAGGATTGTTACTTATCACTCATCAATGTTGTTTTACCATTTTTTCTTTCCCATATTTGTTTAAGTAAGGATTGTTACTGATTTCACATTGATGTTTGATTGCCATTCTTTTTGACATGTATCCTTGGTTTGATTTGGTGAGCTTACCTTTCTTACTCAAGGTTTACTTGTTTGAGTTTTTTGGTCTTTAGTAGCCTTGGCTTTTCGGTTACCCTTTTTACTCTAAATTTTTTGACTTGGTCATTTAGTCTAACATAACACTTGTCACCTTAGCTTGCCAAATTTTCAAGTACATCATATCCTCATAACACCAATTATCTTGACTTTCTTACGTTTGTTTATTTTTTCTATTTAGTTTAGTATTCTTGGGTTTGCCAAAAGAAGTCTCTATGCCATACATAATCAAAAATACAAACACAAAAACTAACTATCCAATTATAAACATAATTCAAGGTATGCATCACATTTACTTTTCAGTTATTTCCTATACATCATTTACATTCAGTTATTTTTTATTTAAAATACTACAACTTTTTTTAGCCTTAGCATTGTGTGTTACTATGTTCTTTATCAAATCATCATCCCCTATTTCACCTGATTGACACATGATGATCTTCAAGTGGGGCATATGTATACATATAATATTTTCAAAATTTTATCAAATACTAATGCTTTTTATCTTACAAGAACCCATTGAGACTTAATCTCTCTGAGTGCATGGCTTAAAGGGTACACCTAGAAAAGGGTGGGTATACCATTGGTTCTTTGCAAGATTATTATCCCTTATTTCCACTTATTACCAATCCAACTAACTCCTAAAAACCATTCCCTAAGATATTAATCTTCTTTCACATATTCCTCAAATTGTTTCCCACTTTACATCCCTCTTTTCCTCACCTTAAGCTACTTTTTATAGTTTGATGTACTAGGTCAATTGGATTGACCCTTTACCATTTTGGGTAAAATTCATTTAGAGTCTAGGTTGGCTATTGTCCAACCTACCCCGTAACCTAGTGAATTTTTGTCCATAACTGTACTAGGTCAACTGAGTCAACCCTATCAGTGAAAACTTTTGGAAGGGCTTAGGGTTAAGTCCACCTATATATACAAGATCATTTTATCATTATTTACAAATGAACAAGAGTTATTATTCGCTTGTGCTTATTTACAATATGCTCTTCCACCATTATACTTGAGGAGTCTTAACTTAGGGTTTTTACTTAGAGAATTCAGTCTTGTGGAGAACTTTCAAATTCTTTATCCTTTCTTAGTGATCCTTACAAACAAAAACAACCTCTTATGATTCCCCTTTGGCTAAGGGAGAGATTGTGTCTCTACGGGTTCATCTTTCAGGTAAGTATTCTCTAACTTTGCTCCTCTCTTTAGTAGATAGAAGTAACATAAGTGTTGTCTTCAAATAATATTACTCTTCATCTTCATGTATTAGGGTCTTAATCATACATAACTTAATTGAGATTATCCTATGCATATTTATTTGTTTACTAACCCCCACTTTTTGCCACAAGCTTTGGTGAGCACTAGATTATATTTATTTACTTTACTTGTTATTAGTTTAGTGAGATATGAAAATATAGAACCTAGGTAGGGTTATCGCATGATTGCATCAGACTAAATGCTTTGGAACCCTCCCTATTGTCATGTATTATGTTAAGATATACCCTAATTGGGTCTAGCATATCCCCATATTGGTCATGTTTTTGATTATCTAATGTATCCCTAATTGGAAGTGTAGGTATGATCTATCTTCTCTGAGTTATGATTGATTTATTCTCTATCTCATAGTAATTCAATACCCCCAAATTTACCATTTCCCTAATTGAATTCCTCAGATTTATATAATAAGTTTTTCCCTCATGATGGGGTGCTTCCCTTAGTTAGCCATTCATCATCTTATTATATTTTAGTGGTCTCATTAAATGATTTTGTATCCTTTGTTTCAGTATTTGAGACCCACTCTTATTCATCATCCCTAATTAGGCAGTCATCTTTAGAGGGGTAGCTAAGGTATAAAAAATTGATGTGGACACCAAGTTTTCAAAATGTACCCATTTTATTGGCTTAAGGGACTATGGACTGGTTCCATAAAAGAATGATAAAGTTACAAGGGTGCTCAAAAGGTTTTGTAAATAGTTAGTAAAATAAGTATATGACCCCAATAGACCTAATAGTGGTGGTAGGGACTAGAGTAGCAAGATGGGATATGGTATTTAAAATGGACATTATATCTTCTCATGGTTGATTTATTTGGCTTAAATAATTTAAAGAATGTAAAGAATCTCTCATATCCCTATTAATTATAATAATTGATAAAGTTACTAAAGAAAGTAAACTTTGGGAGCTTATAACCAAGGGAGAGATGGTGTATTATTATTGTAGTTTCTATTATAGTGATCTAAGGTGGAGAGATTAGAGGTATATTTGGGGATAGACCCTATACTATTATGTGCAACTTTGACTTTGCCTCTCCTTTCACCTCTCCTTCTCTATCTCATAGTAATTCAATACCCCCAAAGTTACCACTTCCCTAGTTGACTTCCTTGTATTGTTGTAATAATATTGTCCCTCCTAATGTGGTGATTCCCTCAGTTAACCATTCATCATCTTATTCTATCTAAGTGGTCTTATCAAATGATTTTATATCTTCTATTTTAGTAGTTGAGACCCACTCTTCTTCATCATCCCTAATTAGGTAGTCATATTTAGAGGGGTAGCTAAGGTAGAAAAAATTAATGTGGACATCAAATTTTTAAAATGTACCCATTTGATTGGCTTAGGGGACTATGGACTAGTTCCACTAAAGAATGAGTATGTTAAAAGTGTGATCAAAAGGTTTTTTAAATAGTCAGTAACAAAAGTATATGACCTTAATAGTCATTATAGTGGTGGCAAGGCCTAAAGTAGCAAGATGGGCCATGGTATTTAAAATGGGCATTATAGCTTCTCGTGGTTTATTTATTTGGCTTAAATAATTTAAAGAATGTAAAGGACTCTTATATCCCTAGTAATTGTAATAACTGATGAAGTTACTAAATAATGTAGACTTTAGGAACTTATAACCAAGGGAGAAATAGTTGGGGTACTTATTTTTTTAGCTACCATTATAGTGATCTAAGGTGGAGAGCTTAGAGGTATAGTTGGGGATGGACCCTATACTATGATGTGAAACTTTGAATTTGAATCTCCTTCTACATATCCTTATCTATATCACATTAATTCAATACCTCCATAGTTATCACTTCCCTAGTTGACTTTCTTAGATTCCTATAATAATTTTATCCCTCTTGATGGGGTGTTTCCCTTAGCTATCTATTCATCATCTTCTTCTATCTGAGTGGTCTCATCAAACGATTTTGTATATTATGTTTTAGTATTTGAGATCCACTCTTATTCATCATCCCATCTTTTATCTTTATCTTCCTCATCACTATCATAAATCTACACACGGTCTGACCTCAGGTCACCCTTTCTTCTCAGTTTCCTTTCCCTATGAGAAAATGATTGCTTCTCTTTTACATACACCTTTTGAAGTAAAATGGGAGGGGTCTTGGCCTTCCTTGTATATGTCAATATTGGTGTTTTAACAATAGATTTTATACCAGTTAAAGGTGGAATAAAATATAGAGTGGAGATGGAGGAGTGGTAATCACTAGAGGAATGATAGGTGGTGGAGATGGAAATCCATTGGATTGAGGTACGATGAATGGTGGTGGAGATAAAGGAGTACAAGTAATATGAACTTGATACAAAAAGGAAGGAATACTTACTTATTATTCAATGGTTAATGGGGATAAAAGAATTATGGAGAAAAATCCAATCGATGTGTTAGGACTTGTAGGTCTTTGCTCCTCGGCTATGCATTGAGGTTCAAGCCTAATGTGTTATGGAAAAGTAACAATAAACATTCATATGGTGATCTTGTAGGTTTTGAATCTCCTTATCTAATATAAAATTACCCATTTAGGTTAGTTTTTTCCTAAATTTCTTCTTCTATTTGAGGAGGGGATCCATAGATAAGTTTAGAAATCTATTCCTATTTCTCAATCCTCTTGAAATCCTCCTTATTGATGGTAGGATCATACTAGATATTTTACACCACAAAAATAAACATGTTGGCCTTACTCATCCTTATTTACACTTCAAAATCATATTAAACATTCATAAATATGTTGTCCTGGTCATAAGATTGGTGCCCATAGTTAATCCTAAATTTTATTTCATAATTTTTGATGTGCTCTCTTATATTATTTCTGGGCTCCCAGTGTCTAAAGGGTGATAGTTTGAACCCATAATGCATCCTTATCTTTACAACCAACTAAATATTCTCCCACCTTATGTATTTCATCCTACCAATGCTAAGAGGAGTTGAATGGATGATTGCTTACTTATATTTCCTTAATTCAACATCAAACTATCAGCCAATTGGGACACAAATATCTTGTTCAACTACTTTGTCAAGCACAATCTTTGGTAAGTATAAAGGATGTGCCTTTTTTCCTTAAATTATGATCACAATGCACTTGGGGTAAAACTATTAATCACCCATATTTTGAATAGTTTTCTTTACGGGGTCAAAAATCTTGGGCATGTTCTTCCCATAAATTATTTAATATATAATGGGATAAAATGTCTTAGTTAGCCTTTTAATGTTCTTCCTAAACCTATATACATGAATAACATTTAACTAATCACATATCTTATATATAGGGTAATCAAGAGATGGTTTTTAGGGCTACTTATAAGATGAATGCATGGTTGTATTTACCACATCTACCACATAAGACATCAAGTAGAAATTCCCATGCGGGGAACTTCCAAGATTTTTTAGCTTTAAAATAAAATTGGAGTTGATAATCTCCCCTAATGAAATGATTTTTTTGGAATTTAATATCATATAAATCAAAGGGACCCATACTTCATTGACATAAATTATGGTTGAAAAATAATATATTTTATTTAACAGGGCCATGGTGATTATCACCCCTAGTTTGAAGACCAAAATGGGGTTGATAGCTAAGATAAGGATTTGAACTATGAAGATGTTTAGGTTTCCATCCCACTCTTATAAATTTCTACTTATATTATTAGTTTGAATCCATGAATTCAGTATGTCTTACTTAAATGACATGTCTAAAAAAGGGAACCTATAATATCTCTCAAAGGAATTTCCACCGATGTATGCAATTGGTGTATTAACAAGCCTAAAGTGTAATATATTTCTATTATATTTTCCATTCATGAATAAATCAAACATTAGGTCAATGTAAGGAATTACCTCTAGTTTAGCTTTAATGTTGTGAAATTTGACTGCTTTGATGGCTAGGAGATCATCCTTGTACCTTATGTGAAAATAAAGAGTTGGTCCTCATCCTTGTATGGTTTGATTACATCAACCATCTCCCAAATGATAAAGTAGTGTTTGAATTCATGGTTCAATGCCACCAAATCAAATGATGTATATGTGTATTCAATTGGTCTTACAATTGAGTATACAAAGTGGATTGGGATACAAGATGAGGAATCCATTAATGATGTCTAAAAATTCTTTACTTTGTAAAAATATTATAATTTACCAATTATAATGGAGTTTTAGATTTGAAGTATGCTCTTGATCTTTAGATTTTTCAATACTCTTGATATCTTGGAAGCAATGTAATTAGACTAAGAATGACAATTCAAAATATATTGCTTTAGTTGCATTAGATTTGAGAATTAAATGCATTGATATTAAGTTCCTATGAATTAACTATAGCATTGGCATTTGTTCTTTTCCCTATTTATTCTTTGCATTTAAATTTAATAATATTGAATTACATGGGTTTTACTTCCATGTTTATTATTCTACATTATTTCAAATGATTAGTTATATTAATATGACAAACATTTATTTTTTCTCTCTCAATCTTTATTTTGACGTATTATTTGCTTACTTACATGGGTCTAGAGGACATAGGTCTGCATGTCATTATTCCACTCCTAGCTGAGTTATAGATTGTCATGATTTATCTCTTTGGATACAAGTTAGTGATATGATGACATATGGATGACTCTCATTGCTTTGCTTGCCTAATATTGTCCATATAAAGGACTATGTTGATGTCACCTCTAAGCTACTAAGATGATGACATGTGTATGGATCTCACAATTTTGATTACATAAGATTATTTTTACAAAATGTTACACTAATGTCACCTTCAATATATTGGGATGATGACACATGGATGGTTTTTAATGATCCACTTACCCATGATTATGTATACAAGGATCCATACTAATATCATTTATGGGCTTCTAGGATGATGACACATGGATGAATATCACTACTTTGATTTCCTAGGATTATCTATACAAAGTTCCATGCTAATGTCACCAATGGGATATTGAGATGATGGCATATGGAAAAATTTCACTACTCTACTTTCCAAGGATTATCCATACAAAGGTTCATGCTAACATCACCACTAAGTGACTTGCATTCTATACTTAGGCTCTAAGTTAGTGAATTAATGCCATGTGGCAAAGAGTAAATGAGCTCTAGGGACAACTAAGCATGAAATAACCTATTTAAGACATAATATAAACAAAGACTCGACTAAAAGTAAAACACATCAGATTAGTTATCCATTGAATCATACATTAAGTTGCACATAAATATAAGTTAAAATTGAAGGCAAAAAGCAAAACATATAATATGGATTAAACACAACTTCAATTTGCTTATAACTTTGAAACACTTTAAAAACATTAAATTAAATCTAGTTGATTGAATCAAGTAAACAATAAAGATCAAGAGATACAAATTAATTCATTTTAATACCGAATTAAGTTTACTTAAGTTTTCAATTTTAAACTATATGTTATAAACTTTAAGTTCAGAAGATTCCAAATAATAAATTCTAATTAACAATGGGTCCCTATTTGAATTTCTGAAAATTGGGTGTGTGTTAGGGCACAACAAATGATGAATTAGTGGGGAAAATACTCTTGAGTATTTTGAGAACCCAGAATGTCAATAATGTAGCATAAAAAAACTTCAACCTTTCTTAGAAAATAATAAATAAACTAGTCCTTTAAACAAGTTCTTACTTCCTCATGCAACATACTAACCTTTTTCATTCCTTAGATTTGAGTGTGTGATCTTTTGAATTCAATTTTATCTTTTTATGAGATTTTTAATAAAGTCTTGGATAAACATTAAAGGCTTATTTTTTATCTCAGTCTTTATAACCAAATAGTAAGTAAAGTTTGGGTATTACTCTATTTCCAACTAGGCATCCATAAACCTAACAGAGATACCTATGATTCTATTTAAAGCCTTGATCTACTACCATCCATATATGCACAGCCATAATAGATATTTTTTTAATAACCCTTTTATATTAGTTTATAGGATAATACATGTTTTTTTTGAAACATAGATAAAAAAGGGTTAAGAATCACCATCGGTTGGGTGTATGTATCAAAAAACTTATTTAAATAAATATGTCCTTATTAGTTTGTATGTTGTGATCTAAGAATTTGACTCAAGATAGGATGGTTATTATGGTGTTAGTTTCAAAATAAAAACAAAATGAAATAAACACACTAACTAGCATAACATCTCTAGGCCTAGACACTAGGGAGAGCTTAGTTAAAAAATATGAATAAAACGCACAACTAAAATGCAAAAGAGACATTCTTTTACCTCCCTTAGATTCTACAAAATTCTTTTTGTAGTGGCTTGCTTAGATTTTTCTCATGAAGTCTTCATCAAAGGAGGCTTGGTTATCTCCTCTTCTTTTTGGCACCTTGTGTCTTTGGCTTGGCTTGGAATTAATTTGGCATGGTAACACTAATTGTAATGGATTTTGGAATCATTTGTGCATTATAAATTTGCATTATAAAGACTTTGAATATATTTGAGAATAATAAATTTGCACCAAAATAGCTTAGAAATGATTTTCATGGCCTCCCTATTTATAGATTTTTTAGAATGCCTAGAATCAACCTGAACCATCCATCCTAAGATTGAGATGTGTGGTTTAGGATTAATTCAATTTTTGGAAATAAGTTTGTAATTATCCTCATTATGAAATTATAAGAAGGGGTAATTAAGAGGAATGGAGGGAATCATGGAAGGCATTGATGAGGCATGGAGGGTATGAATCCTGATATTTGTGGCATTTATGGCTTAGGGATGTCTTCTCAAGAAATGAGGTCACCTGATGATGAAATTATTCAATATTAATTTAAAAAACAAATTAGTCAATAAGTTTCCATGGAATTATTTATTAGGATCTAACTTTTATTAATTATATCTAAGCATGATTAAGCACTTTGTGCACAAATTACTCAAATTTATTAGAATGCCTAGTTATTGGTCCAAAATTTGACTACATTAGAATTGGAAGGTGATGTCAAATGCATTGGATCCATATTCCCATTTAGGATGTTACCAATATAAAATAACAAAGTCACATGTCTCTTGCAAGATATTTTATAAGAAAGAACAATCCATAGCACTTAGGTGCAAAATTGGCATTTTGACTCGAACTGATCTGATCAAAGTTAGTTGGCCCATAAATTATATTGTCCTATTTAATGATACCCTAGCCAAAATTGGTACTTGAATATGTAAATTTCACATCATTTAATGTGTTTTAGTATTTTTAGGCCAAATTGTGCATTTTGGATGGAAATTGGTCAAAAAACTGGTTGGAGGTCATTGGTGGCTAAATCTAGGTGTCTATAGTTTACCCCTATTTGGGAAGGCATTACAAGTTATAAACATAGTAACATATTCTCAAAGAATGAAATGGTCTTGTATGCCTATAATTTCAATGATGATAAACTAACTATATGATGCCCCCTCGAGGGAATGGTTGGCACAAGTAGGTTGGCAAACAGTCCCTAAAAAAGAAAGAAGTGAAATGAAGGGACTAAAGAAAGAAAAGATGATGGGGTGAAAACATAATGATATTGAAAAATTAGTCAAAATCATTGAGAATGCAAGTGGGATTGTGTATAATGGTTTGCCTAAAGGTAGTTATAAGTATTGTACACTAATAGTGGTAACGTGGTATGATAACACAATGATTTATCTAAAGATAGTTATAATCATTGAGAAGATGGAGCTGCCCATATTAAGACATAAAAACTAGATAATAGCATGCCCCTATATGGGAAGAAAAAGTAAAGTGGTGACAACATAATGATTTTCCCAAAGATGGTTATAATCATTTAAAAATTTAGGTGGGATGGTGTGTAATGATTAGCCCATAGGTGGTTATAGTCATTGGACCCCAATTATGGAAAACATGATAAAATTTGTCGAGGATGATGATAACTTAACATAGAGGGTAATGATGAATTAGAACAACCTAATATTAGGGAGATGCTCATCCAAACTAATAAAGGTTAAAATTATTTTGTTGTTAATTACTCTATTTGGGATATGATTATGATGAAATTAGGATGTCGATGCTGAAGAGATGCCACCATTACTAAATAGATGAATCTTAGGTTTGTTTTAGCATGTGTTGGTAGGAATCATGGTATATAATCATGAGGACTTGGTTGAAATATGCATAAAGACTGACTCACATAATCCAATATGTAATAGAAAATAATGCACCAATGATAGAAACCATGATGACAATGTAAACATATGAATATGGATGATTTTGAGTATAAGTGTGGGAAAGGAATCACCTAATGAACACACATAAAATGAATCAAGGACATAGTGTTGAAAGCAAAAAAATAAGCAGACAAATAAACCAAATAAGTAGAGACAAACAAATAAACAAACAATATAATAGAAACCATATGAACATTGCCCCTAGAAAATAGGTGATAACTTAACAAATGAACAAAAAGGAGGAATAAAAGAAAAGGAAGGGGGTGGCTGAGCTATCTCCATATGCACTAGGTAAGTGGACACTGCCTACATAGTTCCATGGATGTAATATCCAATCAAAAATTTCAAGCTAAATGTAGTTCTCCCAGGGAATGGGAAGAATGAGATATCTATGGAGAATAAATAGAATGTATGCGATAGAAGAATAGGAATGATATTTCAAAATGGAAATTTCATCAAATAAAAAGGCCTAAAAAGATGGGGAAACTAAATGACAAGTGATTTTTTTGTAACTTAGTAAGGATTCCCATAATCCTTAAGGCAAAGAAGTGGTCAATGTTTTTGTTCTTTTCTAATATTTTTTAAAAATGTTTTTAGAATTGTTTTGGATTATCTCAACTCAATAAATAATGACAAGAAACTAAAAGGTTCAAGCTCAAAAAATGGTGAGAGTGTTTAAACTAAGGTTGCTCACAAAATGGTGAGAGCATTCAAACTTAGGTTGCTCACAAAATGGTGAGAGCATGGGGAAAAGGGTGACTGAGCTGACCTTAACAAGTATTGAGCATTGCCTACATAGTCCCAAAGTATGACCTTAAGTCACTATAGTTTTGCCATTACAACAGAGGAATTTGACTAGTGTAGTAATCAATTCAAACAAAATAGGCACATTTGGTAAAAAGGCATAGTATGACATAAGAAGTGGCAAGTTGGTACATCAAGGATTAATGTTTCCCCTATTTTTCCCATAGGTAGTTATAATTAGGACACAATGTCATAGATCAGTGGTACTAATTTTCCCAAAGGTGGTTATAATTAGTAGCAATACTGGTGGTAAGAAAGGAACAACAAATGAAAGATGCAACTACCAAAATTTCTATCACACTGTTCCAAAATATGATCTCTATCTAAAGTACTTGAACCAACTAATAAAATTGATCATATAATTTGATGCTAAAAATGTGTAATGAATGGTAAAAACTAAGGTCAAATAGGCTAGGCTTTAGAATAAACTAGGCCAATAGGTCAGAAGAGAAAAGTGGATATGGCTAAGAGGATGGATAGGGATGATATTTGTACAAAGAAGAATAGTGATAAAATGGAATAACTAAAATGTTCCTTATAGACAATACACTTTAGCACTCAAGCATAGTACCAT
This sequence comes from Torreya grandis, assembly GCA_037957365.1. Taxonomy (NCBI): domain Eukaryota; kingdom Viridiplantae; phylum Streptophyta; class Pinopsida; order Cupressales; family Taxaceae; genus Torreya; species Torreya grandis. The sequence goes on along the minus strand of JARHVA010002528.1, from coordinate 460,331 downwards.
TTGAGATGAATAATATTCATTGGCTCAAGAATTTCATCTCTATCTAGTGTGGCAAGCGTATATGCTCCTGATCCATAATCTACAGTAATGATGAAAGGCCCTATCTATTTTGGTTTGAATTTTCCTTTATGTCTCTTCTCAGCCATGGTATTCTTTTAGTTTTATTTAAGAACAAGACCACCAAGTCCAAATGTTCTATAATTAACATGCTAATTATAGTGGACTTTGAGTTGGTTCTAATATGCTTGAATATTATTGAGTGTAGCTGTGTGTTTCTCATCAACTAGGTCTAGCTCTTACAGGTGAGCTACTTGATAGTCATAATAATCTAGGGTATGTTTGAAAGAGATGCATAGTGAAGGAAATTTGACCTCAATGGGAAGGATGGCTTAAGTAACATAAACAAGTGAGTATGGAGTGGCTCCTATGGGGGTATGATGACTGGTATGGTATGCCCAAAGGGTAGGGAATATTTGTAGGTGCCAATCATGACCAGCATCATTGACAATATTTTTGAGAATATTGATAATGGTTTTGTTAGATGCCTTGGCTTGGCCATTACCTTGAGGGTAATATGTTGTATAAAAATGTTGTGTGATGTTATATTTAGTACATAGCTGATTTACATCCTTGTTCTTGAATTATCTCGCATTATCAAATATAATGTCAAAGGGGATACCATAGTGACAAATGAGATGGTTGAAGATGAATTTAGAAATTTAGTTTTTAGTCATGTAAGTGAGGGGTATATCTTCAATCCACTTAATGGTAGTAAGAATATATTTATGGCTATTAGATGAAATGGGGTTGAGCTTCCTAATGAGGTCAAGTCCTATGTAGAAAATGGCCATGGTGCTAACATTAGTTTTAGAGTTTTGGCTAGGGCATGAACCAGATTAGCATGTCATTGACATTTGTCACACTTTTTTACATATGCAACAACATCTACATCTATTGTGGGCCAATAATAACTAGTACGTAAGATATTTTTGGATAGGACTAGCCCACTAGAATGAGCACCACATACTCCTTCATAAACTTCTCATAATGTTAGTGTAGATTCTATCAAAGTTAAACAATGAAGCTAAGTTCCATTAAAATTATGATGGTAAAGGGTGGATCTAAGTAGAGTATAATGAGTGAAATGATGAATGAAAGATTTGGTTTGTTTTTGAGATAGGTTATGTGGTAGAACTTGGTCATAAAGGTAGTTTTAAAGGTCTGAGTACTAGATAGAACTAGGAACAATAATATCACAAATCATTGTAATGGTTGAAGGTTCATGAGCTGGTGCTGATAAATTCTTGATGAGGAACTGATACTCTATAGCTTTATCTATTTGTTGAATTAGAGAGCCAATAGTAGCCATGGCATCTATAGTTGTGTTAATAGCCCTTGGTACGTGCTCAAACTAAATATTGGCAATTTGTTGCTTAAGAGTGTCAACCATTGCTTTATATGGAACCAACTTGTCATCTTTGGTCTAAAAATGATCTATGACCTGATTGATGATTAACTAAGAATCATCATAAACTTAGAGATGAGATATATTCCAATGCACTACTTGTCGAAGTCCTATAATAAGTGCTTCATACTCAGCCATGTTGTTAGTATAAGGAAAGTTAATTTTAAATGATTTAGGGATTAGATCCTCCTATGGTGTAATAAACAATAGACCTGCCTCTGATCTATGTGTAGTAATGAGCCATCAAAATACATCTTCCAAGTTTGATCCTTAAGGGGTGTGTCAATGATGGTCATTATGGATTCATCAAGAAACTAAAATGTGAGTGGTTATGTGTCTATGAGAGTTGCTTCTATAAGTTGATCTATAAGAACCTGTCCCTTGATTGCCTTCTAATTGACATTCTCTATTTCAAACTCACTAAAAATCATGATCTAATTAGCCATTCTACCTTGCAAAGATATTTTAGATAGTAGATACTTGAGTGGATATAATTTTGAAATGACCATGGTCTTATTATTCAACATGTAATGGCACAATTTCTAAGCTACAAAGACCATGGCCAGACAAACTTTTTCAATAGGTGCATAGTTATGTTCATATGTAACCAAGGTATGACTTAGGTAGTATACAACATGTTATTTTTCATTGTCATCATGTTGAGCCAAGAATGACCCCAAATCATGGTTGGTAGCTAATAGGTATAACAATAATGGCTTCCATGACATAGGAGGTAATAAAATATGTGGATTAACAAGATAGTCTTTGATTTGTTGAAAATCTATTTGACAGTGATCATCCTAGTGAAATGCATCTCCCTTTTTCATAAGGTGTGTAAATAGATGGCACTTGTTTTTTAACTAAGAGATGAAGTGTCAGATTGACTGGATCTTACCTTGCAAACTATAGAGTTATTTTAAATTGGTTGGTGGTAGAATCTCAATTATAGTATGGACTTTAGCAAGATTAACTTCAATACCTCTATGAGACATGATGAAGCTAAGTAATTTTCCTGAAGTTACATTGAATACACATTTATTTAGATTGAGTCTAGCTTTGTACTCACATAATCTTTAAAATATATTATGCAACAGTACTGGATGGTTGGCCCTAGTTTTAGATTTTGCTAATATGTCATCAACATAGTCTTCAACAATATCATTCATCATATCATGGGATATGATAGTCATGGCTCTTTGATATGTATCTCCAACATTCTTAAGGCCAAATAACATTACTTGATAACAAAATGTTCCCCATGGAGTGGTGAACACTATTTTATGTTGGTCTTCTGGTGCTATTTTGATCTGGTTATATCCTAAAAATCCATCCATGAGTGAAATAATTTCATAACTTTTCATGGAGTCAAAGATTATGTCGATATTAGGCAACGAAAAATCATCTTTAGGACAAGCTTTATTGATGTCTCAAAAATTAGTACAGATTCTAATCCCTCTAGGATTTTTACTAACATGTGCCACATTACAGATTCATTTTAGGTAGTCAATAGATCATATACATCTTGCTTCTAAGAATTTTTCCAACTTTTTCTTTACCAATACAATAATATGAGGATGCATCTTACATAGTTTTTGTTTTACTTGTTGGGCATTGGGATTAACCACAAGGTGGTGCAAAACCAAGATGGGTTCTAAACCTAGTATGTCAAAATAGGCCCATGCAAAGATATCTATAATTTCTCTCAATAGAGTTGTAAAGACATCATGTTCCTCCATAGTAAAAGATGTGCCTAATTTTATCCATTTTAGGTATAATGGAGTCTTCATATTTACCTCTATTGTATCTTCAACTAGAAGGGTCAAACCATCTTCTAAGATAATAGGAGATGAATTAAACTATTTGATTAAGTTAGGGTCCTCTGCTAGGACTTGTTCTTTAACTTCTCCTAGGCATGATGAATCTGAGTCCCCTAATGGGATATCTAGCCATGTGATAAAAATAGTAAAAAAATCTTGAAGAGTTTGATCAAATACTTATTATTTCTCAAAACTAAACTCAGATCCATAGGCAATTTCATCATTGGTGGTCTCTTGGTCTAAATTTGAAGAAGAATGAATACCCCCATCTAATGGTGCCTGAAATAGGTTTTCACCACTAGACTGGCCTTTAAATTTACTTTTTTCCTAATCATAAAGTGCCTCAAGGAGGTTTTCACTTTGGGACCTCAATGTTTTACTTATTTTTTTTAGCTAAGGGTGTTCACTCTCTCTCTAAAATATGTTGTAGGATCAAATGTAATTGAAATCCTGACTTGTGATCTCCCAATGGAACATTGTCTCTAAGGCCTAAGAAGTCACATAATGCCTCATCATTTTAGAATTCATCAATTGGTAGACTAGATGCTTATTGGTTCCAATCTATCATTTGGGGATAATATAATGGCAATGGGTTGTGATGAATAGCTAGAGTAAGGGTACAAATCCCATTTTTATTAAATAGGTTGGTTTTAGTTAGGTCATCAAAGGTGAGGCTATAATCATAATTTACTTCATTGTTAGCATCATCATCAATAGTCATTGGTGATGGAGTTTGAATAAGATATGTAGGGTCACCCCTAGGTGGTTTTCATACTTAGTCATAGAAATTAGCTCGATGGTTCCTTATTGATTCAGTTTGAGGCTTCCTCCATAATTGTGACACTCCATGATCCTATTGGGAATAGAATACTTTTTATTTTTATAAAAATTAGCTTGGTTCTCATTTTATAACCATGATTTATCCCCTTCAAGAGGGTCAAGTTCTAGGCCAGATGTTGGTACAAATATGATAGGTCGCTTATCTTTGATCTTTTATTGCCAATGCATATGTGGAGTGACATTAGGTTGCCCAAAGGTTTTTGGATTCTGAGGAAGATTAGTAATAAGAAATGTATCATGGGTCACATACTCTCCCAGTCCATTATATGAAATGGTGAAATGATTAGAAGCTTCAAGATATGGCATGTGGGAAAGGGAATCCAAGGTATTATGATCTATGCAATTATCTAGTGAAGGATCGATAAGTATATCCTTTCCTTTATCCTATTTGGAACTTGGATTCATGTTTTAATAATAATTATAGCTTTGAAATTCATCCTCAATATGTTTGTAGTGTTCATATGGGTGTAAATCGCCTATAATATTCACTTTCATCCCTGAGTGGGAAGAATCGATACATTGGTGCAGCGTTGATGGGACTGCATGAATCCCATGAAATCAAGGCCTACTTAGAAGCATATTGTATGATAACTCAAGATCAAGAACATGGCAAAGTGTATCATAGGTCAAAGGCTAAATGGATAAATGGAAAACTAATGGTGCCTTATGATTCTCTTTCTTGATTATTATAGGATTTGATGGATATCATTTCTAGTTGGAGATCTACCATTGTGTACCCAAGAAGCTTGATGAGCTTTAGAGACACTATGTTGAGGCCTGATCCATTGTAAATAAGGACATGTTTCACTTTATGTCACTTTATATAAACTTATATGTATAATGGGTTATTATGGAGTGGGCCAAGGGAAGACATATCGCTTTGGTTGAATGTGACTTGTTGGGATAGAGATAGGTCTCCAACCAAAGCTATAAATTTATAAGGGTATATGTCACTAGCAATAGTGGATTGGGTCAAAAAATCATTTAATATATTCTTGTGGATTATTAACATTTGTAATAATATAAAATATAAATTTGTGGTGGTGTCTTCTGTAATTATTCCACTATATCAAACTTCTTATCTTGGTTAGGAGTGAATGGTTTATTTTGAGGCTAAATAGTTGGTTGAATGATAGGCAAAGTGGTAGATGTTTATGGTCCTAGGATAGTAATCTTTGACCTCTGAGTTGTTATTACACAATCAAGATTAAATACTAGACCATTATTTCTAACCAATGTTCAGAATGGTGTGGGACCAGATATGACAAGTCTTAGTTGTCAATGCACTCATATGTGGTCATGTGGTAAGGATGAGTTGTCAATATAAGGTCTAAAAGGGGAAGTCCTAGTTTTCTAGTTTGCTTGTATGTACTCCTATGTCAAATAAGGATTATCCATGTAATTTGGATGAATGTTGTTATTTAGCAATGGTCTAGGCTAGTTAGTGCTTGGTCCAGGATTAATGGAGATGGTATTAACCCTACCCCCTGCAATATGACCTATAACCTTATTGTAGTCATGTGAAACTATATGGTAGGTTTATTGGTTGTTACCATTTTGACTTTAGTTTTTTCCATTATTATATCATTATGGGTTCTATCGCTAATTTTATTGATTCTATTGGTTTGGCCTTTGATTTTGATACTATTGATTTACTACTGCACTGGCCATTATTATTGTTGTTCCTTATCATTTTTGTTAGGATCCTACTCCTTAAAATCACACTTGATTACCTTTGTATAAGCAACTAAACATGGAATTAAACCAAAATTAATAAGTAACTAGAATTCAGAAACAACACAGAATATGAGAGACAATACAATCTTGTATTAACACTCTTTTAAAAGGAAATACAATGAATAAATCACACTCTTCCCACACCTCTTAGGTGTATAGTAATTCTCCTTCAAGAGTTCTCTCTCTCAATTACAAACCAACTCAAACACAAAGTTGTTCCCTCCACCAATCAGTGACAATCAACCCAATGGTTGTTGTTGCCTACTGCCAGTCCACCAAGTACTCAAAGTACTCCAAGTAGATCTCCTTTGATCTTGCACACCTGTAGATCTAACTGATCTTACTTACCATGTAGATCTCCCTAATATTTCTACGTGTAGATCAACTGATCTTGCACACCTTGAGACAACCAACCCAATTGTTGTTCTTGCCTTCAAGTTGAGGATCTAATCCTTAGTCCTTTATTAAAATACAATCCCATGGGTCTATTAAATAGATCTCAAAACAAAAAATAATTAGAAACGTAGACTCAAGACTAAAATTAGTCTTTACATGCAAACTGACTGTCCGTCTAAAATTAGACTAGAATGCATAGAAGACTGACATCGGTCTCTATCTGTCTGGAGATGACTGACGTCAGTTCCTATTTGACTGATGTTGGCTGACACCTAATCGATGTTAGTTGCTATTTACACTAGATATGACTGACATTGGTTGATCAAACTGATGTCGGTTACTGTAACACTCAGGAACCTCCTCCATTTGCATACTTGTGAAGCTTTTAGCTCCATAACTTAACAATCTCTCACTTGGAGATAAACAGCTGCACCTATACTTGTACATCTTCTAATTTTGTTTCCTGGCTTGTATCCCTCTTCAAGTTCAATATTGAAGATCAACAGAAGTTGAATAAAGATTCAACTTCTCCTTTGTTCTTGGCTTTGTTAACATACCTGTAGGGTTCTTATCCTTGCTAGCCTCTATGACTACAATAACCTTCTGCATCTCTAAAATCCAACTAACTGCCATACCACCAATAGTGAACACATATCCTATGGTGCTTCTCCTATCATCCAAGTAACCTGCCATATTTGAATCTACAAACCCATGTAGAGAAGTGCTTGACCTTGCATAGCATAAATACCTACTACTGGTCCCTCTCAAATACCTGAGAATCCACTGAACTACTTTTCAGTGCTCCTTTCTTGGATTGGCCATAAACTTGCTGACAACTCCCATTGCTTGGGCAATATCAAGTCTAGTACTCATGTATTCAACCTCATCATGTGATTTAGGACACTATTCTATGAACTATCCAATCATAGGTGTGTTAACCAGTTCTTCATCCTACATCTTAAACCTCTCCACTACCTTATTCACATAATCCTCTGGAGACAAAATTAACCTATGACTTTCCCTGTCTCTAGAAATACTCATGCCAAAGATTTTCTTTGCTACTTCCAAATCTTTTATGGCAAACCTCTAAACTAATTTTACCTTTAGCTCAGCAAATCCCTGCATGTATGACCCTGTAACAAGCATATACACTTCATACAGTAACAAAATAATGTAGCGACCATTATCCAACCTAGTAAAATAAACACAATGGTCACATTGACATTGACTAAAGCCATGCTTTGTCATACACTTGTCAAACCTTAAACACCATTGTCCTGTAGCTTGCTCAAGACCATATAACCTGGCCTTCTATCTCACCTGTCCATTCTCTCTTTTCTTTAACTTAGGAATCCATTCATCTTTTAGTGCTTTCATCCTGGCTGGCAACTCTACCAAATCTCCTATTTGGTTCTTTCCCAAGGAATCAATTTCCTCATTCATGCCATGCTCCCACTATTTCTTGGATTTTACCTACATTTCCTCTTCAAAACTTCCTAGTTCTTGACCATCAGCGAGCAACAAGTAGTGTAAAAAAGGGGAATAATGAATTTGAGGCTTACTTACCCTTTCAGTCCTCCTCATGGGAATTGAGACTCCTACTATATGCCCAAAATCTATTTTAATAGTGACCAATCTCGGTCACCTCTAGCCGACCTCAGTCTACACATGACTGATGTCGATTCCACTTGATCACCAATGTCAGTTCCCTAACTGACGTCGGTGTCCTCCTGCTTGACATCACTGACTTTGGTCTGCACATGACCAACGTCGGTTCCTACCTGTTTGACGTCAGTTCCCACCTGACCGATGTCGGTAATTGTGTTTTATTGTGAGTGATGATTTTTACCTGTGAGCTCATTTTGGATCATAACCTTATCCATATCAACACTGCCCTGCTCAAAATTATTCAGCCTCTTGAGCTGATCTCTGTCCATCATCTTCTCCTTGAAAACCAAGGCTTTACATTTCTTAACTTTGTCAAAAATATTAGATTTCATCTTTATGCAATAAACCCAATCCTTTCTTGTAGCATCCTCAGAAACATAACACTGTGATCCTCCAATAGAAGCTCCATGAGCTGGTCTCCACACACCTGTGTGAACAAGCTCTAACCTGTGCTTCTTCTTTGTTGACCTAGTTATGAGAAACCTCACTTTCACCTATTTCCCAAACATATAATGCTCACATAAATCTCAGTCTATCAAATCTAAAAACATACCTTTTGACTTAAGAACATCCATTCCCTTCTCACTCATGTGACCAAGCCTACAGAGCCACATCTTTGCATCTACAACTAAAGTAGATAAAATAGAAGGATAATCAGTAATATAAGTAGATAAATAAAGTGTACCTACTTTCTTACCTTTTGCTAAAATAAGTGCACCCTTACAAACTTTCCAAGATTCCACTGTGAGAGTTACTGTGCAACCTTCATCACCCAACTTTCCTACAGAAATCAAATTCTACTTCAAGACTGGGACATGCATGACATCCTTCAACACCCATGTGTTGCCATTCTACAATTTCAGCTGCACTTCCCCTTTACCAACCATTTGACAAGGCTTACCATCCCCTAAATAAATTTTTCCAAAGTCTCCATGGACATAATCATGAAAAAATTCTCTATTTGGGGTTGCATGGAAAGAGGCACCAGAATCTAAAACCCAAGATGCCACTTTATCCAAGGAACATACAAGAGCATCCTATGCAACAATACCTGCATCTTTTGCTTCTTCATTTCCTTCATGTTGATCTTCTTTCAACCAACAATCTTTCTTTACATGCCCTTTCTTTCCACAGTTCCAGCAGGTTATACCTCCATTTCTAGATTTGGATCTACTGCCTATCTTTGACCTTGATTTCCCTTGCTTGCTCTTCTCTCTTTGCCTTCCCCTGCTTTCAACACTTAAAGCATTACCTAATGATTCCCATATGCTTTTCTTGTGAATTTATTCATTCAAGATTACACTAACAACATCATCAACTTTCAAGATATTTGAAGCAGGCGCAGTATTACTAACTACGATTACCAAACTATCCCAACTTTCAGGTAAAGAGCATAAGATTAAGAGAGCCTTAATTTCATCATCAAAAACTATATTAACTAAAATTAACTGATTTACTAATCCATGAAAATCACTAAGATGACTAAGTACCGATCCACCTTCCTGCATTTGCAAATTAAATAAATGCTTCATAAGAAATACCTTATTCAAAGCTGAGGGTTTTTCATATAAATTTGCCAAAGATTCCATTAACTCTACCATTTTCTTTGCCTATGATAAGTTTGAAATCACAGACAATGCCAGGCTTAACCTTATAGATCCCAGAGCCTTCCGATCAAGAACATTCCATTCTTCATCTTTCATATCTGTGGGCTTGGATGCAACCCCACCCAATGGTAAGTACATATATTTTTGATACAGATAATCTTCTATCTGCATCCTCCATAATTTATAATTCTTTCCATTGAATTTCTCCATTCTTAGCTTACTTTCTTCTGCCATTGCTTTACTCCCACTCAAATAGAAACCCCTGTGAGTGACCTGTAATCAACAAACACTTAACACACTTTGAAACCAAGGTGTTAGTGAACCAAGCTTTGATACCACTTTTTAGTGTTATCACTTGGTGATCCTAGCTCTGATACCAATTGTTAGTATCCTACTCCTTAAGAGCACACTTGATTACCTTTGTATAAGCAACTAAACACGAAATTAAACCAGAAGTAACAAGTAACTAGAATTTAGAAACAACACAAATTATGAGAGACAATACAATCTTGTATTAACACTCTTCCAAAAGGAAATACAATGAAGAAATCACACTCTTCCCACACCTCTTGGGTGTACAGTAATTCTCCCTCAAGAGTTCTCTCTCTCAATTACAAACCAACTCAAACACAGAGTTGTTCCCTCCACCAATTAGTGACAATCAACCCAATGGTTATTGTTGCCTACTGCCAGTCCACTAACTACTCATAGTACTCCAAGTAGATCTCCTTTGATCTTGCACATCTGTAGATCTAACTGATCTTACTTACCATGTAGATCTCCCTAATCTTGCTACCTACAGATCAACTGATCTTACACACCTTGAGACAACCAACTCAATTGTTGTTCTTGGCTTCAAGTTGAGGATCTAGTCCTTAGTCCTTTATTACAATATAGTCCCATGGGTATATTATATAGATCCCAAAATAAACAATAATTAGAAATGTAGACTCAAGACTAAAATTAGTCTTTACATGCAAACTGACTGTCTGTCTAAAATTAGACTGGAATGCATTGATGACCGACATCTATCTCTGTCTGTCTGGAGATGACCGATGTCGGTTCCTGTCTGACCGATGCCAGTCGATGCCTAACCGATGTTAGTTTTTATTTACACTAGATATGACCAATGTCAGTTGATCAGATCAATGTCAGTTACTGTAGCACTCAACAACCTCCTCCATTTGCATACCTCTGAAGCTTTTAGCTCCACAACTTAACAATTTTGTTGCTACTAATTATTATGTTAGGGAAAGGGGTTTTGATAAATCCCAAGAGTTTGATTGGAAGTGGAATAACCATTATCTAATGTCATCTCCCCATTCTCCTACATATTCTAAATTAAATGCTTGATTTGGAGACATCTTCATAGATTATGCCTATTGACCCAATGATAGTCACATAATTCATTTTCACAATACCAATTAGGATAAAAAATTCCTTGTAAATAATGTTTTTGTATAGGCCAACTAATCATATTAGCGGATGAAATCTTGTGAAATACAGACTCAATAGGTTCTCCTAGGTCACTAAAGACATGACGTGCAGGCATGGTTCTCCTAAGATGAGGGATTTACAATGGTAAAGGCTATTGTATTTGTTGTATAGGTCTTGGTTATTATGATTGCAATATTGGTTAGAGAGGTTGTTGGGTAGGAGTAAGCTTAAAAGGTGGTGTAGATGATGTTTTCACTATTTTGACATGATGGGATTCAGTTATTCCATTTCCCACAACATTCCTCTTGTGGTTGAATTACTTCAGTGTTTTTGAGTTATTAGCCTATGTCAGTTGTGATACTTGCGCTTGAATGGGATGTTGATGTTGGCCATTTCCTTGATTGGTACCTTCATTTTGATTTATTAAATTAAACTTGATGATTCTTTTATTGATGAGTGCTTACTTGATCAATAAACCTTTATCAATGATCTCTTTGAAATTATGTGCACATTGTAGTTCCAAATGATAAGCTATTTCACTATGCACATTTTTAGTAAACACAATGGCTAATTGTTTATCTAATAAACTATGAGTGTAATGGCTTGCAAGGGCTCTCCATCATTTTATATAACTTGTAAAACTCTCACCAACCTTTTACTTTACTTTCATTAAGTCCACTAATGAAGTCTCATGATCGAGACTATAGGAAAAGTGCTACATAAACTTATCAGAAAGATCATCAAAATTTGATACTAATTTTTTGGGAAACTTTAATAACCACTCCAAGGCTTGTCTAACCAAGCTCCTTGGAAACAACAATAAAATTTATATGTCACCATATGTCACTGGTTGACATGCGACAAAGAATTTAGTTAAATGGGCCTTAGGGTCACCTTTCCCTTTGTATTTGTTGAATTTTGGTAGTTTGTATCCTAGAGGAAATGGTATCTACAAATACTCCATGTTGAATGGATATGAACACATGTCATCCAATTTAAACTTTTTAGTCTATTTCCTAGCTTGAATTATAGAAATTGCATCTTTCATCTATTACAATTCTAAGGATAGTAAATTATAAGGAACATTGGTTTGAGGGAGAATATTTCTTCGGGTAAAATGGTTGAGAGGTCACAAGTGGGACACTTTGACCAGGGTATGATGGAAATAACTGTTGGGGTATATTGGTTTGGTTAGGGAATAAACAAAGAATATGCATATGTGGATTAGGTTGTAATTGAAATTGCACATTTGGTTGTGTGATATTCTAGTTTGGGTTGGTGATAAAGGTTTGACTTGGAGGATTTTGTGGTTGGGATGGAGGGATATAACTATATTTTGCTTACTATGGTTGAAAAGGGACATGTTATCGACTAATCAAACCTTATGGTTGAGTGGAAACTTGTGGACCAAGACCTTGTCTCTAAATTTGTGGCACATTTTAAACTAATGGTTGTCTAATAGGTACTTGAGAAACCTGGGGACCTATTTGTTACATGAATCCCTATGGAGAAGTGAAAATAAGGTGTAGATTCAACATCTATCACTGACCAATATTTGTACATTGTTGACTAGTTATTATTTGGTTTTGGATTGGCATATTAGTCAATGAATGAAGAGGCATGTTTTTTGTTACCTGGAGAGTTAGAACATTAGTTGTCATTGATTGAGGTGGCAATGTATTTATCCTCTATTGTGTTGATACACTAGATTGTGCATGTTGTTGTGGAATACTACTCATTACTTGTTGAAGAGTAGGATTCATCACATTCTATCATTGAGGCATGGCATTGGCCATTGTTTGATTACCTAATCCCTTAGGTTGTACACTTAAAGAAGTAATCAATTGAGGTGGTGATGTAGAAACTCCTATTCCCTAGTATGATGATCTACTCATGGGATTAACTATGGGCACATATTGTTGGCTAGTTGTTTATGCATTAGTACCACTTTGATCAGGATTGGACATTGTTTGCACATTATCCACTATGTTTGGCTCACTATTATATGTAGAGGTGAAGGAAACTTATTTAATAATGGGCATATGCATCAAGTTTTCTATCAAATTAGTTTTTATGAATGGGTCAGAACTTAGATGATCTTGTCTAGTTAACTCTATCAACACTGCTGTTGAAGAAACTGGGTCAATAAGAGGATTACTCACCATGCTCATCTAATTGAAATTATGTGCTAGATTCAGTTAGGTTTGATATGTTATTTACATTTGGTTAAAGTGATCTTCCATGATGTTTTTTCCTTGATTAGATATTTAGGGTCTTGATACGTTGTTTGGACTAGAGCCATAGGATTGCTAAAAGAAGCCTTTTAATTGTAAATGATATTATGGGGCCATCTTACTAGACTTGGTAAATTTTCAAGGGGGAAGGCTGATAGAAATTTGGCCCCAACCTCTATAGTTCTAACCAAAATCTCATCTTTGTTCTCTAACAAATGTCACTCAAATAAAAATGGATCATACATGGAATTCATATTAGTAGAATATGATTGTTGAAGAACTGGCTCATCCACTGTGGGTATTGTAGCTAGGTATTATGTGGTTTGTTCTTGGTCTTATTTTGAATAAGGTGATGTGTTAACCAAATAGTTTTCCAAGGGATCTTGGTTTTGTGCCCCTAATTGACTATTATAAGAGGGATAAGAATCCATCTCATAAGCAATATTATCCACATAGGGGTCTTACACCATTTCTTCCTATGCAACTACATTACTAATCTCTAGATTGTACATGAGTCCAGTACAAGTATAGGAATACATGTTAGGATCCATAGTCAATGCTTTGTAATAAAATCTCAAAAAGTTTTAAAAACTCTAAAAAGGACAATATCTAAAATAGGTTATGTTCCAAGTTGGTCTAAATTCATCAAAAGGATCAAAAAGTTTATGCAAAGATTTGTGAGGAAAAAAGCTAGCATGAAGTATCTAGTGTTTCACTATTCATAAAAATATAAGCAAGTAAATAGACTAAAAATAAAAAAAACTCAAAGGTTGAAGTGTTTCAAATTAGTCTAATCTAGAAATTTAAAAGTTACTAGGTCTTTTGGCCAAATGCGATGTCAAAATCTAGCTCAAATAAGGCATGCACTAGGACTCTTGGCCAAATGACATCAAAAGCTAGACTTTGAAATAGATGAAAGTTTTAATCTAATGGATTTGAATAAATTCTAAAAAACACCAGGCATTTGATTTTTGGACATGAACTTGATCGAATAGGTATAAGGTATGAAATAAAATGCACTTTAGAGATAGTTTATTTTCTCATAAATGATGGCATAAAACTTGATTTTTTTGATAAATAAGCTAGACAAAAGTTACTTACCACTGTGCTTGAAAAAATATCAAAAAAGTACACTTGGATTGGTTTGAAAATGTATGAACAAATTTGAATTTTATGAAAGAAGGTCTATGAAACAATATTTGAAATGTTTTGGGTAGTGTAATGATGCTACACTACCTAAAAAGTGTGACAAAAGAGTTTGTTTCAAAAACTCTCTAAGTCAAAGATAATTTCTCACAATTTTGATAGCATAACACTACTTTTCTTGACTTAAAATGTTGTGGTTCATAGACTCAAAGTGCAAGTGTTTTAGCACAAAATGGATTGAGTCTATCAAGTGGTGATAATGATCTTGAGTCTAAAACAACCTTCAACCCAAATTGGAAATTGAAACTAAGTTCCCTCAAGTTTAGTGAAAATGGTGAACCCACTTAAAAAATCAACCCTATGAACTTATAAAGGTGAAATTTCAAATTTATATTATAATTAAAGGACTTAAATAACTTTGGTAAAGGTCTAGACTCAATTGGGCAACATAACTGTGCCAAAGTGGATGATATGATTCCCAAGCTTTTAATTAACTTTGAACAAGGAAAAATGATGATCTCACGTGGGCAGCATAACACCTCTATGTTCAAAGGAAAATGAGGACCATGTGTTTTGGTTTGAATTGTTTGTTTACACCAAGTTTTGACTTCAAACAAGACTTTAATCTAGGATAAGACTCCACTAGTTAATCACTCTTAGACTCTAAACTAATAAGGTTGCTTGGTATTGTTGAAATCCATCAATATACATCATTTGAGAAGATTTTAAGTATTCATCCAAAAGTAAATGCACATTATATAGTAGGGTTTTTACACCCCCCTTTCTCTCAAATGATAGTACTAAAACATGGACCTTAAGGCATACCTTACACTAATAATACTTTCATGGTAAGTGGGGATTTGTCTAAGATTTACCTGGGTTTTTAACATTCTAGGGGAATCAATTTCACAATGACTTTCATGCCAAAAAATTCAAAATAAAAGCATATATTTTGGGTTTGTATCACTTGGCTTGTTGCAAAAAGGTCTAGTCCTTTTTACAACCACTACATCTTGTTGTTTGCTCAGTGTAGTGCGATGTTCAAAGTGCCACTACATCTCGTGTGCAACTCTAATTAGGATCCAAATGAATTTAATGCTAGGAGGTGAAACCTCATGTTAAAGCTTCCCTAAATAACTCGTGGGAGGTGATGAAGTCCCCCTCACAAGCCAAGTTTACATAAAAATAAAGAAATTATGAAAGTAGAAAGACTTTAGGGTCATTTTCAAAGCCACCCAAACTTTGATTAGTTTTTGGGGAATACTTTAGATGACTTTATTTCTAAGCCTTGGAATAGGCTACTTATAATAGGAATGGTGCTTTTAATTCCAAGGGTTCCCTAAAGGGGACAAATGGAAGAGCATACATGCAACACCCCTCTTTTTGCCAAACAAAAATTTAATATAAAAAACTAAGTGAATACAAAAAACTTGAAAATGTGAGTTCATTTTTAAGCCCAAATGGAAAATGAGGTGGTGTTCATTTGAATCCTTGGTCCTAGTTGCAAAATTTGAAAACATTCACCATAAACATCTAATTTTTTTTGTTAAACACCAAAACAAGGTTCCTAATTGATTTTTAAGCATGAAAAAGGTGATCTAAAACATGTTATTAGCAAATGTCAAGCTTTGTCTTGAAACAAAAATGTTAGCATTTCCTTTAGCCTTAAAGCTCTTTTAGGTTTGAAACAATGAACTTTAAAAAAAGAGCTCTCGGTCTATGTTTTAAGAAAAACACTATGACTGACATCAATCATATAACTGATGATGATTACATTCGCTAACCAATGACAGTTATCTAACTGACATCAGTTATACCAATGTGACTAATGATAGCTATCCAATTGATGTCTATTTTACTAACTGATGTCAGTTATTATGTAAACCCATGGTAAACAAAAAATGGAAAAACAAAGTTAGAAAATCAATTTGCAAGAGTTTTAATGATCCAAATGGAGATTTTAAAGCTACAAAATGATCTTCTTCATGTGTGGGATGCATCTAGTCCCATCAGGCATGCCATATGTGATCTAAGAATTTGACTCAAGAGAGGATGGTTAGTATGGTTTAGTTTCAAAATGAAAACAAAATGAAAGAAACACACTAACTAGCATAACATCTCTAGCTTTAGACACTAGGGAGAGCTTAGTTAACAAATATGAATAAAAAAACATAGCTAAAATGAAAAAAAACCCTTTGACCTCCCTTGGATGCTCCAAAATGATTTTTATAGTGGCTTGCTCAGTTTTTGCTCATGAACTCTTCATCAAAGGAGGCTTGGCTATCTCCTCTTCTCCTTGGCACCTTGTGGCTTTGGCTTGGCTTGGTTTGGAATCAATTTGGCATGGTAACACTAATTTTAATAGATTTTGAAATCATTTGTGCATTATAAATTTGAATTATTAATACTTTGAAGATATTTGAGCATAATAACTTTACACCAAAATAACTTTGAAATGATGTTCATGACCTCCTTATTTATAGATTTTTGAGAATGCCTAGAATCAACCTGAACCATCCATCCTAAGATTAAGATGTGTGGTTGAGGATTAATTCAATTTTTGGAATTAATTTTTTAATTATCATCATCATGACATTGGAATAAGGGGAAATTAAGAGGCATGGAGGGCATGAATCCTGATAATTGTGGCATTTATGGCCTAGGGATGTCTTCCCAAGAAATGAGGTCACCTGATATATAGATATTCAATATTCATTTCTAAAATAAATTATTCAAAAATTTTCCATAGAATTATTGATTAGGCTCTAACTTGGATTAATTATCTCTAATCATGATTAAGTACTTTGTACACAAATTAATCAAATTGATCAGAATGCCTTGTTATTGGTCCAATATTCAACTAGATTGGAATTGGAAGGCAATGCCAAATGCATTAGATCTGTATTCCCATTTAGGATGTTACCAAAAAAAATAACAAAGACACATGTCTCATGCAAGAGATTTGATAAGAAAGAACAATCTAGAGCACCCAAGTGCAAAATTGGCATTTTAACTCAAAATGATATGATCAAAGTTAGTTATCCCACAAATCACATTGCCCCATTTAATGATACCCTTGCCAAAATTGGCACTTGAAAATGTTATTTTCAAATCATTTAAAATGTTTTAGAGTTTTTAGGCCAAATTGTGCATTTTGGGTGGAAAGTGGTCAAAACCCTGGTTGAAGGTCATTGGTGGCCACATTTAGGTGTCTAGATATCCAATTCTATGTTTGTTATCTCCCATGTAAGTTTTAGAATGTTATAGTGTAGCTAATATTTTGGAAATGGAAAGGCTTGGTATAATTTTCATGTTTATATTAGATTAAATCCCAGAAAGCCAATAAATTCATTCAATCAAAGTAGGACCTAATTTAGTCATAACACATACCTTAACCTCATAAACTCTAGTACTGTCAAAATAAATCCTTATGAGGATCAATGGTGCATCTTTGTGAATCATCCCCTTGATTTTGGCAATTATTTTTAAAACTCAATGTAGGAAATCAATTGGTCCATTCTATAGTTTTAGAAAACTAATCTATAAAGAATAAAAACTAATCTACTAAAAGAAAAATAACTAATCTATTGAAAGTAAATACAGAAAGTAGAAAAGACTAATCCTACAAAGCATACAACTTATTCTAGAAAGAAAGAAGTCTAACCTAGAAAGTAATAAATCTAATCTAATCCTACATATTCATCTCTACTTAAAGTCATTATGAGGCATCTCTAGTTGAAGTAGCCATGAAATAGTGCTTCAAAAACTATTCATTAACTGGAAAGGTGAGGTCATTACCTTGAATGTATTTCAGCCTGAAGAGATTATTACCTAGGATCTCTGATATTTGATATGGTCCAATCCATAAAGGAGTAAAATTATAATGTTTTTCTTTATTCTCATGCACTTTATCTCATTGAAGCATTAAATCTAAAATCTTGAGAGTTTTGATCTTGGATCTTTTGTCAAACTATCTTTTGACAATATCCTGATGTTTAATGAAGTTTTGAAACACTTCAATTCTTGCATCCTCCAAGTAGTCTATATTGTATTATTTAATCTTCCCCCATGTACTCTTTTATGAAATAGTATGTTGTTATTTTAATGATAATGGGGAAGATTGGTTATTTCCCATACACTAGTAGAATAGGTGAATCCTTGAGGGCTTATTTCTGCCTTGTTCTATTTACCCATAGTGTATATTTTAATAAGAGATGCCATTCTCTTGGTTTGTCTTGGGATAATTTATTTATGACATCTATTAAATTTTTATTTGTAGACTTAGTTACTCCATTCCTTCGTGGATAATAGTTTGAAGAGAACTTGATTATGATTTGATTATCATAGACCCATTTTATATATTCAAAAGATTGAAAAGTTGGGTCATTATCACAAACTAAGGAAATGGGAGTGTTAAACTTGGTAAATATAATTTCTTCCAAAAAATTGATGACATCAATTACTCTAGCATTATTGGTGGCTACATATTATCACCACTTGGTGTAGTAATCAGTGGTTATTAGGATAAACTTATATACAACTAAAGAGTTGGGGTTTATCACCCTAATAAATGAAGGCCCCATTGGGCAAAGGGACATCCTTCAATGACCGGTTACAAAGTCATGGAAACATTCACTTTTATTTTGCCAAATACCTGGTAGTCATGATAGGTCCTGACATGGTTATGCATGTCCTTAAATATGGTGGGCCAATAGTATCTAATTCTCAGAATTTTGTGAGCTATTATGTTTCTTGAAGGATGCCTATTGCTTATCTTATAATTTAGGGTATATAATATATCCATAGATTATTATTTTGGAACACATCTTAGGTATATGCATTTATAGTTCTTACTATATAAGATTCCATTTTTAATCATATAATTAACTAATTTAATCCTAAGGGCTCAACTCTACTTTCTATCTAGCTCATGAGGATATGTACCTATGAGTAAGTAATGGATGATTTTTGTGTACCACTCACTACCAATTACCTATGTCTCATTAATTTTTGCAATATTGATGTGTGGATCAGTCTCAATAATTAGTTAGAAGATCCCCTAGCCTCTTACCATCTTGTTTGGTTAGATTTTTAGGTTAAAATCCTAAAGTTTGGCCATCTATTTGTTTTTTTTCATCTGGTTCATTTTGGCCAAGTGTGAGATTGACTACAAGATCTAAAATGATGGAATCTATTTTATTTCATAGAATATAGTGCTTAAACATTTTCATAGCTTTGATCAAGGCATGAATCTATTAGTCTATCATAGAGTTTTTCAACTCTACATCCTTTAAATTAGTGTTCATGAAGGTAATGGGATCTTCATTGTCATCCATGTTTTGTGTAAGTACAAAAACTATAGTATTATATGAATAAAATTAATAACAATATAAATAGTTATTGAAGTTTGGACTAATTAGAATCAAGGCTTGAAGAATAGCAATCTTGATGTCTTAGAAATCTCTCTAGGTTTCTGTCATCCATTCTATCTTAGCATATTTATTTAGCCTAGAGTTTAATGGTTTGACAATATCTACAAATAAAGAAATGAATTTTCAAACAAAGTTTATCTTACCAAATAAGGACTATATTTCCTTCTTTCTATTGGGAGGTGTTAACTTAGTTATGGCCTAAACCTGATCTAGATCTATGGAGATCCTATCTTTAGTGATGATGTGTCCCAACATCTTGCCTTTGATAAGTTCAAAGATGCTGTTTTATGGGTTAAGTGATACCCCATATTCCCTGCACCTATCCAACACCTTTCAGAGATGGTCTACATGATTAGCTCTATCTTTGGAGAACATAGTGAGGTCATCCATGTATATGAAGATGTACTTGCCAACCAAACCTTAGAAAGTGAAGTTCATGGATCTCTATAATTTTTTTCCTGCATTAATTAGGACAATGCCATCCTCTTATATGTATAATTACCCCACTTTGTTGTGAATAAAATCTTCATCCAATCCTCTGCCTCTACTAGTACCTAATTGTTACTAAAGAATACATAGAAAAAAGACATCATCTTTGATCCACTCATGATTTGGATTACCTAATCCAATGAAGGTAGAGGGTATTGTCTTTATTTGATGCTCTATTTAGGTTCTTGAAATCAATACAAATTTTGATTTCTTCATTCTTTTTCCTGACTGGTACCAAATTGGCTACCCAAGTAGAGTGCCTAATTAGGAAGACAATTTTGGCCTTCAATAACTTCTACACTTTTTCCTGAATGAAGGGCTCAAGAATTGGAGAAATTAGCCTTTGTCTCTACCTAAAAGTCATCTAATCTCATTTCAATGGGATAGTATGTGTAATGACTATAAGGTCAAATAATTTTAGGTCTTTATACGTCCATGCTATCACATCTTTGTATCTTTATAGTAGGTATTTTAACATAAGTTTCTCAATTTTAGTACAACTCAAGCTTACATTCACATCTTGAGGGTGTTGGTTAGTGCCAAAATTTTATTTGATGAAAGTTGATTCAATTACCCTTGGTGGTTTTTATTTCTAAGCTTGGGGGTCTACATCAAAATCACAGTCTAAGGAGGCCATGCCTAAAGGGATGAAATTATCCTTTAATTATAAAATTCCATATTCTCCTATGTTTTCACCATACACAAGTTTGACATATTTCTCATTTATTATCTGAGCCTCAAAATCTCTAGAACTATTCATGAATTACATGATCTATTGGTCATCTTCAAAAACCTATAAGTTTTATGCATTATCTAAGATAAAGAGACAAATAACCAAATTAACTGAGAAATTATGAATCTTGGATTCCTAGAGTGGTGTTAGATTAGTATCTTAATGAGTCAACTATCTAGTTATACTCTCTGGGGATGGATTTGATGTTGAATCCTCCAAATGACTCAATCAATTCCACACTCATTGTTTATACTTCTTTAAATAGGTGAGATTACACTGATACTTGTTTTTGATATGGTTAATGAATAACTTAGAATCATTAAAGATCTACAATTGGTTAACATTGTGCTTGAGTGTAAACTACAAGCTAAGGATCAAAGCTTCATACTCTACTCTATTACTATTGCATGGGAACTAAAACCTATAATCAACAAGGTATTAAATACCCCATAGGTCTATTAGGGCTATGTGAACACCAAAACCTTATTTTGACCTAGTTTCATTGAAATAGAGAGTCCATAGCAGAGATAGACATTATAATTCTTGTTTAGGTATCCCTTGTTTGGTGTTGAACATATAAAATCCTACTTGTGAAGACATGAAGTCCACTATCTCATTAGTGGCATTGTACTCAGTAATCAAGTACTTCATCTTTGGTATTTTTTCCACCCAAATTTGGTTGGCTACTCCTTTCTAGGGAAACCACACGTGCAAAAATTCAATGAACATATACCTATTCAAAATCTAGGACCAATCTTGACTTAACAATAGACCATAAGCTCCTTAAATGTTTATGACCAAGACATGGATGGTTTTCTACATACATGGTTCAAATGCTAACTAAATTCACATGTTTATTAATTCTTTAACACATTAGATAAAATACTTGTCTAATAGTAGGACCACCCTCTTTGACTTATCTAGAGTCAAACCCAACTTATTACACACCACTATCAGCATCACATTGGATGAGGCACCCAAGTCAACCAAATATCTATGAATTTTTCTTATGACCATTCAAATAGTTAGTAGAAATGATGGTAATTCAGGTTTATATTTAAGTACCATCACATTTGCATGCACAAATTTAAATTTATTTGAGGTAGAGGATCTCTTAGTTAGGGATTTTAACAATAATTCTATTTGTTTAGTGATCCAATCTAATTCATGCAGGATGATATTGGCCTTGATCTTCTTCATGTCCTCAACAATGTTATACCTAGATTTGCTTTATGGTTATGTGCTTTAAAACTATTCATCCCTCCTATGGGAGGTGAATTTTTATTGGCTAAAGAATATAAAAGGGTATTAATATTATTATTCAGAGGTGTTGAAATAGTAACAAGTTGCTTGCTTTCCATATTGTAATTATTCCTTTAGAACTACTAGAATACATGGATTTCATCTGTATTATCCTTTGGTTCATTATTATCCTCTTATATAAATGGGAGATCATAGGTATCAAAGATCATTATAATAGAATGTCTAGGATTAATAGTGGAAGAAGGTTTCATTTCATGTGCAAATCATTCTTACCTATCCATCTCTTTTTGAAAGATATTGAAGGCTATGCAGAACTTGATACAGTCCAGCTCATCATGTTGTGCAGTGTTATGAACTCAGCACCAATTTGTAAGGGTTGATTCCATTATGTTTATCTTTGGTATCCTATCAAGTGTCTATTTTTTTGTATTATTTCCAAACATGTTTAAAGGTCTATTTTACCTTTTGAATCTGAAGCTATGATTGGTATTATATCCTCTAGTGTTACCCATGTGTTTTTTCATGTTCAAAAATTAATTTATTAATTTATGGACCATATTATAGATTGATTATAATTATATTTTTGTGGAATCATAATTAGTACCCTATGTTGTAGTATTATTAACTGGTATTAGGTTCTAGTTCTAGTTTTGTTAGTTAGGCATAATTTTTTTTCGGAAGTTGAGATGTTGATTGGGTGGAACCTACATTAAAGGAAACTATTTATACACTTGGTTCTAGTTTTGGGCCACAATATTCTAATTTACACTTGGATTTGGATTGAAATTTGGAAAAACATGACCAAAATTGAATTGGTGCAATTGTTTATCTATGTTGATGGCTTCAGTATAAGTTAAAGGCAACTTATCAACATTAATAGCTCTATGGATAAAGATAATAGTCATAGGGTGTAGATAATTTTTTGTACATATCGAGGGTTAATTATTTATTGGGTTTATAGGTAGTCTCAAGTATCCTATACATCTTATAGAATTTAACATTAATGTCTCAAATTAGCTCATTTGGCTCTTTTCTCATGCTTGTAATGTGTTGATAAACAAAACTTACACTAGTGACCTAGCCAAAATGTGCAAAAAATGTGTTTTGACATTCTTCCAAAGAGGTGATTGAAACTTTTGGGACATTGAGAAACTAGCCAGAGGCTACATATAGCAATGTGTAGGGAAATAGATTTCATTTCATGTCTTCATGGATTACATTCAATATCCTCTAAGTAGTTTTAAAGGCCTTAATATGTTATTCAACAGTCCTTCCTCCTAAGGGGGAAAAGGAAGGAGTATGTTTATTAGGGTTTCTAGGTAGATCATGGATATCCCTAGTGATGTTGATGGAAGATCTAGTTAGATAGGTTAGAGCATGAGCTTAATATATGGGTTGAGCTATCAAGAGTAATGGAAGATGGGGTTGTCTACCTAGGGAGAATGATTGAGCCTTGGGTTGTCTCCCAACTCATTTTTTAGGCCTAAATTTTTTATGGATTTATAAATGTGGGAATAACAATTTCATGATTGAGATTGAACTTATTAATCTTTTGGGTGCTTACAATGTAACTCAAGTGAATTATTTTAAAGAAAATAGAGGTGGAGGTTTAATCCCTCCTTCTAGTGCCAATTTAGAGTTACCTGTTGATGTGTGTTTTATGCACACCCCATAAACCTTTACAAGGTAACCTTTAAAATTATAGGATCAATATAAGTATTCACTCCAAGGCATGAGTTATTGGGTATTCAATTATGTAAATAATATGTTTCTGGAATAGTGGTGAATGAGGTAATTTATTTAAAACAGATAGGTCAATTATGGATGAATCTAAATATAATTTAGATGGATGGATTGATGATAAATCTATCCTAAGGTGGGTATGAATTCAAAATAAACTCAAAAAAGTGAGACTTTTCTAGACTAGAACTTGAACTAGAGGTTGGACAAGGAATCAAGGACTAATATTTTTTGTAGGCTACTATAACACACCAAAAATCAAACATAGTTAGGAGTCAAAAGGAACCAAAATACATCATATTTAAATATATAAAATTAAAGGTTATCATGTTTATAAGATTGCAATAACACATCTACAAGGGGGATTATCATTCATATACAAAAGGCATTCAGATCAATGATATCTCAATATGAATAATTATATATAAAGGAGATAACTTATACAAAACTAAAAGACTAAGAAAATGAAATGATATAACTTCTTACATAATCAACAAGTTGGAGAAGAATCAGATTTTACACATCAAGAATCTTATAAAAATTCTCAAAATTTTCTACTAATCTTAACAACCAAAATTATCCTCCTTTTGGAATAGGATGATATATTTATAAATATGCTTGGGATGAAGAATCCCTCATCTCTCAAATGAAGTCTAAAAATACATATATGTAAATAACATTGTATGCCAATACCATGAAAAGTATGCATGTACAATAATGATTGATCAAAATATAATTCTCCATCTAAAATAACATATATATATATATATATATAAGTTAAATGAATTAGGAACTAATACTTCCATCTTAATCAAAACATGGAAATATATATGTATATTTATAAAGTGCTAATACAACACTACTAAAAGAAAAAAAATATGACATATCCAAAGTAGATGTTGAAGTTAGTAGAACCAAAGTTAAAGCTAGAATTGTAAATGGAGTAAACATTGGAATTATAGATAAGATTTAACTAGTTTCCATTGTAGTTGTGGCTATGGTCATTGTAAATGGCACATAGGCAAGCCTAGTTTGAGTCTACACGAATGGGTACTTGGGAATCTAGCACTCTGAGGCAAAATAGGCATGGCCCTTAGTACTGAAGTGGCTTGATTGGTTTCTTCCCTCTATAGGTAAAGTGCATGACTTGTATGGAAGTCAACATCAATGGTCTCAAAATCAAGTAGATCTCTTTTGAATAACTGGGGAAACTTGTCCATTAGTTTATTATGTATGCCTAAGGTAGCTCTAGTCTCAACATGAATTCCTCAATCCTTATAATTTTTTCCCTTGATAATTTACTAGTTACATTATTTCATCACTAGTTATATAAATAATGTCTTCAATATTTATTCTAAAATTATCTAGTGCTACTTATAAAAGATTGTCAAAAATGGGTTTGAGCATCAATTTCCTCTATGGAGTGCTTACTTGAATAACTCTTAAATCATTCAGGATAGAGATAAATTACCTCTTTTTGTTTGTAAATTGTTGGACCAAATCTCACATCTCTTGATTCCACTCAAGTACACTATCCCTTATTATAGTTATATAATTTTTTGCCCAAGTAGTTTAAGATGTTGTTATTAAATTTAGGTGGGTATAAGCCTTATTATTTATTACCTAACTTATAAAACACAATTTACCAAAAACCCCACTTGGGGTGTGGGGGGGGGGGGGGGGGGGGGGGTAGCCTTTATAGACCTTATTAAACCAATAATGTCAAATAATTTCCTAGATATCTCCTACAAATTATCCACTATCTCTTCGGGAACCTAAATAATACTCTCCTCTAGTTTCATATGTATACACTAATGAATTTTTTTGAACATTTATCTCATGACTCCCAAAAACATCTATAAAAGTATATGGGTCCTCCTTATATGTATCTAGATCTGATGGATTTATTTTTCTTCATTTTTTCAAGGAGAATGTGTCTTCTCTTTGTTCCAACTTTACCTATTTCCCTTCAACAACCAAAATTTTCCTCTTCACATTTTTAAAGGTGTTTGTATGTCTGTCAAAAATGAAACTCTAATGTAGGCTGCTCAGTTATCACCAAATCATTTCTACATACTTCTTCCTATTGACATTATTGGATCCATGAATGAATGTCCAGTGTAACTTGTTGATTTATTTGTTATGTTTGTGATGCAATAGTTGTTGAGGGAGATTTTCCTAGAGGTAGCATGGCCCTTGGGGAGGATGTCCCTATTGTAAGAAAATGGGGAATAACCTTCATCCATCCAGTAACCTACCTTTGGACTAGTGTGTTAATGACATATTTGGCCTTCTTTGATACTTTAAAGATAGAGATACTGAGTCTACCTAGGGTGTGAAGCCAATTGGCATATGTAATTGGGTAGTTAGACTTGGATGGGTATCTAGGGTATAAAAATTAATGTGGACACTAGGTTTCAAAATGTATTGATTTATTTGGTTTAGGGGTCTATGGACTGGTTTCATGAAAGAATGAGTAGGTTACAAGGGTGTTCGATAGGTTTTGTAAATATTTAGTAACAAAATTTTATGCACCCCAATAGTCATAATAGTGGTGGTAAGGCCTAGAGTAACAAGTGTATACATCTAATTCCTACCACCATTGTGTTGAAATTATCAATCTTACTCAAAACTATGAGACAATGCATAATCTAGGCCAAAATCACTAAAATGTGCTAATTGGTTCGAGCTTGTTATATAAAAGTGATGATTTAGGCAAATGTATCCCTAAATGGGGAAATGAATTTTATGTGATTATTATATTTTCTCAAGTCCCTTTGAATCAAAATGATTAAAATGCAATTTGATGCTCTAAACTAATGAATTATTTTAATTAAAAAGCACACAACACATACATGTGTAATTTCACATCCACAATGCTCTAAATAGGGTATTGCTCCATACACAATTGACACATTATTCTAATTATATTATAGTCAAATTAAAAATCAATAAATTAACATTTTTACTAGTTTGATTAAGTGAGACTAATTTACAAAGAACTGTAGAAAGTTTAATTAACCCCACTTAGGCAAATTAAACCAAATTAAGAACTTAAGTGAAAAATCCATGGAAGTTATTGAAGATTTAATAATTGGAAATTTATTTTTAATATCTAAATCATCAATTGACATCAGTAGTGGAGTGGTATCTATAAGCCATAAATGGAACAAATATCTAGTTTAAGCCCTCCCATGCCTCATTAATTCCCCTCTATTTCAAATATTAATGATGATATTTATGGATTGAGACTCCAAAATTGAATTGATCAATGGCCACACATTTTTATATCAAGATGGATGGTCATGGTTGATTCTAATTATTTTTGAAAACCTATAAATACAAAGGTCCTCACTCATCTTTTCAAGCTTCTTTGGTGTAAACTTATTACGCAAAATTATATTCACAAGATATTTTTGTGTAGTGTTATTATGCTTAATTTTAAATAAGATAGATTCAAATATTGGTACATATTTGATCAATTTCATGAGCCTAGTTCATTGGTGCATTGAGAGATGATGGAAGAACAAGTCACTCATCATTGACAAAGATTTGGAGCACCAAATCAGGGGAAAATCATGTTTTTGAGCTATATTTAGAGGAGAGATGCTCTTGGCAAGGTTTGATGTCGTATGCCTTCTTTAAATAGATCTTAGTTTTCATTTACAAAACCCCATGAGGGAGTTAGCTTTGTGAGTTATGTTCTTTATGCTTATTTTGAGTTTTCTTGAATAATGCATGATATAACTCACTTTGGATTCTTACTCTACATATTAGCATACCTGATGGGACCATGTATCCTATACAAGCAAGGAGATTGATTTGAAACTCTTATATCTTCTAAAACATGCTTAAAAATCTCAAAAAATCAAGTTTTGTCTTTATTTTTCATGTGTTTTTCTTTAAGAAGACAAACAATTTACACAGTGATTGACATCGATTTACTCTAAACAACATTGATCTTGTCTTAACCAACATCAATCCCTGTGTGAAGTGTAGAACATGGTAGAAGGTAGATTTCTATGTTTTTCTTAAATTTTCTAGTTGTTATTCTACATTTTAGAAACTTGCATAGTCTTTATTTGGTTATTTTCTTGTATAATCTAGAGAGTTGTTTTATTTTTGTGCTTGTTTTAATTAAAAAAAATTGTGAAATCACCATGGGTTTCCTACATTGTTATAGGTAATTTAAATTGATTTCAACTTGATCAATGTCGATTCTATATAAATTGACTGGCATAGATCTCTTTTAACCACTATCGATCCCTCTATGGACTAATGTCGGTCTTTGTGTCAAGAAAATAGAGACCTGAGAATAAGTTTTGAAATATTGTTTTCTCATTTATATTTGGGCTTCAAGGAAAACATAAAACCTCTAAAAATTATAAGACATAAGCTAGAAAAAGGGACAAATTTGAAAATGGTTAATTCTTGAATACTTTTATTCGATGCTTAAAAATAATCTAGGTGTTTTATTCTTAGTTATTTTGTGAATATTTTTACAATTTTTCAACTAAGGCCACCTGGTCAAATTTCATAAAACACTTAAATTTGATGCATTAAAATAAACACTCACACTTAGATTAAAACTCCTAAGAATGATTTGTTTTATGCTAGATCTTTGAAAATTATTTATTTTTCATAAAATTTAGGTGACCAAAAGCACTCTTTATTTGAATTTATGCCTTGTACAAAGGCATGAAAAGAATATCATTAAGGTTATCCTCAAATCCATATGGTTTGGGTGATATAAACACTATCTTAAAGTCTTTTCACTTTATCATTTATTTTTATGTAAACTTGGCATGTGAACAGGAGTTCATAGCCTCCTCATGAGTTATTTAGGGAAGCGTTGACCTAGGAATTCATCTCTTGGAATCATTTGAACCCCACTCTAGGATGGGGTATATAAATCAAGGGTGACCCACTGGGATGTTTTTTGAATGGTTAAGCAAATTCCATTAGTGGTACTCTAGCTTTAACTATAGGGGAAATTTGTAAATCACACTACATTGAGCAAGTGATGGATGTAGTGGTTTTGAAAAGGATAAGAAATTTTCAAAACAAGTTGATTGATGTAGATACAATTAATGTGAAACATATCTAGTGTTAACCACACTTGGGACCATCTAGATACACACAAGAATTTAGTTTTATAATAACCCCACTTGCCACAGACATATTATTGATGCAGGGTTAGTGGCTTGAAATTCCATGTCACCATATACTATCTTGGGAGAATGGGGGTATAAAAATTATACTTATTCATGCACTTTTATTTTTGGATTAACACTTAAAATCCTCCCAAGAGCATGTATATAGATGGAGTTTAATGGTATGATGTAACCTTGTCAATTTTAGGACTTTGAACATTATAATTAATTGTGTTTTATCATTTCATCCTTTACTTTCTTGATCTTATCGAGTCTAAAACTTGTTTGAAAACCAAAACATGTCAACCAAACACCTTTGTTATCCACCATTTTATATGAACAAGGAGGTGTTACACTAACCAAATCAATACCTCTTTTTTCCTTGTTCAAATCATCATTTGAAACATTATGTTTGTCTTTGCTAGATAGTTTGGTTATGTTGTCTCTTTGAGTCTAGAACATTTTGAAAAAATATTCAAGCCCTTCATTTTTAAATTAAAATTTAAAATCTCACCTTTCTAAATTCTAGGCCAAGGTGTTAATTGCTTTTTAATTTGCACTTGTTTTGAGTTAACTTGTGTATAATTTCACATTTGGGTTGAATGTCGTTATATAGACTCATCATCATTTTTTATCATTGTGGATTTAGGTTATCTTATGTTCACTCATGCCCTAAATCCTAGAATCATTCTACTTCCTATTATCATGTGGCAATGTTGTCCTACCCATTTAGTTTTAGCTTTATACTTAGGATTTCTTATGTGTTTTCACATCTTGAGCTTCTTGGTTTTCATTATTATCTTCCTAACTAGAAAGACCCTCTTCTAAATTTCTAGTTACAATGTATCATAGTTGTATCTAGATTTCATGGTATTGACGTATCTTTGACCTAAGTTTATTGTGTTATCTTTCACTTTAGGTGTTATATTATCATACCCTCTTCTAATATGATGATTTTAACCCACCAATTTTGAGTAATTTTGTAACCATTTATTCTAATTGTGTGGTACTAAGCCACTTATTTTATTAGAGTCTCTTTTTAACTTGTCACTTGTTTGAAGAAAATGAAAACACACCTTTTTAATGTTTTCAAAACACATTTCATAGATTAAGCAAACATGGAGAATAATTTTTCAAACATGATGTAAAGATATACTCATAGTGGGGTTCCTTACAACCCTATTTATGGGAAGAGCATTTTTATGATGGACATGAGTACTCTATCATGTTTGGGGATATCACCCTCTTTGGGCTTATTTGTTTTTATATCAAACCCATTCATGTTGATTTTCATTCACCATCCCTATCCCCCTCCTTCATCTTATGTGAGCCATCAAGCTCCACAACACTCAAAGGTTACCATTTGAGGTTATCCTCTTTTGGTTTATGCAAGAAACCAAGCTCCATAATATTTGAAGGTTACCATTTGAGGCCATCCTCCTTTGAATTGTGTGAGCAACCAAGTTATGCAACATTCAAAGGTTACCATTTTAGGTTATCCTCTTTTGGATTGCATGAGAAACCAAGCTCCACAACATTTGAAGGTTATCATTTTAGGTTATCTTACTTCAACTTGCATGAGCAATCAAGCTCCAAAATGGTCGAAGGTTACCATTTTAGGTTATCCTCCTTTAGCTTGTGCAAGCAACAAATTTATGAAATACTCAAAGGTTACCATTTTAGGCCCTCTTCATTTGACATTATCAACCAAACTTCACAATGCCCAATAATTACCCTTCTAGGCTCATTGCCATTATTTGTTGAACCTATCATTAAATAATGTCCATTTGATGAATTGATATTTATTCATCCCTTCTTTGATAGTCTAATTTTTGGAGAGCCTATTATTAAACCAAAAACCATTGTTCATACAGTGCCAACTTTTCCCCACTTTAAAAAATACATGTCAATATTCGAGCCACAAAAGAACCAACCACTACTGTATACACGTAATTTTTTCAACCTTTTATCAAATAATGATGTTTTACATCTTGCAAGAACCTGTTGAGACTCAATATTTATGAGTGCATGCCTTAAGGGGTGCACCAAGAAAGGGGTGGGTAGACATTTGGTGCTTTTCAATATTGTTTTCCCTTATTGCCACATTATTACCAATGTAACCATCTCCCAAAACCATTCCCAAAGCTATTTCTCCTCCCTTGAATACTCCTCCAATATTTTCCTCTTTCTATCCATCCTTTTTTTGTTTTAAACCCCTTTTGATCAGTCAACTATACTAGGTCAATTTATTCAACCTAGTATAGTTTAGGGGTATTTTTCACTTTCTTAACTTGTTAACCTTTTGACTGACCTAGCTTAGACCTAGTGAATTATCCTTAAAAAATCACTAAGTCAACTAGTTAAACCATGTACAACCAGCATTTTTGGAAGGATTTAGGGTAAGATCTACCTTTATGTGTGTGTGTGTGTGTGTGTGTGTTTGTGTGTGTGTAAGATCAGTTCATCATTATTTCATATGTGCAATCAAAATCTATTATTTGCTCATTCTTCTTCACAGTTTACACTTCCACCATTCTACTTGAGAAGACATAGCTTAGGTTTTTTATTTGGAGAATCTAGTCTTGTGGATAAGTCTTGGATGCTTTGGACTTTCTTAGTTATCCTTAAAAACAACAACAATCTCTTACAAAGCCCCTTTGGCCAAGGGAAAGATTGAGTCTCAACGAATTCACATTCAAGTAAGTATATTCTAACTTTGTTATCCTCTCTTTTAGTAGATAGAAGTAGCATAAGTGTTGGATCGAATAATACTATCTTTCATATTTCATGTATTAGGGTGTTACTCATACTTACTTTAATTGAAGTTCCCTATACATAGTTGTTTTATTGTTTCTAAACCCCACTTTGTGCCACAAGCTTTGCTATGTACTATATTAGATTTATTTTCTTATTATTACAATAGGTGAATGTTTTAAACCCTAGGACTCCATTATGGTTGTTGTGTGATTGTGTTAGACTGTAGGATTTGGAACCCTTCCTATCATGATATGTTGTGACAAGTGATCCCCTAATTGGGTCTATAAGAACCCCATATTGGTCATGCTCTTGTTTAGAAAGTGTATTCCCAATTGAAAGTGTATGTATGCTCTATCTTTTCTGAGCCAAGATTGATTTATAAACATAATGCATTTTTGATTGCATAAATTTTGGTGAACCCAATGTGAAACTAACCCTTGTAGGATTTATTTTACTTATTTTTATTCTTTTAGTCATTATTTTTATCATAATGGATCAACTTTATTGACCTAATTTTTTGACTTCTATGCATAGGTTTCTAGGAATAGGTAACTAGATTAACACAGTCAACCTAGTATAGGGTTTTAGCCTTTCATACATCTAGTTTAACCTACTAGGTTGATGCAGTTGACCTTGTACATTTTTATCACTATACAGTAAGTTCTTGCACAATGTGATCGATCTTATCGACCTAGTTTGCAGGTTTTGTCAACATACTTCAAGGTTCTTCATTAGAAATATTCCTTCATTGAATCTCTAATCAACCAAAGTTCCTTTCTACCTCTCTATTTATTTCTTTTCTATCTTTCCTTTCATATTTTTCAATCTTTAAAATTGCTCTTGCACAATCAACTAGATCGATCCCATCAATGTAGTTCTGTGTTTTGTGTGATGTCTGAAATAACTAGGTTGACCCTAACAAACCTTTTACATTTTTAGACCTTGCTTCCATAGTACAAGTTTGATCTTGTCGACCCTATTCTATATTTTATGCATAGAGTTTCAAACACTATACCTTATTTCAAAGTTAGAATTAACCTCATATCTACTAGTAATTAGTTCATACATTTATTTTCTTGTTGCTTACATGCTTAAAATAACTCACATAATTTAATTAATGTATCTTTAATTAATCACTTAGTTTTACTATTTCTATTTTATGCACACATGGCTAAATCACAAAAACATAAATAAACACTTTAATATTTTGTCTACCCAAAGGCCAACCTACTTGGATTTCATCACCAAAGGGGAAGCTAATTTGATTCTCTAGTCATGTATAAAGCATGGTTAATGGTATATTCTATCTAAGCACCTGATACCCTTATCACTATGATATGTGAAGTGAGGGGGTAGGCCCCATACCAAGCTTGTATCATTGCTACTATGATCCCTTTTAGTCCAAACTACCTAAAACCATCCTTAGATTGTTATCTAGTTCCTTACTTTATATCCAACTTCCCATCACATTTAAAATAATTTATTAATAATCTAATAAAACATCTTAGGTTGACCAATTAGTTATCTCTTTAATTTTTAAGTTGATTTCTTTCTCTTTGCTCAATTATGTGTACAAAAACTTGTATTAGCCAGTGTTAGTGCAAGGTTTTGTTTTGTGTGTCTTAATTGGATTGGCTAGCATTGATCTAATTGAATATTTATTTCCCTTTAGCTCTTACTATCTTAGATTAGCTACAAAAATTGTCTTGTTTTGGCTCATAACTTGTTATCATCTTTTTCTTTCTCCCTGTCTACAATACTACATTGAGCCAATCGACCAAGTATAGTTTGTAGCTCATTTTTCCTCATTTTCCTACCTTTTATCACTATACTAGATAGACCCAGTTGACCTTGTATAGTTTATAGGTCCTATTTTCTATGCTTGGTCAACCCAATCAACCCTATACTATCATTTGCTTTCCCTATTCATCAATCTAGTTCCTTATCTTTCCAATTTTGCATTATATTCATGTCTCTTTAGTCATAATGAAGTCTCCTATTAGAATCTTCTTGGATAGCTTAAATCCATTTAGATACTATATGGGATGTTCATTTCTCCCTCTCTTTTCCTCCTAAGAACACCATCACTCTTGGGGAACCTCTTCTCCTCCTTCATTTGTGAATTTTAATATGGTGAAAATAACACCTCAAAATGAAGTTGATGGATCTAATCCTTTCCTTACCAAGAAACTTCTCAAAATATTCAAACTAATGTGGGAGTGATTGATACAAGTTTACTTAATAATCCCACTAACAATCCATCTTCTTCCAATTCTCTCCCTAATACCAATTTGGGGATTACCCCTACAAATAATAACCTACCTCTTGGTACAACCCAACTTTTGACCCAAATCATTCAACAAATTAACATTATGAAAAATTATAATATCAACCAAATGATGTAACTTCAACAACAGCTAATTAATGTGGCTAATCAACCCCAAACTATTCATCCTCAAGCTAATCCTAATTATATTCCTCCACCTCTTAGAGATGCCTCAAGTAATGTTATTCCTCAACCCATAATGAATAACAAGAGGCTTCAAACCATTCAAAATGAGCCTTTAGATCCCTTCATTATTTCCATTGACATTGATAACACATCTCCAACTATTAAATATGATGGGACTAAATACCCTACCTCATTTATTAAAGCCTTTTACAACCTTTACAAAGAGTGGATCCAAATTAATACCTTCATCACTACTAAACTCTTAGTCAAAAAATTTATCAATGATGTATTAAAATGGTAAAATCAACTTCCCCAACATTCTATTTGGAAACTTGAAGATTCGGTTAATCTTTTTGTTAAAGAGTTTCAACACAATAATCTTCATAAAATTGTCTTAGCCACTTCATTAATGATAAACAATCTCCTAATGAATCAACTCATAACTTTATCAAAAGATGGTAATATTTAGCTTGTAAAGATGACCATAACATGATTGATGGTAACTTATTCAAACTCTTTATCATTGCTTTGACTCCTACTCTCCAATATAAGGTTCAAACCTTTGCTCCCCAAACACTTAATGAAGTTCTTGACCAAGCTAAGTGCCAAGAATTTCTTATGAAGCAATTTAAACCTAATCCTAAACTCCTTAAAGGGTATTTCCAAACATATAATGCTATCACTAGTAATTCTCCACAAACCAAACAAGGAGTTTTCAAAAATGACATTTATTCACCTTCTTATACACCTCTTATAGATCATCAAATGAAATAATTTTTACCACCCTCAAAACCCTTCATTTATCACAATGCCCCTCCTAAGTGGTATGACCCTAATCTATTTTTTTGGTTTTATGCCAACATTTGGAATTCTCATGAATATTGTAGAGGGCTCAATAAATTTTATGTCTCCTATATTCTTGGTGATTCATTCAATCATGAAGCTATGATCAATCTTCTTTGTTAAGAACACACTGTTATTTCCCAAAAATGACAAACTTTTAACTATTATACCTCTAATAACCAAAAATATTCTTTAAATAATCAAGAAAATGTCAAGGATGTTTATGTCATCGATGATGATTATGACTAATATTATAAAAACTTTCAATATGTCAACACTACCAAGGTTAATTATCATCGTAAACCAACTCACAAAGATCTTATTACCAGGCCTAAAAATCTATCTTTAGAAGAACAAGTTATTAAAGATACTACCATCACTAATGTTAATTTGAAATCACTTGAGGAAAAAATTCCTCCTTTTGGTCCTCCAATCACATCTATACCTTCCAAACTAATTTACCTTCTAAACCTTGTACTAGTTCTTATAAATCTCATTGGAATTTTCTTAAAGAACTCAAATCTATGCCTTGAAAGATGCCTCTTTTGGAGTTGGTTCATACTTCATCCTATCATCCATAAATTCCTTATGCAAAAACTTTAAGAAATTAAAGATCCATCCTCCATAGATGAAGAACCACCTTATATTGATTCCCAACCTACTAATGCCAATACCATTGAAACTATGTGTCCCTCTTCTTAACTTTTCATTGATTTTATTAAAGAGGACATGATCAATAATAAAATTAATTTTTTTTCGATGATCTACCACTCTTCATTAAAGTAGCCATTAATACCACCCTTATCCATAAAGTCTTAGTTGATGAAGGCTATAGTATTAATGTGACATATTTATGGCTTATAAAATAACTTGGTTATAACAAGGATCATCTCAAGCAAACCCATATTACTTGTCATGGTTTTGACAAGACTAATCAAAAGCCACTTGGCTGTACTTGGATTTTAGTAACCATATGACCTAAGACTGTACAAACCAAGCTTATGGTCCTTAATCTCCCTTTATCTTACAATATCCTTCTTGGTCATCTATGGAATCATTGAATGAGGACCATTGCTTCTTTTGATAGTCAATGTATTAAATTCTTACATAATGGAAAATAGTATAGGCATGAATCTGACCCCAATCCTTAGAGCATCCAAATTCATAATCCTAAACCTCAATATTGTATTCCTATCATTCCTAAGATTAAAAGTGTTCCTTTACTCAATTTCATCAACATGAGTTCTAATTTACAAGTTACTCTTGTGGATTATGATGATGATGATGAGCCTAATGATTTACAACATACTTGTAATACTACCAAATTACCTCCCTACATTTCACAATGGCTACCTCATTCTCTCTTATGAATCATCACTTGGGGCCAAACCTATTTCCCTTATATCTAATTATCATCTTATCATTTTCTTTATGTCATTCCTTATACCATTTTATTTTTCCATGACTTTACTATTGACCAAGTTTTGTTTTTAGCTGCCTTGCTTACCCCATTTTGGTCTTGGTTCTTCTCTCACTTTTCACGAAGGGATTCGGATCCAATTTCAATAGTTTTAGAATTATATGTTTAAATAATAGTCTATGGAAATAGTGTGACAACCGATCTATAAATTTATCTTTCATTTATGTTTGACTCGTACCATTGATTAGAACCACCTATAGGCAAATCAATGTTGTACCTTATGTTATTGATTGTAACCACCTATGGGCAAATCAATATCCATCTTGTGTTAATAATTATAATTTCCTATGAAAAAATTAGTAGCATAGATTTATGCCATTATTTAATAATTATAACTGCCTATCAATAAATTAAGAACAATACCTTTTATCATGCATTACCTGACCATTACTATTATCATTTTCCTTACCGTTTTCCTTTATTTACAAACTTGTTTTGATCAAGTCAATTTTTCACCACCTTTTGTGTGGGTAGAATTAATGTGACTTGAGGTTTTAATGGGACTATATAGGTCATTCTCAATTCACATTAAGGTCAATTTAGTCCCCTTTTTCGATACACTCTTTCCATTTTGTGAGCCCTCATTTGAATTATCTCATCATTTTATGAGTCCATTTTCCTTATTTCCTCTACAACATCAATCATATTTTCTTATCATCACTTTTATTCTATCCCATTTCTTGGGAGAACTAAAATTTTCCTTAAGTTCATGTTGGACCTTACATATATAGAACCATGTAGGTAATGTCCACTTGTCTTGTACATATGGAGTCAACTCGACCACCCCTTCCTTTTCTTCTTTTCCCCCCATTTTGTTCTGTGCTATTTCCATATCACTTAGGGGCAACTTCATCTCTTTTATTCTTTTTCTATGGTGTTAGTCTCATTATTTCTTAGATTTAGGGTCACCCTGTTGTAGAGAGTACCACCTCTATTATACATACACAAACAATTACTTTCTGTTTGCACTAACATTGTGACTAACTCTTGTTTGTGTGTGTTTATTTGATTTTTATTTTTGTTTTTTTGCGATTTTTGTCTCTCCGTTTGTTTTTTTTTAAATTTATTCTTTTTTATTCTTTCAGTGTTTTATGTTGCTAATTTATCTTGTCTTGCTTTGTGTTTGTTTGTTCTATAACTAATTTTAGTCTAACTTTCAGTTAGGCTTGATTTGGTTAGCACTATATTTAACTTATTATTTTGTTTGTTTTTTCAAGTACATCTTGCTAATAGACATGGGACTTGATTATTCATATCTTGCTTCATGTTGTTTATTAATTTGTTCTTGCTTTGATTTTATATGTTCTTGTTCCTACTTAAATCCTAATTATTCATATCTTGATTTTACGTTGATTTACATTAGTGTATTGTTTGTTTTTATTTTATTTTTGTTTGTTTTTTGTTTAAATGTGAATAGTTGTAACGCTAGTATTGGTAATCTTTTATCATTATTCTTAGTTATAAGTATTCATATTTGAACTGGCTCATCGCAATCAAAATATGTCATCATAAATTACTCATATTTATGATGCATAATTTCACTTTTGCTAGAATAAGCACCAAGTGCTTTGGATTCCAAGTCCAAAAGTCAGTTAAGCTCAAAGGATCAAGTCTCAATGCACCATAATTAAACATGAGAATCTATGCAAGACATGCATCTCTTGGCATATACTCTAAATCTCATTGAATATTGGTCCATTTTTCTACTCTTCTTTCCTCATTCCATTTTATCCCACTTTTGGGTGAACTACATTAGATTGAGGTCTATCTGGACTATGTAGGTAGTGCTTGGATACATGATGTATCTTAGGTCAGCTCGGCCATCCTCACTTTTCTTTTAATCTCTTTCATCACTTTGTGGATCCTCATATGCCTATTTTTTGGTGGCTTCTTCAGTCATTTGACCTTCACATCTACATTTGTGCTCAATTATATTTAATCTATGTAGTAGGTTATATCCTTCCATTATGCTTGCCAATTTACCCTACCAAGGCACACTATTTAAAACCAATCAGCCCTATTGGGGAAAAATTAATTATCAGTGATCAAAATCAGCCTTATTGGGGCAAAGTCAATTTATCAACTGATTAAATTTTCTCTATTGGGGTACATTATTATTTACTTTCTCTAAAGCAATGCTCTCATTTTTCTTCTAATTTTAATCTCTATGTATTTTTCCCTTATTTTGGAAATTTTAAAGTGTGCAACTTATCTCGAGATCAATCACTTCCTAATCCCATAGCTTTCACCCTCTTTTGGGTATGTCAAAGTGTGCCACTTATATTTTTGGATTGTATTCTTCCCACTTCCCCCCACCTTGGGGTCCTTTATATTATATTTTGATAATTGAGAATAAATGTGTGAAAACATTAGCTCATATAGATATAATCTCATCCATGGGTTAATTTCACTCTTTCTCTCTTTTCGAGAGTCCATCCCTCTCTTTCATCCTTATATGTCCTCTCGAGGGGGCATCATGGATCATTTCCTTTTGACTTCTTCTTGACAACTCTTTTCTTTAAAAATATGTTGCTTCAACTAATTGTCTCATCATGCCTTCTCAAGTAGGGGAAAAATGTAGACATTTAATTCCTACCACCATTGTGTTGAAATAATCTTACTTGAAATTCTGAGACAATGCATAATCTCAGCCAAAATCATTAAAACATGGTAAATAGTTTGATCTTGTTATATACAAGTGTTGATTTAGGCTAATGTATCCCTAAATATGGAAATGCATTTTATGTTATTATTATATTTTCTCAAATCACTTTGAGTCAAAATGATGAAAACATAATTTGACACTTTGAATGAATGAATTATTCTAATTCAAAAGCACATAACATGTGCATGTGTAATTTTGCATCCACAACAATCTAAATGGGGTATTTATCCATACATAAATGACAATTTTTTATAATTATATTCTAGTAAAATTATGACTCAGTAAATTGACATTTTGACCAGTTTGATTAAGTGAGCAACTAATTACATAAAAAATAATTAACCCCACTTAAGCAAATTAGACCAAATCAAGAGCTTAAGTAAAAAATCCATGGATGTTATTGAATATTTCTCAATTATAAATTCATTTTTAATATCTGAATCATTAGGTGACAACATTAGTGGGGTGGCATCCATAATCCATAAATAGAACAAATATCTAATTTAAGCCCTCTCATGCCTCATCAATATCCCTTTCTTCCAAATATTAATGGGGATATTTATGGATTGAGCCTTCAAAATTAAATTGATACATGGCCACACATCTTGATCTCAAGATGGATGGTCATGATTGATTATAATCATTTTTGAAAACCTATAAATACAAGGGTCCTCACTCATATTTTCAAGCTTCTTTGGTGTAAACTTATTATGTAAAATTATCTTCACAAACTCTTTTGGTGTAGTGTTATTATGCTTAATTTTCAATAGGATAACTTTAACTATTGTCACATATTTGATCAATTTCATGAGCCTATTTCATTGGTGCATTGAGGGATGATGTAGGAGTAATCCACTCATCATTGATAAAGATTTGGAGCACCAAATTAGAGGAAAATCATGTTTTTGAGCCACACTTGGAGGATAGATGATTTTGGGAAGGTTTGATGTTGTATTCCTTCTTTCAAGAGCTCTTAGTTTTCATGTAAAAACCCCCATGAGGGAGTTGTCTTTATGATTTATGTTCTTTATGATTATTTTGAGTTTTATTGACTAATACATGATCTAACTCACTTTGGATTCCTACTTTACAACGAGCTAGGTTATGATAGCTAAAATGGGCATTACAACTAGTCATGGCTTATTTATTTGTCTTAAAGAATGGAAAGAATGTAAATAATATACCACATCACTAGTAATTTAAATAATTAAGGAATTTTATAAATACTTTGGACCTGGGGAACTTATATCCAAGGGAAAGATACTTGAGGTATTGGTTGGTGTAGTTGCCATTATAGTGATCTGAGGTAGAGAGCTTGGAGGTGTATTTGGGGATGGCCCCTATATTGTGATGGGTAGCTTTGAATCTACCTCTCCTTCTACATCTCCTTCTATATCTAATAGTAATTCAACACCCCTAGAGTTACCACTTCCTTGGTTGACTTCTTAAGATTCCTACAATAATTATGTCCCTGATGATAGGGTGCTTCCCTCAATCAACCATTCATCATTTTATTCTATCTGAGTGGTCTCATGAAATGATTATGTCTCTTCTATTTTAGTCTTTAAGATCCAATCTTCTTCATCACCCCATATTTTATCTTCCTCCTCACTATCATAAATCTGCATAGGGGTTGACCTCAGGTTACCCATTCTTCTCATTTTCCTTTCCTTAGGAGAAACTAATTAATTCTCATCTAATTCCACCTTTTGAGGTGAAATGGAAGGGTTCTTGGGCTTCCTCATATATGTCAATATTGAATTTTTAACAATAGGCTCTAACCCAATTGAAGGTATAATGGAATATGGAGGAACTATATTGGTAGAAGATGGAGGAGTGGTAACCACTAGAGGAATGATAGGTGGTGGAGATGGCAATATAGTGGACTAAGATACTACCGATGGTGATGGAGACAAAGAAGGAAAAATAATATGAACTTGAGATAGAAAATAAGAAAGACTTATTTTTTGTGCAATGGTTAATGGGGGCAAAGGAAGCATGGAGAAAATCCAAATTAATGTGTTAAGACTTGCAAGTATTTACTAGTCAATTGTGTATTGAGGTTTCACCTTGATGTGTTTTGGAGAAGTAACATAATCTATGCATATGAGCGATCTTGTAAGTGTTGAAGCTCCTTCTCTAATATAAGATTGCCTAGATGGGCCAACTTGTTCCTGCATTTCTTCTTCTACTTGAGGAGGGGGTTCATGGATATGTTTGGAAATCCATTCATGATTCTCGATCCTATTAGCATCCTCCTTGGTGATGGTAGGATCATACTGGATATTTTTCATCATAATCATAGACATATTGGCCTTGTACATCCTTATTTCCACTTCAAAATCATCTGCAACATTCATAAATATGTTTTCATGGTCATAAGATTAGTGCACATAGTTTTTTTTTAATAAAAAGGGTAAAAATATATTAATAAAAGAACAAGAGCATTACAAGAAGAACGGGGGACCAAAATCCCTAAAGGAAAACAACAAGCATAGAAAAACTAGGGATGAACCCACCTATATGTTGATATGAGCCTTCCTATCTTCCTCTAAAATATGTTCCAGATTAAAGCAAAGCTCTGGGGAGAGAGACTCCCAATCCTCAAAATTACCACCATATAAATGCTCAGACACCCAT
This sequence comes from Torreya grandis, assembly GCA_037957365.1. Lineage (NCBI taxonomy): Eukaryota > Viridiplantae > Streptophyta > Pinopsida > Cupressales > Taxaceae > Torreya > Torreya grandis. The sequence continues at coordinate 418,337 of JARHVA010002528.1, read as the reverse complement.
TTTACCAAAAAATCTATTGCTCTATTCCATTCACGAGGAATATGAACAAACCTAATTATATCCATGAGTGAGCTAATCCTCAAAATTTGCTACACAATCCTAGCCAATTGCCAATTGACATCCAGCACTTTCCTCTTAACAAGCAGGTTGATCACGACTTGAGAATATGATTTGCAAATGATCCTACACCAACCCAACACCTGAGCCTTCTCAAGAGCATAGATAATAGCTTGGCCTTTCATCATGTTATTGGTTTACGTCCCCTCATGGACTACAAAGAGAAAAATCACCATACCTTCAGAGTCTCTACCTATCCCACTAATACCCACAAGATCGAGATTGCCCCTGGAAGAGCCATCCATATTGATCTTGAGAAACCCATTGGGAGGGTACTACCACTGACCATCCCTATGAATCTTCTCTCTGCCCTATCAACCTCTCTTAACACAAACTGAATTACCTGCAAATCACTAGATTCTTAGGCGCGCCACTACCTTAGCATCCTATTTGGATAAAGGGAGATATACCTCACTCTTGGCCTGCACAGTCTACTGAATCATCCCTACAAATTTTTACCATACTTGTTGTGCCATAATCCTCTCATTCTAGAATATCTACCTATTTCTCTCTAACCAAAGTTGCCATAGCAAGAAGATGGGCCCCCTTAACCAAACATTCTATAGAAAAGCCATCCTTGAGGGGGGTTCTCCCACGCCACTCAAAAAATTGACCAAGGATGAAACATGGAGATAGGGGCACTACCATACATACCACCAATAATGCCAAAGTTGAAAAGCAAAGGAGCAATGAAAAAATAGGTGAGCAGAATCCTCCTTAGCCGCTTCACACATAACACAGACAAACGGGCCTTGAAAGCCTCTTTTTTGGAGATTGTCCCAAGTCAAGCACCTATTCCAAGCCAATAACCAAACAAATCAATTGCATTTTGACCATGAGAATTTATTTCAGACCTATCTCCACCATTGCACTTCTCCCCTACCTAATCTTTGAGATAATAAAGCTTGATATCCATAAGTAATTGTGTAATTTCCTTTAGGTTTGGGAGACCAAGCAAGCTCATCTTACTCTTGGAGGGAGCTACATCGACATCTAGAAAGGATGTTCCATTTTTCCACCTCCAGCTATCCATAGGAAATGTATGATTTAAAGTCACTCACTAGAGACTAACCAACATCAAGGAATCTTTGGCAAAGGTTTGACAGATTAGGGAACTGAGAAATAATGGGAGGGTTATCATCCCAAGAATCATTCCAAAAGAGAGCCTTGGATCCCCACTGAATAAGCCTTCCTTAATAAGAGCAGCCCCTTTTTTGAGAGTCCACCATATTATTGAGGCTTTCCCAATGAGTGGATAATGAGGAATATCACTCTAAGTGGCCCCTGAATAGTACTTCTGAGAGAGAATTTTGGCCCAGGCCTTGTTTTGTTCATTACACCAATGCCAATAAAGCTTAGTTGCCAAAGCAACTCCATTTAAGTCTATCTACCTTAGGCCAAGCCCCCCATGTTGTTTGGGGTTACAGACCATCTCCCATCTAAATAAGCTCCATTTTGAGGTCATCAAAGTACTAGCCCATAAAAATTGCCTAGTAACTGAGTCAAATTCCTTAACAATTCCCACTGGGGCAACCTGAAGCATACATCTATAAATGGGCAAAGCCTGCACCACAAATTAAATTAATTAAACATGGCCCACAAAATAAAGCCACCTGTGAGTCCAATGATTCACCTTTACCCAAAATTTATCTAAAATATTTTTCCAAGATTCTTTGCGTAGATGGCTAGCTAGAATAGGAATACCCAAATAAATCAAGGGGAGAGTCCCAATCTGGAAATGCATAGTCTAAGCAATTCACTACTATATGGGAGCTAGTGTATTAAATAAGAAGATGGATGACTTATCTTCATTGACCTTTTGCCTCGAGGCCATTAGATAAACATTCAACACCCTACGCAAATTGGTGGCTTCACTCATTGTGGCCATGCCCATCAGAACAGTGTCATCAGCAAATTGGAAGTGAGACTGCACCAATAGTTCACCCCCCCATTGCCAACCTTGAATATGCCCATCCTCTCTATAACTTTTGATCATCCTCCCCAAGCCTTTAGCAAGAAGAAGAAAGAGATACAGAGAGAAGGGATCTTCTTGTCATAGCCCCTTAAAGACACCAAATAACTTTGTATGTTCTCAATTGATAAGCACTGAAAAGGAAACCAAGGAAATGCAGCTAATGACCCATTAGGTCCATTCATCTACAAAACCAAAAGCTTTGAGAAACTTACATAGGAATGACCATCTGACCCTATCAAAAACCTTGGCCATATCCAGCTTAATAAACATTGCCTTATCCTTGGAGTTGACCATGGAGTGAATGGACTCAATTGCTATGACAATACCATCAAGAATTTGCCTGTCTTCCACAAAACCACTTTGTTCTTTAGAAATCACATCATTGATCCTAATTTTTAACCTTTTTGCAATGATTTTAGATATGATTTTATAAACAACATTACAAAGAGATATAGGATGAAACTGACTTAGCCTATCAGCTCCTTCGCGAGGGAAAGATAAGTTGCATTTCAAGCCTTAAGCATTTGCTTATTCCACTGAGATTCTTAAACAACAACTAAAAGATCTAATTTGATAATATCCCAGAATTCTTGATAGAATTCAGTCGAGAAGCTGTCAGGACTATGCGCTTTCCCCCTTTTTCATCTAGGAAATAGTTGCCTCAAGCTCCCCAAGTGTGATATCCTTCATTAAATTCTCATTCATTTCACACATCACTAGGGGTGGAATGCAATAGAGAACCTGTGCTTCTTTTGGTAATTCCTCATTTGCATCTTCCCTAAAAAGAGTAGAGAAATACTGCACCACCTCCTCTAACATTGTAGGAAAGGAATTAAGCCACTCACCTCATTCATTGACCAAGACCGAGATAGAGTTGCCGTGCCTTCGGGATTTGGATGATTGAAATAAAAAATAAGTATTTATGTTACCTTCTTGAAGCCATTCTATCTAAGATTTTTGCTTCCAAAACACTTCCTCTCATAGCTCGCATTCCTTGAGGTCTTTCATAGGCTAAGCTTCATCTTGAAGTAAGATTTCAGTCAATCCTTCCTCCCTAATTATTCTCGTGATACCATCAAGCTTAGCCTACGCATCAGCCTTAGCATGAAAAATATTCCCAAATCTTTGATGATTCCACTATTTAAGCTTATACTTCATAAACTATAGTGATTTAGCAAAAATATACATCACCGTACCATGGGTAGGCCTACCCCACCTCCACCAATTAGCCACACATTCAAACAATGACTGATCTCGTAGCCACATGAGTTTAAATCTAAAGGAAGGAGAACGAGGCTGGTACTTTGAAACACTATTCAGCTTAATAGGCCAATGATCTGATCCTCTCCAGTCTAAAATTTTAGACCCTTTAGACCACATACCCCTAACCCAATAGCCAAAAACCAAAAAATGATCCAGTCTCTCAGTAATGAAATGTTGGTCAGTCCTCTGATTGTTCCAAGTAAACTATCTATTGTTGGGCTGAATGTTGACTAAATTCAAAACTTCAATGTAATTTTGCATAAGCAAAGTAGAGGGGTCAAGCTTTGTCATACCACCACATTTTTTAGTCAAATCCAAAATAACGTTAAAATCTCCAGCCATAATCCAAGGTTGGAGGGGAGCCAAGTTGCAAACAAAACTAATGTGGCCCCATAGGGATTGTTTACCCCGCCAGTCAGTAGGGGCATAGACATTGGATATAAGAATGACTTCCCCCATCTCAAAGCTAGAATCCATCATAGTCAAGGAAAACTTAGAGGACAACCATCCTATGAGGCCAATCTTGCAGGGGTTCCAAAGGCAAGCTAATTCTCCTGAAGATCTGGTAGCCCCAATGTATTGACAGTCCCCTTGTCTCCAAAACTTAGGTGCTAATCTGGACATAGCATCTACTAAAAGCTTAGTCTCCTACAAAAAAAGGACATCAGGTCTTTGACTTCTAATCAAGTTATGAACATCATTTTGTCTAGGGCTGATGTTCAAACCCCTTACATTCTAAGATAGTACAATCATTTCAAATGATTTAGAAAGTGAGCATCCAGAGTCTTCACTGACCCTGAATCCACCAAAGTCTCTCCCATTAGTTTCATCTTTTCCAGGTCTTTTTCCTTGCCAAGCTTGACTGATTTCTCCCCCCCACCCTTCTTAAGGTCTTTTTGCAAAAGTCCCAAGTGAGGAGAAGATTTTCTACTTCTTGCTACTCCTAATTCTCCAGATTTCCCTATTAAAGATAAATTCCCATCTTCTTTAGAGGGAACAACTGAGGAAGTTAAAACATTTGATATCAACATCTATTGGTCCATATCCATGTGCCCATCCCCAACATCTTGTGATTCAGTTAAATCAACTAAGACATTGTTCTCCTGGGTTGGGCCCTTAATGTACTTATCCAAAATCATCAACCCTAGGTTCACCTCTTATTGGTTAAGGTCATCTAGAATTTCAAATCTGTTAAGTGAGTCATCTGCTTGTCTTTCCTTTAAAGACCGTTTGTGACCCCCACTTTTATATATCCCTTTAATCGACATAAAACCATTAGTTTTTGGTGCCTAACCTAGAATCAAACCCTTCTGTTTGTCAGTTCTAGGTGGAATATGAGCTAGTTGAGTAAGCTGAGATTCAGAGGTTTTAGATTTGGGACACCATCATTGCAAGTGACCATAAGCATGGCAAAGATGATAGCAAAATGGAAGAGTTTCATAATCCAATTTTTATACCTAGGAAAAGGGTCCCACACTCATTTCAACAACATCAGGTATTGGCTTACTAAGATCAATTTCAACACAAATACGGGCATAAGTCATTACCTTTTTCCCAAGGATTGACATTGATGAATCGACTGGCCTTCCCAGGAGGGACACAAGCAATTACAGGGTATCTTCATGGTAGCATTCCACTAAAAACTGAGGTAGTTGCACCCACACTAGAACATAGTTTGGCAATTCCCTTGAAGGTATAAAACTAGCATGTCATGGCTTGATAAACAGCGCCACCTGAGTGTGAAAGTATGGACCTCCAGCAAAGACTCTACTACAGTCAGTCAAGCAGGTAAAAGTGACCATAAAATAACTATTGGCTAACATTGTGATATCCATTTCTCCTTTCAGAGCCCATGTCCTCTAAGCCCACACTTCTAAGAATAGGAATGAAGTCTTGAGCCCCAAAAACTTGTAATATAGAGAATGATTTGTATAATATTCGATATCCTCAGCAATCATGTCCATAAGTATGACTAATTTGGGCCTCTCCTTGCATCTTTCCAGGCATCCATTAACCTTGGGAAGTCTCATGCTAGTTGGTTCTTCAGCATCACTTGGACCTAGAAATAGTGGGGGGATAACCATTCTAGCACTCCTCATGCTCTAAGTTGACTGCTACACTCCCAATGCTACCCTGTAGCTGTGACTTTCACTCTCCCCCTTCATTCCCTCCTTCCCCCTTGTGCCTTCCTTCTCTCTTTTTGCCATTTTTATCACAGTCCAAGATAACATGCACATAGTTGATCATAACTTTTCTTTCATATTTTTTGATGTGCTCTCTTAAATTATTTATAGGGTCCTAGTGTCTAAAGTGTGACAAATTTTAATCTATAATGCACCCTTATCTTTCTAACCAATTAGAGATGCTCCCACCTTATGTATTACATCCTACCAATGCTAAGAAGAATATGGATGGCTACTTGCTTGGATTTCCTTAAGTTGGCATTAACATTGTTTGCCAGTTTAGAAACAATTTCTTGTTCAACTACTTTGTTAGGAACACTCCTTGGTAAGTATAAAAGATGTGTCTTTGTGACCAAAATTCTAATTAATGTGCACTCAGGGTAGAAACAATAATCACCCATATTTCACTTAGTTTTATTTATGGGGTTATAAATCTTGGGCATGATCTTCCCATAATTGTTTGATAGATAATGGGATAAAAGGTACCTATTAGACTTTTCATGTTATTCTTGAACCTATGTACATGAAGAATAGTGAACTCATCACATATCCTATTTTTAGGGTAATCAAGAGATGGTTTCAAAGGCTACTCATAAGATGAATGCATAGTTAGATTCACCAAACCTACCATGTAGGACAAAATGTATAAACTACCATTTGGGGAATTTTTGGGATTTATGAGATTTAAAATCAAATTAGAATTGATAAACTCCCTAATGCAATGATTTTGCTAGAAGTTAAAATAATATCAAACAAATGGACCCATAGCTCATTGACATAAGTGATGGTTGAAAACCCATATATTATGTTTAGTGGGACCATGGTGAATCTCACCCCTAGTCTGTAGACCAAAATGGGGATAGCTAAGGTAGGGACCTAAACTGTGAATCTTTTTGGATTTTTAGCCCACTGTTGTAACTTATTATTAACATTATTGTTCCAAATACATGTATCCATTATATGACATCTCTAGGAATGGGATCCTAAAATACCTCTCAAATGCATTTCCAATTATGTATGTTTTTGGTCGCTTTCCAAGCCTAAAGTGTAATATATTTCTAGTAACTTTTCCATTCATGAATAAATCAAATAATAGGTTAATATAAGCATTACCTCTAGCTTAGCTGATATGTTTTGAAGGATGACTACTTTGATGTTTATAAGGTCATCCTTGTACCTTCATGTGAAAATAGAGAGTTAGTTCTCATCCTTGTATAGTTTAACTGCATTAACCATATCCCAAATGATAGAGTAGTGTTTGAACTCATGGTTTAATACCACAAATCAAATGTTGTATCTGTGCATTTGATTAGTATTTAAATTGAGTATGTATAGGGGATTAAGATGTAGGTTTTTTTTAGTGGTGAATATTCGTTAATCTACAAATATTTCATTTTTTGAAGCTGATATTTGGTAATTTTTGTGGAGTGGCCGACAGGGTGGGATCGATTTTAGGGTCAAAGTTAATTTCAAGGAGAGGTTTTCCTACATTTGAATATAAATTTCCTCATATAAATGTAATTCATTTGTACCTCAAAATCCAATCCATATGAATTTTCCATATACCATCAGGCGACTTTAGGAATTTTTTTGGTGGTTTGTATTTCAAGTTTGAGTAGGGCTTCAAGAATCAATAGTTTATAGAAATGTATGCAATGATTATTTTAAAATAAATCTCTTATTATTTTTTTAATGGTAATTCCATTTGTTGATCTTTAATTTCCATCATATAAATTAAACATGAGGGCATCTGATGATAGCTTATAGGCACCTGACGACATATTGTGAGTGTGGGTACCCAATGATAGCTTATGGTTGCTTGACTACAGTTTATTGGTACTCAATGAAAGCATGCAGGTAGATGATGACAAACTATGGGAGGATGATGGTAGGCTATGGGTGGATGATGGAAGGCTATGAGTGGATGACGATAGGCTACCTATGGATGGATGATGATAGGGAGTGGGCATATGCCTAAAAACTATGGGAGAATGCTCGTAGCCTATGGGTAGATACTGGTAGCTTATAGGCAAAGTCCTGTAGCCTATAGGTAAATGTTGGTAGCCTATGGGTAGACCCCTACAACCTATGAGTAGATGTTGGTAGCCTACCAACATCCACCTATAGGCTACCAGTGTTTGCCCATATGTTATAAGCCTATAATCATAGACTACCAACTTCCACTTATAGGCTTCCAACATCCACCCGTAGGATATCATTAAGCACCCATAAGATACCATTGGGTACCAATAGGCTATAATTGGATGTTGATAATCCTTGTGTGATTCAACATATAAAATTTCATGATTCATCTATGTAGTGATACGCCTTTAAAACTGATTCACCACCATTGTGAATCTGATTCAACTCAAGACTTCTATAGATTTTTTTATATTGCCCACTAAAATTAACCCTTTGGGATGCATTATGAGAAAGCCATTGATGTTGTCTAAAAATTATTTGCTCTATAAAAAGCTTTTAACTTCTTGGTTGCAATGGAAAAGTGGATTCATAGTCTACACTTGAGCTTCATGATTCATAATATTATTGATAAGTTAGAGGTAATATAATTAGAATAAAAATGATAATTAAAAATATATTACATTAGTTGCCTTAGATTTGAGAATTTAATGTATTTATTTTTTAGTTCTTGTGAATTAAGTGGAGCAATGATATTCATGATTTTCACTATTTATTCTTTGCATTTGAATTTCATAATACTAACTTTTGTGTATTATAATTTCATTTGGATTCATATGCATTCTTTCAAATGCTTACTCTTCTTAATATGATAAATATTTCTTTTTCATTCTCTCAAATTTGGTTTTTGATGTCTTTGTTGCTTGCTTATGTGGCTTCGAATGACACATCTTCGTGTCATTATTCCACTTCATCTAAGTTGTGGATTGTTGTGTTTTGTATCTTTAACTATAGGCTAGTAGTATGATAACATGTGGATGGATCTTTCTATTCCACTTGAATGAGATTATCTGTATAAAATACTACATTGACATCATCTTTGGGTTACTAGGATGATGACACGTAGATGGTTCTCACTACTCCACTTGCTTGGGATTTTATATATAAAATATTGTGTTAACATCATCTCTGGGATATAGGGATGATGACATGTAGATGATTCTTATTACTCTATTTTCATAGGATTATATTATAAAGGACTATGTTGATGTCACCTTCAAGCTACATGATGATGACACATGGACATCTCTCACTAGTCTGCTTACCTGGGATTATTTATACAAAACACTATATTAACATCATCTCTAAGATACTAGGATGATAATACATAGATAGATTTGAATACTCTTCTTGCTTGAAATTGTTTGTATAAAGGTCCATGATGAAATCAACTCTAGGATACCTATATGATGACATGTGGATGAATTTCACTACTCTGTTTGCTTGGGATTATCCATAGAAAGGTTCATGCTAACATTACCACTAGTAAACTTGCATTCTTTACTTAGTTTCTAAGTTAGTGAATTGATGTTGTATGGTAAATAATAAATGAGCTTAGAGAAAGATAGAGGGACACATAATCATGGAATAACTTGCTTAAGACATAACATACACAAACACCTAACTAAAAACAAAACATGTCAGCTTAGTTATCCATAAAATCATACATTAAGTGAATATAAGCGTAAGTTAAATCAAAGGTGAAAAGTAAAATATGTAATATGGCTTAACATATCTTAGATTTTCTTATAAATTTTAAATGCTCTACAAACTTTGAATTAAATCTAGTTGATTGAATCAAACAAATAATAGAGATCAAGAGAGTTAAAAAAATCCATTTTAACACTATATTAAGTTACTTAAGTTTTCACTTTCAAAATTAATGTCATAGACTTCTAGTTCAAAAGTACTCGAATAATAATATCTGATTAACAATGGGTCCCTATTTGAATTTTAAAAAATGGGGGGTGTGTGTTTTAGGGCACAACATAAGGTTTCTTAGAGCAAGAATAGCTTATAAGAGATGAAGGAAATTTTTTTGGAAGAAGATAGTTCTCATGTTGAGAATAAACCAAAGAGAAGCTCATTGACAATGGATTACATGCATGGAGATTTTGAAGTTGAATATGTTCAAGATGTTTAAAAAATTAATCACATGGAGAATGAGGATGAAAATGAAGAGAATAAATAAGATGATGTGGTATTGATGTGTCATCAAGAGGAGGAAAAAGAGATTGGGAAATCTCTTGAAAATGATAGGCATGCAAATGATTGAATGCATAAAGTTCAATCTGGAGATGACGTTGATTTTCAAGTTGAAATAGAGAATTATCTCATAGATTATGGAGGTGAATATAAATTCATGAAAAATGAGGAAAAGAGAGTCATTTTTGAGATGGCCATTGTAAGCGTGAAAGCAAAAAGGCATAATTTTGACTTAAGTGGATTTATAGTGAAGAATTATCCTATCATTTTTTATTTAGATATGTTAACTAAGGTTGTGAGTAAGGCATAAATTATTCATGGTTGTATTTATGGAGGAAACAAAAGAAGACAATTAAAAAAACTTTAAACAAGAGGTTCAAAATTTTAAAAGAAGGGGAGAATCATATAACTAATTGTTAATTTTTATTGTTGTAGTGGATTAACTAAGAGTATTTTAAGGATTATTTTCTAATAGTAACCATTTTACTAATTGCCTTATTTTGGTGGAGTTAAGGGAATAACTAGAATCGCTAGTTATTTTTAAAATTGGTCACTCAAATTAGGAATCTACTTATTGTTTCCTATTTAGGAGAGAGAGAGAGAGAGAGAGAGAGAGAGAGAGAGAGAGAGAGAGAGAGAGAGAGAGAGAGAGAGAGAGAGAGAGAGAGAGAGAGAGAGAGAGAGAGAGAGAGAGAGAGAGAGAGAGAGAGAGAGAGAGAGAGAGAGAGAGAGAGAGAGAGAGAGAGAGAGAAATATTCTAGCTATGTTAATGTTAATTTTTAACATTTTTAGGTGCAAGCTATATGAAGTTGATTTTGTGATTTGTGATTGATATGTGAGTGGATATAATATAAAAATTATGTTTATTAACATGAAAGTAATTAAATAAATATTCAAGCTCCAAACAATAATATAATGAGGTTCCTAGAGTTTTATTTCACCCAAACAAGCCAAGAATTACTATTAACCTTTCTAGGTGTTACACACTGGTTATGAATAATGTATTTGAAATAGAAATAAATGATATAGATTGTAATTTATATAATTAAATGAATTAAAAACAATGTTATTAATTAATCTTAAATAATGAAAATCAAAAGCACAATAGCACCACTTTCTCACCTAGGTTTGTCTAGGGTTTTGTTACTCACTAGTTGCTTGTTTGAGAGTGAAAACAACTTGTTTCAAAAATAAAATTTGATTATTGCAATGGATAGAAATGTATGATCTATTATTTAACATTCAATTAGGGTTTAAATGTAGGATTTTTTTTTAAAATAATCTATTTGAATTAATACAGGAAAACAAAGAAACTAATTACTTTTTCTTACAAGGAGGAGACAGAGAATAATTATTTTTCCTATCAAAACTTGATTTTTTCAAAAATAAAGATTTAATATAATACAAGAATGGTTTATAATTTAATATAAAATATTTAATAATTTAATGACCATATCATCTAATATACTTAGTTTTGTGCACATTCTAGTGTGTTTTATTCATGTGTACACAAATTGGAATAGAGTTTGAAATGGGCATGCTAACTGTGTAATGATGAGATATCCATTTAATGGAGGGTTTAGATGACAAGGTTTAAATGTACCACTTTACCTCCTTACATTTATTATGCATGTATTCATATACCCTTAACATATGTCTAGATATGAGATAGGTGGATCTCATGGCATAGAGGGCTATAGGAAAAGCCAAATCAACTCTAGTGAGATGTCATTGGTGAGTTAGAATGACCCCACCTTTAAGACCAATGTAAACTATAATTATATGATTAATTTAATACTAACACTAAAACTAAGAGTGGGGTATCTATTAATGAGATACATGACATATACAAAATGGTGAGTAATCACCCCTGTTAGGATTGTGGAGCTAAAAGCTTCACTGATGCAGACATGGAGGAGGTTGCAGAATGAGTTGCTAAGTGTCAGAAGTGTTTGGCGTTGGTCTGGCCAACCGGCGTCGGCAGGGTAAGACAGGAAGGCAACCGACGTCGGTCGTATATCGGCCGGCGTCGGTGACCCCAGGCGGACAGGGACCGACGTCGGTCGCCTGTGTAGTTCGACTGCGAGTCAATTACGGGCAGTGAACTAACGAAGCAAGAGTTTGCATGATGAGTGCTAATTTTAGACTCATAGCTGCGGATCTAATTATGGTAATTAGATGTCTAATCATTGTTTGGATGAGATCTATATAATAGACTCATGGTTGTATTGGAAAAGTGTGCTAAGGAGTAAGAGAGCATAATTATAAGCTCCTTCTGTGTGTGAGGTAGAGCTATGGTGCGTTCCTCCTAGTGCCACAGTACCAGGTGTGTTGGTGCTGGATTGGAGAGCCAGCTGGGTTCTTCAAGAGTGTAGGATCTTGGTCACAGTTGCATGGTCTATATAGGAGATCTACATGGTAAGTAAGATCGTTGATCTGCAGGTGTATGTGTGTGCAAGGTCGAGGTTCACAGGTGATTGGAACCATTGCTTGATTTGCAGGTGTGCAAGGTCATACAGACAGCAACACTACAGGGAGCAGTATTAGGCAGGATCTACTTGGAGTACAGGTGTGTACTCGGATAGAGCAAGAGGAAGGCAAGGGAGTTCCTTCCATAAGTATGGTCTGTTGAATTGCAGGTTGTTGCAGATTCATGGGAGATCTACTTGAAGTACCTTGAGTACTTGTGGAGTGCGTGGAGCACTTGTGGTGTGCGTGGAGCACGGGGAGGTGAACACCAACTCTGTATTTGAGTTGGGTGTTGGGACCTGTGAGAGGGAGAGCTTTGGGGAGAAGAATTACTGTTCACTTGAGGTGTGGGAAACCTCTGTAAGGTGGTGGAGAAGAAGTGGCATCTTCTTTATTGTATTCTTTTCTGTATAAAGTATTAATACAATTTGGTATTGTCTCTCATATCATGTGTTATTCTGAATTCTAGTTACTTGGTGAATCTGGTTAATTTCCGCATATTAAGTTGCTTGGTTTAGTAATCAAATTGTGTGCTTCCGGTGTACATCCTCTCCCAACAACCCCAACTCCAATGTTATGATCCTCACTAGAAGAGGCACGATTACTCCTCGTATGGCCACTAGGTCATCAATTAGCCTACAAAACCTAGACATAGAAATCATTACTAATTTTGATCATTATCTATGAAGGATATAACACTTCAAAGATGAGGTTAATTATATTCAAATGGCTATGCATATCCCTAATGGAAGCTAATACACCTCCAACCTACTGGTACAAACCATAACCACTACCCCTAGAGCTTTTAATCTAAACCAAACCATCTCATTCCTCTTATCCTCCCATCTAGGAGGATCGTAGGCCTAACACATTCACTAGCATAGACTAACTCATCAAAAAACTAGTAGATCACATTAATTACTTAGAGAGCAGCCAATAAATTATGGGTTGGGGGATGGGCCAAAATTCTCTTACACAAGCTCATCTTTCTCCCATTTAAATGATGACCCATCAAACACCACAGTAATAAGCTTACATGATTCTACCTTAATAGGAGCATGTGCCCCCACCAAATCATGCCTCTAACCAACCCCTTGGGGGCATCCTTACTCATGGGGTCCCTAATATAGACACTTCTAAAGTTTCTCCATCGTATCAAACTCCTATTTAAACCCTAATGGGGAATGTGTACACTTTCTCTCCACCTTGACAAAATGATGCAATAGCTAACAATCCATCATTCTTTATAACTCTAAGTTATGTGACTCCCATATATACCCCCTCCATAAACAAGCTATATCCCACCTTATGTATCCTCGATCTATGTGCAAACCACATATACCCTTCTGTAACAAACTACCTCTCCTCATGTATCTAAACATATTCCTCCTTACTTCCATATGTATTCCAAATATAATTAATTAAATAAATATTTTTTAGATTATTCCACTCTATGCTATAAATCTTCTTCTTTCATTTATAGTGTTTACCAAACTAACCCCTATGTGTTCCCATATTTCCACTTTAGTCCTACTATGCTAACAACAAACTTCAGCACATGTGAGGACTTAAGTTGGATACCTTAAAGAGTCTCTTGATCTCAATATATGTGGGGTTATTATTCCACACACCCTATCTAACCTTCCCAAGTAAGGAGATCTAAGTATTGTTTGAAATGAAATATTAAGAGTAGAGATAAATAAGGAAATTAAATCAATGAACACTTATTTTTTTATTTTCTAACTAATTTTTAACTTATTCAGAGAGAGAGAGAGAGAGAGAGAGAGAGAGAGAGAGAGAGAGAGAGAGAGAGAGAGAGAGAGAGACAGAGAGAGTAGCAGAGAAGCATAAAATAAGGGAATGAAATTTATTTGATGTTACTCTCCCATTTTGTAGTGCTAAAATTATATATACAATGGTTGAGTTTCTTTTAATTTTGTATAAAATAGAAGTTTATCTACATCAAATAAACACAATTTAAGTTTTATTCAAATCCCCAAAAATACAAAATAAAAAAAGAAGAGGGAATATGAAAGGCATTGAACTATCAAATATCATGCCTAACAATTTGTCCAAAAGACACACTATTTAATAATCCAAATTAAAAAAGACACTTCCTTTTTTCCCTCAAAACCTCAAAATATCAGAAAAACAATAAAAAAGATGTGCATCTCCAAAACTATGTAGTGAATGAAATGAAGATCATTTTATTTTAACTTCCCCACCATTCAATAACCTCAAAAATATTTCCAACTATAATCTGGGACATGAAAACTTAAAATCAAAACTCGTAAAAATAATATTCTAAATTTTACATTAAAGCTAAAGACCCACATAAACAAAAATAATATATTATAAGATCACATACAAAATATAAAACCTTAAATCAATACAATAAATAAAAATAGAACCCACCAATCAAACCTCCCAAATTTTGCACTAAACCTAGAGACCCACATAAATGATTAAGTACACATACAACACAAAAATATTAAATCAAGACAATAAATATAGGAAAGAAAATGCCTTAAATTTTCATGATCAAACCCTAGAACTTCATATCCAACATTCCAAGTTTCTTTTGATTTGTCACTTATATTGCTTAAATAGTTGGATAGCCTATCATTATGAACAAAATCATTCCAGGAGTTAGTCCTAGGATCTGTAAGTTCAAAATCACTTTGGTCACTTTCTTCTCTAAGAATCTTGTCACAACACAAAAAAAAAGTTTTTATTTAAAAACCTAGATCAAAGGAAAACATCCATTTTATCATTATGAATCAAAATTTATGCATTGAATTTCCTTCAACAATTTGGAATTAAAGGTTTATTTTGCGAAAATAAAATAAAGAGATGTTGCAATAAAGTTTCCTAAAAGACACATCATTAAATTACTATTCTACAAAATTTCACAATGGAACATAAAGTCTGCATGAAATTATTTTCTTGAGCAAACATACATGACAATTTATTTATGCACTCTTATTTTACAAAAAAAGTAAAACCATGTTGACAAAAATAACATTAAACATACTTTTCTGTAAAGTTTCACAATCTCTACTAAAATTTCCTTGTATCTAAAATACAAGTAAATATTCTATTTAAAAAAATATTTAATAAAAAGAAAAAAAAATCATCCAATTAGACAACAAAAATATTTTTTCTATTTTCTATATATAGATTAATTATGTGAAATTTTCTAGTTAATATTTCTTAGGTTGAGAAGCTTACACATAGCATAAAACACAAAGCATAAAGCATAGACCACATATGACAAACAAACCATAAACCTTATAACTTCCTACAAAAGCTTCCACTTTCTTTTCCCAAGAGTATAAAAAATATTCACTGATAGTCCATCCCTTGACATTGTATTACCTGTTGTCAAAGCTGTTGACATACATCATATCAAAAGGGTGGATCAAGAGGATGTACTTCACCATTTTTTAATGTGATGGATGGGATGTTCAGTTCATTAACAATATATCAATAATTTAAATTTATAAATAATCAAAGATGGTGTGTGTGTGTGTGTGTGTGTTTATATATATATATATATATATATATATATATATATATATATATATATATGTATGTATATATATGTATGTATGTATGTATGTATGTATATGTATGTATATATAT